>OZ005651.1:63685870-64377537 GCA_963930645.1 Salticus scenicus
AAATGGCTATGATACCCAAGAAATTATGAGCATAACAAGTAGTATAACAAGCTCAGTTAGTTAAAATTAATTTCAATAAACTATGTTCTGCTTTTTTTTTTTTTTCCCCTTTAAGTTTCATAGATATATAGACATACATAGTTGAGTTATGAGAAATTCACTCTTATATGGCTCACACTTCGTATGCATTCTACTTAATTTCTAGAATAAAAATCAGATTCTCTTCTCCATATATTTAATTACATATAGGGTGTCCAGTCCCATCACTGTCTAAAGTTTATTTCTTCAACCGTTAGTCAAAAATATATTTCCAATTACGAAAATGTTTTAAATTTTGAAATCTTCTATCTTAGATCAGTTTAAATAAATAAGTACTTTAAAAACAACGGAATTAAAATTTTATACGATCCCTTGGTCTCAAAGTTAAATTTAATAAAATTTTTTAATACACAGCCATGTTGAACATAAAAGGCAAAAGAAAGAAAGAGGGGAAAGACAATAAGAAATAGAAATTATCTTCTTGTATGACCAAAGTTGTTCGACTAAGAGATCCTTAAAGTTGGTGCACTATTTGTATTGAAATTGCGCTTTTTTTTTTTTTTTTTTTTTTTTTTTTAAATATATATATATATGTATTTTTTTGCATTGAAAAAAGAAGTATAATTCAAGTTATGCTTATTAACATAAGGCATGAAGGTATAAAGACAAGGAAAAATCAGGTTCGTTGAATGAGGAAATGAAATATATTTGGATAATAAATGGAATTACCTCATTTAATTAAAAGTTTTTGAAAGACTCCTGAAGATCTTACTCGAACCTTGAGTACAATATTTTTCACTAAATCCGTAGACTGTACAGTCGATAACAAAAGTCTCCGAACACTAGCAAAAATTCCTATGTAAAAAAAGTACGCTTAATACAGTTTTGTTTAATAAATGCTTGTCGAATCCTGTTCTTAGTAAATCTAAAAACAGGATTCGACAAGGATTTATTTAACAAAACTGTATTAAGTGTACTTTTTTTATATAGGAATTTTTGCTAGTGTTCGGAGACTTTCGTTACCGACTGTACGTTACCAGGTAGGTAGTGTTGGTCCAGAGGTTTTCGAATTAAACACTTCCAAAAAATAAGATTTATCGACCTTATAAAATTAGGTATTTGTTGTACTATTGCTCATATATATATATATATATATTTATTTATTTAATATCTCTGTCTACCAATTATTTTTTCTCCCTTATCATAAGAAAAAAAGTTACAGAGGGCTAGATTATGAAATTAAGGGGGGATGAGGGAGTAATGTATAGTGTAATTCAACCATTTTAACAATATTGATAGCGGAAGAGTGAACTGGTGCATTTTCGGGATGAAAGAACATTATTTTTCTTGGACAAATAGCTCTACTTTTCTCTCAAATATTCAATAAAATAGTTTTATAAATAATCATAATACTGTCTGGTTATAGTCTTTTATAGATAGTCGATGATAATTATATACATTGTTTCAGAAAACCGTGGCTATAACTTTTCCGGTCGATGGTATTGTTTTTACCTTTTTCGGAGCATGTTTATACCAGCTAAAGCCCACTTATTAGATTATTTTTTTTTATTTCTGATGAGTAATAATGTATCAAAGTTTTATCAACTGTAACGTAACGCCGTAAAAGATCGTTTGTATTAAGACTGAGTTTACCCGAACATTGTTTTAAAAATTTTACGCAAATCCTGTTTTGATCGATTGTCATATATCGTGACAATCACTTTGTTGATAACTTTTCATATCCAAATTGTTAAGCAAGATGTCGAATACTATAATTTCAGATGTTCTCCAGATTTAATTATGATTAAATAAGATGGAAAAAAACTGTAAATAACGACTGATGTGGGAAAAAAAAAAAAAAAAAAAGCAGGGAATACAAGATTACGGAATATTAATTAGAATGTTGTCAGGTGTAGGCCTAGGACCGAAGTGCTGTCAGTCGGCCTTTACCGTAAAACCATAATCAAAACATACACATCATCTATCTGCTTTGCAGTTTTTTATAACACAAAGCACTTGAAAATCTGTCTGAAAATTTTATAATACTTGCAACAAATAATAGTTTAGTAAACACAAATAATAAGAGTTTAAAATTACGAAGCCCCCTTTCCTACAGTCACGGACTTATCAAACAGAATTTATAGAGTAACTAGATATGTTCTATAACTATCTTGAAAGCGTGAAATTTTTGTATCTGAGTATCTTGTATATTTACTGGAGGTATTGTAAGATATATGGAAGAAGTAAGTACACAAATAAGGGAGATAAATTGATGATGATATTCTATTGATGGTTTACTTAATTTGAAAAATTTTTTTTTCATTTTAGCCACTTTTAATTAAGTAATATCTCTTGTTCCTTTTTTTTTCTATTTTAAGTCTACAAAAGAGTTTAAATGTCTTTTACAATGCGCAACGGTGAAATCTATATTATCAATATGAAACTCAAATCGTGCTAATGATGTACATACTTAGCCCTATTTTACAGAATATATTAAATACAGTATTTTGTCGGTAGCACATACATTTACGATTTCGATTGATCATGTTTAAGACACAACTTTTACTAATATTACTTAATGTACCCTTACTTTACTGTGGCCTCCATCAAGAAACTATAGAAGATTAAACAGTCTAATTATTTTACTGTATTAGAATTTTCCCATGTTATTTGAATGGCATTTAGTATTTTTCGTAGATTTGCTTGAAAATGTGATAGGATTTATATTGTATCCTTAAATATTTATATGCGGCTGGGAGTACAAAAAAAAAAAATCCCATAGAAATTCAATTAGGTTTTTTAATTGATATATGTATACACTTTTATGACATAAAATTATTGAATATCGATTCAGAAATATATAGTTGGTACTAAAAATGTTTTATTATTATTATACAGCACAGACTTATTAGAAGATTCATCCTAATTCTTCTCTTTAGAATTTGTTCTGCAGGCATTAAAATATTATTTATCAGCGAAAAGAATTTGCCTCAGTTTCTGTTAGTCTCAGAAATGGATTTTTATTTTTACTAAATAATTCATTATTATGTTTTAATTATTTTATTACTTCATTAAAAAGGAAAAAGGACAAATTTTTTTTGTGATTTCGATAGTCTTAGATGAAATTTTTGTTTAGTAACCGTTGAACATTTAGAAGCTTCTAAATAAAATATTAAATAAACTGTTCATTTTATAAATTTTTAGGTAGCATAACTATAACAAACACAAAGTTTCGATTAAAATGTAAAAGTTTAATGCTAATGTAAAACACAGCCATATTATATAGAACTATCATTAAATTAGTTTTTAAATTTTCATCATCTACGTGTTCAATTAAAAGGTTTCATACATTTATGTTCAAGCTATTACATAAATATGCTTCAGTACTTTAAAACAAATTTTTGTGTTTTAAGTTATTGTAAGGAAAAAATCCTTTATAGAGTTTTAAAATTAATAATTAGTACGAACAGCTTACGAACTACCAAAATTGAATTTGAAATGATCTGGTAAAAATACAATTAAGGATTTAAAGTAGAGCTTTGAATTTTATTTCGGAATTACTAATCGTATATTATTTGGATGGGTGTAGTATTAGTTTTAAAAGCGTACAAATTTCAGATGCCGCTTTCTGTTTGATAATTTTAAATTTGAATTTTTATGTTAAGTCTTAAGTTTACATATGAAAACTATGTCATGTATGCATAGCTGCCTTTTAACATATACTTTAAGTTATATTTATTGTATCTGTTATATTTTTTAAAAATAAACTATAATATGCGTCTTAATAAAAAATTAAATACTATTTTAGTTGAACAAAGAAATTTTTTTTATTATCTTGATAAGTAAGCTGATGCTTAATTAGTTACTGAAATTATGATATCGTTTAGGATTATGTGAAGTCTTTCTCATAAAGAGCGTTATACATGAAAAGATTACTAAACTCTCGTTTTAATGGAATTACCCTTTATTCTAAAAAAGTGTACGTCTAGCAAAAATAAGCACTTTAATGAAGATTCAATAACAAATAAATTGTGTTATGTAACATTATTTTAACAAGAGAAAACAAATTTCTCCCATCATTCTTACTTGGCAAACTCTGTTGAAATCATGAAAGTTTGACGATAGGAACATACTTATTGAACACGTTGACCACATGTTCGTGAAATTTTGTAACTTGTGATACATACTAACCACAGAAAAGTAATTCAGATCCCTATAGATGCAGGGGAAAAATGGGGAGAGGTTTTGATTTTATTTGATGGACGAGCGTATGATTGCACCCGAGAAATTGAGAATAATATAATTGGTATCTTTAAATCTTCAACTGTGTTATCTACCCATAGAAACAACGATCGTGAAAAATTAAGTATGTATGACGAAAAATTTCCTGTCGGTCATACACTAATTATTGCAGAAAAGAAAAAAAAATACTTTTTGATCATTTATGTTGTACTGTGTAAAACATAAATGAAGCATACACTGTTAAAAATTTCTGTAAATTTAATGTAAATATTTATCCAGAGTCTAAGTAAATTTAAATTAATTCTTAGTTAAAAGTGAATAATCGAGATTCTCAATCTTTATTCTGTATTTTTACCTAATTTTATTATTATTATTTTTTTTATTAAAATTAAAAATGACTGTTTCTACTTTAGAAAAAGCATTCTAAGTCCGAAATATATTCACACCAATAATTAATTAAATTAATATTAGTTATTAAAGTGAATATATAAAATAAGTTTTTTTAACATCTCCGTTTATTTTTCTCTGTAATTTTACGTAAAATTTAAGATAATACATTACACAGAGTTTTCTGTTGAAATTTTCAACAGTGTACATTTGTGTCTAAAATAATAAAACATATTTTGTTAAATAAAGTTAATTGTGACATTGTGACGAAATTTTCTACACTAGCGCTTTAAACTTTGAAAAAACAATGAAAAAAGAAATCAATCTAAAAATCAAGTCGATTTATAAATATTTAAGCTGGGAAAAAAGCCAGCAAAATCACGATAGAGCATGAAATATAATGTACAAAAAATAAATGTACAAAAAATTATAATGAACAATAACTAAATAAATAATCCAGTGGAATAAAAGTGTATCACATATGAAATATAGCCTTAAACATTTATGAATTTTTTACTCGAGTTAAACAGAATTAATGCAAAGGAAAATATTTAAAAGGACATACAAAATTCGAATTAAGTAAATTTCTGCTAAAATTTATCAAATTTTACTATGTGCGAGTTTTGCATTGCTGTACCTGTGAATTAAACTTCACAGATTTTGGTAAGGAAACTAATTTCGTATGTATTTTGTATGTTTTGAATGTAACTTCAGATTTTTTTCCCCCTTATAATCTTTCATTTGTCTCCCATAGCTACATTCAGGAAATTTTTATTTGGGGTAAGTGTAGCCAGGGTCCCAATACTACATGTCCCAATACTACAACTGTATAACTTGTATTTTTTAGAAGCTTTTTATTGAAATTGGATTTTGTCATTGCGTCTTCGTGTCACGCTAAAAAACAAGGCGCCTCCACTTAAAAAAAAAAAAAAAAAAAAAAAAAAAAAAGTAAGCAATAAATTCCGTCTCTTGTTGGCTCAGTTGGTTAGAGCGTCATGTTGATGACGCGTGAGTTCGATCCTCGAATGGCTGAGGTGCTAATTTTTGCAGATAATTAATAGAAAAGGTGTCAATTGATAAAAGAAAATTTTCCATTGTCTACTCAGTATCCTATAATTTTTTGAAGATTTTTTTAAACAGCTTTTTACTAAAAAGCACAAACTACAAATTTAGGTAAAAATAAATAAATAAATAAATAAATTTTTTTAGAAGCTTTTTATTGAAAATGGATTTTGTCATTGTGTCCTTGTGTCACACTAATAAACAAGGCGCCTCCACTTTAAAGTAAATGTAAGGAAACTTCTTCGTCGCTTGTTGGCTCAGTTGGTTAGAGCGTCAGGATGACAATGCGATGATCGTGAGTTCGATTCCCGAAGTGCCGGTGTGTTGATTTTTGCAGATAATTAATAGAAAATGTGTCAATTAATAAAAGAAAACTTTTCATTATCGACAGAGTAACCTAAGAATTTTGAAAGAAGCTTTCGAAGAAGCTTTTTATTAGTTATAAAAAGCCCATAATAAAAAGTTAAGTAAAAAAAAAAAAAACACTGAAAGCTTTTTATTGTGGAGCCCTAAAAAGCATAAAATAAAAATTTATTCTTGTAGAGACGTGCTATAGAAAAAAATAAAAGGCTCAACAACAAGAAAATTTTAAAGAAAAATATAGTATTTCACTTTTGCAAAAGAGATGAAAATTTTTAAATATTCAAAATATTTCAAAAAGCATTCGGGAACACTATTCTTTTTGTATAAATATTGGTTAGAATTTTCTTGCATGTTCTATGGCTTTTCTTGACTGTTCTTTGACTTTTGGTTAGAACGTCATGCTGATAACGCGATGGACGTGGGTGCGACCCTTGAAGGTCCATGTCTTACTTGTTTGCAAATAATTCATAGGAACTATGTCAATTGATTAAAAAATGAAAAAATCTTGCGTTGTCTACACAGTAACCTAAGAAATTTGAATGATTTTTTTTTTTTTTTTTTGAAGCTCATTTGTTTGTAACTAAAAAACACAAAATAAAAATTTATGTAAAAAAAAAACATTTTTAACATTAGAAGCTTTCTATTTTGAAGCCTTAAAAAGCATAAAATATTTTTTTCCCTGGCAAAGACATGCTATAAATAAATGAAAGTTTCAACCCTAAGAAAATTTTAGAGAAAAATATAGATATTTGACTTTTGCAAAAGAGGAAAATTTGTAAATATTCAAAATATTTTAAAAGTTTTCGAGACCTTTGAAATATTTATGGCTTATCAAATACTTATACGAAAACTAATAACTAAGAATATTGGTCTCGAATGCTTTTTAAAATAGTTTGAATATTAAAAATTTTCAACTGTTCACAACTCTACAATGAGTTGAAATATTTAAAAAATTTAAAGCTCGAGATTCATGGAGATTTTCACTATCTGGAAACTTGACATACATATTTCTTAATTTAGTCTATAAGGGCATAATAGGGCAAGATTATACTTGTCCCAAACGAGCACGAAACACAAAATATTCAATATTTTTTTGTTTTTTGTTTTTTAAGTGACATATTGTTAATTTTTAAGAAGTTCATATTTTTAAAAGTTGTAATTTGTGCCTAAAAAACTCTAAGAAATGTAAGTATAGTAGCAACTGAACAAAGTTAAATCAAAGTCGAACTATGCCAAAACATTGTTATACTTATCCCAGTTCACCCTTACTGATATAAATAATAATAAAAAAAAAAATGTTAAAACAGGAAAAACAGATTAATGTAGTAGCGATTAGATGTTGAGTGTGCTCAAATAATTTTGTCTACTACAGACATTTGCAATAACGAAATCCTTTTTTATGCACATTCACCAGCATGAAATTTTTCGTCACTGAAATCATCGAAAATATAGTGACGTAAGTTCAATTTATTTTTGTTATTGTTGCGTACAGTTGCTATTTAATGTATTCCCATAGGAAGACATCTCACAGACCAAGGTCCGATGATCGTCGAGGCCATTCAAAATTGCCACCTTATCCGATGATTCGTTCTTTAAAACAATCTTGACGAAAGCGTCGCATTGCTGCTGGAAAAGGTAATGTTGGAATCACAGTGTATTTAACTTGGCAAAGGGATTGTATTTTAAAAACCCCTGTCATGGTGCCATCTAAAAGTTTAGATATCTGTGTTTGATTATCAACCACTCGTAGAACATGCGTCCCAATGACTCTTCCAAATACCTCAATACGTGATAATCAATCAGTGCATCTGACGTCTGGCAGATTCTCCCCACGAGGAATTTGCAGCGTTGATTGTTGTGTTGATTTAATAACCCCGTGCGTTGATCCAAATGTCACAAATACTTGAATTTCATGCAGCTTCAAGGTTTATGCAGATTCACGGTTCGTCAACGGTTATAAATGTTCTCTTTGTCAATTAACTACTTACAACCATTGCCCGTCTGATAACCCAGTAGTTAATGCTGTGGCTTTCATGCACCAGGTGTTCAAATCCCGGTTTAGGCATGGATTTTGTAGTGTTCTGGAATTTACTTTTAAGTCGTAGGTCCCAGTTTAATAAATCTCGATACGCAAAAAATGACCTGAAATCGTCATCCTGAAGCCCAAACCCAACAACCATAGGTTCAACAAATTTTCAGCGAACATGTTACAACCTCAACTAGTGTCATTTTCAAGATAAATATAAAAAAAATCAAAAGTTATAATATAACCACACTTTTATTTATGTTAATGAAATAATGTTAAGGATATTAAAACAGTACAATTTTCTATATTTATTTAAAATATGAAATGTTTTATACGTACATAAAATATTGGTAATAACATACGCAGACGATGCTGAAATGGACTGATGACTGTAACTATATTACCATGTGCGCGCGTCAGACCTTTGAAAAAATAAAGACGAAATAATATTCCGATAAAAGACCATTAATATTATTTTTGTTTAATCCAATACCCTTCTGAAACTGTTAGACTTGCGTAAGCTCATTTATTGGTATGCAAACCCTTCATTTCTCAACAATGATCAAACGAAATTATTTTCTGCTGATCTAATGACAGTTCCAAATCGTTAGGCAATCATAGGCTCAATGTAGGTATGACAATGAACTATTTCCAAATGTTAGCTCAATTGATTGTGCTACTTAGGGAAACACTTGATATTATTATTTAAAAAAATAAAAATCGAGTAGAGAACATTCCATCATTTGGAAGGTTATCTCTTAAGTAAGAATTAATTCATTGCTAATTTTGGATTTTTCTTGGACTATCATATTGATAAAATAAATTGAAAATCACGCATTTCGCGGCATTTTCTGAAAAATATTTTATTTTAAAAGGAAATAGTAAAGCACTTTTCGAATATTTACATTTGACTACAAAAATCTACTAATTTTATGCATTCACAGATAAAGATAGATTTTGGAATGTGTTACAAAAGGATTTAAAGTTGAAAATAATAATAATAATAATAATAATAAATTTTTAGTAATGAGCACTAATATATATTTAATAAAAAGAAATTGAAATTAAAAGGGATTTCATTTTCTTTTTTAATATTTATTTACTGAATTGTAATAATTTTTTTATTTTTATGTATTTATGCATTTATTTTATTTATTTATTTATTTATTTATTACAACAATAGTTAAATAGAAATATGTATATGCGTTATTACTTAATTATTTTTTAATGACAAGTCCTCTATCTTTTTAATAAAAATAAATAATGAAAATAAAATAATGAAAATAATGTAAAAGGAATTGTCTGGAAAATTATCTGTCACGAAAGTGAGCTATTGGACAAACGTACCTATCGATAAAATAAGCTGTCCAGAAAACGTAACAGACAAGAAATGAAGTTAATTTAAACAACTTTTCAACATTTTGATAAAGGCACACTACGAGCGCGCATTTCAAGGGGCATAGATGAATTACGACTGAAAACAATTAAAAGGTAATAAACATATTTACCTTTTGATTTGGAACTAATCTCTCAACAGCGGTGCTTAAACATATATCTAAAACATTTTCTGATATAATTTTTTTCTGATATAAGTTTTTAATTCTAGAGCATTTATTTTACTGACAGAAGATTTTTTTTTTTTATGGAAACGTGAAAATATTAAGTTTTTTAATTCTCAAAATTGAGTTTTCTGAAATGTTTGATCGGTTTTATGAAATTCTACAGTTTCTATAGTTCTTTGTCAGCAACCTGTATGTATATAATCTCAATTTCGGTGCATGTAAGCAGACTGCAATGTATCAAATTTTTAATATAATTTTTTTGACAAAAAAGGGATTTCCTGAACCATACATGTTTTACATGTGAAAAATTTTCGAATCTTAAACAATTTTGGGCAGTCATGTATTTTATATGAATATTTTATTTAATAAAAAGTACAATACAAGGTAATTTCGAATAATTCTTCTAACGTTGCTTAGTCATATCATATTTTGTAATGTCTTTTTTCCTTGCTGAGAATAGAACTCTTTTATTTCTTAAAATATTTAAAATACATTTTTAAATTTACATGATTAGATAAATCTTTCTATTTTATACAATTTTATAAATAAATAGATTTTATATTTGTGTGTTGTATATATTTTTGCATTCATTATATATTTTTGTGTGTGCTGTAAAGAAAATTTTAAATTTGATTAAAATCTGTTTGTTTGTTAGGGCTCTGCTGTTATTATTTTAATTATTATTTTGATTAAACATTGTATTTATATAAATCTTCATTTAGAAAAATATGTATTTTCATTTTTAGCATTGTTTATATTGAAGAATGTGGTGAATAATAAGATCCACACTAACACAGAAGGCAAGGCTCATTTTAGAAGAGGCAAGATGGTATATGGTTTTTACATTATTTCACAGGCTAGTAAGCGCTTCATATGCTTTAACAAGAAATCAAAGCTGATATCAAGAGTAAGTTTCTTTTAATATATATTATTCGAATACGTGTATATTTAAAAATATCTATTCATAATTATTATGTAAAAAAAAAAAAAAAAAGAAAGAAACGTATTGTATCATAAACATTTGATGGGAAAACCAGATGAATTTTATCGAGACCGAGAAATGAATAGGCCAGGAGTCGAGATTTTTGTGCAGGGTCTTTTGGTGTAACGTGCCATTGTTTTATTAATTGAGCTACTCCGGAATATCCTACTTGCGCCATTTGCACGTAAAAAAAAAAAAAAAAAAATCGTAATCTTTAAAAGGAGTGGAGGAGGTACATATTTAATTCTTATATAAATGCAGTCGACACCTTAGGGGATAGTCATGTCTATATTGGGTTAACAAACATACTGAGGTAACAAATTGAATTTAAAATTATTGAAAAAAATGTTAATAAAGTACAATTAGAATACGTGAGGAAGAATTACCACGATGTAATTAAAATTTTCATAACCACACCCTTAAATGTTAAGCGTTATGATATAGAACCTTTTTTTACGACTTATTTAATCATTTAATATGAACATCTGCAATAACTCAGTCAGATTTTTTATTTTTATTTATTTATTTTTTGGATGAGGTGTCTTTTCTTCAATTTCTTATTAAAAGAAAATGATATATCATAATAAAATATTTTTTAACATTTATTATTGTACTCAGAGCTAATTATCATTTAAAATTTATTTTGATTTAAGCACACATTATTATATAAAGGAATTGCAAATTACCACAGATTTCAGAGTAACGTTCACAGGTAGACAAGTTGGTAGAGAAGGATGGATAAGGGCGTCACTGAAAGCGTAATTGAGATATTCAGTGATTGTGACTCCTTACGAATGAATCGATGCATTCTCATGATAACACATTACGTTTTCTCTGTTTCTTTCTTTTTTTTTTTTTTTTTCCTAAAACGATCTAATAAATTAACAATATTGCTCAGTTATCATTTTTCTGGTTTTTCGTTAATTGAGGAACAGTATACGTTTCTATAAAAATGATATATTTACCTTTGAGTCTCAGAAAATTGCGGCCATAATCTCATGAAATTTTTTATTTTCTTCCGAGCACATTTTTCAGGAGTAGTTCCTTGTTGAATTCGCTTTCAATCTGCTCTCAGCACCATCCCATCTTGCTGATAAATTTTTTACACCCAAATCTTCATGCAGGATATTGAATACACATTAATTTAAGATGGTTACCTTCTTAACGAATACACATATCTTCACCTTCATACAGCAGCCTTCTAACAAGATATTATGGAATTTTACGAATTTTTCTTCGGAGATTCCCTTAAATGAACGTTCAGGGATCTATTACGCATATGTTGCGCTAGTCTGCTTTAACGAAATATAGTAAACAACTTCCAAACTATGTTATAGGTTAGAATAGAGTCACCATAATATATATAATCCTTTTATAGTAAAAGAAAAGAGTGAGAACTAAGAATAGTCAGTCAAATAATTCACCAAAGAAACATACACAGGCCAAACAAAATAACTAGATCAGTTGCACAATGCAAAAAAAAAAAACAATTTTCAAAAAGAAGCATAAGTAAACTTACTAAGGCAATATATGAGACTATGGCAAAAACACTAACAATCTATTCTACATTACACGTTCAATAACTTATTTACTTTAGTTTATTTTTAATACATTAATTTATTTTTTGTTTGAGATTGGGAAAATACCATATATATATACTGGTTTCGTTAATTATTTTTCCACGCAAAAAATGATGATTTATTAGCACTATAAATTCTGTTTTTTTTTTTTTTTTTTTTTTTTTTTTCCTATAATCAAAATAAGCACGTTACCTATCTGCTTTTGCGGGCGCTAGAACACAAATTACTTGAAATATCGTCAGCGTATTTCACGAATGTTACAACAAATGATAATAAATTAAATACAAAATAAGAATAAAACCAGTTATAAGTCACAGATTTATAAAGTCACTTTCGTATTTCATAATGTTACAGAGAGAATAAATCATATATTGACACTTTATTTTCTAAGTTTGTTTTGCATTTCAGTCATTTTTTGGGACGTTCCTTATTATAACAACGCAAATCACTAGTAAAGGAAATATAAAATTCCATTAACAGATATATAGAAGGAATTTTATGAATCAAATGCAATATAATAGTTTAAAGTTTAATGATTTAATTTTTAACTATTTGCATAACATATTAAGCAATAGAAAAATGACTACAAAACTAATATATTTCTTTTTGGATTTATAAAAATTTGTTCTCACAGAAAATAAACATGACAGGGTTACATTTTAATGAAGAAAAAAAAATTAAATTATGTAAAAGTAATTCAATATAAAAGAATTTCAATGCATGAATAACATTTATTTTGAAATTTTATTCCAAAATAGTTTGAAGTTTGAAATATTGGTGAAATTTCCTCCAGGGATAATAATATTTTCCGATTTGTGTCTGTAGGTAATTTTAAAATTAATAGAATTCTTATCCCAAAATTAAAATTTAATTTATGTGAATTATTTTTATTTTAAATATTTCACTCAACAGGAAAGCGTCGATATTATTGTTATTTTTATACATCATTTATATATACATTTTGGGCCCACCAGCGGCCGAGTGGCTCTGCGCTCAAAGCTGGTAGATGGGAAGTGTCTTTGGTCCCAGGTCACGCTCATCGACCTAGCCATTCGGAATTTTTCGTGGTTTTCTCCGAAATTAAAATAAATACGGGTTGGGACTCCTTAGAAAAACCCCCGCAGAGGGCGTTCCACCCATAGACCTTGGACCCTAGCGTAGTCAATCGGCATTAACCCCTACCGTGTACCTAGGGCCATCATGTACCAAGGGCCACCCCACTTTATTTGAATAATATTTAGTTTTAAGTTTTAATATTCAGTTGAACGAGTAACAAAACCAACTGCTACTTTTACAACTACTTTGAAACCTTTGAGGTGAAAGTTATGGCACGTTACATGTAAAAAAAGAATTTACATGGTTTAAAGTAAAATTTCGCAGCTCATCTCTTTTTGCTATTTTACAAAGATAAGTCAAATAATTTTCTTTCATTTCTAGTGCATAATTTTGTTTGTTATATTGAGTAATAAATGAGATATTTAATTAGTCTTCTCTTCATGTGGGTTTCTTAGCGGAAGGCATTTTGAATGAAGTTACGAAAACTTGTATCTAGGGCCCCATAACTGCCTTGTACCTAAGGCCATGGATGGCCCTATGTACAATTTCAATCATATTCTTCATGTTGTTACAATTTAATTGAAAAACTTTTATAATTAAATGAAGTACATTGTTTTACGAGGGATATTGCTTCAACCCTCCACCAGTCATAAGCTTCAATCGTTGGACAGAGATGTGTTTGGACCCTTTAAGGAATACTACAGTACTGACAGTAGTAATTGGATGCTTACAAATCCTGGAAAACCAATCACTATATATGACTTTGCTGAAAATGTTAGCAAGTCCTATCCGTTGGCCTTTACTCCCGTGAACATTTTATGAGGCTTTAGTGTATCTAGCGTATGACCAGTGAATCAAAACATATTCACTGAGGATGAATATTTAAGCTCAAATGTGATCGACAGAGAAGATCCCTCCATAAATTTCCAAAGAAAAGATTTTCCAGGAAGAAAGTGAACCAACATTGATAGAACTGGATGTCTCTGTTTTATGTCCTGTTGAAATTTCGAAACCTCTAACATCTTTTCGTGTGTCATGCTTGAACAAGTACGACCTTTACATAAAGCAATACCTCGTACATCAAAAAAAAGATGTGGCCGAAAACCATGGAGATCTAAAAGACTCTCAATAAATAAATAAATAAATAAAATAAAATAAAATAAATAAATAAAAAAATTGAAGGAAAACATTCTGTTAGAATATCCCAAACAAACAAACAAACAACAACAAAAAAAAAAGATTGAAAAATTTCGTGTTTTAAATTAAGGCTACATCATGATAATTATTGTATGATAATTAAATGTATTACTTGATATTGTTTCTTTTATAAAATACATGTTTATATGTTTGTTTTCTATTCATTACAAAATGAAATCTAATTTTGAGGGAATGACCCTCGGTACAGAAGAGGTCTGGCCCTAGGTACAATGTGGTCTGGCCGTAGGTACAATAAGCGTGTTGTACCTAGGGCCATGTGTAAAGTTTACTTAAAACCCTTCTATGTATTTGTCGTAATTTATTATTTTAAGTGTTTTTATAATATCATTTAAAAGTGATTAGTCCTAAAGATATGTACATATCAGTTTCCTCGTTTTTAACAAGTCAGATTCTCTGTTTTTTGGCTTTGAAAAAAAGCGGCCCTCGGTAAAATGAGGTCTGGCGTATAATGAAGGTGTTGTACCTAGGGCCATGAGTGAAGTTTATTTAAAAAAAAACTTCTATTTGCCTGAATTTATTATTTTGCGTATTTATATTAATCGCAACTGGAAGTAATTAGTCCTGAAAATATGCACATATCAGTTTCATAATTTTAAACGGGTCAAGGGCTGTATTTTTGGGCATTGAAAAAAAGCGGTCCTAGATACACGGGTCTCCCCTATACATTGTGTAATTTTTATCGTTTGAACTGAGAGACAGTATAAAATTTAACTTTATTATTGTTTTATATATATCTTATATATATATATATATATGTACATTCAAAAATACACTACTTTTAAAATCGTTACCTAATTATAACCATTTTTAAAATAATAAGTATATGTATAAATGTTTAGAAGCATTGACTGGATAACAATTACGTGGAGCCTCTTGCCTATATATGTATATGTGTGTGCGTGTGTCAATGTAATATGTAGAAATGTAAAAATGTATTAAATTATAATAATGACAGTTAATATCTGAAAATCCTGTGTGGCTAATTTAGGATTTGTTTTAGGATTATTATTAATAAATTATTAAAAAGTATATGTAGTTCGGAATATGATTGGTAATATTATTAATCAAATGTTATGGGATAATCAATCAAGCTATTAAATAATTAACTATCGTCACTATATAGCTAAAAAGAAGCTGAAATAAGTATCCAAAAATTTTGTACTATTTCTGTTTTGCTATTCAAGACGTGCTTTTACAAATACAACACTTTGCTGGAACTAAAGTGAAGATGTAATATAGCTTCTGTCATTTTAATTAAACAATAAAATATATTACAACTATCAACATTACTTGTATTAACTAATTTAATGAGGAAATATTGAATCTTTATTTATCAACTGTGCAATAATATAGCTACATACGATTTACAGTGAAAGAAAAAGTTGATTTCAAGACTGTATAATCCACAAAAATAACTGTATAATTGTGATTTACGTATCAGAATATATATATATATATATATACCGCAAATATTTATAAATTTTTTACTAAATTCAATCAGTTATTGTAAATGTTTTTATTTTTCTCCATTGTTCCCTGTAACTTATTTGCGGAATTTGGCGTTATCTGATAATAAAAATTTTAAAGAAATATTCTTTCAATTTTATTAGGATGTGCAGTTTTATGATTAGTGTGGGTTTCCTCTCGATTAAAAGTGGTTCACTACGACACCATCCATAACTGTTAATTATCCCCCACGTCAAATCAAGATGGGTATCAACAAACGAAAGCAAAATCTGTCTGGGATGCAACCAACTGACATGTTATGCTAAGTATCAAAGATCTGATCTTTGCAACACCCGGCGTATTTAATAGGTGGAGCGAATCAGCTTAGGCGACAAGACTTAGAACACGGAAGTGCCTAAATTATATCCTTCAAGGGATTTTTTCTGATGTATATAGTGAAACCTTTCAGGAATTAAAGTATCATGCCGTTATACTTGTTATCTTAGACTATATCAGAGCACCCCAAAATTACACTAAAATTTCCCTGGACGTCGACAGGTGGGAATTAGTGGCTTCCATCGGCTTTATTTACCTATCAATGAAAAATTGGGGATAAGAATGTTTTTATTGTGTTATTAACTGTTATTGAAATCATAGTCTGATGACTACTATTCTCACGGTAAATGTTTGAGATAAAAATGAACAAGAAATATTTCATGTTATTCATTGAAATAATTCTTAAAATATGACTGTAATTAAACACACATGACATGGTAAATATGCAGAAGCATCAGACAGCTGATGCTGAAATTACTATAGGATTAAGCTTATCAAAATTAAATCTTGCGTACAATATTTCATATTAAATTTTCAAAAAAATTTAATATTATGTATAACACGTTAGAAAACTAACACATAACTGAAGTATTAATCATGATATTTGTTCTGAGTGAAAAAAAAAAAATATATATATATATATATGGTTTCAGTATTTTGAATTATCATCACTATATATTAATCATTATTACGTACGAGTCATGTTATACTAACTATGTGTTAGTGGTGTAGCGTAGGTCTGGAGCACCTGGGTATATTCAAATTTATGCGCCCCTCTTTCTTGGTGTGGTGGTGGTGGTATATGTGTTAGGGCCTATTGATTACGTGTGAGTCTTAGCGCTGCATGGAGAACCCTCATGAGGAGTCTTTCTGTGAGGTTATAGGCCGAATTGAAACTAGTTTCAGAGAAAATCACGGAAAATTCAGAAATGCTAAGCCAATGAGCACGACTTGCACTTCACGTCGTCTAGCTTTGAGTACAGAACCTGTTGAACCTGAAAGCCCAATGCTTAGATTTAGTGCGACGTTAAACCCAAACAACTAATTATATTTGTAAGCAATGCAAAAGCTATTTACAAATTCGCATATTATTTATAATATAAAATTACTTCCTTTGGCGGCATGAGTACTTTTCTTTTTCAGAATTGTAACAACAGGCTATCTATGTTATTTATGAGTAAAAGAATTTCCAAATATAAAATAGCTTTGATAAAACATTAAAGCTATTTTCATACAGTTTGAACATATAGATAAATCATTACAGAAATTATACTGTCATAAATTTATACTCAGCAAGATTAATAGGTCACATTAGAGGTGTACACGGGCTGGGCTTACGGTCTGAGCCCGAGCTCGGCCCGGCCCTCGGGCCGTGTTCGGGAGGAATATTTCAATTTGCTCTCGGGCCGAGCAGGCTCGGGCTTAAAATTTTCTTACTGGCTCGGGCCGTGCTCGGGCTCAATTTTTCGTGCATACTCGGGCCAAGCCGGGCCCGGATGAAATTTTTTCCGGACCGCGTCGGCCCGAATCTTTTTTTCGTTTCTCGTTAATCACCAAAAAAGGAATATGATGAAATGTTTCTTCAGACATTTATTTTACATAATTTTACAGGCTGGTATGTCACAAAAAATTTTGTTTCGTTAAAAAATATCTGTAACTTCAATTTAATTGCCTATCAGACTGTCTGTTCGCGGTTTGATTTTTCTCAAATAATTTTTGCATGTCTCGAAATTAATATATTTTATTTAAAGTAATATTAGATGGTTTCCTATTCAAAGTAGTTTGCATGTCAGTACTAGTTTGCGCACATGTACAAACAAAAGAAATTACATACGTTACTGTGTATCAGGCTTTCTTATGGTCTGTAGAGTCTGTCTTATGGTCTGTAGAGTTTAGGTGGTATGAAGGCAATACAAATCCTTCCACTTTAACTTTTTCGTGATAGCTCCTTTTTCTTTTCTGCGGTGCACTGGATGAAAGTAACATCAGTTTTAGCATGTGTAAAAGCATCTTTTCTATTGAATATGGTTTGATTAGCATTAAAGTTTTGTTTACCGGATCACATGAAGTATTCGGATACATTACGGTATGTAAGAGGAAATGGTTGAAAGTGCATTTTTAGTATTAATATTAACCATTTTAAATATCTTCCTATATTGTTTGATGAATGTTAATATTTTCAATTTGACTTTCTGTCTGTCTTTGTGCCTTCTGTACGTCTGTAATAAAGAATTTCTGTTTCTGTATAATTATCTTGTAAAAGTTCAGCAGTTTTGTTAAAAAATATTATATTGCTTGACTATATAAAACCTCTGCAAAACACATATACTAAAAATATTTTTCATAGAAAGACATGCCTTTTTTTTTCGTTATTTTACATATTTTTGAACCGGATCGGGCCTGATATTATCATTATTTGTCCGGGCCGGGCCGCACACTGGTAAAAAATAAACTGGCCGGGCCCGTGCACACCTCTACGGTGTAGACCTCTAGGTCACACAGTCTTTCTTTGCTCATCGCCGAGCATTGATATGTATTTATTAATTTTAATTTTGAAAATATTCTATTACAACTACCATTGTTAATAGTAATTGTTAAGGGAATTTTAAGGTAAACAATAACATTAATTAAACTTCTTTGAAGCTTCCATTTAATTAATCAGGATAGTAAATTTAAAAGTATCCACATAGAAAAGCTCATTTCTGATTCTGAATAAACTTCTTTAAATAATGAAATAAGTAATCAAGCACAATGTCAAAATCATGATTCTGAAACTTCATGCACTAAGATAAACTCTTTTATTTTTCCTTTTTACGATTTTCACGATAGATTCACCTATAGTTTGGAATGATTTCAAAATCTATCTGAACAACATTTATTATAAAAATAAATGAATAAATAAATAAATAAGCTTATAAAAATTGTATATAATCGTTTAAAAGGTGGTGTTATTGTGCCTTGCTCATCTTCACGATTTTTTGATAGTTATGTATTTTAGCACCTATGGAATGAAACGGTATTAAATCTTATATGGAAAATATTTTGTAGAAAAACACCTTAAGTTTACAAAACTTTAGTGTAGATTGTGGCATCTTTTAATGGATTTTCTTGATTACATTATCTTGAATTCGATGAGAGGGAAATGAATCAGACATTGTATATGTAATATCGAATATGAATAATTTTTCCGATTAAATTTTGATAAGCATCAATTTATATTCATAAATAAAAATCCTGTAGATGTCAGTGCCATAATCTTATTATAAAAATCCACCCGTTAATGATTTATAGGTGAGAAGATTTCAACGCTTTATATCAACAATTATCCAGTTAACAACCAGCAGTCGCAAATATCTTATGGGTTCCTTATAAATAGGTTGCGGGGACGATACTCAGCCGAAAATCGTCGTATACACTAATCGTGGCTGATTTACGTAAAATCCGTCGTGGTTGCAATACTCTCCATGTTCCCATTCGAAATCTACCTCCAGGGGTGACTGAAGCGGGGAAGACATTCCCTCCATGTAGGATCAAAATTGTGATGGCATGCCTCCGTACCATCCTTAGGGGCGAGAGGGGCAATTGCCCATAAAGTAGCACTCGTGTGACATAAAACAGACTTGAACTCTATAACCATTATAAATAGGGGCCCCGTTATATTTATTTCCAAATTAACAAATTGCAGACATAAGGGGCATGGAGTCCTGTTATAGATAGAAGTTTCGTAATTGTGATAATATATTAACGCTTTATGAAGGCGAAATGAGAAGGGCCGCTTTTATTCATTGCCCCACTATGAATTTATAGGGGCGCAGTGGTTAGTATCCCATAAAAACTTCGACTACAGTGTTCGAATAATTTCTGAGTGTAAAATGCACATGTGAAACGAGAGAGTGAATTAGAGTTAGCGCCCATGTTGTAATCACCGGGTGAATAATTTGAGGCTACGAAGAGCCCAAAAATGTTTTCTTTTTTACTTTTTTACTTATGAAACTATTTAAGATTACCAGATGTAATAATGGGAGAATCTAATAAAATTGTAACAAAATAGAAATCTACCATAATGATCTTTTTTTTTTTTTTTCCAAGGAAAAATATTTGGCACCCCCTAAAATTTTGCGCCCTTGCCCCTGCACGCTACGCCACTGCTGTGTGTAAACATTACGATATTAATTTTTCAGGATTAACACTGAAATTTGTGATTCAGAAGTTATCGAAACAGGCAGAAAGGTATGCGCAATAAATGAATCATGGTCTTAGTACTTTAAAATATAAATTCTTTGTTAAAATTGGAGGTGGTAATATAAGATTTTTAATTTAATTAGCACGAGGAATCAAATTTGGCTTTCATTTCTAAAACTTCATTTATTATTGTAAATACTGAAGACATTTTTCAAAACCAAGATTCTAGTGTGTGTTGGTGCTTGGGATTAAGGCCGATTTACTTCACGAGGGTTCTAGGCCTGTATTTGGAGTGCCCTACGTAGGAGTTTTCTAAGGAGTCCTAGCCCATATTAATGCGAGTTTCAAAGAAAACTATGGAAATCTCCCAATTGCTAAGTCGACGAGCGTGACCTGGGATCGAGCCTGGCACTTCCCGTTTACCAGCTTTGAGTATAGAATCGCTTGGCCACTGGTGGGGCAAGCAACATTCTAATTTTGAAGTAAAACATAAGTTTTGTGTGATACTAAGCAATAGCTTACTATCACAATAATATTAGTATTATTGTGAATAGTTGGAAAAATAGGCAAATCATACAGCGATGCGAAGTTATTACGAATTGTCCGTAACATTTTAAATCGTGTTCTTTTATAATAATTATGAATGATTTAAATAAGACGAATCCTACTATTATTAAATAGTGGTATGAAACTTACTTTTAGTTTTCAGTAACTTGGCGCTTCTGTGCCAAAAAATAAATAAATATTTCAGATTATCTATATATTACGTAGATCTAATAGCTATTCGGCGTATATATCTATTATCAAATACAATTCTGCTCGGAAGTTAGCAAGATTTACAAGAGTGTTTTTACTTTAAAAAAAAAAAAGTTATAAAAAAAAAAATATTTTTAAAATTCACTCTTATAAAAACTTTAGAACTGTTGCTGCTGCCTTTTTTCTTTTTCTTTTTCTTTAAACTCGGTCTATCAAAGCACAGTTGTATGAAATATTTCTATGAATGTGTTGAAGTTGCAACTGTATTCACTATAAGCACAGTATGATTTTTTATGCAAGTACGTATGTTGTACTTATTAAAAATGCAATCATTTTGTAAGATGCATGTAATGTATAAGTGTATTCAAGGACATAACAAGAGACGTTATCTGCAGGGCTTAAGGTGGAGGGCTAAGACTGGCATCCTAGTTTGTTTTAATGGTTAAACTTTTAAATTTATTTAATTTCGAAGTATATAAGTGGGGGGGGGGGGATAAGTTCTCATAGACCCCTTTTGTATACCACATGCTCAAGCTCTTGTGTGTATTGATAAGTGGCTAAATGGATATCTGGCTATTTTAACTTGATATTAATACATTTTCTTTCGGATGAATTGATAAATTATTATTGAAATTAAAAACATATACCTGATCTTAGCAATCAAAGTAAACAAACATCTGCTAATGAAGAGGACTTTTTCAATGTTTTACACATAATTTTACCTTATGTTTTTATATTTAATTCTTTCTTTCTTGTGTAAAATAGCTTTACAAGTGTTTCTTTTCTCTTGATATATGTATATAAAAGTACATATATATTTTTCAATGAAATTTATTTGGGTACAATGTTTTAAAAAAACTCAAATGATTGAAAAAACAAACTACATTAAAAGTTTTTAAAAATGGTAACAGTACGCACTTTGTTCTAAAATAAAATTAACTAAAATAAACTAAATATGCTTATTCGTTATGCTTTTTCGTTTAGTAACAGGGTAATTATTGACTAAATTTTACACGGAAATTTAGAAGAACGCAGATTCAGATTAGATATATCGATTGGTATATTAAAAAAAAAAAAAAAAAAAAAATAGATAATAGATATATCGGTGAGATTTGCAAATTAATGGTTATTGTCAAAAGCATTGAAAATGATCTTCTGTAATTAAAATACAAGTATGTTAAATATCTCATGAAATATGAACTTTTGAATAAAAAGAAATCAGTTACGCCTGCGTGAATATTAAGACATTTTTGCTCAACTTGATAGTTAAATATATAAGCCAAAAAGCCGTTGTCAAATATCGGAAATTTCAGAAATATGAATGCAAAAAAAGTAAGCTGTTTTTATAGCTATTGTCTAAAATTAATCATTTAATAATGGAACATTCACACATTGCTATTTTCAATATAAATCAATGGATAATTTATTAATGCTTTAACAGACATACATATTTATAAAGGACGAGAAATACGTCCCATTTATTGCAATAAAATTTACTTTATACATTACATGGCCAAACACTTTACTAAATTTCTTAATAGCTATTAAATTAGTGATCATTAGTTACTTATGAAAATCTATAGAATTGACATACATAGAAATTTATTTTATCTGTTTTATAAATTTAAGCATTTATTAAATTATATTTAAACTCTATATATCCTTACCAAAAAAAAAAAAAAACTGTTTTTTAGAGTAAAGGAAAATTAACTCTGTGAGATGAAATGTACAAAGAAACAACCATATTTAGCTTAAAATAAAATTTTGTCATTTAAACGTAGAAATTTTTTACATATGGCATCTTTTAGAAAATTTTAATATGGAATAATTGGTAGACCTCTTTAGACTTTACAATCATGCAAATTCTTATTGACTAAGATTCTATCATCTTATTAAAAAATTTTCGATTGATATTTTCTTGACAAATTTTGCAATACATTTTTTATAAAACTTTTAAGTTTCTTGAATAATAAATTTTTAATTTCTGCAGTACAACACAAATAATGTCAGTGAGATATGGCCTTCGAGTGGCCTGTCGAAGAGTGGCCGGGAAGTTCTGCTCTCAAATCTGACAGACGGGAGATGCTGGATTCAAGTTATTCAGTTATTTTCAGTGGTTTGCTTTTAACTTGCGGGAATATGGGATAAAACACTGTAGAAAGATCACACAGACCTAGAATTCTTAGGTTTCTTTTGCGCTAACCATTCTTAACACTTTCCAACAATGTTTAAAAGTGATTATGAATACAATCAGTCTATTTTTATACCTCTCAGTCCTTCTATCTGTCCGTCGCATGATAACGTAGACAAGGAACATTGAAAGTTATAACGATACAGCAAGTACCTGCTGTTGGAAAGTGTTAATAAACAATGCGTAACACATGTTTTTTCGTTTTTGTTTAAGCTTATGTTTATTTCGGTATTACACGACATTAGTTTTGCAATACATTTTTTTTTTTTTTTTTTTTTTAAGAGAAGATAAAGGGGGAAAGAAAAATGTTTTTCGAAGAATATTCAGTTAAGCGATGCATGCTGTTTTAATAAAAGCTGAAACTTATATGTAACATAAAATTAAATTTCATTATATTAGAATCTAGAATTTTCGTAATAACTGATGATTAAATTGATACTAATTAAAGAAACTCATAGATATTTATTTATTTATTTTTTGATGTAATGTATAAAATGGAATTTACTAGCCTATATATGATGTAAATAACAAGAAAGCACTACAGAACTGGCGTTTTAAAGTAAAAAGTAAAAAATTTGAAGAAACACCAAAGAATGAAATAAACTCGCAACAATTGCTTCGGGTCGAAAGAACACACGACTCTTCGTCACGGGAACAAAGTAGGCACAAGTGCTGCAATCAAAGCGGCAGCGCACAAAACCGTTTTAAGTGAAGAGCAAAAATACATAAAGATGAATTTGAATATAAATACTGGTGTGATCAGAATTATCAAATAAAAGAATAAAATAAATAAATAATATTAAAAAATATAACAAAATCTAAAAAGTATAGTGGATATTCATTCAGGTATATTGGATATTCAGCAATCTCTCTCCTCTATTGAGTCTGAATTATATTCATTACATCTGTTACTCAGCAATTCCTTGCATTATTTCTCTTCCTTTGAAAAAGGAATTTCTCATATATTACGTTCCAGTCTTCTTGCCATCAACTAACTTGAATAAGTAATTTAATTCTCTTAAGAGTAATTCCGTTAATTCAATTGTTTCCCCTCTCGTTCAGGACACTGTCGTTAATCTCTCTTCGCACCCCCTGTATAACGTTGTTTTCAGGTAAGGGTGCCGAGATCGATGATGTACATTGCTTGAACAATAACTAAGATTCGTAGAATAAAATGCAACTTTAAAATGAAAGACATGACAGTCCGGATCCAACTTCTTTTATTTAAAAAATATCATAACAGGTAAATAATGTCAAGCAACTGCAGTGAAATAATATTTATAATAAAGTCATTGTTAAAACGTAAAGATACACATTACGGATATGAAGAGCCGAAAGAGAGAGTTATCACGATGATTTTTTTATTGTTACCAGAAGCGAGTCCCGAGAGAGAATTAATACCAGGAGCGAGCAAAAGAATTTCTGAAAAATAAATAAATAAATAAATAAAAATAAGAAATATAAATATTAATCGCCAGAGCGCCAACCATATATTTCTTTGTCTCCATAATGTTAAGTCTATGGGAAAATTGAAATGATGGTTGAAATATTACAACCCTTAATCTGTCATAAATTTGTTCGACAACACAAACCGTTAGCAGGGGGAAGGCCAAAAGTTATTATATTTGTCAAAGTGACACTAAGTCTGGAAATAACAGATTAAGTGTAAATCTAAACCGCAATTGACTTCCATATAAGGCCTATAATATAATAGCTTTTTATAGTTAAACACATATATATATATGTGTGTGTGTGTGTGTGTGTGTGTGTAGAAATATAGATTCATTCTGATAATTGCTTTGAAATATAAACAGTCTTTTCTAAATTGCAAATGATAAAAATTATTCTTTTCCACTAACAGTAGAAATTAAATGTTTAAGATCCCTCAAATTCAATATTTTATAAAATCTTTTTGTAAAAAAAATAGAACCGACTCCAAAGAGTAACAATTTATTCAAACAACTAAAAATGAAATGAAATCGAAAATTGAGCCTAAAAGTATGAAATAAATTCTTTCGCCAAACAACATAAACACTACAATTAATCATAACTTTTGAAGTCGGTGCAAAATTAGATAAAATTTTATTTTTTAACAGATTATTTTTAGACGTATAACTACAAACGCTGTTACCTCGAATGCACCATCTTCATAGTTTCATTTATTACTTTATTACTGTATACAATTGGACCATTAGTAACACCTACAGCGAACAGTCAACATCCTTCGAAATTCAATATTTATGTTTCTGAGACGTTACAAGAGTTTTCTTTATAAACTTGGTATGGCTTTGACATTTATCGTTCTTGGCAGTTTTTGGATTTGGCGATCAAATCGTAATTAAAAAATATACACGCGAGATGTATATTTTTGTAATATACATTGGACGAAATATTGTTTATATTCTTGATTGCTCTTTTAATATACCTTATTGAAATAACCATGATTTTCGAAAGGAATTACATATGTTCCCAAGATAATTTGGTGGTCTCTTTTCTTTTCGCCAGGGGCGACAGATATCATGTCAATTCCGCAAGCGTTTGCAACTTAGGGAGGCATACTATTGTAACAATCGCAGCTATCTTAAAGTCGGATCGCACACTCCGCAGCAAAAAGTATCCGAGCACTAGCAATAATCCCAGTCTTAAAAAAGTACACTTAATACTGCTTTGTTAAATAAATCCTTCTTGAGTCATGTTCTTAGTCTGTCTAAGAACATAATTCGTCAAGGATTTGTTAGAAAAACTGTAATTTTAGAAATTATTTAAAAAATGTTAAGTATAAGGCAGTTAACGATGCCACAAAAAGTATTAATTTTTGAATGAAAATCAAAAAGTGAGAGGGCAAAATAATTAAATGTTAACGAAATATTGATAAAATGGTTTCTAGCAAAATATAAAATTTTTTGGCCGTTTAAACTGGAAATTTGGCTTTAGGCGGCCACGTTGCTCATCCAAGAAAGATAACCGCAAATTAAAAAGCAAATGTTTAAAAAATCGATTTGTATCATGTTCAGAACTTAGAAAAGATTTAAAAAATGTGCATAGCAAAGTACTTCCTCCAAAAATAGTCCGGAAGCAATTAAACAAGGCAGGTTAAAAACCAGAAGGTCTGCAAAAAAGCCATTATTAAAGTCAAATATTAGAAAAAAAAACAAGACATCAGTTTACTAAAAAAAAAAAAAAAAAAAAAAGCAGTTAATTATCGGCCTGAACTGAGTTTCTCTGATGAGTCAAGTTTAATTTATTTCCAGCTGATGAAAAAAACTACTAGGACGGTAAAAATGCGACTGACTTAATGAAAACTGCTCTCCTAAAACAGTGACACATTCTCCGTACATTATGGTACGGAGGTGCATACTTTTTCAAAGAATCAGACAAATTTTTATGCTCAAGGGATCAATTAACTCAAAATAAAACACGATGATTATAAAAGTGGCGCCTGACCGATTATTTTGGAGGTATTTCAGACTTTTCTTCAAACAGCATTTCAAGATGATAATGCACCTTGCTGCACGGCGTCTGTGGTACGTCAATTTGAATCAGATTGTTAAAATTACCTATCCATTCCCATGAGCGCCTATAATACTGTAAGTAATTACATCTTTTTTCACTCTAAATTAAATCCCACAAAGAATATCGTAGAATTTCTTCTTTATTAGATCTGGAAACAGTCCTAATCTCAATTCGCTCGAAAATGTTTAGTCAAAAAAAGGCGCGGGGAGAAAAAGGAAGATTCGAAATTTGCAGCCTACAGCTTTGCAAGAACTAGAAAAATTATTTACAATATTTAGCAGCGTGAAATGTTTCAGATTTATATCAAAAAACGGTATAATACTATGCCACTATGCATTAAAGCAGTAATTCCAAATAAAGGTGGAATGAACCCAGTGCAGAATACATATTTTTATTAAAAATTTGCTTAGAGATAACAAATAAAGAGTTTTATTTCATATATTAAAATATAACTTGTTTATTTCTTATAATAAATCATAATACAATACAAAGTGTATGGTTATTGAATTATGTTCAAAAAGAAAGTTTTATGTAGATTTTTATAAAGTACTTCGTAGAGTGTAATAAAGCGAATTATTAAATTGAAAATGTACATAGGTATCATTTCATCCCTTTGGTATTATGCAAGCATGACAGTTATATTTGTTTCAACCATTAATTTTAAAGTTATTACAAATAAAAAAGGTATAATTCATTTTTTTTGCAGTGCTGCTTTTTTTTTTTTTTTTTTTTTTTTTTTTTCTTGTCGCTTAGTGTATCAGTTTCAAGAAATTTCATAAATATTTACGGGAATTAGAGCGCGGGCAGACAGACAGACGGAGAGACGGACAGACGTACAGACAAACCGAAGTCATTAACACTTGAGCCCCTTAAGAGGGGACAATACCTAATCCCGCGGACAGCCGTATGCAATGTTATTCTATGGGAAAATTTGTTGCGACAATTACACATTACCTAATGTATATTTTTTAATTCTGTTTTCGCAGTCAGAAAATTCATAACCGTTAAATGAGTACTCATTTTTGAAAAATTCATTTTTTTTATTTTTACATTTTACTTTTGAGTTCAAAAATGCGATTTTTCACAAAATGCATTTTTCTCATTTTCTAGTCGCAAAATGAAATACTAAAATTTTAGAAAATCAATTTTTGGAAAACAAGTACTAATTTAACGCTTATGAATTTTCTAAATGTGAAAACAGAATTGAAAAATATACATTAGGTAATGAGTAATTATGTAATCAAATTTTCCCATAGAATAACATGGGCGAAGGCTGCCGGCGAGATTATGTATTGCCCGCCCTTAAATAAAATATGTAGGCCGGCGCATCGCCGCCATTTTGTTGCATCGGATGAGGGCAGAATTCCCTCTTGGCGCCCTTATCGCTTAACTAGCGATTTTAAGAAAACTTGATCTGAAGCTACGATCGGTCAAGAGCAATAAGCAACAAGTAATACCCCTAACAACACATTTATACACAGTACATTCTTGGTATGTCTTTTCATCCTGAGGATATTGTGTGGATGTACTGGGGATAAGATGTGTTGTTAGGGCTGTTTCTGTCTGTTTCAAATACAAATCATAACTTTTTTGGAAAAAAAAAAAAAAAAAAAAAGAGCTTACTGTTTAAAAGTGGAAAATCTTTACTTATTTACTTACTTTTTGTGCTATTTCTAGCACATACTATTCATTTAAAAAAACGAACCTTAAAATATATGTAATTACGACATGGAAACTAAACTTTGGCGACCCCAGAAAATGTCGCCAAAACTCAAACGCACAGCAATAAAATATCTTCTTTTAACTAAACAATCTCCCAGATGATAATTTACCGAGCTAAAATTATGAAAAATGATTAAAAAAGTAACTCCTAAGTAATACAAGACTATAGAAATAATGGCTGCCATTTTGTTTATCTACGGAAAGCGCTGGCTACATGTGGCAACCCTAAGGCAACAAAATGTCTGATGAGCCAGCTCGTATAAATAGTAGCCTAAATTAACACTTTTCAACCTTGATGGGAAGTGTTACAAAAAGAAATTCTTTATCATGAATTTGTATTTTTCTATTCTTCATTTAATATGCTTAAATAACATATCAGTAAATATATTTTAATTTATGTAAATTATTATTAAACAAATGCGAGGTAATATAAAGTTTTACATTATAAAACATAAAAAGGGAAATCACCAACCCTCCTTTTTCAATGAACATTATACTGGTTAAAAACGGAATGTTTTCTTCCATAAGAAGTCGGGAAAGAAAAGTAAAATATATATATATATATATATATATATATATATATATATATATGTATGTATATGTATGTATATATCAAACGCAAGTTTAGAAACGCACCACTCGATTAGGAATTATGTCTTCGGTAATTATTTATAAATAAATTTATAGGAATATTCTTATATTGAAACCGAAACATGCTTTTAATTTTCAACTTCAATGTAAAAATATTTATTCTACAATTAATTTTAAGCACGAAATATGAATTTGGAAATAGCAAAAATGAAGTAAATAGTATGTGCTTAAAATTTTATTTTAAATTAAAATATTTCATTCTTATTTCCTGTAATTTTTTTTTCTGGCTGATTTTCTCTGAGATTTATACAATTGATATTAATTATCATTATGATGTTTTAAAATAACTGCATATTCTATTGGAAAGTGTTCATTATTTCTTTTTAAAGAATGTCATTCTAGATTATGCCTTGTTTTTACATGATATTATCTGTACAAAAATATTTTCAATTTTATTTTCATTTGTTTCTTACGAAAATTTTAACGCGTTTATTATAGGAGGAAGGGGCATTCATCGCCTTGTTTACAGTTTAAATTCGAAACTTAGAGTCACAGTATTATTCAATTTAGAAAATTGTTTAAAAGGAAAATAATATATATTTTAGGAGGTATTTGAGTCTGTGAAAAAGTAGACCTTTTAGAAGAGAGGGCGAAAAAATATATATTAATAAAAATATTTTACCCACATGCGCATGTATACTTTGTATGTATGCATATTGTATAAGTGCTTAGTATGTTTGTAGATTTTTATATTGAATTATAACTATCTTAACTATCTTGTTATTTAAAACGGAAAATTGCTAAGGGAAATACCTAATCACACAATTCAGTAACTGCTACAAGGTAATTGAAATGTGGCTCACTTAATCACCAATATCTCTCTTAATCTTCAAGATATTAGAGTAGAATTTTTATATAATTTGCCCCCATAAATTATATGTAAATGGGCTATATTTTACATGATTTGTATTTAAAAATATTTTCTATAAATATACTATTTCTCGACTAGTTTCATGCAATTGAAATTTAAGTATGATGATTTTCTTTTACATTGTTAAATATTTTATAAGATTTATTCAATTTATTTGAGAATTCTGGATGTTATATCCAAAGAATGTACAAAGACATCCAGAAACTTTTGAAATAAACACTTACATCTTCATAACAAAAATGTTTAATTCTTGCTAAAATGCATAAATTCGTTGCACACAATATTATACATTTCTACGTATCAGATACTCCATCTAATGAAACGTGATAAAAGTTAAAATAAAAATTTAAGTAAAAAAAAACATTTTTTTTTTTTTTTTTTTTTGTTAATTAGAAGCTTTTTATTGTGAAGCCCTAAAAATCATAAAATAAAAATTTATTGTGGCAAATACATTATATAATGAAATGAAAGTTTTAACACCAAGAAAATTTTAGAGAAAAATATCGATATTTCACTTTCGCGAAAGATGAAAATTTTTAAATATTCAAAACATTTTAAAAAGCATTCGAGACTAATATTTTTAGATGTTAGTTTTTTGTATAATCATTCATTAAGCAATAAATTTCAAATGTTTAGAAAGCTTTTTAAAATATTTTGAATATTTAAAAATTTTCCTCTTTTGCAAAAGTGAAATATCTATATTTTTCTCTAAAATTTTCTTAGTGTTAAAATTTTCATTTCATTATAGAATGTCTTTTCCACAATAAATTTCTATTTTATGCTTTTTAGGGCTTCAGAATAAAAAGCTTCTAGTTAAAAAAAAAAAAAAAATGTTTGTTTTACTTAAATTTTTATTTTGTGCTTTTTAAATATGAAAAAAGCTTCTTAAAAAACTAATTAAAATTTCTTAGGATATGCAGACAACTAGAAATTTTCTTTTTTCAACTAACATCTCTTCTTTTAATTATCTGCAAAAATAAATAAATAAAAAATAGCACATCGCCCTTCGAGGATCGAACCCACAACCATCGCGTTATCAGCAAGACACTCTAACCAAAAGTCAAAAGAAAGTCATGGAACATACTAGAAAAATCCAACAAATACAAATAAACTATTGTTCTTGAATGCTTTTTAAAACATTTTGAATATTTAAAAATTTTCATTGAAATATCTATATTTTCAAACTCAAATTGAAATATCTATGTTTTTCTATAAAATTTTCTTATTGTTGAAATTATTATTTTTTTATAGCATGTCTCGGCAAGAATAAAAAAAAATTTAATGCTTTTTAGGGCTCCACAATAAAAAGCATTTAGCATTTATTTTTTATTTATTTATTTATGTATATATATATATTTTTTACTTAAATTTTTATTTTGTGCATTTTGTTAACTAAGAAAAAGCTTCTTAAAAAAAAAAAAAAAAAATGAAATTTCTTAGGATATAGTGTAGACCATGAAAGGTTTTCTTTTTTCAAATAACATCTTTTGTATTAATTATCTGCAAAAAACCAACACCTCGTCCGTCGAGGACCGAACGCACCACCATCGCGTTGTCAACATGATAGTCTAAACCGACTGAGCCAAAGAGCGGTATAAAAGCTTGCTTACATTTACTTTAAAGTGGAAGTGCCTTGTTTTTCAAGTGACACGAAGTTGCGATGACAAAATCCAATTTCAATAAAAAGCTTCTAAAATATTTATTTATTTATTTATTTATTTTTACTTAAATTTTTATTTTGTGCTTTTTAGTAACTAGATAAAAAGCTGTTTAAAAAACTCTTCAAATATTATTAGGATACTGTGTACAGAACGAAATATTTTCTTTTATCAATGACACCTTTTCTATTAATTATTCACAAAAATTAACACCTCGGTCCGGCGAGGATCGAACATATTACTCTCGCGTTATCAACATGACGCTCTAACCAACTGAGCCCTTAAGAGAAAAAATGAATTGTTTACTTTCTTTCTTTTTTTTTTTTTTTTTTTTAAGCTATTGTATAGCTTTTATCGCGGGATTTGAGCGCGGCGACCGAATCAAAAAATTCCGTAACGAAAAAAAACCTAACACAGTTCGGCAGACTTCGGTAGACTTCGGCTGTACGAAGCTCGCACGGATCGAGACGAGCTGCTCTGAAATCGGACGAATACGTAAGCAGCTGTTTGTGAGAAAGTATATAGGTGTATAGGTATCTATCATCTATGTACAACAGTTAATAGCTGTACGCGTAAAGTTTGTGTATAAAGAAGATCAGATAAAACTTGAATATCCCCATTCGACTTTCAGGCCTTTAAAACCTATTAAATACCTTTTCTCTATTAAAATTTGTTTTCTTATCGGTCACCACGCTCAAAAAAGGTAACTTGAATTAATATCAAAGAAAAAACTTGAATATCCCCATTCGACGTGCAGGCCTTTAAAACCTATTGAAATACCTTTTCTCTATTAAAATTTGTTTTTTTATCGGTCACCACGCTCAAAAAGTGTAACTTGAATTAATATCAAAGAAAAAACTTGAATATCCCCATTCGACTTGCAGGCCTTTAAAACCTATTAAATACCTTTTCTCTATTAAAATTCGTTTTCTTATCGGTCACCACGCTGAAAAAGTGTAACTTGAATTAATATCAAAGAAAAAACTTGAATATCCCCATTCGACTTGCAGGCCTTTAAAACCTATTAAATACCTTTTCTCTATTAAAATTTGTTTTCTTATCGGTCACCACGCTCAAAAAGTGTACCTTGAATTAATATCAAAGAAAAAACTTGAATATCCCCATTCGACTTGCAGGCCTTTAAAACCTATTAAAATACCTTTTCTCTATTAAAATTTGTTTTCTTATCATTATTGTTATCTTATTCATTAATATCAAAGAAAAAACTTGAATATCCCCATTCGACTTGCAGGCCTTTAAAACCTATTAAATACGTTTTCTCTATTAAAATTTGTTTTCTTATCGGTCACCACGCTCAAAAAGTGTAACTTGAATTAATATCAAAGAAAAAACTTGAATATCCCCATTCGACTTGCAGGCCTTTAAAACCTATTAAATACCTTTTCTCTATTAAAATTCGTTTTCTTATCGGTCACCACGCTCAAAAAGTGTAACTTCAATTAATATCAAAGAAAAAACTTGAATATCCCCATTCGACTTGCAGGACTTTAAAACCTATTAAATACTTTTTCTCTATTAAAATTTGTTTTCTTATCGGTCACCACGCTCAAAAAGTGTAACTTGAATTAATATCAAAGAAAAAACTTGAATATCCCCGCTCGACTTGCAGGCCTTTAAAACCTATTAAAATACCTTTTCTCTATTAAAATTTGTTTTCTTATCATTATTGTTATCTTATTCATTAATATCAAAGAAAAACCTTGAATATCCCCATTCGACTTGCAGGCCTTTAAAACCTATTAAATACCTTTTCTCTATTAAAATTTTTTTATATCGGTCACCACGCTCAAAAAGTGTAACTTGAATTAATATCAAAGAAAAAACTTGAATATCCCCATTCGACTTGCAGGCCTTTAAAACCTATTAAATTCCTTTTCTCTATTAAAATTTGTTTTCTTATCGGTCACCACGCTCAAAAAGTGTAACTTGAATTAATATCAAAGAAAAAACTTGAATATCCCCATTCGACTTGCAGGCCTTTAAAACCTATTAACTACCTTTTTTCTATTAAAATTTGTTTTCTTATCATTATTGTTATCTTATCATTATTGTTATCTTATTCATTAATATCAAAGAAAAACCTTGAATATCCCCATTTGACTTGCAGGCCTTTAAAACCTATTAAATACCTTTTCTCTATTAAAATTTGTTTTATATCGGTCACCACGCTCAAAAAGTGTAACTTGAATTAATATCAAAGAAAAAACTTGAATATCCCCATTCGACTTGCAGGCCTTTAAAAACCTATTAAAATACCTTTTCTCTATTAAAATTTGTTTTCTTATCATTATTGTTATCTTATTCATTAATATCAAAGAAAAAACTTGAATATCCCCATTCGACTTGCAGGCCTTTAAAACCTATTAAATACCTTTTCTCTATTAAAATTTGTTTTCTTATCGGTCACCACGCTCAAAAAGTGTAACTTGAAATTATATCAAAGAAAAAACTTGAATATCCCCATTCGACTTGCAGGCCTTTAAAAACCTATTAAAATACCTTTCCTCAAAAAATAGTTAGATCATTCAAATTTGGTACATCGAGGTTTTCGATACCTACAAATCGATTGCGGATATTTTTGATATATTCTCATTGCGGATATATTCTCATTTATTCAAGAAAAGAAAAAAATTTCTTTTCTTATCGGTCACCACGCTCAAAAAGTGTAACTTGAATTAATATCAAAGAAAAAACTTGAATTAATATCAAAGAAAAAAAAATACTGCATAAATAAAATAAATAAATAATTATAATTGCATAAGTTGCTAAAAAATGCTATGCAATAGCTTAACCGCGGCAGTCCTCGAGTGCCACACGTATTTTTTATTTTTTTTTTGTAAGTGGAAGCGTCTTGTTTTTTAACATGACAGATAACGCGATGACAAATCCAATTTCGTATAAGAACATATAATAATAATAATAATAATAATAATAATATATATATATATATATAAAGCTTCTAAAAATATTTATTTATGAATTTTTTTCTTAAAACTTTTTATTTTGCGCTTTTTTAATATCTAAAATATTTTACGTTTTCTAATATCTAAAAAAAAAAAAAAAAAACCTTAAAAAAAGCTCTTCAATAAAGCTCTTCAAAAATTCTTAAGATACTGTGTAGTCAACGAAAAATTTTCTTTTATCAATTGACAACTTTTTTACTAATTATCTGCAAAAATTAACACGTCGGACCTGCGGGGATTGAACTCTAAACCACCGCGTTATTAACATAACGCTCCAACCAACTAGGCCATGGGGCGGCAAACTACGCTGCTTATATTTACTTTTAAATGGAGGCGCTTTGTTTATTACGTAACACGAAGACACAATTTCATATAAAAAGCTTCAAAAAGAAATTTATATTTCGTACACGATTAGTTGCCATGCGGTGTTTTTTTTTTTTTTTTTTTTTTTTTTTTTTTCACACAAGCGCTAATGAGATAGGGACTTACGGCTTAGAATGGGCTTTGAACGATTACGAACATCCGTGCTTTAACTAGGACTCGAACCAGACACCTATAACTAAAGACCAGAACGCTAACCATTCACCCTCACTATATAAGCCTGTGTATGACAGGAATAATAAAAAAAGAATTTTCTGCTTGAGACAAGAATGTTTTTGCTGAAACTCTTATAAAAAGTAGTCTATCTCAATTGGAAAAAAAAATGAAAAGACGAACAACCGATTTAAATGTTCCTAATAAAACATAAACACGATCTTTCACGATAAAACTTTATGGTAAACAAATTAGAGAAAACTGTTCTTTATATTTAATATTTATAAAATATGCAAGCAGACCGAGGCTAATCGCTACTTGAAGTTCATAAAAAAAATTAATCAGCCACAGAAATTCTGCCAAAAATTTGAAGATCAGTTCAACCAGTCAGTAAATCTGCATTGAAGTATAGAATAAAAATCGTGGAAACAAGATATTGCATGATTTTTATTCATTCATTTTTATTTAAAGAGATAAAATTATTTTGAAATGTCAAAAAAAATTTTGAGATAAAAGAGGAAATTTTCAGAAAAAAGAATAATTTTGATTTAAAAAAAAAAAAAAAGCATAAAATATATAATTCCACCAAAAGACAATGGTTTTAAAATAAACATAATTTTTTCTTTAAATTACGTAATTATTAAACAAATTTATTTTAACAGTTTTACATTACGCCATTCTTGCAAGGGGGAAAAAGACATTACATTCTGCTTTACATTTCACTATTTATATTACAATTATTTTATTGTCATAATCCGTAGTATGCTTTTGTATAATATATTCAATCTCTAGTTGATTTTCTTTTTCTCCTGGAAACAAAGAAGGTACGAGGTCAGGGTGGATCATTATTTTAGTCTACGTCAAGCTTTAGAGTGCCATATCTCACGAATTTCCTCGTTCTGAGACACGAAGAACCAGGAATCAAGGCCCTTAAACATAACAGTAGTAGGGGAAGAGAAAAGAAATACTGAAGTTAACAAAAACGAACTGACTTACCTAATGGTATCCAAACTTCAAATGGATACATTTTTCTTTTTTGCAAACATTCCTATATATATATTGTAAGTTGTCTATTTTTTAAAATCTTCAGACGTGTTCATACGATTTTACGCAGCAAGCACAAATCATTTACAATAAATCAACTTTTCTCCATGTTAAATTAGTTTATCTCTAACTGGGTCGTCAGACAAATATGGAATGAAAACTTGAAAACGTTTTTAATGAATAAAAAACACCAAAAGCAGGCAATCGTTTAAAGGGAAATATGAACATTCCCGAAAGCTGCAGAAGAAAAATAAAATTGCGTTTTAGTGAGTAAAAATTTAATGTTTTACATTTCGTGATAATAACAATACATAAAAAAAAAAAAAAAAAAAAAAAAATTAAAAACACACTTTTTTTTTTTCTTTTTTCAAAATGAACTAAAAATTTCAATTTAGCGAATGCGAATAGCATACATGTATGCAAAACATTAGCTCAATCCGACGATAGAAAGTGGGTTAAAATTCGAGAACAAATTTTGAATTGGAGTTGGGAGCATAGGCCTTTACTCCCCCCTCTTCTTAAGTCCGTTACTGCTTGAACCTATATTGTCATCGACAGTATGCATGTTTCAAAATTTTCAGCTCAATCGAATAATAGACAGTGGTTGAAAATTCAATTTTCAGATTTTAAACACATAAACAAACAACACTCCAAACTAAATAAAACCGTGTAAAAACAATGGATATAACTCTGGTAAATTCCTATATTATTTTTTTGCTGGCGGGAAAGTTCTATTGTATTCTAATAAACACCTGACACCGGAAATTTATCCTTTTGCAACATTTATATAACGTTTAAGATGGTATTTACTAAATACCTTCCTAAAAGTTATGTAAATTTTGTCCAGGATAAATTTACGTGTCATAATTGTTTAATTTAATACGACAGAACTTTCCCGCCAGCCCCATACATTGATGATTTTAGATGTAAAATTATCAGTGTAATACATTCCACTGTCAATTTTTTGTCTAAAATATAATACTGAAGTTAAATATATATATATATATATATATATATATATATATTATATATATCTAATAATATTTCGTTAACATTAAAAGTAACCATTAATTTAGTAAGCATAAATATAAATAAAACCATATACGATTCCTATATTCACACCTGCTAACATTTTAATTAATATTCCGTAGTATTATTAGTACGGCCCTTTTCCACATCATTAAATTTTGAGTAATTTTCTTCAAATGTGATTACGATTAAATAAGAAGAATACTCTTAAAGGAAAAAAAAAAAAAAAAAAAAGGATAAAAGACAGGTGTAGAAAAAAAAGTGGGGACTACAGGACTACGGAATATTAATTAAAATGTTGGCAGGTATGAATATCAATGTGTGTTTAGAGATGTAGCATTTCAGGAAATTTTAAAGTATGGAAAATATTTACCATTTTCCTACTATCTTTTCTGCCCATCTGGTGTCTGAATGGTTAGAGTTCTTGCCTTCAGGTATCGAATTTGAGTCACATTTCGGACATGGATGTTCGTAATGGTTCGGAAATCCATTTTAAGTGTACTTTCTACTTATGATCGCCGGAAGCCAAAGCGTATGTCATTCTCTTGGAAAATAATCGCCATTATAAATCATTAACTAATACAAATTTTTAAACTCCGTTTTCACATTCAAAAAATTCACAACTATTAAACTGGTTATTGTTTTCTCTCTCTCTCTCTCTCTCTCTCTCTCTCTCTGTATATATGTATATATTTTTTAATATTTTATTTTGAAGCTGTAAAATGCAAAATTTCACACTGGGAAATTTAAAAATATATATTAGTTAATGACTTATGATGAGAATTATTGCCCCACAAAATAACATTGACTTTGGCTTCCGGAGACGATAAATAAAGTCCTCTTAAACCAAAAGTCTCTATATAATAAGCCTAACTGTTAAAAATTGCTCATCAAACCAAACCAAACCAAACCGATATCTTAGCTGGTAATAAGGAAACTTTGGTAGAATTTAATATCATAATTCCATTGTTTTAAAAAGTTTAAGAATATTAAACATAATTGAAAACTGATATGATCTTATTCCTTTCTGTGCATTACATGAATAATATTATCCAAAAATGTATCGCACTGAATGAAAGTACCACAATTTCTTTTATATATAAAAACTAGTTTGACAAAGAAAAAAAAGTATTTAACTACTTCGTTTAATAACTCAATTCAACTACTTCAGTCCTTGTAATTCCGAGGGAGAAAAAAGAGAGAAAAGAAAATTAACATAATCGTTTTAAAAGGAATATATTTCGTTGCTGCACGCAACAGCAAATTTGTAACCCTAAAACAGTAACAGGCAGCATTTATTGAACAGAAACATATATGTTTGATTACTTTTGAATATGACATTTATAAAAATTTTAATGTATTATTTCCTAAATTTAAATTTTTGCTATAAGAACACCTACTCAAAAATGATTGCTTCTTTTCTCAAAATTATCGCTTAATATGTAAATCCATATCTACCTGCTCTTTAAACTTAAAAAGAAAGAAAAAAAAGAAAAAAAAAAAAAAAAACTTAATAAAACTTTGGGAATCATCACTTACAGCCTACGTTTCTGGCGGATGTGGAACAGAGACATTTTACAAATAAAAGCTAATGCCAATGTTCCAAAAAATGAAAAGTGATATATAAAGCTAATTTTTTTTTTCATATACTCTAGAAATTTAAAAAGTGTTTTTATTTCATTACCTTTCTTTCTGTATTTGCCATAAAAATTGAACTATTTTGTTCAGTTGACGAGAAATTTCTTTCACGATGATTTTGTAAAAAAAAATGCCCTTTTTGTTTTTTGTTTTTATATACTGTGAAGGGAAGAAATGTGAAACACATAGGGGAAAATTGAGAGATAATCTCATAAAACTAATTTTCAAGTGCAGAATTTGGGTACAAAGAAATGGTGCAGTGAAATTGTACAGATTATCTGGTAATTAACAATAAACTCCCGTACAAGCGCTTATATCCCGTTACAGTAAACTCCCGACCCGGCGATGACACGGTAGCCAGATGGATACTACAGTTTAATTTTTTAGCACCACTAATTTTATATCAAAGCAATTGCTTAATGCAAAAAACTAAATCAGGTGTAATTGAACCAATAAACTGATACTCTGAAAATTTAGTGGTCTTAAAGCATATATTAGTATTATTTATCTGACAACCCCACTCCCGTGTTGTACGGAAGTCTACTGTACTATATATATATTTTTTTATCGTTTTCTCATTTTATTTTCACACGCCATACTATAAAAAATAACTTTCAGAACTCTATCTGGTACAGTTTTATATATATTAGCTGTTTGCCTTGTTTAAAATGATAAATAAAAATTAAACATACATTTACAATAGCATAGAAATTGCAATGTTCAATTATATTAACTTCTGCATTTATGATATTTTTATTAAAGGAGTCAAGCGAATGCATATTTTATATGAAGTACAATCATACACGTTGATTAATCAGAGTGACATATCAATAGCATATAAATCATATGGGTACAACCATTCCAATTAAAAATTGTAAAAAACATATGATGTTGAAAAAGTATTTCGTGATTAAGAGGTCATAAAATGCCCCTCTTACCTACAAGACAATCTCCGACATTTGACCCAGTTATCTTTTCATCTGAAAAGTCTTAATTGGATTTTTCAACTTACTTTCATACAATGTTCTTAACTTATATAAAGATACAAGACTTTTACTTGATGGTTATTACTTCAAAAAACAAGACAATCTGCAACATACATGTATGAAAAATACTATGCTATACGAAAAGTTATTTTTAAAGAAATGGTTTTAATGAGGTTTACTTAACTGCATGCAAAAGAAAATACCATAAATTATTATTGTAAATATAGTAATTTTTCAGATATGGGTATTAGTATAAATAACTGAATACATGATTCGTTTTTTTTTAAATCCAATAGCATATAAGGTAAAGTAACATATAAATATGAAATAAATATATATATATATATTTAATTTTTTCTTTACAAATTTTCCTTAAAAATGTTTTGAGATGTCATTATACTGAAGTCCATTACCCTTTATTCTTACATTATTTTATTAAAAACTATCGACATTTACTCAAATACTAATTAATGAAATTTTAATTTTAAATATTTTAGCGAACTGATAGCATGGAATCTTTAAGTCTTACATTCATTTTCATTAAATTGCTTGATATTTTAAAAATTTCAAATGTAAAGACACATTGAAATTTTTTGTATTTCTGTAAATTTACTATTAAATAAATACCTTACAGATAAAAATTATTTTTTAAGTTTGGTTGATTGGGTTCTATGTCTCACTAGTGCCGCGCAATAGGCAATTGGCAAGTGAACACGTATTTTTTAAGTAAACTATTAATCACTATTTAAAGAAACTGTGTAAAAGTGTTACACTCATGGACAAAAAAATTAGCGCACCAAGAAGGAGTCGTCAAAATGAAACGAAATTTTACATACGTAATGACTACTTTGATATAAGTAAATGATTAGAAAATCAAAGAAAAAGGATAATTTATTTCAGAGAAAAGGCAAAAGAACGGAGGATTTAATACCCTGTTGGACCCCCTCTAGCGCGAATGCACGATGCTATACGATCGGGCATTGAGGCATACAAGTTCTGTATGACGTCTTGAGACATTTCGTTCCATGTTTGCTGTAACCTTGCCTCTAGTTCGTTCAAGCTCGTAGGATGCCCAACTCGCCGTCCCAAATGATCCCAGATATGCTCGATTGGAGACAAATCTGGGGATCGGGCAGGCCAAGGAAGGGTAGTAACATGCGGGGACAGTCTTTTGACAGCCTTGCTGTGTGAGGCCGAGCATTGTCTTGTTGAAAAATGGCTCATGGGAGCCGTTGCATGAGTGGCACCACATGTGGTTGCAGGATGTTATGGACATCCGCTGGGCTGTCTTGGTGCCATGGATCAATGCAAGGAGTGACCGTGTATTGTAAGCAATGGCACCCCATAGCATCACACCAGCTGTAGATGCAGTGTGCAACTGTAAAGAAAAGGCAGAATTGAGGTATTCCCCCCGTTGCCTCTACACACGTACATGTTAGTCATCCCTTCCCAAATTGAATCTGGATTCGTCGCTAAGCACAACGTGGTTCCACTCGGTTGCTATACAACCCCGTCGAGTGTGACACCACTCCAAACGGAGCAGAGGGGGTGGGTATTATTGGCGGCACATGTAATGGACGCCGCGATACCAAATGTCCTTCAGCCAGGTGCCTTCGTATGGTTCAAGAGGACACAGGGGCCCCTAGTGAAGGTGCTACCCCTGCCTGGATGGCGGCCGATGAAACAGTTGGCTGTACGCGTGCATTTCTTACGATGTGGCGGTCTTCTCGACGACTGGTCTGTCGAGGGCGTTTTGAGCCTGGTCTTCGTGTACATGACACTTCTCGGGTCCACTGGTCCCAACACCTCCTCACAACACAATCAGAGCGGCCTAATTGACGAGCTACTCGCCTAGCTGACCAGCCAGCTTCCATCATGCCGATGATTCTCCCTCTCTCAAACTGCGACAGCTGCTCATATTGTCTTCGAAAACAACGTAATGGCATGTTTACCTCAGATCTTCCTTTGTAAACGATTCAGCACACTCAAATAAGCTTTGGTTACCTTTTTTATACTCCACAGAGAACGACAATAAACGCCCTCTACCGGCTATACGTAATGCGAAATCACGCTGCATTTCTAATCATTTGCATATCTCCCCGACATGTACATTCATGCCAAGTTTCGTTACGATCCCGCAATTATTTCTTGGTGCGCTAATTTTTTTGTCCATGAGTGTACATAAAAAAAAATATGTATATTTTAAATAAATTAAAATTTCCGTATTATAAACTCATCCCGAAAAATTTTGTTTAATCATTTATTAGTCTTTGTTATAGTCTGCACTTAACATTTCTAAATCTGTAGAGTAGAGTTTCATAACCTTCTACTTGCATAGGTTAATCATACAAGGTTCATTTCATGCGAAAAGGAACAAAAATATAATTTTTTACTTTTCAACTAACTCAGTTATTTTTTCTTTTCTTGATAGAACACTTCTCAAATGTATCAAATAATATAATCCAATTTGTATAATAATAATCCAAATTTTACATTGTACAATTTGTATAATGTTAATAATACAAATAATAAGATATACAATTTTTTTATATGATTAATTAAAAAGGAAATTTAAATTAAAAAATAAGTAAGCAAAAGATAATTTTAAATTTTACATTTGTCATGTCTGTCACGCTATTAAATATTTGTAAAAACTGTTTCCTGTAAAAACAGAAAATTTGGCAGTTTTTTAGATAAATGATTGATAAACATGATGAAAAACTGTTTGTATGTCAAAGCATTATTTTACATGATATTTAATGCTGAAGTAGGGCAAAAAATTTCATTTATAAAGTTTTATAGAATTAAAAACTATTCATGACAAGTTTATCAAATTTTGCTAAGATGTACATCAGTTGATTATGGTGTGCAGTATCTAACAATTTTTTGATTTTGACAATTTTTTATTTGTAATTAAAAACATATTAACAAATTTTATTTATTTAATTATATTTATTTATTTATTTCGAAGCATAGGTATGAAGCGTTTAGATTGGATTTCTTTCGTTTTTACATTGACAGATTTCGGAAAGTACTTGAAACAATAATCTGAAACTTTTGTGTAGAACACACACAAAGATATTTTATGACACATTTTATCAAATTTCAGTCAGCTTATTTGATACGATTTTTAAAATTATTTTTGTTATTATCAAAATTTTATGTTTTATGCGATTTTTCGCATTTTTTCCCCGACATTTTTTTTTGCCCAGTTGTAATTTCAAGATGATGCCAATAAAAATAAAATGGGCACAACATTTTATTTTTATTTATTTATTTATTTTTTATTTAACATAAAAAGAAACATTTTTGACACGGGAATAAAGAAAAAAGAAAAAGAAAAATTAAACCTTTATCCTTAAAAGTTTCCGATAAAACTGATGTCATAATAGCTTTAAAGTTTTGATTTTAATTTATTTATTATTTAAATACAGTCCAGCCTCGTTACTGTGAATCTCAAGGGGGATAAAAAAATTTTAATGTTATCAGTAGTTCATGCTATCAGTAACTAATCTTCATACACTAAGGCACCAAAAAAAAAAAAAAAAAAAAAAAAAAAAAAAGCCGCGCTGCAGAAAATTTGACTTATACCTTTTGCGTTTGCAATAACTTAAAAACTAATGAGTGAAACAAATAAAACTGTTATGTTTGTGCAATATGGAAGTCATATGATGATACCTATGTACATTTTTGATTTAATAATTCGTTTTATTACACTGTACAAAGTATTTAATAAAAATCAACATAAAATTTTCTTTTTAAACGTAATATAATAAATATATACTTTGTATTCTATTACGATTTATTATATGAAATAACAAGTACTATTTTAATGTATGAAATAAAGCTATTTATTTGTTACATCTAAACAATTACTTAATAAAAATATGTCTTCTGCATTGGATAATTCCGCTTTTATATGAAATTACTGCTTGAATGCGCAATGGCATAGTATTTTACAGTTTTTTAACATGAAACTCAGAAATTTCCCTGTGCCAAATATCATAAATGCTTTTTTCTAGTTCTTGCAAAGTTGTAGGCTACAAATTTCGAATCCCCACCCTCTTTTATAGACTAAACATTTTCGAGCGGATTGAGATTAGGGCTACTTTCAAGTCTAGTAAAGAAGAAATTCTTCGATATTCTTTGTGGGATTTAACTTTAAGTAAAAAAAAGTTATGACATCTTACAAAATAATAGATGCTGATGGGAATGGATAAGTAATTTCAACAACTTGAATCAAATAAATGTACCACAGGCGCCATGTAACAAGGTGCATTCCCATCTTGAAATGCTGATTGTGGAAAAATCTGAAATACCCCCAAAATAGTCGGTCAGGCATCAATTTTTTAATGGCCAAGTTTTATTTCTGGTTAATTGGTCCCTTTAACATGAACATTTGCCCGAATCACTGAAAAATTATGAATTTTCATATCATATGTACGGAGAATGTGTCACTGTTTTAAAAGTACGATTTTCATTAACTAGGTCGCATTTTCCTGATCAGACCTGCTTGTTTCCGTCAGCTCGAAATAAGTTAAACTTGACTCATAAAAGAGAACCACTTCAGCTCAATAATTAACTGATCAATTTTAAATTTTTTTAAGCCTCTAATGTCTCGATTTTCTAATTCTTTTCGTTAAGAATGGATATTTTCAGATTTTTTGGCAATTAAACCTGCTTTGTTTAATTGTTATTGGACTGTATTTAAATAAATTATGTTACAAAACACTTTTTCTGAATCATTTCTATGTTCCAAATGTACTACAAACTTATTTTTTAAACATTGGCTTTTTAACTTGTGGTCATCTCGATTGGATGAGTAACGTGTCCGCCTAGGGACAAATTTCCAGTCAAACAGCCAAAAAAATTTATGTCTTGCTAAAAACCAGATCACTAATATTTCGTTAACATTTAATCATTTTGACATCTCGCGTATTAAAATATTTTTTTGATTTTCACTATAAAATTAGTATTTTTTGTAGTATCGTTAATTGCCTTATTCTCGCCATTTTTGAAAACTTTCTAAAAATTACGATTTTCCGAACAATTGTATCTTGTATTTAACACTTGGCTCAATCCTAGATTGTTTGTGGAACACAACGTAATAAAATCTGTTCAAAATTTTACTTTTAAAACAATAAAATGGAAAATATTCAAGTGCGTTTTTTTTTTTTTTTTTTTTTTTTTTTTGGCCTTTAGTGTATAACTAAACTAATCTTCATTTTGAGTGGGACTGTGGAAACAGTTCATGTTAAAAGTAATTCACGTTAACAGTGTTAACGTTAACGAGATTCGACTATATTAAATTCAATTAATCAAATAATCATATTTTTTTCTAGATTTTGTCGTCTGAAAACAAATATGAATGCATATTTAGTTTGTTTTAAGTTAACCGTGTTTTTAATCAACATAATGAAACACGAATAATTAAATGTTATTTCAATTATTTAATTTTTTGAAAAATCTTTTAAATATATTGACCAGCGGATCGGGCAAAACCTGCTAGGTAAGGTCCCGCCGGGGTAGGTGAGCGAAGCGAGCAGGGGAGAGAGCTCGCTAGTATTATAAAAGATCCAAAACTTGAACAAATGATGGCTAATATTGGTTTAAAAAAAAAAAAAAAAAAAAAACTCAATGAGAGGGAAGCATAAAAAAAGGGATACAAAATGGATAAATCCTACGCAATATACATTAGAAGAGCGATTGTAATTTTCATTTCTGAAAGTGTTTTTGGTGTTAATGCCATAATTATTTAATTTTTAAAAGCATTTACAAATATGACGTATACATAAGATCCTAAATAACTTGACATACTGTTTTACTGTCATCTGTATGACTACTTCTGCATGTTTATAGTAAAATATAAAATGCATAATAATGCCTCGACTATTTATCGCTATCTGAAGTTTAATTACATACTACAAGTCTCTGTTAAAAATTACTTTATTAATTTATTTATACTTAATTTATGAAGCGTAATTTTAACGATGAAATTTCAAAAAGTGTCGAGATTATTTTAGAATTATAAATTCAAATATATTATTTAGAATATTTTTTTCATTTAAGGAGTGATTTATATCAGAAAAATAGTTTTTTTCTAATTATCTACCTATTAGATCAAAAAACATATGAGAAAAAGGGGTAAAGATATTTTTTCTGTAAAACTCCTCTATATCAAAACGAAAATAATTATTACGGTTTCACAGGTTACAAAAATGGTAGTAAAATAATAATAATAATAATAATAATAATAATTAATTAATGAACGTGATTGTGACTATCTATTTTTAAAAAAATCTAGTGTGAAACAACCACAAGACTTCCATCATCCATTATTACTCGCATTATATGTAATGTTTGGAGGTAATGTGATGAGAAGATATAAAATTGGCCTAACAATGTAGACACCTAAAATTTTTTCGGTAACAGAAGCAGATACGCGTGTAAAGACATATAAAACAGAGTTTATATAGCCCGTTAAAAAATGAGAAAAAAAAATCGGTAGAGCCAATTTTTGAAATACCAATTCCAAGATCTAAAACTGACCTACCTAATCAGGACAATTCTTAATTTTTCTGTAATAACTACGTAATGCATGAGAAAGGATACCTAAAATGGGTTTAGGTAGCAAATTTGAAGAAAATCGTTAGAGCCGTTTTTTTGATACTGACTTTTATCAAAACTTCTCATACTCAATTGTTGAGCGGAAAACAACAATTACGTACAAAAGGATATCTAAAAAAAGGTTAATATCTCGAGTTTGGAAAAAAAAAAAACCGTACAGCTGTTTTTGAAGAAACGCGACCTGAAATTGAGCTAACAGGACGCCTATCAATTTTCTTGAACTAACCAACTAATTCATACCGAAAGATATCTAATAGAGTGTTTAAGTAGCAACTTTGAAGAAAATCGTTAGTCTTTTTTGAGATACTGACTTACGATCCCACTTCCAATTTCCGATGTCACACATCCGATTTTTTCAATTTTCCCCAAACGTTGGAAAAATCGTCTGTACAGAAGACCTGTCTCAATTCTGAAGTTTCGTTGTTCTATCTTTATTAGTTTTGGAGGTATGACAAACAGAGGATTTTCCACACACAATGATCAATTAACAAAAACTACTTTTTTGGACTCATGAGACCTTAAAATACGTAAATCAGGTGGAAACTCGATATCGAATTTTTGGACCGAATACAATACTTCCATTACCTACGGTAGTAAGATAATGGAAGCAAAAAGTGCTATATTCATGCATTCGGGTAGCTAATCTTTACTAAAAATGATCGCAGAATTCTGTATCAGTTAAACTAAAATATTTACTTCATAATAAAAATGATTTTAGGTTATAATAAAAATGATTTCATATGATTTACTTTAAGAGTCTTGGTCCTTTATTTAAACTGTATAAGGTATTTTGAGATTTTTACTTTCTATTGTTCATTTATGTTATAAATATAAAGTTTGAATTTATTCCTTAAATTACATAAAACAACTGTAAAGATAATATGTTGTGTGAATTTTAATATTATGCTTTGTCGAAGTAAGTATAAAGTATTTCATGTATTCAGAGTGTTAAGAACTTTTATAATTAATACAAAATTTACTGCCCACTCCTATTTGCCTTTATCAAACTTGTTAAATAATATTAGTATTAAAATTAATTTTTCAATAATGCAAAAGCTTATTTAAATTACTGTATTGAAAGTTAGATTAATATATTATTCTAGGAAATTGCCAATGTTAAAGAATTTATAGCATGTTTGAAAATTAAGCATTATTCATTTATTTTATTTTATTTTATTCTATTGTACTTTAAAAATTGGGCTTAGATAAATAATGTATATAAAATCATTTTCATCAAAAATTATTTTTCTACTTTTAGAATTGAATTAAAAAAAAGATATGTATAAAATAATCATATAAAATTATAATACATTGTTGTAATTCGATTATAATTAATCTTTTTATTAAATTAATATGTTAAGTTGAATATATTAGAAAAAACGAATTGATCTTTAAAAATAATAATAAAATTTTATATACATTCATTTAAAATTATTTTAATTTGATTTTATTTAAGCATGTAAATAATTTCAATGTTCGTTTAAAAAAGTTAAAGTTTATAAAAATTACGTTTATGAAAAATGTCATATTGCTTTGCCGTAAACTGATTATGATTTTTACCGAGAAACAGTGTTGCCAGATTTGACGGACTTTTTATTCAATATTCACCAATAATTGTTAACTATAGCGTTTGCTTAATATCTTCGAAGATTGATAATCTATTATATATATCAAATATCACTTCTCAAAATTATTTGTGATTATTGAATAAAAAATCCGCCAGATCTGGCAACACTGCCGAGAAATGGCGTACACTTACATCTTTCTCTTTCTAGACTTTCGAAGTGTTAAACTAAAATGATAATGTGAATCTGAGAAATTATTCTTAATTCCTTTCATAGCTAATTTTAAATATTTTTTGCTTCTATAACTTAATTTTTATATCAAATTTGGATGTGGTTCACCTTGTTACTTTCTTTAGCATGTTCAATTGCGTTAATTCTTATGCTTATTTTTTCTCCGAACCTTGGCCAATTTCTGATGGCAACTCGACCTATTGTGTGAATCCGATGTTTTTAACCATGTGTATACAAGTTCAATATAATTTTAGCTTTTTGTAACGGTTTATGTATGGATTTTCTTTATTTCCTTTTAATGTTTTTTTTTTTTTTTTTTTTTTTTTTTTTGCAAGGTAGGTACATACACTGTATATATTTCGCTTAAAACAGCTATACAGTCTTTGAAATATTTAAATAATAAGCTCTATGCAGGATGTATATTCCCTGACGATAAATTCTTCTAGTTTTGAACATTTTCCACTTCTTATGTTCATTTTAAATGTCTCTAACTGGAGAATATTCCTTTTTATTAATTTTGTTGGTTGTATTACAATTCATCATTGGTGTGATTGCATTTCATTTTTTTATAACGTGGATTTTATGGTATAATTTATCTTTCATTTATTATTCATGGCTATATTTATGATTTTTTGAATGAAATTGACATTAATAATGTATCTCTTGTAAGCTAAATTTTATTACGTCTTCTATTTACATAATATATATATGTATATATATATGTATATATATATAACATCTATTTCAGCTTTTATCAATCCACAGCAGGATGAAAGTCTTTCCTAGTTAATTCCAATCTGCCCTATTTTCTGCAACTTTTCTTCATTCTGCCCTATGATTAATGTATATATATATATTATGAAGAGAGGGTAATTTTATCGAATTCAAGTTTTTGATGTAATTGTGTGTTGCGATACTTTTAGAATAAGAATTTTTTAACAGTTGGTTTATGTATCTATCTCTGTTTTTTTTTTTTTTTTTTTTTTTTTTAATGTAAAATGTCTTTTTCTAGAAATATTTTTACGATAGCACGAGAAAACCACGAGTATTTCTCAAAAATAGATATTAGCAGGATTTCCAAATTCGGTAATCTAAATATTTATCATATGGTGATATGATTGGGAAAATTTTATTCAGATCACACAAATAGCTCGCGGAGACATACAAAAAGATTCAAATACATTACACCCTGGGAGGAAATTTTAGTGGGAACATTTAAATATTTTTAAATGCACTAAGCATATTGAAATCAACATATATTTTTTATAAGAACAAAAGTATAATTTTTATAAAATATGATATAAAAACATTTATCATTCGTTTACATGACCACATAGAAGAATTGGAATACATAGGCTATGCATTAATGGAAGACTTGGCGTGGGATTATAAAAACAAGGCAAATAACAATGCACTGAAGACGGTACGCTAAATGCTACCGAAACAGCTGTCTGTTTTCCTAGTATTTATTTTTGGCATTCTAGACGTTGTTATTTGCCTTGTTTTTATACATAGACTATGGTTAAAAAATTGTTCGAACTGCATTTCAAGTAGTATTATACATACATATTGATACATACACACAGTTTGATAAATTTAATAACACTATGTATTGCGTATACAGTTTTTTGGACAAGATGCATTGCTATCCTGAATTAATCGAATACCTTATATTAAATATAATTGTTGTTACTAGATTATACTATGTCTAGAAACAATGCTTAGAAATAACTATTGCTTTATCTTACCCATGTGATAGATGTAGAATTGTTTTGATAACTAAGTTTTCTGTATTACACGTTTTCAGATTTCTTAAATGCGAAAATAAGATTTTTAGCAGATGATTTGTGGGCCTCTGTTGCTATCTGCTACCAACAGAGCTTAAAATCAAATAATTGCAAGAAATTCATATTAGGTATTTTGAACTTAATATATATATGGAGATGCCACTTGAATATATTTACTGAGATCGGTAAATTTGAAAGAGGAATTGGGCCGAACATCTATTGATATTTTTATTACTCAAAATTGAATAGCAGCAAGAAATCCAAATTCAGTATTCTGAATGAGCGCGACATCATTGAGGATTCAGTTCTTAATTTTTACTAAAATCGGTAAGTTTCATAGATTAGTGTGGATAAAAAGCTCTCTGAATAATTTAAATTTTGAAATTTAATGACGGCCTGAAATGTTTCATGAATGTAGGGGCAATATATAAATATGGGGTGGGGATATAAGAAGCGACAGTCCTCCTTACATAGAAATATAGGCCAAATGGTATTGTCTTTAAAATTATTTTCAACTGTTTTTTAAAGTGTATCGGAAACACTCAAATACAGTACTTTTTATCTTACACATTAATCAATAACGGCTTATCCTTGTTAAAATACAGGCTCACAGAAAGTGGTGTAAATGTCCACCAGTTATATATATGATGTAAATCTAAAATAATAGTTTTAATGGCTACATAATCAGACTAAAACACAGGCATATATATAACTGTACATATCGTTAAATGCATTTTTGTGGGAGAGTAGAAAAAAAGATATTGAACAATATTTAGTGGAGCAGAGTATGGTAATTTGTTCTCATAGCGGCATCAGTTCACAAGACGTGTAATATCGCTCAGGCCACCCGTTGGCTGGGCGCGTTCCCACGTAAGTACCGATTTTGGAATGTTTGAGCTCGTTGCAGAGTGATCTATGAGATTCTGTCATCATACATGGATTCTTCAAACTATCGTGATGTAAAGACGAGAGAAAAATGGAACTAAATTTCAAAAATAACTTGCTTACATGTTTCCACACCTGCTTTGGCATAAGAAATTTTTCATGCCCTGTTTTTATCTGACAACGTCTTTGAAGATCCGGCTCAATGCTTTCAACGATACCTTGGCAATTCATTTATCAAATTAAGTACTCATGCTTATCCTGTAATAGCATGAATAAAAAATCCAATAAAGCACTCTTTGTATGTCCTGCATCTTCTAATACATCATTAATGCCATTTTATCTATCAAAATTTGGCATAAAACACTACTTATAAATAAAATCAGTCATTAAAATTTAAAATCAGTTGTTTCATGATATGTAAATAAAGAGTAAATAAAACACGCTACGAATTCTAGTGAAAATAGTTTATAAAAGTCTTTTTTTTTTTTAAATAAGTCCACTTTTCCTTTCTTTAAAAGTAGGTGTTGTGATTGTAAGTTAATGTGAGTTCTTGGCATGTGAAACCTAGGTATAGGTAGGTTGTCCACCATGGTGGGACTTTCTAAGGGATCTTAGCCCGTATTTACAATAGTTTTGGAGTACACTAGTTTAAAATCATGAAAAACTCTGAATGGCTATCTCGATGAGAGTAGCTGAAAGAAAACTCGGTACTTTCCGTCTACCAGCTTCGAGAGCAGAACCTCTTGACCACTACAGGAACCTTTCACAAATGGAACTAGAAAATCTTAGTTTTATAGATGAGTAATAAATTTCATTAAACTCGCAAAATTTAAAACATAAAAAATTAAAAAATAAAAAATAACAATTAAAAAAAATCAGGCAGCCTCGTTAATTTCTGACAGATATATGATATCACAAAATTTAAAGTCTTCATATCTAAATTAGTTGACTTCTGAATGTGGATGTAGAGTCTACTAAATCCCAGGAAGTACATTTTGTACTTTTTAATAAATTTTGTTTTTTTACAAGGTATATATATATATATATATATATATATATATGTATATATTTTTTTCTTTTTTAAATTTTGGTTTGTTACCTATTCCTTAGTAAACCATGATTACAAATTATAAATAAATAAATAAAAATTTATAATTATTGTGGTCTAGTGGGTCCAAATCCCTAGAGCGTGATCATTTTGCACAACTCCATTTGAAGTTAAAATTTAATAGTGTTTTCTGTTTTTAAAATGGGTAAACTTTGCATTATTTATAATGTTCGAACGTTTATTACATTTTTTTTAATATATGAAATTTATTCGATTAAAACTATTCTTATTTATACCTAAAAATAATTTTGTAAGGATAGTTGGGAGAATATAGTTTTTTTACTCACATTTTTCTAATTCTTTAATTTTTACTTATATTTTAATAAAAAATATCGGAGTAGGTAAATTCCGGACCAGACTATTTATGTGGCTTTTCGCGCAATCAACCCTATGGCTAAGTTCCGGACCATACGTTGGTCCTGAATTTACCTATGGGTTTCCTCTCTACTCTTGTAAACTGAGGGGTGTTTCACAAATAAAAATTAAATCGGTAGCGATTGTCAGGTTTTATTTTAACGAGTGATCCGACAATTTATACTGCTTAGTATTGCGTTAATAATTATAGTTTCAAAAATTACTAATCCATACACTGTAAATACAAGTGTCTGAAATTCAGACACAATTGTGTCTAAAATGGGTGTTCAATTTTAAGATGCTAAAAGGTGTCATTTATTTCAGACGCTTGAAGTATCTTAAAAGGCACACACAAAGTTTCACACGCGAAGTGTCTGAAATTCCACCATGTTTGATCCTGTCTACAGTGAATATTTTTCACAAATAAATAAATTAAAAGATGCGTTTCATACTGTTTACCTGTGAAAAAAAGATTTTAGAATCTCCTAGAGCATAAAAAAAACTTTAATAATTTTTACAAAAATATTCCCCGTTGCCCGCGCTGGGAATCGAACTGACAATCAACGGATTCAAAATCGAGCGTTTTCCATATCAAGCCATCGGTACTCATGTTGTAAGCTGCTTGTATAATGAAATATATTCTAGTATCTGTAAAAAAAAATCTAAGTTTTATGTCTTTGCACTAAAACTGTCCATAAGAAGTGAAGTTTAATATATATTATTATCTTAAATTTCATGTGTAGAGGTTTAGAGGTTTTTTTTTGTAAAATGCGTTATAAATATAAAAAAATAGTAGACTATGGATTTTAAACGATTTTTTTTTTAAACTGGTATTTGCAAGAAAACAAACTATGTACATGAAACAAAAAAAATTGTTCTTTTACATTTTGAAGTGAAGGGAAACATAAAATAATTTTTAAAACACGGAAAGAAATCAATTATGCACAAATTGTTTAAGATTGTTTATTTACGAATTCGCTTTCTTAGCTACAAGTTACATGCTTCATTTATCTTAATATTTGTTTTGTTTTATTACACGTGAAAACTTTAAATAAAAATTATTTTTGTTTTTTAATTTTTAACAGAATAATTTCCGCGTCTAAGTATTTTAAATAAGTTAACTACTTATATTACATAAATATCAAATTTATTTGTTAAAAAAAAAAAAAAAAAAAAAAAAAAAAAATGTTAAAACAGGATATGCCTGCTGCTTAAAGTAGATTCCATATGGAAAATTTGTTAAGTAATACAAATGTTTGAATTTCTAAGTATCTGAAATTTGTAATGTCTGAATTTTGAAGTGCCTAAATTGTAAAATGTCTGAAATTTTATGTGTCTAAACTGTAATATGTCTTAATTTCAGACATATCAATCTTATTCAACTTATCTCAGCTCATTTATAAAAAAGACACTTACGTGTCTTAATTTAAAACAGCACATGCGTCTGAAATTTTGCATGCGTAAATGTTTCAGGCATTTATGTGTCTGAATTGGCATTTCAGACACATTTCTGTCTGAATTTAAGACGCTTCTATTTACATTGTATTAGTGATATTATCCAGTTACTGCTGTACACTAAAATTAAAACTAAGTACTACTATTTTCTAAAAGAACTGAAAATACATTTTTAAAGAGTAAATCAGGGAACAGATATTTAAAATGTACACATATTTAAGTATTTAAGTTTAATATTAGTTTACACATATTTAAAATTTTAAATAGCTGAAAAAAAAAAAAAAAAAAAAAAAAAAATTAAATAATGGCAAACACTTTCGTTAAAAGGTTAAGATAGATTAAATAAATAAATAAACATATACATAATTTTTATAAAATCACACAATCAACTGTGGAAGAAAATCATATTTATAGAAATATTTCTATAAACATATACATAGTTCATATTAAAAAAAAAAAAAAAAATGCTTGAATCAAATTAAATTTTATTGCCTTCTGCTTTTCATATGATAGAAGATAAACTTTTGTTTTCGCGTCAAATATTCCGAAACTGAGTTTTAGCTATAATTACCCGTTTTGAAATCCTATAAATCTGAAAATTAGGTTTTTGACGGTTGGTCTGTGTGTTTTTTACTTTCCGAACAGTATAGTGAGGAAAGTATTGTAATCATGTCAAAAATCCGAATTCGAGATTTTGATGTTTCTATACGTTTCGAGGTCCAACGAGTCCGTTTTCACTATTTTTACGATGATGTATGTATGTGTGTGTGTGTGTATGTGTGTGTGTATGTGTGTGTATGTATGTGAGTGAACACGCTAGCGTCTAAACGCTTTGTTCGAATAAGCTGAAAGTTGGTACGTATATTGTAAGTCACCATAGTACGAACCCTATAGATTTTGGTGAATCTAGCACTTATAGTTTTTTTACAGGGACACAAAGAAAAATTCTTTATCATTATGGCCAAGGGACCAAAATCTTAAAAGTGCGATAGCATCTAAACGCCTTATTCAATTGAGCAAAAACTTTATACACATATTATAGGTCACAGATACTCAATCTGTATAGATTTTGGAGAATCTAGCACTTATAGTTTTTTTACAGGGACACAAAGAAAAATTCTTTGCCAAGATTTTAAAAGTGTGATAGCGTCTAAACGCCTTATTAATCTGAGCAAAGAATTTGTACACATGTTATAGGTCACATTTGAACCAACTGTATAGATTTTGGTGAATCTAGCACTTACAGTTTTTTTACAGGGACACAAAGAAAAATTCTTTATCATTATGGCCTATGAGACCAAATTTTTAAAAGTGCAATAGCATCTAAACGCCTTATTCAATTGAGCTGAAAATTTGTATGAATATTATAAATCACTGTTGCACTAACTATAAGCATTTTGGTGAATTGTGGCCACCACGAGACTTTCTTCTATATTTTCCTATACAAATTCACTCAGTAACAATAATAATAATAAAAAAAAAAAGTGGGACTTTGACAAAATTGTGGGTAAAATGTGAAAATTTATTTAAGTTTGTCAGAATTTATAGATTTTTACAGGGACACAACGAAAAATTCTTTATCCTTATGATCTAAGGGCTCAAAGTTCAGTAGCGTTAAATAAAACCTCGTGTGATATATGGAGAAAAATACTCAAACACTCTGTTATGGTTTTCTCTCTTTTGTTTGTTTAGCAACTCCTCTTTCTTTATTTTATCTACAAAACTGTTAGTTACTCAATGTTCGGAAAGTCGAGTGGAGTCACTCCAGATTTTTAAGATTAAATAATGAAATAAATATACACATTAGTTTGAACGTATTTAAAATTTTACATACTACTTTTAAAAAAGTCAAATAGTAACAAGTTCTTTCATTTTAAAACTATCTTCATTATTAGTATTTAAAAAAAAAATAAAAATAAAACTGGTGCAAAACAACCACACGACTTCTATTACCCGCTATTACATGTATTTTATACTTTTTTTTTTTTTTTTTTTTTTTTTTAATAATGTAATCTGAAAAGATAAAATTCACCTAAAAATAGTAAAAACCTAAAAATTTTCCGGTAAGAGAAAGCTGATACTCGTGTAAAGACATGTAAAACCGATTAAGAAAACGAGTTAAAAAAAAATATATATAAGAAGAAGAAAAAAATCTGGTGTGAAACAGCCACACGACTTCCATTACCCACTATTACACGTATTATATGCATTTTTGGCGATATAATATGCTTTTTTTTTTTTTCCAGTAAGAGAAACTTGCTACACGTTAAAGACATATAAAACAGTTTACACAGCGAGTTTTCTTAAAAAAAAAAAAAAAAAAAAAGATGGAGTTATTTTTTTTTAAACACCAATTTCCGAGATCTAAAGCTGAACTACCTAATCAGGATGACCGTTAATATTCCTGTAATAACCATGTAATACATTAGAAAGGGTATCTAAAATGGATTAATGAAACAATTTTCAAGAAAATCGTTAGAGACGTTTTTGAGATACCAACTTTTAGCAAAACTTAGCATACTTAATTATTGACCGGAAAACAATAATTACAAACAAAAGGATATTTAAAAGAGAGTTAATATGGCGAATTTGAAAAAAAATCCGTACAGCCGTTTTTTAAAAAAAAACGCACTTGCGAGACCTGAAATTGAGCTATTTACACAGGATGCCTATCAATTTTCCTGAACTAACCAACTATATCATTGAAAAGGGCATCTAATAGAGTGTTTATATAGCAACTTTTAAGAAAATCGTTAGAGCCGTTTTTGAGATACGGGCTTATGGTCCCATTTCCGGTTTCCGATGACCCGTTTCCGGTTGTCTAACAATCATCAAAATTTAGAAAATTTATCTGTACACCAGACCTGTATCAATTGTGAAGTTTTGTAGTTCTATCTTTATTAGATTTGGAGATATGGTAGCCAAAAGATTCCACACAAACACACACACTGACCAATTGCCAAAAACTACTTTTTTGGACTCAGGGGGCATTAAAACGTGTAAATCAGGTGAAAACTCGATATCGAATTTTTGGACCGAATACAATATTTCCATTACCTACGGTAGTAGGGTAATAGAAGTAAAAAAATTGGTAGAGTTATATTTTGAAACGCCAGTTTCCGAGATCTAAAACTGACCTACCTAAGCAAGATTTAATTTTCCTGCAATAACCACGCAATACATGAAAAAGGATTTCTAAAATGGATTTATGTATCATTTTTCAAGAAAATCTTTAAAGCCGTTTTTGAGATACCAACTTTGTTCATGCCTACTTTTTTTGCCTGACGAAGGGTTGTGTATTCTTTCGATCTGAAACAATTGTTGTTAGTTCTTACGTTATATGGTGTTGTACTTATTACTTCTAAATTCCAGTTCTGTAGCATTTTTTATTAATAAAATAAATCACTGTTTTTATTCCGTTATTCGACTACCTTAGGTAATGGAAAAATTGTATTCACTTCAAAAATTCGATATCGAGTTTTCACCGTATTTACATGTTTTAAGGTTTCTTGAGTCCAAAAAAGTAGTTTTTGGCAATTGGTCAGTGTGTGTGTGTGGGGGGAGGGGATCTTCTAGCTATCTACGAAACTTCAGAATTGAGACAGGTCTGGTGTACAGATGAATTTTCCAAATTTTGTTGAAAACTGGAAAGGGAACATCAGAAACCGGAGGTGAGACCGTAACTCTCTTTATGAAAAACGGCTGTAACAATCTTCTTCAAAGTTGCTATGTAAACACTCTATTAAATGTCCTTTCGAATGATATAGTTGGTTAGTTCAGGAAAACTGATAGGCTTCCTGTATAAATAGCTCAATTTTAGGTTTCGCATGTGCGTTTCTTTAAAAACAGCTGTACGATTGTTTTTTTCAAACTCGCCATATTAACTCCCTTTTAAATACCCTTTTGTATGCAATTATTGTTTTCCAGTCAATAATTGTGTATGCTAAGCTTTGGTAAAAGTTAGTATCTCAAAAACGGCTCTAACGATTTTCTTGAAAATTATTACATAAATCCATTTTAGATATCTTTTGTCATGTATTATTTGGTTATTACAGGAAAATTAAAAGTCATTCCGATTGGGTAGATCAGTTTTAGATCTCGGAAATTAGTGTTTTACAAAATAACTACTTTTTTTTTTCCCCCTTATTTTTTTACTCGCTATAAAAACTCTATTTTATATGTCTTTATAAGTGCATCAAGTTTCTCTTACCGGAAAATTTTTAGGTGTCTACTTCGTTAGGTCATTTGTACGCCTTCTAAACGCATTATCTCCAAAAAATGCATACGAGTATAATACATGTAATAATGAGTAGTGGAAGTCATATGGTCGTGTTGTTGTTTCACACCAGATTTTTTTTTTTTTTTTTATACCGTTTTATAAATAAAAACTAAAAAATAATTATTGAAATCGTACAAACCACGGCTCTCCACTGCCTTCGACAGCGAAAAGTATGTTGCGCGCTATCTCCTCCAATCCTATGTCTAATCAGAGTTTCCACTGTTTACTGCAGCATTTTAACAACCAGGCACTTCAACTTGAGTGTTTATTGTACTGTAGGTGGCCTCTTAGTCTCCAATTTTCCCTGTTTACTGGTAGGATATATCTCATATTCTGCAGCGTATAAGTGCATAAGTATTAATTTGAGTATGCATGTAAGTCAACAGGTGACGCTGCTACATTGAAATTATTCGGTTTATTTCAAGGCTGTATTTCAGCTTCCACTGTGTGTAACTGCACCAGTTTTAACTTAAGTGTATATAAACCGACAGGCAATGCTGTTATGTTCCAATTTGCCTTGATTGTGAGAAGACTATATCTCTGATTCTACAGTGTAAAATTGTACCAGTTTTACACTGGTGTATTTTGGCCGACAAGTAGTGTTATCTGAATGCTATCTTAAAACTTTCTCATTTATTTGAATTTTGTGTGTTATGTTCCACTGTAAATAAGAACCCAACTTTTAATCTGTGTGTATTCAGCAGACAGATGGATTATTCAATTCCTACTATTAGTTTTTCTTTTATATTACTTATATTTTTTATATCTTGTTCGGCTATTTCTGTTTTAGAGTTGATTTTGGAATTAGACGCATAAGAATACGACAGAGTTTAAATAAATTATAATATAAGTATATCTCTCTTAATAATATTTTGCAATGTATATTTTAAATTCTTGTTTTATAACTGTATTGTTATTTCATAGTAAAATGTTAATATATCAATTGAAATTTATGTGTTTTAATTGTTAGTCGTATGTTTATAAAAAATAATATATCTTTAATGTATCATATATAAATAGCGTTGCGCTTGTATTTTATTGTATTTATACTTTATTATTACTGCTGAAATTGAGTTGTATGAAATCTGAGTATCATCTACACGATGATAGATGAAAGGTCATTCATAAGGAAATTAAAAAGGAAGGAAAATAGATTACATTATAATCAAAACCACTATTTTATGTATATGCATGTATGAAACTAACAGTACAATACTGTATCAAACTTATGCTACAAAACATTTAAAAAGGCGAAGATCCCCTTTTAAGCTTGTGACTGATCCCTCGCGTTTTACAAATCAAAAAGAAAATTCTTCCATCCTTTCTAAAAAGCATAGATAAATTCCGGACCAAATGTCGGTCCGGAATTCAGCCATGGAATTGCTCGACTCCCCCCATTTGGTCCGGAACTTACCTACACCCAAAAATATGTTTATTTTTACTTAGATGTGAAGAAATTCCTTTTTAAGAATATGCGATTACAAGAGTGTTAATGTAATTAAGTATTACAAAGAAACTCTTCAAAGACTTGGTTTTGGGAAACAAAATGAATTATTTGGAAAATTAACATGATTGTTAAAGTGTGTGTGTGTGTGTTAAAGGGGTGGGGTTAAATCCGATTTACAACGCAAGAGTCCTAAACCTGAGAAGGATGCTTATCGCACGCTGTGGCGTTTGACCAGAATTCCACCCATGGTGACTCTACCCTACAACGAACGTCTTGGAAACCGGTAACGGAAGCCCAGTGTGGAGATATGAAACTTTGGACCGGATACTTTTGACCAATCATAGTGAGTAGGTGGTCAAAAGAGAATATACCCAACGTTGTCAACCATTTTTGAAATTTTTGAATAAGAACTGATGGGAAAAAAAATATACAAGTTATACATTTTTGAAGTTATACATTTATACATTTTTGAAAAGTTATACATACCAAAGTTATACATTTTTGAAAAGAACCTTCAAAACTATTAATTTTTTATGTGGGAACACTATATATATATTTAATCATTAGCTTTAAAGATATTCGATTAGAAATTTCACGAGTGACAAGAGGAATATCGCTTTGTCAACTGCATTTTTAAGCAAAAGAAATAGTCTAAAATCAAAGGCTAAAGAATAATTTTCTGAAAAATAATGAATTTTGAAGAATTCAGAGCTATAAATTCTAATCTAAACCATGTAAAATGCATAGTTTGAAATGAAAGAATTGTGAAGATTCTATTTAAGAGCTGTAAAATATAACTTAAGACTGGGGGGAAATCTCTGCAGGTAGCCAGTAGCGCAGTGGCAGAGTAACTTTCTGCTATCTGAGAGTTTTAGTTGTTTGAATAGTAGTTGCTTTTTGGAATCGGTTCTATTTTTTTTACAAAAATATTTTATTAAAGGTCAAATAGGCACAAATATTTGAAAAGACAAAAAACACACAAAACTCAATATTTAATATTTTTATTAAACATAGTTTAATTACATTTAAAATGCACCATATAATTCAATAGTAAAAAAAAAATTCTGATGTCTATGAATGTGTAATAATGAATGTGTTTTAATAATGATAAACATATGAAATAACACCAGTACCGTATTCAAAATAATTAAAAAGAAAAAAAAAAAAATCCATAAAATTATTTGAAATATTATTTCACTTAAGAGGTTTGTTTTTCCTTTATACTCCGATATTAAATTTATCAATAATAGGTATCAGATTGTACTTGGTATTCATGTAGCTTTTATTCATAGAAATTTTTCCAACACATGAAGCAAATCAGTTTCCTTAACTTTTATTTTCCAAATGATTTGTAAAAATTATTACACACTTAAATAAATAAATAAATAAGGTAATTAAAATAAAAAAAATATGTATAAAATATCACAATATCGGGTTTTTGAAAAAGAGAAAAGAAAAGAAAGAAAAAGAAGAAAGGGATAGTGTTAGAAAAAAAGTTTTTAACTATAATAACAATAACGCTATTGGGTTTAAATTTTGAGTTTTATTTCAAAACAGAACAATTTTAATCTAACAGAAATATTTATTACAAAATATTAATAATAACTAATTAAAAATAACCTTTAACTACATAAGGTTTGGCTTGATCTTAGCTGAGGAATAGAAGTAAAAATAACTCTTTTATTTCATTGCATTCAATATTTTATCCCATTTTAAAATGTAATTAAATTTTACATCCAAATCATTTTATAAAATTAAAGCTGTTAATAAAAACAAGGTATTTTAATCTGTCCATGAATAATTTTTGTATATTACAAATAATTATATACTTTTGAATGGGTAAAATAAAAAAAAAATAATAATAAGTATTTATTTTTTTCATCTTAAAACTCATTTGAATTTTCATTTCATTATCATATACTTGGATTTATTATAGGATTTATTGCAGGATCGTAACTCTCTGCAGAACGTCTTATATCTTCCTTTTTGGAATGCAATTCTCACACCTAAAATGCAAATAATGCAAAATTAAGAATTTGTATTTTTACTTTAATGAAAAATTTGTCTTTTAATAATTCTAATTTTATAACTATAAAACTATACTTTTATAGTAATATTAACATAAGATAATATTTTACTAAAAATATTTTTAAAATATTTTTTATTTTTATTATTAATTTAAACAGATTGAAATTTGAATTGATGAAATTATTGAAAATTTTCTTGCCTTCAATAATTTAAATTTTACAACTGTGAAATAATATCAATTTTATAGTGCTATTTAAATAAGTAAATTAAATATTATGTTAAAATAATTTTAATAAAAACTTTGAATTTTAAAAACAAAGAAAGACATTTATTGATGAAATTACTGAGAAATTCTAGACACAATAAATCTAACTTTATATCTGGGAATTAATATTACTTTTATTATAATATTAACTTAATATATTATTAAATTACTTAAAAATTAAAATTAGCTATTTGATTTTATACTAAAATAATTTAAATATTAACTTTCTTTTTGAAATTTAAGTAAAGGGCATTTGTATTGATGAAATTTTTGAAAAAATTATTGCCCCTGATTAATTTTAACATTGAAATAATATTGTTTTTTAGCAATGATAAACAAAATAGGTAAATTAATGCTACAATATAAAATAAAATAAGTCAATAAATAAATTAATGTTACACAATTTTAATGTAAGTAATAACTTTCTTTTTGAAATTTAAAGAAAGGTGAATAAGTATTGGTGAAATTATGAAAAACTTTCTTTCTCATGACAGAAGTCACTGGGAAATAATGTTATACTTTCGCTTAAAATAATAAAAAATATTTTATTTTATAACTTTTCTTTTGGAATTTAAACGAAAGAAAATAATGTAATATAATTAGACAAATTAATTCTATTTGATTAGTACATTAATTAGTACTTCTCAGCAAATTTTAAACAGTTTTCAATATAATTCTGCGTAACTACAGAGCTCAAAGAAAACTTGCATTCAGTTATAACTAAGGTAACTTATAAAACATCAATTTAACTTATCTTAAAATTTGGAGCAATATTGAAATATATTTTGAGGGATGACTTTAATATCCATATTTGCCATTGTTTTGTATCCTTTCGGAGACTAAAAACAAAATTTTTGGTCCTGTGGCTTAGTTAATGGAAATCTCTTATTAACACAAAGAGAACCACGTGCAACAACACTTAACAAACAAAAGAAAGTACCGGAACAATATGAGAGGCAGGCTGTCGCTGATAATATTCCCCGTCCCCTTATGCATAGCATATTAAGAAATCCTGTTTGAAGGGTTATAAAAACTCGAAGAGCGATAACTTATTCGTATTAGGTAACCTATCCGAAAAACATCGGCCTGGCTATGATTCCGTCACCTAACTTTAACGCAGCAGTTGGAAGGTTTTCTTTATCTACATGGGGTAGTGACTACAGCCTCCTATTATAGCTTCCTATTAATTCAGAATTTTACAGTAACTTCCGTAATAATAAAGTTAGAGTTTAGACAATTGGTATATCGATAATAAAGGTTTTTTTCACCAAGGTCGCCAAAATTGTCATCAAGGGGTGATAAATTCGCCAAATTCATCATCAATCCCATTACGTGCCCTGATGAAACTAGTTTTTAATGGAAAACGAGCTTTTTTAACGCGGAAACAAGCTAGAAATGCAGAAAATTGACATTTTATAATATGACTAAGCCTCTTAGAATGAAATGACATAAAAATAACTAGTATTATTTACAAATTCTTAACAATGTATTTACATCTATGCATAACACACACGGATTTTATTGATCTATTACGCAAATATACTCATTATGCATGAGTATTATATTTATAAAAGAACCTACATAATCTGCAAAAAGAAGTGATATCTCATAAAAAACAATACTATTGTAAATGTCAAACCCGCCCAGGAAAAACTCTTACCTTTCTTACGCAGCCAAAAAAAAAAAAAAAAAAAAAAAAAAAAAAAAAGAATTGATATCAAATTTCGCCGCCGCCATTGATTCCCGGGAACTCAATGCCTTACTTAATGAAGATCTGTCAATAACTCTGCACGTATCTTTCTAATAAATCCTAATCTCTTTCAGCATTTCTTGTTTTCTGTGTTACTTTTCTGGCTGCCTTATAAAGTTATAATTTAAAGTACTTTTATGGCGGGTTGCGTCCCTAAAAGTTTTAAATAATAAAAATTTAGTTAGTGAAGATTAAAATATTTACGTGGCGAAATTTGATATCAATCCTTTTATTGGCTGCGTAAGAAAGGTACGAGTTTTTGCTGGGCGGTATGACTTTTACAATAGTATTGTTTTTTATCAGATTTTTTTAAGTTATGCTGATAACGAAATGTACACAGGTAAACTGTTTAGAAGTTAATTTTCTAATTCAGGGCACCTAAACCGCGATATTGTAACAAAAAATCATCTTGAAATTTGAACTTCAATATATTTTCCATTACACATATATATATATTTACATTCCGTTTTCATGTTTAGAAAATCCCTAGTCTTTAAAATTAGTTAATGATTTCAAAAAGATATATTTTTGAATAAATATATTTTTGTTTTGAAATTAAAATATAAGAAATATGTAGGGGAGAATGGGGTTGAATGGGACGCAGGATAAATGGGACAATAGCTAGATTTTTATGTTTTGCAAGCACCGGACATTTTTTTCTGATATATGGCAGTACTGAGGTCATTGGTCAAGTGTAGTTTCAGAATTGTGCTATCCATAGAAGGGCAGAAAAAAATTAAAGTGTCTTTTTCAGCTACAAAAGTAAGTTTTTACTGATTCAATTAGGTAATAGTTAAGACATTAACTATTTGCTTAAAGTTAATAAAACTCTTATATGGTGAAAAGGCATAATTTTTTATTGTGTTTATGATATTCAAGAAGAATATTGATAACTGTTCATTAAGCCTATTTCCTGTTTTATATGATCATGTGGAGGTTGGGATGAATGGGACAGTTTGAATGGGGATGAGTGGGACATTCCCCACAATGTGTTAATTTAAAATTGTACACAAAAGTTATATTAAAACAAATCTTAAATAGATTTTCAATATTTTTATAACCTGTAGTTTAGTATTTATAACATGGAACTATAAAAGTAGCATGGATTTAGAGAAAAATAGACTGAAATTAATTTTTCTGATTTTTGTTTATAATAATTATGATTAAAAAAATTATAAGTAAGAATATTCAATGCAACTTAAATCAATAATTAAAATCAATAAATAAATAATAATTTGATTAAAATCACAATTTCAATCAAGCTAATTAAATAAATCCTGGTGATTATTAATGCAATACAGAATAGAATGCTGATTTTTCCAGATCTGTCGGAAACAAAAATTTATCTGGATAATTTGTACTCTATTATAATGATTTATCTCTTTCTAGTGTCTTATTTATTTATTTTTAGATTACATCTTATTAGATTAAATTACCAAAGCCTGGATCACTAGGAACTGTGCGAACCAAAGTACTTTTGCCTTTTGATGTTAGTTTTAGTCAGTACATCAGTTTATGTTAATTTCAGTAAATTCATAGTGTGTAGTAAAATCACATAAACCAATTTAACTTTGAAAATGTATTTACTTTCCATTTTTTTTCTTTTCTTTGTTAACTCCACTCCTGTCCCATTCCCCCCCCCCCATTCGTGTCCTATTCATACCCACCTATGGGGATGAATGGGACAATGCACATGCATGTAAAAAATAATGATTATTAATTAAAAATGATAAATTTTTATTAAAGTTAGTATGTTTATATGTAACTGATTACGGAAGTGTACTTATGCGCAATATTACAAAATTCAGAATTACATATGGTGAACGTTATCAATAAAAACATGAAAAATGTCCCATTCATCCCCACTCTCCCCTACTTAGCTCCTTTTCCCCATTGTTTAGCTCTAAAATAAAAAATTCAAAGATAAATTTTTGAAAAATAAGAATTTATTCAACGGTTGTGAATGTTTCGAATGTGTAAACGGAATTTAAAATTAATTTGCTGCAATCATCACAAATACTTCTTTTTTATCATTCTATGTAACAGCATTATACATCTTTTAACATGCACAGATATTTAATTATTATAGTTTCTTACAACAAAAAATTTATTTATAGGTATATTTTTTTACTGTACAAACTGCATAAATGCAGTTAGATGCAATTATAATCAATAAATGTTGAGATATAGCCATCCGAAAAATCTCAGAAAGTGAACAGCAGCAGCCTTACCTGTCATTCGATTAAATTAGCATAGTTTTAAAAATGAAATTAGCATAATATTTCACAATATCTATCTTGTGTGCCAGGTTTCGGGCTTTTATGTATCATAGAAGCTAATATATTGTCTTCCATAAACGGAGTTTAATTTCATCATAGCAGCGCCACTTGTAGTTACATATGCACTGAAATTGAGGCAACATAGTTTTTCATAATATCAATTTCAAATACCAAGTTCTGTGCATTTATGTATCATAGAAACTGAGATACTGCCTTTCCATAAATGTGGTTAAATGACTGCATAGAAGCGCCATCTCTAGGTCAATACACACCCAAATTGAATCGACATAGACTTTCATCATAATCTTCATACATATTAAGTTTTATACGCCTCTACATTATAAGAGCAGTGATATAGTCTTCCATTAAATGGGAGAAATTGCAGCATAGAAACGCCACCTATTAGATGATATATCCCCAAAGCTAATCAGCTCCAACTTAAATCAAAATCCAACGAAATATAAACACATTGAATTACACCTATTGATTCATGAAATATAGTGCCCACAATATTTCGCTGACACACACAGACATTTAAAAAAATGATCAAATCAGTTGCAGGACATCTTTAAATGTAAAAATCCATCGAAAACAGTACGTTTTCTTGAATTCAATTCTAATTTCTTGTGTACAGGGTGGTTATAATAAAAATTACTCTGTTTAGACTCACGTAGATCTCATTTTAATAAGTATATTTCGTTGAAACTTCATACGTGTGTTATACGAACTATGTCAAAAACAAATCTGCAAAAAAAAATTTAATAGTTCAAGTTTCTACCGATAGATGCTGCTTTTCATGTAATATAGAATAGTCATTATGCAAATCTGGGGCGTTTTAAAAAGGTAGTAATCAATACCGCAAAACCATTTTTCACCATACCTTTAGAAGAGAAAGATGGAGACTTACTGATAAACATATGTTATCAGGGCGGTAGTCAATCTTCAGCTGCACTACGAGGATATCGACGCTTGAAAGGCGTACGAAAAAGACCTCTGTAGAGACAAGGTTTCAAAAAGAAGTTCATTAAATTTAGAGAGACTAAAAGTCGAGTATGCTGCGATTAATACAACTGAAACTGATTTCAAATAAAACTCTGGAGAAGTTATATTGTCGTGGTCGAAAATGCGTCCGGTTCGACAAGTGTAGTGTTATTTATTTCTCCATTTATGTACAATACGAAAGTTTCTGTAATCCATTTTAAAGTGCTGTCCATGCAAGATCTACATTGTGGATGAAAATTGCATTGATTTTTTATGCCACCGTGTGGTTAAAATAACACTAACAATGCATCCCGATATTCTTTCGACCACAGCAAAATAATTTCTTCCCCAGTTTCTTTTTGAAATCAGTTTCCACGAACTTCCTCGCAGCATGCCCAAATGGCCAAATCTCTAAGTCACTTCAAATTAAATAATCATCATTCTTAAACACAGTCTCTACAGACGTCATTTTCGTAAACCTTTCAAGTGTAGATATTTTCACAATACTGTTGAAAAATTACTATCCTTTTAACAAAAGTACTTGATTGGTAAGGATCGAACTTTCTTCTCTAAAGCTATCATAAAGAGCGATTTTACGACATTAACAGTTTTTTTTTTTTTTTTTTTTTTTTTTTTTTTTTTTTTTTTTAACTTTTCAAAATTGTATAACGTTTTCTCTATATTGCATGCCATGTATTGGTTGAAATTTTAACTATTAAATTTAATTATAGATTCCTTTTCCCCATAGTTCATATAACGCATCTCTAAGTTTCAACGAAATACGTCTGTTAGAACGTGATCTACGTATGTCTGAACAGGTTAAATTTAATTATATCTACCCTGAAGAAATGGTTGATTCAAATAACAATTTCCTGATAAAATATCATGAGATTTGGCTGCCGGCAACGAGATAATTGTTAAAGGCACAAATGTTTTAAATATTTTTATTACAGGTGGTTGCAATCGAAATAAGTCCTTTGTCTTTAAAATTATTATTTTGTTTGTAATTACAAATAAATTATAAAAGACGTTATTATTCATTTAAATTTAAATAGGGTAAGTATTCAGTGCATTTATGATTTTTAAAAAAGAATTTTTCAATTCCGAAGATTTTCTGCACTCATAAGTAGCTCTTGTATAAATACACAAACATAATTTGCAAGAAGTAAAGCAGCTTCCGAATTTAATTTACTTAATTTTTTTGCATGCTTTTGTGCTTTTGTGCTTTTGGATTTATTTTCCAACTCCTTGAATTACAAATATATATTTTTTTTCAATTTTAGGTTAATGGTGAACGAAATCCCAGATGCGTTTTTGAAGAAGTGTTCAGTGCTGGCACCGATAAAAATGAAAATCCACCTTTTTATACACAATTCAGGAGCTTTTTTAATGGAAATTGGTTTATTGCTTTCGACAAAAAAGGCAGATCAATGCTTGGATCAAGCTATAACATGCTTTCAAACAAAAGGTGTTTTATGTTTCTAAAAAGGCATTCACTAGATTTAGACAATCATCAGAAAGAAATTAAGATCAATCCCAACAAAGTGGTTCATTTTCTTCGTAAAGAAAAATTAAACAGGAAACGCAGATCCCTAATTTCAAACTGGAATAGTAGATGAGTAAATGATGAATCAAACAATGGTTCTTCCAATATAAAGAGATGTTCTGAAACAAAGGATGTCTGCAGAAGAAATTTTCCATTTTTGAACAAATTTTTTACATGGGCCGTCATTTTTAATGCAAAGCAAGTTTGAAGATTACGTACAACCCGGTTTTATAGAAATTGTTTCATTTGTGGCAAGATAAAACTGAGGGATATCTTGGTGATGTTTTAGTCTCCTTCATAAACACTCAGCTTAAATGTTGGAGAACAAACTAAAAATTTTTAATCTTGTCATGATTTCTCGGAAAGGCTTTGATGGAAGTTTTAACCTAGTTAAATGTTAAAAGGCCAAGCCATAAGTAAAGGTTCCTATTACTTTTGTAACACGAACAACAACAGTGTTATTCTTATAAACATTTTAATTAAAATTACATGTGTTTTACTATCCGAGAAATTGAAGAAAAAAAAATGCATGAGATTGTTGTCGTAAGAGCTGTCATCAAGATAAAATCTGATGTTATATTTTTCTAGGTTGAAGAACAGCTTTTTTATTTAGTACAATCAATGTAGTGGTCAAAATATTTTGAGATATTTGAATGAAATATTTCTAAAATCTTGAAAATGATTTTCTGAACTTATTTGGAGGTATAACCTGATATCGAAAGAATTAAAAATAATTCTTTCGACATTTTTCATTTTACAATTGTAAATTTCATAACAGCATATGTAACATCTGGTAACGGCCACATAAAATTAGGATTCTTAGCAAAAATTTTATTTTTTAAATATTCAAAGCCATCTAAAATTAGTAAAGAAATCTTAATTATTTTGAAATTGTCTATCAACGGCATTCCTTTCATATTGTGTAGATTGATAAGCCTTTAAAAGTAGTTCTTCTGGAAACAGGTTCTCTTAGATACCCTTGCTCATAAAACAAACTTTTATAAAATTTAAAATGCATTACAGTCATTAATTCTGTTGTAAACAATCAAGGAAAAAGAGGTAGGTTTTTATTTGCTTAGGAATTTTTTCTGTTATTCAGTTAAATCAGCGTAATCAATTAAGAATTTAAAAATATATTTATTTTAAGAATTTAAACTTCGTTTGTAAAAAATATCTTTAAAAAATTATAGCTTAAAACATTTAATGCCAATTTTCTCAATTTAAATTAATGGTTCTCTTTAGTAAGATCTTGATATGTTCGAAGCAGGCTATTAATTGTTACATTGTTTTTCTCATAAAAGGGCTTCAATAGGTTTCTCAGTTTTATAAACATAAATTTCAAAATCTTTACTACAAACAGATTTCAAAATTTCCCCTCAAAATAAATCAGTGACATGCCTTTAAAAACACTAAAAAAAAGATTCACTATAAAATATTCTGAATCATATGTCTTAATAAATTCCTTTCGTTACCGGCAGAAAAACACAAGAACTTGTTATCAGAATTAGTTATTACTTTATATGTATTTCTTTTAAATTATATTTTCGTATTCAAAAAGCTCAAAACCGTTGAATTAATACTTTTTTATAAAAAATATTTGTTTATTTTTGTTAATTTTGAAATTAATGTGCGAAAGTTGCTCGCAGTTTATTTTTCGCACTTTAAAGCTTCGAAATGAAATAATAAAATGAAAAATAAATAATATGTTTTAGAAAATAATTAATTTTTTTGGAAAAGAGTCATTAATTTAAGGGGGTACTTCATCTAACGTGGACGGCAGCCTAATCCCATGTTATTCTACGAAGAAATTGTTTTAAAAAAAATTCATTACCTAAAGTATTTTTTTTTTAATTCCGTTTTCATGTTTAGAAAATCCCCAACTGTTAAAAAGATTCTGATTTCCCAAAAAGTAAGTCTTCATTTTTTCATTTTACATTTTGAGGATATAAAACACAAAAGAAAAGGCATTTAGTTAATTTTTCGTAATTTAGAGCTTTAAAAAAAAATACTTTTTGAAAAACTAGAATAATTTAATGGTTGTGAATTTTCTAAATGTGAAGGCGAAAAAAAAAAAAAAAAAAAAAAAAATACATTAGGCAATGAGTACTTTTAAAAACAAATTTCTCCATAAAACAACATGGGATTAGGCTGCTGTCCACGTTAGGTAAAATGTCCGTCCCCTTAGCTTTTGTGTCCTTTTTGAACTGTAAAATAGAATTTAAAAAATGCGTTAGATAATGAGTGCTAATAACAAATATTTCTGTAAAATAATGTAGATTTTGGCAACCGACGACGATGCATGGTACATCCCTTTATTCGTTTTAAGAACTGTTGAAACATTTTCAAAGTCATAATTATTACACTGTTTGAAAGTTTTAATCCTTGTATGTTTAAATAAATTGAAGCGATAGCTGACATGTGTACTATCAAAGGTTTATGTACTATATTTCGAAACTAATATAGTGTAATTTTTATTTGTTTATTTATTTATTTATTTTACAGTTTTTTTTTTTTTTTTTTTCAATAAATCATGAAATCTTTATATCTATTTAAATTATAGCTTTTAAATATGAATATAAGGCTTCAATTAAATGTAAAATTTAGGGAAAAGCTTTAGGATGATGCTTAACACGACGCTCAGGTTTCCACCAAATTTGATTTTGGGGGCGACCGATAATTTATATATATATATATATTCATTTCTAAATCGCAGAAATTAGATGAATAATTCAAGCAAAGTTTATTATTGAAAAATAATGATAACTAAAATATAGGATCATAGCACCCATGTTTATGGTAAAACTTTTAAGGTTATTGGTTTATTTTACTTTTAGCTATAATTTGTATTACACGATAGCTTTTCTGACCTTTCGAAAAATTAATGAAATTTGTAAAAGTGATACCTACACTCCTATAAATTTCGGGCAAAAATACTACAAATGCAAAATTGACAGGTTGAAATTAAAATATGCACTCTACTTTCCAAAAAATGACTGGGCAGTCTCAAATATAGACAATTTTTATTAAAATCACACAATCAACTGTGGAAGAAAATCATATTTATTGAAATTTTATTTTTCCGACTGAGTGAAAATAATGCCTGGACTGGGACTCGAACCCCGGATCTTTGACTTACAAGGTCAAGGCTCTACCAATTGAGCTATCCAGGCCGACACCCCGGTCAGCATTACTCACTCAGACAACTTTCAGGCAGAAACATCTCTGGTCTATTATGTAGATAGCTCGACAGAAATAAGCCGCAGGAAATGGAAAACACCATTAGATAATGGGAGAAAGAAGTACAATTTTTATTAAAATCACACAATCAACTGTGGAAGAAAATCATATTTATTAAAATTTTATTTTTCCGACTGAGTGAAAGTAATGCCATTTTTATTAAAATCACACAATCAACTGTGGAAGAAAATCATATTTATTGAAATTTTATTTTTCCGACTGAGTGAAAATAATGCCTGGACCGGGACTCGAACCCCGGATCTTTGACTTTTTTATTAAAATCACACAATCAACTGTGGAAGAAAATCATATTTATTGAAATTTTATGCTGACCGGGGTGTCGGCCTGGATAGCTCAATTGGTAGAGCCTTGACCTTGTAAGTCAAAGATCCGGAGTTCAAGTCCCGGTCCAGGCATTATTTTCACTCAGTCGGAAAAATAAAATTTCAATAAATATGATTTTCTTCCACAATCGATTGTGTGATTTTAATAAAAATTGTGTTTTTTTCTCCCATTATCTAATGGTGTTTTCTATTTCCGCGGCTTATTTCTGTCGAGCTATCTACATGATAGACCAGAGATGTTTCTGCCTAAAGGTTGTCTGAGTGAGTTATGCTGACCGGGGTGTCGGCCTGGATATCTCGATTGGTAGAGCTGAGCTTTGACCTTGTAAGTCAAAGATCCGGGGTTCGAGTCCCGGATTAAAAATATTATAAAATTTCAATAAATCAAATTTAGACGTTTTGTCAAAGATCTACAAACGTAATTCACGAATTATTTTTAAATTTCAGGGATGGAAAAAAAAAAAAAAAAAAAAAAAAAAAAAAACTAGGACTTCATGTTTTTAGTGAAAATTTTGTTCTCTGTCAAACAGGTTCTCAAATTAATTTTTGGATTTCCCTGTAAAAATTAATTCTTATAAAATGTAGCTACAGCGTATGATTATTATGTTTCTTCTTATTGTTTATGTTCATTTATGTAAGAAAAGCACGTATATATTCATGAAGGTGTTTATATACACTCATGTTTGTGAAAATTGCAACACCAAAAAGGAATGAGAATATCAGAATGATATTTATTGGGCACATACATTATAGTAGGAGGAACAAATGATTAAAATTTCAGGAAATTTGTAGTTATATGTACTGAGAAAACAGTACATAAAGCAGCGAACTCTGTGAGCAATGACAGCACTTATCTGACTAGGTATTGAATCAAACAGCGATTGGATGATATGTACGGGTAAAGCACTTCATGAAGCTTCAACACGATGCCACAATTTATCGATCGTAGTCACTGGTGAGTGGTGGGCGCCAGTCGCTTTTCAACGATTAAACAGTCATTTTCATTGGTGCAAGATCAGGAGAACGCGATGGCCAGAGCAGCAGTCGAACACATTCTGCATCAAGGAAGGTCCGGACAATACGGACAAATTGCGGTCGTGCATTGTCTTGCTTAGTTATTGCGCTTCGGAGTCTTTGAATATAGGGCAGAGCGACGGGCCTTAACTCGTCAGAAATGCAACGGCTGGTATTCAGAGTGGCAGGAATGAAAACAAGAGGTGATCGAGACGTGTATCCAATGGTATCGCATAGCATGACTCCCGATGGTGAGCCAGTATGCGGCTACCAAAATTTTGATTACCCTCGAAATTGCATCACTGATATAAGCACTTTTAATGTGTGATCAATGACAAACCTGGACGCAGGAATGGCGTAAAGTCGCCTTTCAGACAAATCACAACCCTGTTTACAGCCTCAGGATTGCCTTATCCGTATCTAACGGCATTATGAATAATCCACATTGTCAGCTGCGATTCGACATCGCCACACTGTCCATCACCTGCAGAGATAGTATGGGGTCCCATTGGATACACGTCTCGATTACTTCTTGTTCTCATTTCCTGCACTCTGAAGAGCAGCCATTAAATTTCTGGTGAGTTAAGGCCCGCCCATCTGCTTTATATTCAAGGCCTCCGCAGCTCAATATTTAATCAGAATAATGCACGAGTTGTCTATATTATCTGGATCTTCCTTGACACAGAATTTGTCCAACTGCTGCTCCGGCCAGAGTGTTCTCCTGATCTCGCACCAATGAAACTGACTGTTTAATCGTTGAAAAGAAATGGCCCTCCACTACTCACCAGCCTGTGGCATCCTGTTGAAGCTTCATGAAGTGCTGTACCCGAATATGTCATCTAATCGCTGTTCGATTCAATGCCTAGGCAGATAACTGTAGTTATTGCTTCTAGAGGTCGCTGCTTTATGTACTGTTTTTACTCAAAACTTCCTGAAAATTTAATTAATTGTTCTTTTTACTATAATGTATGTGCCCAATAAATATCTTTTTTTATTCGCATACCTTCTTTTTGTTGCAATTTTCAAAAACGTGAGTGTATATATATATTATTATTATTCATGTCGGCGTAAGTAATTTAAATTGTTTATGTCTCTTACTTGTCCTTAATCTGTTTCGCAACATTTTTGTGTCAGTCTTACCTATATGTTACAATCAGTTCTATTTTTGTTGTGTTGGTATTGTTTTGTATCTATTAATTGCTAAATTTTAAGGTTAAATTTTATTACGATATCTATAATTTATATATATATATATTTACAAAATCGAAAAGTTTTCGTGCGCATTTTGTTAACAATATGGAAGATTTTTCAACCATTGTTAGTTTTAATAAACTTGACATGCTAGAATATAGATGACATACTATAAATATAATGTAATATTTAATATTTGATGAAATATGTTTATTGTTACTAAAGGATATTTAACTGCGCATGACTAAACGTTAACAAAATTACGTAGTGTAATTTATGAGCCAAATGTGTAGAGCTACTCTTAAATATATATATATAATCCAAGCAAATACCGTGAAAATTAAGAAGGCTATCATTGATAGAATTAGTTGAAGTTCGTGTAATCTTTAAAACAAGAAAAGGGAAAAAGCGTCCAATCAAAAGGATATTCTGAACCAACGTATACTATACTGCCCTTAACGAGTCCAAAATAAAATTTGTATAAAACCTTTTATCACTTTGCGTATTTTTGAGGGTACTTGAAAATCAATTAATTCTATCGATGGTAGCTTTTAGATTTTCCCGATATTTTACAAGAGTAGCTCTATACATTTGATTAATAAATTTTGAACATTATGCAGCAAAAATACCCATGTATATTAAATATTAAATTTTTACATTCCAATTAAAGTCTGATCTCTATTGTAGAATGACAAGTTTTCAAAAAACGGGCATCTTAATTCCACATGTTACAAACAAAAAATCTACGATTTTCGAAATTTTTCGAAAAAAAAAAAATTATATATATATATATATATATAAAATCCCCATGAACATTCGTACTATTGTCATATAAATGAATATAAGTAATTAAAATATCATAATCATGTGCTATAGCTTCAATGCATTTCAAATATTATGTTATATAGTGTAATATTTAAGAGTGTTATCTTTTTAGTTTGGACTGATGACTTGTTTATTTTCAGGATGAAGTCTAACGTGTTCATTACACCCTTGAAGTTTCAGGATAATGTGTTAAAAATTTTTCAGGGTAGTGATTTAAATTAGATGGATTATTATTATTATTATTCGTCAACTTTAATGATGAAATATTCTGTTATATTTTTTTGGATGACAACGCGTTCAACTTTAACTGAAATATGCAATTTAATTGCTTTATATATATATATATATATATATATATATATAATATTTCATTCTTGGCCTAGATGTCATATGCTGGAATAGCCGTGTGGCTTGTTTCTAAGAAAAATCAATTGTTAACAATATTTTTTTTTAATCTAGATTTTTACATATGTGCTTCTTGGACAAATCCTGCAAGTCAAAAGTGTACCTTGATCGAAACAAGATATAATCAGTTTTATAAATTTTTTACTGTGGTATATTCTAACTTTCACATTCCAGTATTATTTCTATTGAAAAGTGTTTTTAATGTATAGGTATTGTGTATTGTAGATACATTATTCATGAAGCATTCAAATGGTTTGATAAAATATTATTACTATTTGAAATATTTCGTTTACTTTTAGAGATTTTATGTATGTATGTCATATTTTACACTATTTTAAAATTATTCATACATTCCTGAAAGGGCTAACTGTACTTTAATTTTTTTTAAAAAAAGTGTCTATTTTTAATACTACTGTTATAGGTTTTCAATTGACTGTTCATATTTGTTATTTTTCTAGTCTTGTATTTAAATTATCTTACTGATAATTTTTGTATAAAAGTTGCAACGTTATTTCAATTACAGCGTTATTTCCAAAAAAAGTTATTTCTAATATAATTACATCAAGCAGTATTTCAAATATTTTTATTTAAAAGTTCTATTTTAAAATGCCTATTTTTTCAAAATTTTATTTAAAATATAGATAATCAAAATGGTATGTTATGTTTACTTTTAAAAAGTTAAGTAAAATGTACTTAAAATTATAGCAATAAAACAAGTTCATTTTGAATTTTTTTTTTCATTTTATATTTCATAATGAAACCCCTCTCTTTCTTTTTAAATACGAATAATACATTATGTCAAATTTTATTTAAAAATAATAATTTACAAGAACATTTTCTAGTTTTATGAATATGTATCATTATTTTCCAGACAGAATGGTGAATAATCAGTTTGGAATTTTATTAGATGTAATTTCTTGTCACATCCTCCGAAAATATTGTATATATATATTTTAATATCCCAACGGACTTATGTTACAGTTGTAAGTTTACTGAAAATATACATTTATTAACAGAATTTAATTTGCCAAGTAAATGCAGTTCACAAGAGGACATATTATAAGATTTTTAGGAATATACACCAAGGGTATTAGTAGCCGTCCCTGAAGATGAAATTTTACTTTTGATATTAATTTTCTTTAGTTGTAAAAACATTTTTAATTAACCATCACGTCCGTTAGAAATTAGTTTCTCCGACATTTTTAGAAGTGGAATACTGTTTCATCAGAAAATTCTACGTTATAAATAAATTATAAATAATTTCTTTATATACATTTTTTTTAAATAGAAAACTTTGAATAATGTTTTTCACCCAGTCATTGAATGAGTAAATGAGGTTAATAGCTTGCTACATTATTTATTCCATCTGCTAATTTTTACCTCGAGAACCATATGAATTACATATGATAAAATTATGTATGTATAGTCGTCAAAATGAGTTTACTACGATTCTTAGTGCTGTCTGAAGGCTAAATAACTCGTGTTGGCATCGGTCAAATGTTGATATCTTCCTTTCTCTGCCTAGAGACGAAATATCATTTAAATATAGCTTTTAACCAAAGTATACAGCTGGGCTGTTTTACATCAGAATTAATTTAATATAAAACTACCACGTACATATATATATTATATTTGCCTTCAAATATAATCAGAAGTGTGCTTCAGTTTTAAAATGTTTTAAATCAGTTTTAAATCGGTTTTAAAGAGAGAGAAATATGCATCACCCAGTGTTTTCTATATATATATATAGTAACTGATCCAGAGAGAATGGGGAAAGTACCATATGTTGAGGAGTTGCGTCTTCATTGAGATTATAAAGTGCTTTTTTTTATAACAATTAGATGCCACCTGCACCACGACAGCCTGAAAATGTAAGTAGATTGTATACTTTTATTAAAATTTATATATTTAGAAGAGGTCAAAACTTTTATGACACTGGTGATAAATTTATATGGTAAGCATTAATCTATGCTAGCAGGTCTTGTCTGCTTCGCTAGTCACTATATTTAAAGAAATTTTCAAAAGACATTAATCTCTATATTTTAAATCACATTGTAAATAAAAACTAAAAATGAATTCCATTGAAATCACTTAAAACTTGCCTTGTAGTCCCCGCTTATGCTATGTCAGTTCCGGCTCCTCAGTGCTTGCATGTGCGCCTTAACTTTACATTTCAAATTATTCATAAGTGGCGCTGGTATTATTCAAGAACTATGTTTTTCGGACAAACATTTCTCAGACAGATTATAATTTTCTCTCTATGACAACAGGTGGTAACACTAGGCAATCTATTCAGCTGAAAGATTTTTAATTAAAAATAAAGCTAATCAAAAATTTTAAAATCAGGCTTCGAGGCGCATCAACAGAATCAAAAAGGACCTTCATGCAAAATTCTGTAGTTCTGCAATCAGCGGTTTGTCTATAAAGCGACCACACCTTTAAGTTTAACTTGGTTTTTTGGCCCTTTTTCCTTATCTTTACCATTTAGGATACTGGGAAGACAGTGAAACATTTTATTTTATCAACTAGCATCTTTTCTATTAATTATCTGAAAAAAGTAACGTATCGGCCCTTGGAGGATCGAATCCACGACCTTCTCGATATTAGCATGGCGTTCTAACCAACTGAGAAATTGGACCACAGAAAGTCTATTTAATTTTACGTTTCCATCTCCAGAATTGATCATTTCAGAAGTTTATCGATTTTAATTAATTTCAAAAAAACTATTCAAAAATTTAGAAATCGGGCTTTGAGGTGCATCAGGTCAATACGGCTCTTCATACAAAATTCTGTATCTCTGTGATCAGCCGTTTTCCTACAAAGCGATGGACATACACACACATATTCTTTTATTTTATGCAGCTAGAAATCTTACCAAAAGATCTTTCGCTTGATTGATTGATTGATTATTTGAAGTATGATACGATAAAAAGTCCCGAACCACTACTTTTCAAAAATGATCGGATACTGTGGATTTTAGACGTTTTGCCTCACATTTAGAAAAGTACTTGACGGGCTAACCTGAAACTTCAGATATGTAAAGAACATATTACAGCTCATATATTTCAGCGAAGGGTTTTTGGAAGAAAAAATTACAACAGTGACAAATAGAAGAAGAAAAAAACATTGTTTGGGATCACACTTGAAATGCGTTGCAGGTATTACATATGATTACGTTGTTTTTATTTCTTTGAGCAAAGCATAAGTAAGTATTTGGAAACGGATATCGTATTTCTCACTTCACTCCAAAACGGTTGTTGTAAAATCTTGCAAGTTTATATATAGGACTACTAACATCTTGTTTCAGACCGCCAATTTTTGTCTTTATAAGACCTCTCACTTAGATATATCCGTGTTTGAGCAAGAGTTTTCGGAACGTCTCGTACGTATGTCTGTATATCTCAAATAACTCAAAAACGATTCGATTCTGTGTGTATGCTTGTAATAACATTTAGTTCTACACCTGCCTTTCTAGTGTTTATATATCTTGCTATTTTGGAGCCGTCCACGAAAACTCAAATTGTTGGTCATTATTTGACCTAGCGCCTTAGAGCTTTCAATATAATTTAATAAGGGAGCCCGTAATAATATTTTTACAAAAATTGTTGACTTTTTGTGTGTAAAATAAAAAGCGATTCTACTCGACGAATGTACTTTTTTAAAAATATATTTTCAAAACATCCAATAAAACTGTTACTCGTACCTGTCGTACCATTGAAAAGAATAATCAACGAATATTCTCGAAATACTCGAATGAAACAATCACTTATAACACAAAAATAAATCAAACATCTTTTTTTAAACACCACAGTGCAGGAATTTTGCTAATTTAGGAAAAATGAGCAATAGCTTACAAAGTTGTTTCTCAGAGATAACCGTTCCAGTTCGAATCCTGAATACGAACTATACTCATTCGAAGTGCCTTTTTTTTATAGTCTAGGTCATGATTTTGCAAACTTTCAAGATGTTTCTGCATCAAAAAACAGTGGATCATTCTCGAAATTCTAAACCACTGCTTCCAACATTCCTATTGAAAACATCCCAACATTCCAACATCCCTTTGAAAGTTTAGCAATACTAAACTATCATATTTTGCAAAAATTGATCACTAAATTCGGCGCAATATCACCAAAATTTTCGCCAAGGCCGACAATTGTGTAAGTTAAATGTCTGCTCTTTGTTTCAACTTTAATTGTAATTCTACTTTTTCTGCAACAACTCTTTTGGTGCGGTAAAGAGGTTTAACCATTTGCAACGATTTTGTTACAAAAGATGAAACTTATTTCTTTAATTAGAACTTTAATTGGAGGGAAGATACATCTAAACGCACGTGGAAAATAACATCATTTAATTTCATAGTCAGTTTTTTCAACATATTCTCGCTTTATTCATTTTGTTTCAATCTACAAGTTATAAAACCTCAAAGCACTGATAATAGTATATTTTCTATATGATACGATTTTTATATTGCTTATTTTTCCTAATACTGAATAAATTCTCCTTCAAAATATTCTGTGTATACATATTTAAATTTTCCAGCAAGCTACGTAAACCAACCACCACCAGACCAGTTAAGGAGTTAACAAAGAGATTACTTTAATCACACTCCAAAAGCGAAGCATCGAAAATTTGCACCTTGCTATAAGGACTCAAGCTTTACGATTAATGTCCATTTTGGTCGCTTATACCCATGCAAGCCTTAGAGAAGACATCAGTCAACGAGCCGTTGCTCAAATAATTAAGTCGAGTCCTGAATAGACTCCAAAAAATACTTAGCCTGTGCTGACTACTGTTCAAGACATTAATATCTGAGCGTGTAATAAAGGAAAAGAAATAAAATAGATTATTTGATAGAAACTTCCAATTGAATCTAGTTCTAGGAACACAGCTCTCTAAAAATGCCTAATTACTGAAGCAATATTCAGCAGACTCCTATTTTAAAATTAACGATTCAATTAAATGCCAACCACAATGTTTATATGTCTACTTAAGTTTCTGTAAAGACGAATATGCCTCACATTCATAAAAAATATGAACGGCCGTTTCTTCATACAATCAAACACTACACGTTGAACCGTCTGGTTTTAAAAGAACAATGACTTTTTTAATGACATTCCTGTTGATTTTAAAAGTTCTTTAGGCCTTACTTCCCCCTTAATGAGCTGTTTTGGTTGCTTCTGGCCGATAATATTGCGCTAGTGTGAGTACTGCTTTTCTTTAAGTAATTTAATGATTCTACTGCTGATAATATTATACGAAATAAACGATCTAGGACCAAGAAATGAGGTAGTAGAGCCTTTTTCTTACCAAATCACCAGCCATCTCATTACTTAAAATACAAAAATTCTCAAACAATTAGTAAAGAATAACTAGCCCAAATGCTGCCTGTGAGTTGACAATGCAAAGAATGACATTCCCAAGCAATATAGAAATTTATAGTATTATTTTGTAGTACCAACAAAGCTACTTATCCATCAGAGCAAACGTAAATACAGGTAATCTTACAGCTGTTATCTAAGCAGATTTTGCAACACATTAAGATAGTATAGACTTAAACTCGGGAGGCAGTAGAAAATACAGATCTAAAGTTAGGAATTAACTCATGCATTCATTAGGAAAACAGACACCAACATTTCTGTTTATGTTAGAGACATTGGTATACCAAAAAATACAACTCTTAATATAAATGGGGATAGATCCCCAATAATACTTTATCGGGAGAAGAATGTGATTGGTTTTATCCAAGGCATGGCTTGTAATCATACCATCACTAATAAAAAGACACCTAAGAACTTCCAATTAAACTTTTCCAGGATAAAATATTTTAATAAAGCTGCCTGTGTCTTAAATACTTAAAATCTCTCTCTATATATGCTATCATAGAAGCTTCAGCTTCGATAGAATTGAGAGGGTGTAAAATAAGGTGATCAGATGTCCTCATTTTCTGAGGACTGTCCTCATTTTTAGTAAAATCCAAGTATTAGCTCGAGATAAGGTGTAAAGGTAATCATAGCTATACAGATTATTTCTTGAAGCTTATTCATCTTCTTTTGTCAGAATCTAGCACATTTTTAGACCACCAGACACATTACAAATGACACAGAACAGATATCTATCATATATATCCAGGAAACAGTCTTGGAATTTAAACTTCAGGTTCTAACAATAGTAACATTTAAGGGGACTTGGCACTTACGCTTCGCGCCACTGAAGGTTTCATATAAAAGATTCTATTTCAATTTAATTTTTATAAATTGAACAATGTTAGGCTTGTTCAATAAAATATATATTATAGCAACAATTCCTATGACTTTTGGCATGTTTTTTACAGATTTAAAATCTTTAAATTCCGTTTACTCAGTTTGCATTTTTTCAAGAATTCATCGTCTCCAAAATTCTAAAATTTCTGCAGATATTTAAGAAAACACTTCATGTTATTTTTGAATGCTTAATAGAACCTACTTAAACGGTTTAGAAATGCCTTTTTCAATGTCTTTAAAAGAAAAAATATTAAAAATAAAAATATATCACAAAATCATATTCTTTGGCAATTTCTCTTTTTTTTCTTTCTCAAAAACTAAACAATAAATTTCAAAATTCGTCCCTTAGTCTTCTAAGTAGGTTCCATTAAACATTAAAAAAAAAATATGATATCTCTTTTCTTAAATATTAGTAGAAGTTTTAGCATTTTAAAGATCATGAATTCAAGAAAAAATGCAAACTGAGAAAACGCAATTTAAAGGTAAATCCGTAAAAAAAAAATCTATATCTCAAACCATAAGAATTGTTTCCAGGATATATATTTTATTGAACCGACCTAATATAGTTTAATTTATAAATATATTAAAGGGAAATATGAGCTTTTATATGACACCAAGTCAAGCGGTACCAAGTCAAAAATGCCAAGTCCCTTTAAAGCTTCAAAAAACCGTCTTTGCCTTATTTAGGTAAAAATAGAAGTGTCTAACTTGCTAGTTCATTTTAGGCTCAAAATTGGCATCAAGATACTTACTTCATCAGAATGTACTTGCTTCTTCAGAATAAATAAAGCGAATCAACAAGACACCATGGAATAAAGGAAAGCACTAACTCCACCCTGCGGACATTCAGTATTCGCATAACAGTGAGTTCTCATGCTCCAGTAGGAAACAAAATTCTTAATCCAGATAAGAATAGCACCATCAATTGGAGATTATCAAAAGAACCTTGAATATCTAGGAAGACAGCAATGGCGATGTCTGTATACAGAGTCAAACATCATTTTTCAACTAAAACTAACAAGCAAGTTTCTGCCATATTCCGAATGTGAACAATTCATGAAATGCGCTGAAGAAATTAAAAAAATTAAAAAATAAAATTAAAAATTAAAAAATATTGGTTCAAAAATGTCTAGTAGGTGGCATTTTGCATAGAAAAACGTAAATTATAACAAAGAAAACGACCTTAACAGCACATCAACTTTCCAGGATATCTTCAAGATGTCCTAAGAATGAAAAGGTATCCATCCCATAAACATTCTGGCGATGTCCCGTGGAAAAGTGTGCTGTTAGGGGACTCATTCGGAATGCATAAACAGTTTGTACATTTATTCATTTGTTTTTTATTCTGAGTAAATCATTCAATTTACTAAATTTGATATTTTTTAACGTAAGGGGGGATTTTTTTAACTAATACATACATATGTATATTATATTAATTCTTTGAGCACATCTCATGCATACCAAAATAAACCGAACTACAAGATTTAAATATCCCTTGTAAATCTTGTATTTCGGTTTATATTGGTGAAACTGGCCGTTCTCTTCATACTCGAATTCTGAAACATAAAAGAAATTTCTAAAACTGTGATATACGTTCGAAAATTGTACAGCCTGCCATAGAAACTGACCATTTACCTCATTTTAACAATACTAAAATAATCATATCTAACTGTTTAAATTATCATTCAAGAATTTTCCTGGAGGGCTGGTACACAAATCAACATTTTTCACCACTTAATGAAGCATGCGCAGTTCCCGCTGAATACGTTGTACTCTGTTAATGAAAGTCTGTTGTTCTTCTCAGCATTTACATTTGATGGTTTTACTGATGAGGAGCCTGTAAAAGGCTCAAAACGGTTAAATTTATGTTTTGTGTTTTTAATGTTTTTTAAAACATTAAAAACTAGACAGACAATATACACTAAAAATATACAATTTATTGTATATTTTTAGTGTATATTGTCTGTCTAGTTTTTAATGTGATTAAAATTTAGTTTAACTACGAGACGTAATGATTTTTAAATATTTTAATTGATTACCTATTGTTTAAAAAATAGATTTATTACTATATTTTCTACAAAATTGGATTTATTACTGCATATATAAGTAGAACGTAGAAGATTAGAAAAAACTATTGATTTCCGGTTTTCAATGAATTTACACGTTTTGAGTTTACCTTGCATTTCAATTAACTGAAATTGACTACTTATGTTTTGAAAAAAAATGGATATGTAAGAAGCCTATATAAGAAGAAAGATTTAAAAAAAAAAAAAAAAAAAGATTCCTGGTTTTCGATGAAGTTACATGTTTTGAGATTCCGTGAACACAGTTTGACCATTTTTAGAAAATGCCTGTCTTTTTGAGTTCAAACCAATGGTCTTAATTTAACCGAACTTGATATTGAGTTGGCCCTTGGTTTGAATTGGTTCCGATTAGCTTTTGGGCTATATCACCCAACAAGTGCTTCCACGTTGCGATTTCCTCTCATTTCAGGAAAGTCTCAGAATCTACAATGTGACACACTTAGAGGTATGTGTTAAATAAAACTCTGCTAATTCAGTTTGAGTGCATATCGGCCAACAAGTGACGCTGTTTAAATTGAAATTTAATTCCATTTTAGGGAAGACTATAAGCTTCTATAGTGTATAAGTGTACGAAACTTGCTGTAAGAAATAGTTATTAGGTAAAACTATGCTGATTCACTTTGGATGCATATCAGACTATAGGTGACGCTGCTATTCTGCAATATTTTCTGTTTACGGGAAAGTTATACCTCAGCTTCTATCTTATAAAATGTACCAAACTGGATGTGTGAGTACATATTATCGAAAATTATTTTTAATGTTAATATTTTATGCGGTTTCTCATTGCTATATATCAGCATCTGTTGATGAAAATTGCAATGAATTTTAGAGAAAATATATTCATTAATTTTTTTTTCATGTTAATCGCTAGGTAGCACTGTCGTGTAAAATGATATAGAAGAAAGTATTGGTTTGGTGAAATTTTTTTAATTCCGGTTTTCGTTGAATTTACACGTTTTAAGATATCCTAAACATGACTCGCTCATCTTTAGAAAATAATTATTTGTGTGTGTGTATATAATGTGTTAAGGAAATTTTGAAGGAAATTCTCATGAATCAAAAGGCGGAATTTAAGTACGATTGATAATTGGTTAGACATAGGTTTACATTGGATGCTGATTAGCGGTTGGAATACACTAAACGACAAAAAAAAAAAAAAAAAAAAAAAAAACGCACTACAGAAAAATTGACTTATGCCATTTTTATTTATAATAACTTCAAAACTAATGGTTGAAACAAATAAAACTGTCATGTTTGCGTAATATCAAAGAGATGAAATGATACCTATGTACATTTTTGATTTAATAATTCACTTTATTAACGAAGTAATTATTAAAAATCTACATAAAACATTCTTTTTAAACGTAATATAGTAAACATATACTTTGTACTGTATTATGATTTATTATATGATATAAACAAGTTATATTTTAATACATGAAATAAAACTATTTATTTGTTAGATCGAAGCAATTTTTTAATAAAAATATGTATTCTGCATTGAGTTATTCCACCTTTATATGGAATTACTGATTTAATGCGCAATGGCATAGTATTATGCAGTGTTTTAATATAAATATCAGGAATTTCTCTGTGCCAAATGTCATAAATATTTTTTTTTCTAGTCCTTGCAGAGTTGTAGGCTGCAATTTTTTAATCCTCGCCCCTTTCCCGCGCTTATTTATTGACTAAACATTTTCGAGAGGATTGAGATTAGGGTCTGATGAAAAAGAAGTCTGATGAAAAAGAAATTCTACGATATTTTTTTGTGGGATTTAACTTAAAGTTAAAAAAGATATGATTGCTTACAGAATTATAGGTGCTCATGGGATGGGATAGGTAGTTTTAACAATATGAATCGAATAAAAAATCAGACACCCTTTAGTATGGGCATTATCATCTTGAAATTCTGTTTGCGGGAAAGTCTGAGATACCTTCGAAATAGCCTAGGCGCCGTTTTTATAATGGCCGCGTTTTATTTCGAGTTCATTGATCCCTTAAGCATGCAAATTTATGCACCTCCGTACCATAATGTACAGAGAATGTGTCACTGTTTTATGAATGCAATTTTGAATAATTCGGTCACATTTTTATCATCTTACTAGTTTTTTTATCAGTCCGAAATAACATAAACTTGAATCATCAGAGGAAACCAGTTCGGCCTAATAATTAACTGATATATTTTTTTAATTTTTGGTCAACTGTAGTCTTGTTTTTTTTAATTCTTTTCCTTAGTAATGGTTTTTTTTTTTTTTTTTTTTTTCAGATCTTCTGGTTTTTAACGTACTTTGTTTAATTGTTTCCGCACTGTTTTTGAAGAAATTATTTTGCTATGCACTATTTAAAAATCTTTTCTAAGTTATAAGCAATGTACAAATAGATTTTTTTAAACTTTTGTTTCTTAACTTGCCATCATCTCCCTTCATCAAACAACATGGCCGCCTAAAGGCACATTTTCCGTTTAAACAGCCAAAAAATTTTATATCTTCCTAAAAATCATCTCAGGAATATTTCGTTAACATGTAATTAATTTGCCATCTCACGTTTAAAATATTTTTTGACTTTCATTTTAAAATTAATACTTTTTGTGGCATCGTTAAATGCCTTATACTTGCCATTTTTGAAATACTTTCCAAAATTATAATTTTCCTGACAGTTGCATCTTATTTTTAACACTGTGTTCAATCCTAAAGCGTACGTGGAGGGCTACGTAATAAAATCTGTTCGAAAATTTTCTTTTTAAATGATAAAATTGGCGGTTGCAAAAATGTAAAAAGAAAATATCCAAGTGCGACTTTTATTTAATTTTATTTATTTATTTATTTATTTGTGTGTCGCTTAGTGTATATCACCCAATAGGTGGTGTGCTATGTTGGGATTCATTCCGTTTAAGTTAAGTCTATATCTCAACTTCTGTAGTGTATAAACGTACCAAAACATGGTATATAATATTTACATTATGTAAAACTATTCTATTTTAATTTGGGTGCATATCGGTCGACAAATGGCATTGCTGTGTTGCAGTTTAATTCCGTTTATAAAAAGGCAATTAGTTTGCTTTGAAAAAAAAGTGATCGAGTTTCGAACACTGGTCGATACTAATTCTGTTTAAATGGTAAATTCTGTTAACATATTTTTAAAAATATCATCACTTGATGTAGAAAATAACAAGAAACGTAGTTATTGAAGACATAGTATGTTATCAGTACCAGTTTAGTTCAAAGTCCAGCTAAATACCAAGTTTAGTTTAATTCCTTTCGTTCGTGAGATGCTATTTCTGTAGAATTATTGATAAATACACTCTAATATATATACAGACTTGATCAAATTGTTTTCAGGAAACCTCAAAACGTGTAAATCCATCGAAACACGAAATTTGAAAATTTTCACGAATTCAATCAATACTTTCTTTTTGTGTATATATAAGGAGGTTAAAAATAAACAAATAAATAAATAAATAAAACATGAGTTATGAATGCATGAATAGAAATAAATATTTTCTGAACTCTTTCAGGTGAAATTCAGAATTACTTTATACTTTAGAGATAATAAAAATAAATAAGTAAAACGGTATTTTGAAAAATAGCAATTATATTAATATTATTACTTACAAACTTTGGATAAACACCATAAAATGCAATAAACTCGCAACAATTGTTTCGGGTCGAAAAACACACGACCCTTCATCAGGCGAATAAAGTAAGCACGAGTGCTGCAGTCAAAGCGGCAACGCAGCACTCGTGCTTACTTTATTCGCCTGATGAAGGGTCGTGTGTTTTTCGACCCGAAACAATTGTTGCGAGTTTATTGCATTTTGTGGTGTATATTCAAAGTTTGTAAGTAATATTTTTACAACGCCAGTTTATTGATGCTTCTTTATTAAATTATATTAATAACCTATCCGAATGTTTAAAAACTCTTGGACTGTCTTATTCTGTTTAAATAAGAATTAATATTCGCTTTTTTTTTTTTTTTTTTTTTTTTTTTTTTTTTAATTCTTAATTTACAATGTATAGTATAACAAAAATAAATAAATAAATAAATAAATAAATAAAAAATAATAATAAATAAATAAATAAAATAAAAACGTATTAATAATAAATCTTTGAAGAGAAACAAATCCTTTCTGCTCTCTTGCAGAAATAATTATAATAAATTTATTAACTGAGTCTTGCTTTTGCCTCCAAGACAGTAGCACGTGTTTTTTTGCACCTGATGAAGAAAGGCCTTTTGAAACTGGTTGTTCTGGCTTAAAATTTATGGTGTGTAAAGAAGTTTTATAATCTATATAATAAATTTAAGCTAAGGTATTGTTAAACACCAATCTATAATGCAACTTATTTCTTCTTTTAAATAATTTTTTAATGCAAATGATAAGTATATTGCGAAATGTTTATTTTCGTGTCTTATTCTAACACGATGAAAAAAGAATTACTTGTGATCCTTTATCATTTGATCAATATGAAATCTTTCTTCGCCAAATGAAAGAAGCGCCAAAGTGGTTTCAAAACTGTGTACGTTCTGTAAGTACGCGTCCCCCGGACCACCATTAGGGGTGGGTTCCAGACCATCGGATTTGTTTGGATGACCATATGTCCTCAAAATTACAAGACAGCCTCTATATTGAAATTGTTTTTAAAATTTTTTAAAAATTGTAGTAAAAAAATTACTTATCATAATTTTTACTGATTTGGTTCACAATAATTAAAAATAAGAACTATTTTCTTAAATGGGTTTTTAACAATATATATTTATAAAGGTATTCTAATATGGTCAACCAGTATAGTGACCATAGTCCTCGAATTTCGAGGACAGTCCATATTTTGAGATCATTTTTCTAAATTTTGAAAAATTGTAGAATGGAAATTATTTATCATAATTATTACCGTTTGAGTCCTCATTCTTTTAGCATAAACTATATCTCTATAATTGGGTAATTGTAACAGTTATTAATGCTAACATATTTTGAAGGTACTCTAATATGATCCCTATATCAACCAGCCGATCGCCCATAACGTAGCCCTAGTGCGGCATAAAACCCTTTCATCCGAACATTAAATATTTTTTTGACGAGTATAAAAATATCGAAAAACGTAAATTAGCTATTTAGAACCTCTGTTTTAAGATTTTTCCGTATCTTGAATTAGCTGTGACCCACCGGTGGTCCACGCCTTCGTGAACGTGTTAGTAATAGCAGAGTCGGAGAAATGAACACCTAGCATTTCAGCCAGTGTGTATTTCCCAGAGTTGGTAAAATTACCATTAGAAAGCTTTATAGTATTCAAATTGTATCCAGTATGCTAAGACATAACTTTTATAATTATGTCTATGATAGAGACATCATTTATACCATCGCAAAACTGCCTTTAAGATTTTCTTCTGACAGCACGAAAAGCATTTTCGTATTTTGTGAGAGCTATTCCATATATTCCAATCACCTCATCTGTTGGCTTCATTAAAAAGCGTTTTCTACAATCATTACGTAAAAAAGATCTTTAGCTTGGCAGTCAATGATCCCCACGCTACAAGTTTCGTAATATGGCAGGAAAACAGTATATTTGAACTGGTCCAACAGCTGGCTCCAAATCAGTTACGGAAATTAATTTACCAGAATCAGTGATACCTTCCTGTAATATTTCTTTGTAAGCCTTCTGCAGTTCTTTTTTTCCATTACATATCTTGATAATTCTATAACAGAGAAGACAACTAATTGGGGATCAAATAAAGTTATCTCGTTTCACACCTTCCATTCCTTAATATATTTATAACAATTGTTACTACACTCAGTAATATTAATGAATTTCCTTTTGTAGAAAGTGTCAGAAAAGAGGATTCGTTGTTTTGATTGTGCAAAAAATGACCATGGAACAATCTCCATACTTCAAACCTCATTGCTTTGATTTAGAAGACTTATAATTCAAAATGTGTCTAAAATGTAGTAGCAATACATAAATAATAAAAAAATAAATAATATATTAATATTTTTACATTGCCTTAAATCCTTGACTTCCCTTCCAAAATAGCACCATCATCTTTTACACAATCTTTTCGTATTTTTACTATATTAAAAATACGAAAACTGAATTCTTCGCTGTTGTCGGAAAATAATTTGGCCGTAATAATCGCCTTTATTTCTTTCAAATTTCATTTTATCAAAAAAAAAAAAAAAAAAAAAAAAAAAAAAAGGGTAAACTGATGATGCTGTAGACGGCCTGTTGTCGTGGAGCAACGGAAATTTGAAAACCAAACAATTGAGTCTTTTCTTATATATTTCTTAAAATTAAACGAAAATTGGTTGTTCGATTTTCAGAAATAAATTCCGCTATAAAGCCATTTTTCGATAAAAAATGAAATTAAATGAAATTAAATAAATAAATAAATAAAGGTATGAATGATTAAATAAATAAATAAAAATAAAATATGTAGTTCTTAAAAATAAATACAAATATGATATTATTTTAATGGCTGATGTGTAATAAATATGGTGATAATATTTTTTCAATAAGCAATTTAATTTGCTCCATAGAGACATTGCTGCTACTGGTGCTAATTTATAGACAGATCTTGTACAATTTATCTTCAAATAACTTCTCGTCTCACTTGTCAATACTTCCCGCATAAGATGTGGTGAGCATTAACATTGCAACCAATTATTATTATTATTTTAATCATCAGTACAGTGTTCAGTAAGAGACTTTGCTTTTACTGAATAAGGATAATTTTCTTCAAAAGAAAAATAAGGAGACAGTAAGATAGTTTTATATGTATTTCTGTGATGTTCATAGAAAACTTTAATAGCAACATTATCCCATCTATGTACTTGAAAAGCTTTAATACATCAATCCTAAAGCTATAAACAATGCAAGCCACAGGCTTAACACACGTAATGTCCTAAAATGTATTACAACCTTTAAATCATAGACCCAGGATTTTACTATTGTGATGCTCATTCCCCACACCAAATAGCCGGCGCAGACGATTTTAACTCCGCAGTTTGTTTTCAATTTCTGTTTTGTAAAGCTGAATACTTGATGAATCACATTTGATTTAAACACAAATCCAGTTTATTAATATGCAGAAAATGACTGTCTATATACGCGGTACCACAAGATAAAATAATAAAAATAATAATAATTGCACAAGAGATTAGCTATGTAAAATACGAGGTACTCATTATACCTCCACTCACTGCAAACGCCGCCCTCCTACTCTGAGAGAGAAGAGGAAAAAAAAAACATCATAGTGTGCTTCCTGCACCTGTTTGTTCGTCAGGTGGGTGTGACGTCCCTGATGGCATCACCCCCCACCCCCACCCAAGATTGAAATTTTTCTCACAAAATGCAAATATGAAATTACGTCAAGTGACATCACAGCAACTTCAAATACAATGCGTAACATAATAATAATAATAATAATAATAATAAAAAAAACATAAGTCTTGTAACAAATTTCCATACTTTCAGGCTTCTGCCTTTGAACTAAAATATATAAAAAGAATATATATATATATAAATTATACAGAGCACAATATCAAAAGATTACCAAACATGATGATTGAATAACATAGCTGAAAAAAAAAAGTCCGAATGTTCAAAACAGTTTTTTATCAATTGTTCATGGTCCCTAACCTGGATAAAGCGTCTGCATTACTTAATTTAGATCCAGGACAATGTGATATTGCAATGCAAGGGCCCATTGTTGCAGCTTAGAAGATTGTGGGGCATTCTTCGTAATAAATGCTAACGGATTATGGACTTTAATTAAATCTATTGGTGAACCGAAAATCCATGTTTCGAACTTCTTTAAGCCCCAGACAACTGCGTAGTCCTCTCTTTTTATAGTCGGCCAGGCTTTCTGGGTCTTAGCCAGTTTTTGGCTAGCATAACTTATCGGAAACAAGACAAAATCTTTCCTTTGGGATAGGCATGCGCCGATGCCGGTCGATGATGCATCACACTGGATGAGAAACACTTGTCTTGAAGAAGCACCCAGTCTTAACACCCCAGTAATAGGACATCTCTTCAGTTGCTTGAACACTTCCTCGTGTTCTTGCATCCAAGTAAGCTCCTCCGGACTCTTCTTCGTTTACTGAGTCAACAGATGTACTACCTCTGCGTAGTGTGGAGCATAGTCACGGTAATAATTACATAAACCAAGAAAGCTCTTCAATTGTTTCTTAGTCTGAGGCCGTGCTAACTTCTGAATGGCATCTACTTTCTCTGGATCAACCTGGTGACTACTGGAACAAATGGCATGTCCTAGATACTTGATGCAATCTTTTGCGAACGAACACTTCTTTAGATTAACAGAAAAGTTTAATTCCGCTAATTTTGCGAAGATAGTATTAAGATGGCGGGTCCTTACGTCAACCATTTTCATGCAGGATGGTGCACCCCTACATATCCATGAGTCCGTGAAGGCGCTATTGCTCAAACACTTCACAGACGAACGTGTTATTAGTCGCTTCTTTCGTAATCCATGGCCACCACGTTCGCCGGATCTAAATCCGTGCGATTTATGGTTGTGAAGTGTATCGTGGAGGTGTTGCGACGTTGAATGTCTTAAAGAACTCCATAATGCTTCTTATACGAAGCATCACAACTGATCAGTTACGATCTGCCATTGAACACACTGTCCATCGACTTGAAATTTTACAGGTGAATGAGGGTGGTCACATGGAGCACCTTTCCCTACATCGTCCTGGACACGATTAACAACTGCTCCTCTTGTGCAATTTCGTCCTAATCTGTTCTTGTTTCTGCAAATTGAACTTTTTTTTTTTCTATCTCAAACAGCGTACTGTTATTTTTTCCTTGCCTTTACTTAATGTGGTTCGATGACAAGGTGATCAGAAACTAGTCAATAAATGTTAAGATTGTTTCTGTATTCTGTTTTGGTCATTTATTGTGTTAAATTTAACGTTTTTCCGGAAAAGGCGTCCTCTCGTGAACATTTTGGAGCTTTTTTTTTTTTTTTTCAAAATTCGGTGAGTACATCTCGTGTATACTCTATATACTAAATTTCGTTGCACTCTGTTCACCCGCTTGCGCTGTATGATGCTCTGTATAGGGGAAGTTTTATTATAACTACCCTGTATACACAGAGAAAAACAGAGTAAATTTCTTAATGGTGTATCGCGTCAACACGGTGTTTTGAAACTTGGTGACAGAAGCGCAGTGAATTTGAAGGTCAATTCTGGGACAAAATTTTTCACCAAAATATCTTCAAAATAAATGTTGAGTTTCTGTAATATAAAAAGGGATAGTCGCCAGTTAAAATATATTGATCGCCAATGGCGACCAGGCAAACGTATTTCACGAGCCCTGGATATAATAAATTTCAGAAAAGATGGGGATTAAGTGTTTTAGGAATGAAGAATTGTTTGAACTTATCCTCATCTTCAGGAAAATTTGCATTCGCTGCTAAGCCATCATCACTGGTTAAAAAATATGACAGAATTTGGGTTTACTAAGAAATAGATATGACGATTTTGATAAAAACTTAGCATTAAGTGCTTTTTGAGATGACAAATCCATCCAATGTATCCTTTTCTTTACAAAAATTACCGTTCACTGTTAATTCTCTTCCTTCCATTGCAAAATACGGCAGAAACTTGTTTTTTTTCGGAAATAAAATGAACAATATTAGTTACAAAATTAAAATTATTATTTTTTTGTTAAGGAAAAACCTATTTGACATATCCTCGTTTCGAGAAAAGATAGCGTTCACTGCTGCGATAGCCCTCATTCTACCGTTGCAAAATATCGCCAAAATTTGGTTTTCCATGAAACTGCTCGAACGATTTTCATAAATATCTAAGGTTTGGGAGTTTTTTAAAGGAAAACTCATACTAAATTATCCTGATCTTCAGGAAAATTAACGTTCACAATTAGTCTTAACTCCTCCCGTTACAAAACTACGGCAGAAACTTTCTAGGAAGTGGCTCTAACATTTTTTTATAAATTAGCATTAAGAGTTTTTTTAGATGAGTTACCCATCTGATTTATCCTCATCTTCATGAAAATTAGAGTTTGCTATTATTGTTCATTTCTCATGTGGCAATATATGGAAGAGACATAGTTTTCCCATAAACTATTTGAATGATTTTGATAAAAGTTGAGATTTGGGGAATTTTTGAGTTTACAAGGGATTTCCAAGCACAAAAGTCTGATATTTCCTTTAGAACATTTAGCATGTATCGGTAAACCACGCTTCCTTCAGGAAAAATTGCAGAAACTTCGTTTTATTCATTTATTTATTTATTTTTGTCTTCGGATGATTTTGATAAATATTTAGAGTTTGTGTGTTTTTGAGGTGGCGTTTTGATCTGAAATAACCCTCATCTTTATTATAATTAGCGTTCACTGGTAATCCGCACACCAAACTGGAGAAATACGGCGTAAAATTTGTTTTCTTGTCAAAGTTATAAAAAAAAAAAAAAAAAAAAAAAAAAAAAAAATGTTTAGAAGTTATTTTTTAGATGAAAAACTGTTTCACTTATGTTATTCTTCAGAAAAATTTGCCGTAACTGCCCTAGACCAATATACTGCAGAAATCTTGTCTTCTAGGAAACTTCTTTAACGATTTTGAAAATAAATTAAAATTAAAGATTTGATATGATAATTCGATTTGAATTTTTTTTTTTTTTATCTACACGAAAATTAGCTTTCAGTGGTAACCTGCGCTCCGCCGTGAGCAAACAAATAATAAATATTATTACTTGAAAACAAATCACTGTATCTACTCTACGAATGATTTTTACAATGAGACCGAGTGAACTCAGTCATCCAGGAGGGGGGGGGGAGGGAGGGGTTATCGGGCATAAAAAATAGAAATACAGAGACCTTTCAAAATTGGTACAGATAGGTTTTAGAGGCCTGCAAGTCGAATGAGGATATTTTCGAAAGTGTAAAGTTATTAGGAGGGGTCGGAAGGGGGAGCGGAGGGAAAAAATATAAACAGAGTTAGATCGTTCAAAATTGGTACATAGAGGTTTTTTGATACCTTTAAATTAATTGCAGATATTTCCGAATTTGTAAAGTTATTAGGAGGGGTGGGAAGGGTGTGTGTGGAGGGGCAAAAAAATAAAAATAGACTTAGATCTTTCAAAATTAGTACATAGAGGTTTTTCATACCTACAAGTCGATTGCGGATATTTTCGAATTTGTAAAATTATTATGATAGACAGGAAGGGGGAGGGGCGAAGGGACAAAAATGTAGAAATAAGAGTTAGAGCGTTGAAAATTAGTATTATTAGGTTTTAAGGCCTGATAAATATATTGCAGATATTTTCGAAAGTGTAGAATTATTACGAGGGGCGAAAAGGGAGGCGAGCGTAAGGTAAAAATAAAGAAATTCAGATAGAACGTTGGAAATTAGTATTATTAGATTTAAAAGCCCGAGAAAACGATTGCGGATATTTTTGAAAGCGTAAAGTAATTAGGAGTCGCGAGAACGGTGGGCGAAAGAACTCGCGCGCCATGCGTGCATGTATGCTCTGCCGCAGTCAGTGGGGACTCGGGCCGATTATTACAGAGATGAGAGAATTATTACAAAGCGACAGATTTTTTTGTATTTTATATTATGCTTTTCCTTTACGATAATATATTGATTCATTAAGAGTGTCTAAGATAAGTGCGCGCGCGCAGAGCACAATGGCCTGCGTTGCTGATGGCAGTGTGGAGTCAGTGCGACATTTTTCCCGATCATTTTTTTTTTCTCTTTTTTTCTCATGATAAAAATTAATGCAATTTTGAGAATTTATTAATTATAGTGATTCATTTAAAAATAGTGACCAGCGAAGCGGCCTTAGCGTGCTAGTAACTTATAATTTTAAATGCATTTTGTACAGCATTTCCGAGTCAAAGGTATTAAAATTTTATAGGATAGGTGAATGCCAAGCGCCTTAGGACACATTTTAGATTGTGAAATTTAGTAATATTGTTATTGATTCAATTTTTATGACAATCGATTTGACATGTACTTTATACTTTTCTCTTTCATATACAATTTAGCCCAAAGCTTATCTCATCAAGGTAAATTTCTCTCACGAATAAATAAGTAAATAATGTATAAATAAAAACACAGTGTCCCATTCCATATATTCCGATGAGGTAGTTTGGGATATTGACAATAACATTTCAATGCATACAAAGTTAAAATTATGAACATTTCTTTATTTATACAGTCATTTACAAAAGTTTAAGACCAGTAGCAGATTTTCAGTATCCTAACACATTGCATCATTTGTGCAGATTATTGCTAATTGCATCAGATGCACTCTACTGCTATAACTAAAAGTGCCCGGCACGTTTATCGCCAGTTGTTTATTGGATATATTTCGTAGACATCGCTGTTGTGTAATTATTGTAATGGGTAAAAAACCTTCACTTACTGTTATAAAAAGGTCAGAAATATTGACCCTGCATAAAATTAAGTTTGAGGGTAAATGTGAGCAAGACAGCTGTGCATCAAGCTATTAGTAAACTTAAAATTTCGGGAAAATTTGTGGACTTTAAGAGAAGCGGTCGCCCTAGAAAAACGAATGCACATGATGATCATGTGATAAGAAGGATGGTCTTACAAGATCCAAGAACCTCCTGTAATACGATTAGACATTCTGAAACGTCAGTTTGAGTACTATTTCAAGACGTTTGGCCAAATGCAATGGTATATCATCCCATAAACCTGCAAGGAAACTATGACTTACTCCAAGTATGAAAAATAAACGACTCTTAAGGTCGTTTCCAGAAATTTTCCCGAAGTTTTAAATTTACTAATAGCTTCATGCACAGCTGTCTTGCTCACATTTACCTTCGAACTTATTTGACGTTCTTAAAATCTAATTTTATGCAGGGTCAATATTTCTGACTTTTTTGTAACAGTAAGTGAAGGTTTTTTACCCATTACAATAATTACACAACAGTACTGTTTACGACAAAATCCAATAAACAACTGGCAATAAACGTGCCGGGCATCTTTATTTATAGTTGTAGAATGCGTTTGATGCAATCAGCACATGAGATAACGCAGTAATCTGCGCAAATTATGCGATGCGTTAAAATACTGAAAATCGGCAACTGGTCTTAAACTTTTGCAAATGACTGTAGAATTCAAAAAATCTTTACGTTTATCCCAGTATATAAGCATCAAGAACAGGAAATTTCCGAGTTTCTATTTTTTTTTTAATTATAATTTATCTAAAATAAATAAATAAATAAAACGGTTTTCTGAAAAAATAGTCATTTTTCCTCTCTATTCACAGTTAAAACTATAATACTTATGTATTCAACATGTAAATATGCTTTTTTTTTTTCTTTTTTTCATTTACATAATGCTGACACCGTTTGGAACGGTGTCTAAACCTGCTCCACTACTATGTGCCCCAAACAGTCCCATTTGAATTATAAACATGTATATATATATATATGCATATATTATTTATTTCGTCATGATAACTTCATTTAAAAAAGTTAGGTTTAACAGTACAACGTATATATTAACATTAAAATTATCACGAATGTACAGGCTTTTATTCCCACATGATTTCAAAAAAAAAAAAAAAAAAAAAAAAAAAATTCATTTCTTGTATAAAATATGTTTGAAATAATACAGGAATGTTTCTCTGCGCTTTTTAAGTTGCAGAAAATTAGCATAAGTCTTCACTGGAAATGTGAAATAATTCGAAAACACAGTGTAGTGTAGACCGTTCTACCCTCTATGGAAACTATAAAAAAACCAGTTGTTATTTGCTAAATTAAAGCTGAAGTTTAACCTGTCCGAAGTTATGCCATGTCTCAATATGCGCTGTTTTTCTTAATTTAATTCTTCAGATACTAAATTAATAATGAATAATGCAAATTATACGATTTACAAGACTTGTATATTTACATTCAAAACTATAAGTAGTATATGTTCATAAAAATAATTTGCATGCTAACACTATTATTGATGTAAATATCTACAAAAATATGTGAAAGTTATGTATCATTAGAGAGAGATAATTTTTAATTCCAAAATATTTCATCATAACATAATGATTTGAAATGTAGTGAAGGTAAAATAAGAATATTTTATTAATTGTGAATGCTGCTATTTAAAATTTAAAAGTTAGATCAATTTTTGATACACGGATCTATTTTGTAATTAAAGATAAAACTCAAATGAATTAGAATAATGGACATATTTCTAATGAATCGATATTTTTATGAGTTTATTTCCTAGAAAATTAATGGAAGGGAAACTGCTTGCTCACTCTCCACGACTGCACTATTTGTGTGTAAATAATGCATAGAGTTCTTTTTTTTTTCTGTTATTCTCAGAATTAAATAATGAATGGCGCAGTACACCTTTGACAGTCACCAGAAATACAAAAAATCATGATACATTTTTTTTTTTTTTTTTTTATTTCTTTGTTTATTTTTATTATTTATTCATTTTTTCTCCTTTAAAATTTTTCCGACTTCAGAGTATTTTTAAAGTTGATTTATTTTTATTTTTATTTTTTATTTTTTTATGTTAAATTTCTAATTAATATGACAAATATATATTTATAATAGGGACCGACTTTTGATATGCATACAGGGTGGACATAACATATCTATTTTGGGCTGTTGAAAACGAAATATGTCTACATTTTAAATAAATGCACCTAACATGGATTATGTAAAGTCTTATTAATGTACGAATAAAAATGCACATACACGAATGATGCACCGCATTAACGGTATATGTCATTCCTGTCTGCGTGTACATTTAACAGCTCCAAAATTCCATATGCACTAGGAAAGTTCCATAATCTGCCTCGAATGTACGAATTCAATAATGCATACGCGAGAACAGTGCCAAAATCTCTTCTGTTGGCAGCTTTTGGTACTAATTTTTTTCTTTGCGAAAATCATCTTTCCATGTCTTCCCCAATCTGTAGATGAAATTACATTTCTTTCAATTTATTAGTTTTTGTTGTAGATGTTTCTAAACATTGAAAACTAATTAACAGTAACCCTATATATATTAAGATATAAAACTAGTTGAAAAACTTTTCATTGAACAACATTTTCCACAAAATGTCTCATAACAGTTTCATGCTTTTTCCATGAAATGTACCTTAAATTAAACATAATTCTTTAGACTATAATTTAATTTAATTCTTAAGAATTTTTAAACCATACAATGAATTATTATTTTTTAATTAAAAATATTTAAAAATACATGAATATTCATAAACATAAAAACATATAGTTTTTTTTTCTCCCCAATTTCAACAAAGTTACATGATTCTAATTAGTTTTCTTGATTATCTGTATATTTAGGCAGAGTGACAATTTTGAAGACACATTTCAAATATTTTTTAAGATACCATGCGTACAAGCGTAAAGAAAGAAAAAGAAAAGAAAAAAAAAAATACGTGTGGCACTCGAGGACTGCCGCGGTAAAGCTATTGCATAGCATTTTTTATCAACTTATGCAATTGTAATTATTTATTTATTTTATTTATGCAGTATTTTTTTTTTTCTTTGACATTAATTCAAGTTTTTTCTTTGATACTACTTCCAGTTACACTTTTTGAGCGTGGTGACCGATAAGAAAACAATTTTTTTTTTCTTTTATTGAATAAATGAGAATATATCCGCAACGAGAATATATCAAAAATATCAGCAATCGATTTGTAGGTATCGAAAACCTCGAAGTACCAAACTTGAATGATCTAACTCTATTTTTTGAGAAAAGGTATTTTAATAGGTTTTTAAAGGCCTGCAAGTCAAATGGGGATATTCAAGGTTTTTCTTTGATATTAATGAATAAGATAACAATAATGATAAGATAACAATAATGATAAGAAAACAAATTTTAATAGAGAAAAGGTAGTTAATAGGTTTTAAAGGCCTGCAAGTCGAATGGGGATATTCAAGTTTTTTCTTTGATATTAATTCAAGTTACACTTTTTGAGCGTGGTGACCGATAAGAAAACAAATTTTAATAGAGAAAAGGTATTTAATAGGTTTTAAAGTCCTGCAAGTCGAATGGGGATATTCAAGTTTTTTCTTTGATATTAATTCAAGTTACACTTTTTGAGCGGGGTGACCGGTAAGAAAACAAATTTTAATAGAGAAAGGGTATTTAATAGGTTTTAAAGGCCTGCAAGTCGAATGAGGATATTCAAGTTTTTTCTTTGATATTAATGAATAAGATAACAATAATGATAAGAAAACAAATTTTAATAGAGAAAAGGTAGTTAATAGGTTTTAAAGGCCTGCAAGTCGAATGGGGATATTCAAGGATTTTCTTTGATATTAATGAATAAGATAACAATAACGATAAGAAAACAAATTTTAATAGAGAAAAGGTATTTTAATAGGTTTTAAAGGCCTGCAAGTCGAATGGGGATATTCAAGTTTTTTCTTTGATATTAATTCAAGTTACACTTTTTGAGCGTGGTGACCGATAAGAAAACAAATTTTAATAGAGAAAAGGTATTTTATAGGTTTTAATGGCCTGCAAGTCGAATGGGGATATTCAAGTTTTTTCTTTGATATTAATGAATAAGATAACAATAATGATAAGATAACAATAATGATAAGAAAACAAATTTTAATAGAGAAAAGGTATTTTAATAGGTTTTAAAGGCCTGCAAGTCGAATGGGGATATTCAAGTTTTTTCTTTGATATTAATTCAAGTTACACTTTTTGAGCGTGGTAACCGATAAGAAAAAAAATTTTAATAGAGAAAAGGTATTTAATAGGTTTTAAAGGCCTGCAAGTCGAACGGGGATATTCAAGTTTTTTCTTTGATATTAATTCAAGTTACACTTTTTGAGCGTGGTGACCGATAAGAAAACAAATTTTAACAGAGAAAAGGTATTTTAATAGGTTTTAAAGGCCTGCAAGTCGAATGGGGATATTCAAGTTTTTTCTTTGATATTAATTCAAGTTACACTTTTTGAGCGTGGTGACCGATAAGAAAACAAATTTTAGTAGAGAAAAGGTATTTAATAGGTTTTAAAGGCCTGCAAGTCGAATGGGGATATTCAAGTTTTTTCTTTGATATTAATGAATAAGATAACAATAATGATAAGAAAACAAATTTTAATAGAGAAAAGGTATTTTAATAGGTTTTAAAGGCCTGCAAGTCGAATGGGGATATTCAAGTTTTTTCTTTGATATTAATTCAAGTCACACTTTTTGAGCGTGGTGACCGATAAGAAAATAAATTTTAACAGAGAAAAGGTATTTTAATAGGTTTTAAAGGCCTACAAGTCGAATGGGGATATTCAAGTTTTTTCTTTGATATTAATTCAAGTTACACTTTTTGAGCGTGGTGACCGATAAGAAAACAAATTTTAATAGAGAAAAGGTGTTTAATAGGTTTTAAAGCCCTGCAAGTTGAATGGGGATATTCAAGTTTTATCTGATCTACTTTATACACAAATTTTACGCGTACAGCTATTCACTGTTGTACATAGATGATAGATACTTATACACCTATATACTTTCTCACAAACAGCTGCTTACGTATTCGTCCGATTTCGGAGCAGCTCGTCTCGATCCGTGCGAGCTTCGTACAGCCGAATTCTACCGAAGTCTGCCGAACTGTGTTAGGTTTTTTTTTCGTTACGGAATTTTTTGATTCGGTCGCCGCGCTCAAAGCCCGCGATAAAAGCTATACAATAGCTTAAAAAATCATTTTGAGTCGTAAAGCACGTTTTTAATGAAAGAACATGAAAATCAGGTAAAGAGTGTTATTTACTTTTCCGCTAATATCGGTTAAGTATTTATCGCATAGTTAAAACATTCGCACAATTTATTCAGAGCTACACTATGTTTTTATAAATATATAAAATTCTCAAATTCAAATTTTTAATCATTTAAAAGTGTACTGTTCCCGTAATATCATATAGTATCTCGTTTGCTTTTATTGTTTACTTTTAATGGATATATTGATAATTTAAAAATATCTTAACGGTAATATGATGTTTTGTCGTATATTTTGATTTGTCTATTCCATTATTCATATAATTGAAAAGCTCTTTATATCACTAAAATTCAAGACAGATGAATATGTCAATTTTAATCGAGTAATCGTGACAGTATTATCAATCGTGCCACCTTTGAGACTATTCGAGATAGTAGAAGGATTGGAAAGCAAACCTTTTGAAGTGAATTTGTATGACATAGAACACTAAAATTTTGTTGTGCATTAAAAGTCATAAAAACTTCTTTTAAATGCTAAAATTTTGATTTATGATCAGATTAATAAACTATTCAATTTCACATATATTTTCGAAATAAACATATAAATGTAATCTTTATAAAAAGTTATTTGGTGTATTTCAAACAGAGAAATCGTCAGCGATTTTTTTTTTCTTATTTTTATCATGTTTATTAATACTATGCTTCTGGATTTGTGTTATACAAAAGAGAGAAATTGCTGCTGATCTTTCTATCGTAAATCTCTTTTTGTTAAAGATATTATGCGATAATAGTGGACAACTCCTGAAAGGTAAAAGACTGAAATAAATGTACAAACTTAATAAATACATTTTTCTTAAATAAAAATTCACAAAATTATTGATATGCAAAGAAACAGAACAATAAAAACACTTAGCAGATTTGCCATAGGCGACTTTTTTTTAAATTCTTTTCGTACCACAATTTCTAAAAAATAAAAGTTGTGATTTATTTACACAGGTAAAACTGCAGTTTGCCTGCATAAATTTATTATAAATTTTATGTTATGAAAGTAGTGGTATAATTATTAATTAAAAAAAAAAAAAAAAAAAAAAAAAAAAAAAGATCACCTGTGGCAGCTCTGCAATAGGTATCTCCATCTATATGTACGGGCTGTTGACATACAAATGAATAGAGATAGTTAAAAGGGACCTCACAATCTTATGCAACAAACTACAACACATTTTAATTATTGTTTTTAGAGGGTGCTCCCAAGCATTACATATTAATTTGTTACTGGTCTCTGTTTTGTCTTCAGGTCAAATTCTTCACTGAAATTTATTTGATATAATATGCTATTTACATCCAGGAAGTTTCAAGAGAATCCAATAAGTATAGTCAATACATAGTCAATAAACACCTAAATTCGAAAGTGTCACATTATTTTGTCACATATATGCTTGCATGTATATGTGTGTGTGTTTATATAATATATATATATATATATATATACACAGTCGGTAACAAAAGTATCCGAACACTACCGAATATTCCTATCTAGAAAAAATGTACTTCATACGGTTTTGTTAAATAAATCCTTAGCGAATCATGTTCTTACACTGACTAAGAACAGGATTCGACAAGGATTTATTTAACAAAACCGTATGAAGTGTACTTTTTTTACATAGGAATTTTTGCCAGTGTTCGGACAGTTTTGTTACCGATTGTATATATACACTATTAAAAGTAACGTTCAACGTTTCATTAAAAGCATGGAGACAGTTTGCATTTGCTTAACTGCAATCAATATTTTTCAAATTTTGTTACTATGTTTTCTCGTTTTAGTAGTACGGTATGCATGATATGTATGCGTAAACGCTATAAAAAGTCGATGATATTTAGTACCAATTTTCTAAAAATTTTTGTTGCAGGTAAATAAATTAAATCAGTACTTTATTTTTATTTATTTACCATTTTAGGGGAGTTGTTCGTGGTGGTGGGTTAAAAATTGAACATTATTTTTAACAAAGTAAACAGGGCCGTGCATAAATAGAAAAGTTTACATTTTGATAAAAATTGGAATAGTGAAAATCTTATAAACTAATAAGAATTTTGTCTAGATTTATTTTGTAATTTATTTTGTATACTTGTATGTTATTATTTGAAACTATTATAGTTCAGATTAAATGTCAAACTGTTGGTAGTTATATAACTGTATGTTAATTGCAAGTAGTATACGCAGACATGTCAAATATGTGTACGTATATATTGTTTGCATTACATTTTATCGCACTTCATTAAGATAGCTTTTTTTTTTTTTTTTTTTTTTTTTTTTTTTTTTAAGGATTTATTATTATTATTGTTATTATTATTTTGGTTAAGATTGTTATTTTTTAGATTAACCTCTCTTAATCTTCGAATAATAATATTGGTGTTGTCACAGCTTATTGGATATTCAGCTCATACGTAAGATGAAGTTCTTCATAACATATATGGTCTAATAATGCGAAATTTCTGTTTGTTTATCCAATTTTAAAGAAAAGAGACTTTACAAAATGACTAGTTATAACTTAATATATCAGTGTATAATTAAGTACAAAATTATTTTTGTAATATTGTTCTGTAACGGAAACTATTTTTTATGTGATAACTTTTAAGACGTCTCTTTAATCAATGCTTCTAAATTAGCTGCGCAATGTTATAAAAAGTTTAATGAATTTAATTAATACGAACTGACTTCGAAAATTAAAACTAATTACACAAACTTTAATAATGTTTATTAAATATCGATTAATTAAAAAAATAATATGATAAAAATGGTGAAAAATAAATAATGAACATACCCACACACGCTCATACACACACACACACATATATATTGTATTATTACTACAGATTTTTAATACAGAAGTGAATTAGTTTACCAATCAATCATACTTTTGATAAATGGTGTTTCAAGTTTATCTACTGTGCAAATAAATTGACTGATTTTACTCATTATACGGTTAAAACAAGACATCTAGGTGAAGAATAATTGACGATACTGATTCGACACCTCAGCCTTTGACGTCTACATTGAAACCACTGTTAATTACCGAGAATTTCATTAAAACCCGTAGCACGTCGCCTAGGCTCCCTGCAAAGACCGTCCTCTAATTAAGCACTTTGGCGAGTGTGTGTGGTGCCCACCCAGAAGGCGCGTCACCCGCCCTAGAACACTCAACCTTTAATAATCTCGCTAGAAAGCGAGATTTTTCGTAAAATATCGGAAAAGAAAGTCACGATGAGGGTCATTTGGTAGATTTTGAAAATTTTTCAAGTATAAGCAGTGATGTAATCAAGCGTTTAAATGGCGGTGACTGCAACACGTTTAAAGATCATGAAATGCCAGTGAAAATATTTCTCAAACAAGTATTTTATCTTTTTTACGCATCAATAGTTATTTATATACTGCGATTAAATATAAAATATATCCTTTTTGAGGAATTTTTTTACAATTCTTTAAAGGAGGATATACAAGAAGTCTAATAAAAATTAGTTAAGAAAAATAATTGATACGTAGTTTTATATGGTTTAAAAAGGAAATTTGGGATACGTAATTCCAAATTGCCCTTTTAAACCATTTTGATGTCTTTAGAAAATCCTTCTTCTAAAATATCTTTTCTAATCACTAGTTATGACTCTGAACAGAAAATATAAATCATCTACAAAACTTTTGTAACATAACACACACACGCACCTTCGTAAGTACCATAAGGCGCAGTATCGAGAAATACTTTCTACAGTGCCGAATAAATGTACGGTCCTGCGGGCGGGTCCAAAAATGTGAACACTGAAATTTCAAGACTCCTAAAATCACATATTTTCATTTTATTAATATAAAATGAATGTTTATTTTCAGTTATACCTTTTACAAACCAAAAAGGTAATTAATATAAAAATATGCAAACTCTTATATTAAACCCATAGAAGTTGAATGCAAACTATATAAGAATTAACATAACATTTATAAAATTTTAATAATAAATAAAATGATAAATTTTAATGATAAATAAAATTTTTGTAGGCAAATACTATGCTGTTTTCTTGCTGCTCTCGAACCTAATTTTTTGCCTGATAAAGGGTCATGTTATTATTTTGATTTGAAGAAATTTTTGCTAGTTTTTGCTATTTATGGTGTTTGGTTACAAAATATCTATTCATGATCTTTCAACGTCAGTTTTTCAGTGCATTTGTACATAAAAATACCCATGTAAATTTTCTATCCTCTAAAATAAAATGTAATTCACAAATATACGAATTTTTAAACAATTTTCCATAAGAGATCCTTCCTAAAATATTAGGTTCCGTGCTTCTTTATGGTTTAATTGGATGCTGAATTTCTGCGCAATATTTCATAAAGAATATTTTTAATTGTTTTTCTTTTATTAATTTAAAAATATACAACTCATTCATGTTTTATACAACGTAAGTCAAAAAGAAATACTAATATAGAAACTGATATTGGAAGCTAAAAAATCATGCTGCTTTTAATGATTGTTTGTTCTTGTTCAGGTGTTAAATTTTCATCATTTAATAAAATGTCGCCAGGATATACTTACGAAGCACGTTTCATTATTTTTATCTTCATTTTCTAGTGTTTTTATAATTTTTAGAATGTAATTTTTATATGTATATAACCTAATTCGTATCCAATAATTATATTTACATTACTTATATAATACTTTTTAATGAATAGCTATAATGCTCTGGTGAGTTCTGACATATGCTTTAGTGAGTTTCAACATTTTATGTACTCTACAAATGCACCATTACTAAATCGTTTTCTCTAGCTGGATATGACTTTTTTTTTTTTTTAACCATTTTATCTGAACTCTAATTTTTATTCTGATTTAGTTCTCTAGTAGCTTTTTACTTTTACTAATAGAAAAGATAAAAACTACTGAATAGCACAACATTGTGAATAAGAATACGTCTAGTTTGATTAGCAGGATTTGCTCTCGAAGCAAACGAAACATGATTTATTTTTGCTTTATATTGTAGACAAATATACCGAAGAAAATATGGTTAGCTTTTTTCTTATTCTTTAGAGATTGAAATATTTGATTGGAGGCATTAAAAAAGGAAATTATTCCTTTAATAAATGAATCTAGCAGGCTTCGCCCGCTTCGCTGGGCATTATATTTAAAGGATTTCTTTTTAATTGAATAATTGAAACGTTTAAATAAATATATTTCGATTGTCGATTATTTTCTTCACAGTTTTAGTATGGGATCTCCTTGACAATATCAAAAAAATTTTTAACTTCTCGAATCTGTGCAACAAAATTATTATTAAGACGAATATTCTCAAAAACAGTCAAATAGAAATGTTAATTCTTCGAATATTCTAGAAACAGTTGGAGCTGTTATTCGTACAGTAAAAGTCACTATCAATCACTATTCGATCAATGGTCGAATCAGAGAACGCACGTAAGTCGTTTTCGCAGCAATCACTATAACGCACGTATGTACGTATCACGCACATGAAAAAAAAAATCACTGGACAACCCTACATCGCTGTTCATGAATTTCAGAACACACGAAACTCTGTTCCGCGGCAATCACTATCACGCATGTTAAAACCAAAAAACATCACTGGACACCCCTACCTTGCTGTGCATTAATATGAAAACACACGAAACTCGGTTCCGCGGCAATCACTATCACGCATGTTAAAAAAAAAAAAAAAAAAAAAAAAAAAAAAAAACATTACTGGACACCCCTACCTCGCTGTTCATGAATCTGAAAATACACGAAACTCGTTTTCGCAGCAACCACTGTCAAGCATGTTAAAACCAAAAAACATCACTGGACACCCCTACCTCAAATCAATGAAAATCTAACCAATCAAACCAATCAAATCTCTCGTAATTCTTCATAACGTAGCTCTAGTTCAGCGTAAAATACACCCAAATAAATGAAAATTAAACAAACCAATCAAATCTCTCGTAATTCCTCATAACGTAGCTCTAGTTCAACGTAAAATACACTCAAATCAATGAAAATCAAATACAGAAATCAAATCTCTCGCATTTCCTCATAACGTAGCTCTAGTTCAACGTAAAATACACTCAAATCAATGAAAATCAAATAAACCAATCAAATCGTCGTAATTCCTCATAACGTAGCTCTAGTTCAACGTAAAATACGCTCAAATCAATGAAAATCAAATAAACCAATCAAATCTCTCGCAATTCCTCATAACGTAGCTCTAGTTCAACGTAAAATACGCTCAAACTAATTAAAATCAAGAAAACCAATCAAATCTCTCGTAATTCCTCATAACGTAGCTCCAGTTCAAAGTAAAATACACTCAAATCAATGAAAATCAAATCTCTCCTATTCTCCATTCTGCGTCATATTCGAAATGGGAAGTTTTATTTTTATATTTTTATTAATTAAAAGAAAACTAATAAAAAATTCGAAAATCTGACTTCGATGTGCACAATGACCCTTGGAAGGGTACCTTTGTGTTAAATCACGTGACTGTCCGAGCTACCGTTTTCGAGAACAGAGAAATATACATATATATATATACAAATATTGCTCACTTAATAGTATAAGATAAAATTTGTGTTGTGAATTCTGAAATAATGACAACTTCTTAAATCGTCATTTAAGATCTCGGTTTTTCCTATAGCTTCTTTTATTTTATTTATAAGTTATAAATTAACATTGAAAAATAACATTTTATAATTTTTATCTTTTCTTTAATTTTCTATATTCTTTTTTTTTTAATTCTTTAATGTGTTATGGTAAAATTATCAGTTTACCAAATACATATATATGCAATGTAAAATAGTTAAAATAAACAAAACATTTGATTTACATTAAGTATTCAACCTGTTCATGAAAACCATATGTTCTCTGAAAAAAATTCTATTCTCACTGAGTTAATTTTGACACACGCATAAATTAAACACTATTTTCGTTAAATATATAATGTTAGGCGATTACGATTGGATAAAAATAGCACTGATTCGTCAGACTTAAATATGAACAAATTGTATATAAGGTTAAACTAGAAACTCAATTAGTGAATGAATAAGTTTTGAATGTAGTAAATAAAAATATTTATGTGTGTGTGTGCGTGTGTATCTGTGTCAAACTAGATAAATCGTTAAATAGATCATTCATTTGATTAGAAAACTTGCAAAATTTAGATTTATCATTCAACGATAATTAAACGTTTATGCATATATGTACACTTTCTTTATCCACTACAACAATACTTCACATTACAAAGCAAAAATAAACTCATGCGCCGTATACTATTAAACTAAATCTCTACGTATAATAAATAATAATAAAATAATAATAATAATAATATAGTGTGTGTGTGCATGTATGTCAATCGCTTTGTAGCTAAAAGGCTGATCGCAGAGCTGCAGGAATTTGCATCGAGGTCCATTTTCACCACTCCTGATGCACCTCGAAGCCCAATCTCCAAATATTTGAATAGATTTTTACTTTCCGAACACTATAGTGAGGAAAGTATTGTAATCATGTCAAAAATCCGAATTTGAGATTTTGATGTTTCTATACGTTTCGAGGTCCAATGAGTGATGATGTATGTATGTGTGTGTGTATGTGTGTATGTGTGTATGTATGTGTGTATGTCTGTGAGTGAACACGCTAGCGTCTAAACGCTTTGTTCAAATAACCTGAAAGTTGGTACGTATATTGTAAGTCACCATAGTACGAACCCTATAGATTTTGGTGAATCTAGCACTTATAGTTTTTTTACAGGGACACAAAGAAAAATTCTTTATCATTATGGCCTATGGGAGCAAAATCTTAAAAGTGCGATAGCATCTAAACACCTTATTCAATTGAGCAAAAAACTTATACACATATTATAAGTCACAAATACTCAATATGTATAGATTTTGGAGAATCTAGCACTTATAGTCTTTTTACAGGGACACAAAGAAAAATTCTTTATCATTATGCCTATGGGGCCAAATTTTTAAAAGTGTGATAGCATCTAAACACCTTATTCAATTGAGCAAAAAACTTATACACATATTATAAGTCAGAAATAGTCAATCTGTATAGATTTTGGAGAATCTAGCACTTATAGTTTTTTTACAGGGACACAAAGAAAAATTCTTTATCATTATGCCTATGGGGCCAAATTTTTAAAAGTGTGATAGCGTCTAAACGCCTTATTAATCTGAGCAAAAAATTTGTACACATGTTATAGATCACAGTTGAACCAACTGTATAGATTTTGGTGAATCTAGCACTTACAGTTTTTTTACAGGGACACAAAGAAAAATTCTTTATCATTATGGCCTATGGGACTAAATTTTTAAAAGTACGATAGCATCTAAACGCCTTATACAATTGAGCTGAAAATTTATATGAGTATTATAAATCACTGTTGCACTAACTATATGCATTTTGGTGAATCTAGCATTTATAGGTTTTTACAGGGACACAACGAAAAATTCTTTATCATTCTGATCTATTGGCTCAAAGTTCAGTAGCGTTAAATAAAACATCGTGTAATAGATGGAGAAAAATACTCAAACACTCTATTATGGTTTTCTTTCTTTTGTTTGTTTAACAACACCTCTTTCTTTACTTTATCTACAAAACTGTTAATTACTCAATGTTCGGAAAGTCGAGTGGAGTCACTCCAGATTTTTTTAAAATTAATTTAAAATACGTAAATTTCTGAAATGATCGATTTTGCAGATAGAAACGTAAATGTAAAAAGTCTTTCCGTTGCCTATTAGTTCAGTTGGTTAGAGCCTCTCGTAAATAGAGCGAAGGTCGTGGGTTCGATCATACAAGAGCGAATGTTTTCTTTTTGCAGATAATTAACTATTTTTGTCGGCTTGTATTCAAACGGCTGATCGCAGGGCTACAGAATTTTGCATGAAGGTCCATTTTGACCTCTCCTGATGCACCTCTAAGCGTGATTTTTTAATTTTGGATTATTTTTTTTTTTAACAATTAAAAATTTTGCAGATACGAAAATTGTCTGGTGCTGCCATATATTCTCATAGAGTGAAGATGATAATCTGTCCGAGAAATGCCTGTTTGAAAAACGTAGTTCTTGAATAATAGCAGCGTCCCTTACTGTCCAGTCAGCACACTGTAAAAAATGTGGAGTAATTTTACCCCAAATTGATGTTCAGATATCTAAAAATTGGGTAAACAAGCACTGAATTTCGTGTTTACACCAAATCAAGCGTTCAGATACATTTTAAATGGAGTAAATTAAAATTATATTGTGTCAAACGCCATTTCCGGTGTTCCATTACACCAAAAATTTTGTGCTTACACGCACACTTGATCTCGGAACACCAATTTTGGAGTTCGTTTCAAAACTATCTCCTGGCAACGTCAGTTTCTTGTTTTGTTTTGAAATATTATTTTTCCGCAGACATAAAAACTTACAAACACCGTTTTTAACTTTGCTTGTCCCAGGTATGTACATTTACATAAAAATAAAGTTTAAAATTTAAATAAATTTAAATATACCTGTGTTGTTTGTACTAATGAATTTTAATATAAGATTTATATCTATTATAGATTACTAAGCTTTACTAAGCCTAGTTTTACTTTATTCGTATTCATTTCTTAATGATATTCTATGCGTTCGTGTTTAAGTTGCTAAAGCAGTTGTTTAATTTTTTAATCAGAGTATGCATTATTGATTTATTGTAATCATCAATCGTAGCATTAAATTTTCTTTTTGAAATAGCTTTTAGTTATAATTATAACTAATGTTTGCATCCAAATATTTGTAATAATCAAAAATGCGGTTCATATTCTCACAATTGCTTTCATATATTAAATTATGTTAAAGCTTCATAAAATTTGTTTTAAACATAATCATTGACATAGGTATAAATCCATTTACGAATCATCTATCTAAATAAGATGTGTGTGTGTGTCAAGTGTGTACATATATCCAGAGGATTTTTGATTAGATATTTTAAAATTATTTAAAAAATAAAAATAATAACTTAGTAAATATTCGCTTCTATGTTTCATTTTTCTACAGTTTATTCTTCCATTTTCATCGTCAGCGTATCTTAGCCACGGCTATTACGCTATTTATTTTTAATTATTTATTTCATTCTTTTGAAGGCGAAATCTTCTTTTTCTTTTTTTAATTTATTACTAGCAGGCGTCACCAGGTAGCTGGACAGAGACCCATGAAAATTTTTACCAAAAACATGCTCTCGGGCACCTGCGGCGCCAATCGTAATTTGTTCTCTGTAAAAGTCGCATAATATTACAATATTAAAAATTCATGTATTTTTAAATGAAATCTAAGCGCAGCTCTGTTTCAACGTAAAATACACTCAAATCAATAAAAATCAAATAAACCAATCAAATCTCTCGTAATTCCTCATAACGTAGCTCTCGTACAGCGTAAAATGCACTCAAGTCAATGAAAATCAAATAAACCAATCAAATCTCTCGTAATTCTTCATAACGTAGCTCTAGTTCAACGTAACATACACTCAAATAAATGAAAATCGAACAAACCAATCAAATCTCTCGTAATTCCTCATAACGTAGCTCTAGTTCAACGTAAAATACACTCAAATCAATGAAAATCAAATAAACCAATCAAATCTCTCGCAATTCCTCATAACGTAGCTCTAGTTCAACGTAAAATACGCTCAAACTAATTAAAATCAAATAAACCAATCAAATCTCTCGTAATTCCTCATAACGTAGCTCTAGTGCAACGTAAAATACGCTCAAATCAATGAAAATGAAATAAACCAATCAAATCTCTCCTAAGATTCTCCATACTGCGTTATTATAGAAATAGGAAGTTTTATTTTCATATTTTTATTAATTAAAAGAAAACTAATCAAAAATTCGAAAATCTGACTTCGGTGTGCACAATGACCTTTCGGAGGGCACCTTTGTGTTAAATCACGTGACTGTCCGAGCTACCGTTTTCGAGAACAGTGAAATATACATATATATATACAAATATTGCTCACTTAATAGTATAAGATATTTAATGAAAATCAAATGGTAGTACAGTTAAAACAATTAAGTGTATCAAATTTTAAATTTAAAAACGCATTTATAACAGTTGTGTTTATGTGTAATTTTTACAGTATTTTTTTTTTTTTTTTTTCAGTTATTTAATTAATTCCTTTGATATATATATATATATATATATATATATATATATTTTTTTTTTAGAAATACAAATAAACTATTAAAATATCAAAATGATTAAAAAAAAACAAAAAAAAAAAAGAAAAAAAAAAAAAAAAAAAAACCTTTTATAATTATCTGGTGGCCTAATATTTAGCGTTCTGATTTTCAATTGCCAAGTGCCGGGTTTGAGTCCAAGTAAAGTAATGAATGTTTGTAAAAGTTAAGAATCCACATTGAGGAGAAGTTCCAGATATAAGTATTAATGTGCAAAAATGACCGTAGAGTGACAATCCCTGGCCAACTCAACCCCTATTACAATCAATTATGGATATAAAATAAGCTTTTTTTTTTTTTTTTTTTTATGAAATATCAATTAATAGAAAATGATACTTGGCTGTTTAAAATATTTTTAAAGTAAACTTTTTTATGTTTAATTTGACATGAAATTTATCGTTTTAATAAATAGCTCGAAAATCTTCCCAAAATGAATAATTTCACCACACCACGCTATCTATTAAAATATTACACGACCATCAATTTTTATTATGTTATACAAATCAAGTTATACAATTTTATTACTTGTATAAATTTTATTACAGAATTTTGGAATGAAAAATTAAATGATATTAACAACAAGGAAGAAGAAGAAATGTCGAACCTAGGAATCTTTGTTTTAACATGCCAGTGCTTTCCAGTACTGTGTGTGAGCTATACCTATTAATTTCCGACCAATAGAATTCACTTAAGGTTCTTCAGAACCTTATGTTAAAGTTGCCTCTAGTGTTCACCGAAACAGGGAGCCATCCCCTTCGCAGAGGATCAAAATTGTGATGGCTTATCTCAGGACCACTTTTAGGAGGAGTCCCACACAATCGTCAATTACCCACAGTGTAGCAATAGTGCGAAGTAAAAATCCACTCAACTTTGAGGTTGTACATCTGTCAGATTCATTCTTTCTCCCCCTACATGTAACCCTGCAGGATTTTTATTGTTTCGTTTTATAAAGATATTTCATTCAAAAATGAAGTTTTTCAAATTTCTTTTTCCATTTCACTCTCTTAGCATGTCACCTTTTATCTTAATGAGCAATTTTTTTTACTAAATTTCTTTTTATTTTTCTTTTCCTTTAATGGAAATTGATCAATAGTAAAATTACGTTTTTCTTCTGGTAAAATGCAAAAGCTATAAAGAAGGTTTAAACGTTTTTATTCTGGAATTTGGCACTGCGGAGAATAAAAAAGAGGGTTTTAATATTAATGATTTCTTTAGACGTGTCCTAATGTTATTATGTTCTAAAGTTATGATCAAGAATTATATAGCAGCACTAAAGGAGAGACCCCCTTTGTGGGGTCTTCTAATTATGTTGTTACATTAAGAATACTAAATGCTATATTTTGCCACCTTCGTGTTACAGTAATTACGCAGTGGGAGGAGCTAAACATACCTATTATAACATCCTTTTGTGAAATCATATTTAACTACTGGGTTGTTCTGGATTAAAACCAGTTAGGCATTAAATTATATGATCATACTAGAAAATTAAATAGTCACAGTTTTCGTCACTCTGTCCAAGGAGCAATCACGGATGTTTGAGGGATATAAGTTATATAGTTACAGACGCTTAAGATTTATGAGAACTGAGGCCAGAATGCCTTGTCGATCTATCGTTCATAATGCTTGAAATTAACCTCAATAATTGCGTAAAGAAGCAAGAGCTTGTTTTCTCGCTGTTCGTTTCCGGTCTGTAAATTATTTAATAATAAATTTATTTAGGGCTGTACTATAAATAATATTAGAGTATAAAATTTCAAAAGTATTATTAATTGAAACCACAATATTTTAACGGAAATGGTTTCTAGAGTGCACACAATTTTTCAGGTCGTTATTTATTTTTGAAATTATGCATTAATAAATTCATTACTTTTCCGTAATTTGATGGAGCATAGTCCATTTAGTAAATATGCAATAATATCCAGCATATTTTCAAAATTTTTACATCGTAAATTCTATAAAACATAAATTTCCTTTTTGTCTTTATATTTATCAAGCTCCCTTTAATGAAAGGATTTTATTAAAAAAGATAAATTTAGTATGAAATTAGACAGATGAGTCACATTATAAGACAGATCGCATTTGCTCATTTATTGATTTAATAAATACAGCTATTCTATATTGGCATGCTCTAGTGAAATAGTGTGCAAACAATATTGTTATATCGTGATAGTAAAAAATCTTAGTTATATTCAGTTACTTCGACATTTAGGTAACCTTTTTATATTGCTATTTTCTGAGTTATAAGCTTAGTAAGTAGAAACTTACATAAACTTAATGATTAAATCAGTGTATCAACTAATATATTTCTTTTAAAAAGTAATAAAAAGTAATACTTAAGCAAAAACGACAGTGAATAATGGACGTAAATTTAACCAAATAAAATAAAAGATGCAATGAAAATCAGCATGATATATATTTAATACTTAAGTTCTTTGCAAATGTATATCAAGAATTAAAAATGTAGAAAATTAATATTTCTGTAAAGGATCTGATGAATATTATAACACGTCATCACTAGAATTCTCTGTCAATCATATTCTTTAATTGATTTACCTTTAGAGAAAAATTTACTGCATGTAAAAGTTGAATATTATCAAAATAGCTTCATTTTAAACATTAAGTTTAATGTTCAGTTAATAGTGATAATTTTTTATTAAAACATTAGTAATGGAATTCAGTATAAATAAAACCATGTGGAAATCATTTAAATTGTTCGTAATATTTTGTACTTAAGAGACGCATCTCCTATCGTCGTTGGCGGCCAGACACTGTGTTATTCTGTAAGGAAACTTGTTATCAGAGTTACTCGTAATCTAAATTGCGCTTTCACTTTAAAAGAGTTCACAAATGTTAAATTAATAATTTTTTCAAAAAAATTTATATTTAATTTTGAAACTATAAAATGCGAAAAATAAGTTATATGCATTTTTTCACTTTTTAACATCAAAATTAAAAATTCAAGAAAAAAAAAAAAAAAAAAAAACAGAAAGCAAGATTTAGTTGAAGAGTTGTAAATTATTTAAATGTGAAAACGCTATTTAAGAAATTGCATTAGGTACTGGAAAGGTCTCCATAAGCGCATACGCAAAAAATTTTGAAAAAATTACAGAATACTCTCCTCATGAGGTTTGTATGATTATAAAAAAATTCCGGCGGAATCAATATATATCATCCTTTAAAAAAATATTGAAAATATTAAAAGGCGAAATATTGAATATTGTGCCTACTTTGTTCGCCTGACGAAGGGTCGTGTGTTCTTTCGATCCGAAACAATTGTTGCGAGTTTATTGCATTTTATGGTGTTTATCCAAAGTTCTGTAATTATTACTTTAAAACGCCAGTTTTGTGGTGCTTTATTATTATGGAATAATGTAGAATGAATAATTTTCCCATATTACAGGATATAGTTATAATTGCACACATATGCACAAGCATTTCAAATATCATCCATCACACATAAATTAAAACATTTTCCCACATATGTAGGGAAAATATAGTTATTGTGATCAAAACTGGAAATCTGTAGAAGCCAGCCTTCGATTTCGATTTCGAATTGCTATAATTTTATTTTGAGACTAATCGGTCCATTTAGTTGAGGTTAAGTGACAGATGCAATTTAACAGACTGTGTGGCAGATTTTGGAAGTTCATTAAAATTATGACATTGTATTTACAAACAAACAAAAATGTTTATATGCATGTTTTAAAAAATAATAGTGTACGTTAATTTGTCCTGATATTTGAGCAGCAAAATATGAAAAAGAATAAAAAGATATTTGCTCTTATTTAATCGAACTGAAGAATATATAACTATAAAAATACTTATTATGTGGAAGTGCAAGTACATTTGGAAAATTATTAATAGTATCAGAAAATTATCTTCATATTTAGACGCACATAAAAGTAATAAGCTAAAATTTATGATTAAAAATATCAATTATTTCAAATGAAAATAAAAAAATGAAAATTGAAGAAGAAAATCATATCTGCTTAGGACCACGTGTTTTTGAAATATCTTAGTAGAGATTTTTCTAGCTTAGATGTTTTTCAAAATCAATGTTTTCATTTTTTCTTCGTGTAACACGCCGGGTATCATAAACTCTTTCAAGAAAAAAGAAGGGTAAGTACACCCAAACAGAAATCAGGCCGCATTTTACTCATGGTGACAGAAAGAATGCAATTACATGTCAGATGTGATCTTCTATCAATAGAAAAAATATATGTTTCGGTTATTTACGGGACACGATTTCAGTTCCGCCAGAGGAAAACTCAAATTAGTTAGTTTCACTGGTATCCAAGAGTGTTCCCAAGTAGCACAGGAACGTTCTGTGAACGTCTAATAACGGTTTCAATAGTTCAAACACCGTGTTTCGTGTCAAAAGAACGTTCTAAAACACGTTCAGAAATGGTATTATTAGAACGTTCTGAAAATGTTTGATTTGTACCATCTATAAAACGTACAATTCTAGTTCTATATAGAACGTTCAAGTGTAACACCGTCATAACACGTTCTGTAACAGTGTAATTATAACGTATATGACAAAATGACTTTTTAGTACTATTGGTTGAGAAACTAGGTTAATCATGAAAATTTTTGACTTCAGCTTTTGATTTTTTTACACGTTTTCTGGCGTGAGGAATCCGGAAGTCAAAAGGTTGGTATGGTATCGGCACCTATTAGCGTGATAGCCCGTTAGTCCATGTACACGATATCTCAAGAACAAATGATTGCAGAGAGATCGGACCAGTTTTAAAATATCGCTTATGATATTGATAAGAATCCTATTGAGAGATTTGAAACATTCTAATTTAAAAACTTCATAAGTTATTCGAAATTTATAATTTTTAGCTTGATAGAGAATAGAGCATTTTTTACATTTTCAGTTTAACGTTTTGTTAGCACGTCAGTAAAGAATGCTTTTCAAGAATCAGTAGCGGTGAGGTGAAAAAAAATTACAAAATTTTAAACTCATGGAAAAATTTTGTGAATTTTGTATTTCATGAATCAATGTATGGAATTCAACCAAACTTGTTACATAATTAGATCTTGCCCTAAATTGGAGGTTATTTAAATTTCATTTAGGATATATCGTCCGATAGATTGCGGTGCTATGTAATGAAACCCTCCATTTATGGGACGGCTATATCTCAGCTTCTATAGTGTACAAATGCATTAAACTTAATATATTGGTATATATCATTATAACCTCTGCTAATACAATTTAGATGTATACATTGTCCAACAGGTGGCGTTGTAATCTGCAATTTAATCATTTTAACGGAAAGCAATATTTTAACTCTTGTGATTTAACACTTAAATTTTGTGATACACTGAAGTTATAAGTGAAATCGATTTTATGTAAAGCTTTACTGGTCCATTTTGGATGCACATCGGCCAACAGGTGGCGTGGCTATGTTGCAATGTAATCTCATAACGGAAACGAAAAATCTCAACTTCTGTGATTTATAAATGTTGTAAATTTGGTACGTGAAATTAATATTACGTAAAACTCTACAGATTGCCTTTGGGTGCATATTGGACGACAGGTGGCACTGCCACGTTCCAATATTTTCCATTCACAGAAAGGCTATCTATCAGCTTCTGTAATATATATACTCACCAAATCTTCTGTGTGACATACATTTGATATACATTATTGATTCAATTTGGCTGTATAACGAGTAATAGTCAAACAGTTTTTTTTTATTATTATTATTATTCATAGGACATTGTTTTTTCCCCTAGGAATAAGTATACGGGGATGGGGGAGGGGTGGATAAAAATTTTCACTATGATTATCTTTAAAAAGAATTCGATATCACCTTTAAAACGAATAATTGAACCATCGTTTTCTGATGATTTAAAACAAAATTACCGTTTTTTTTTTTTTTTTTTTTTTATTTGTCATAATAATAATAAACCCTTAGAAAAATAAATTTTCTAAGATCTTCTACATAGCATAAAAATGATTGTCTTCTGTCATGAAAATCTGCTAATCAAGGATGTTATTGAATAAATAATCTACTGCTTGATCAGCAAACTGCACAAGGTTCGGTCTGCATTGCATCAACATAATTGAAGAATGTGACAAAAAATTTCGCGCTTTAACTTAACGATAAGCAAGCATCTGCTATTACAGGAAGTCAAACGGTTTGGCAGTTTTATCGCTAATTTGGCTATTTTTTTCCTCTCTTTAATTATTGCTTATATTTTTCTTTCTTTTCTTTCTCTCATACACAGATATGGATAAGAAAAATCCAAAATTTGACCCGAAAGTATTGTTTTTGGGTCAAATTTTGAAACTGATTTTTTGCAATATTTTTGCACATTTTGGGGTCCCCTGAATCCAAAAATCAGGTTTTTGTATTTGATCTGTGTGTGTGTGTGTGTCTTTGTGTATGCCTGTACGTGTATGCCAGTTATCAGCACATTTCAAAAACAAATAATTCCAGAATATGAAAACTTAGTATTCTACATTTGAATCATGTAAGGGGATGCTGCACTTAGCTTTTCCTTGAGATCAAGCAAATGCTTCGTGTACAGGGACGTCCAAGATAATTCAAATACATTAGGTATGTGAGCGAAATTTTTTTGCTATTTACAGTTTAATATCTGTAGCCTGTACTAAACAAAAATAAGTTAACATATATTTTTTTATATGCATAAAAGTATGTTTAGTGTAAAATATGGCATGAAAATCATTCCCCATTCATCTACAGGGCTACCTAGGAATGATAATTAATACTTCAAACCTACAGAGTAAACAAAGAAATTTTTTAAGTGGAAATTTTAACGCTTTTTTTTCCCCTATAATTACACGTTTTGAGGTTCCCTGAATACTAAAATCAAATTTTTAATGGTTAATCTTTGTGTATGCCTGTTATCAGCTAATTTTAAAACAAATATTTGCAGATAATTCAAATTTTGTATTTTGAAGTTTATTTTGAGGTTGCTAAAAATGTTTGTTCAAGATTAATAAGCTTGAAAGAGTGGTGAGAAAGAAAGTTGACTGAAAAATTTGGAATGAACTTTTAAATTTAATAATAGCCAAGAATTTTTTATAGTAGGCATTATGCAATATATTTAAACGGGGTCCCCCCCCCCCTCCTCATTGAGAGAGTTATTCGTCAAATAATATCTGTTCCTAAAACTAGTTTGAAATTTTTTAAACGTAGATTTATATATAGTATTTGTTATCTTACACTTTAATCTGCAATCTGCATTTATAGTATTCAAATGCTAGGTAAGAGTAAGAGACAGCCATGTGAGTGTCCCACGAAATTATTATTAATATTTAAATAAAAACAGTCTTTTTTAAATACTGATAATGCATAATTAAGTAGTAATTTTTATTTTATTTTTATCTATTTATTTATTTGGGTTGAGAAGTGATGTGTCTGTCAAATGAAAGAAGAGATTTAATTGATGGTCTACATTCATGATGACGATCGTTATAAAAAAAAAAAAAAAATAGCGATACCTTCAAATTTCACACATTATAAAATCCAAAATTTTGCTTCAAATTATCTTGGAATGGCGAATTTTGGTTGGTGGGTATTGATTAAGTGTATGTAATAGGCACTTCGGTGGTATTTCGCGAAACTTCTAACTTACCCGCCGAAGAGGGAGAGTAAAAAGTGGGTAAGACGCTGCCGAAAGCAATGGAAACCCAGACTAATCATGTTGCGAGCGGAAGAACCATTACCAAACGCAGCTGGAACATCAACTTAAGCTTCGATTGATTTCAGCGATTTTTTTTTTTTTTTTTTTGAGATTTTGTTAATAAATGACATGGAATTTTGAGAATTTATTTAAATATACTATGCAGCAAAGCGGGCAAAGCCTGCTAATGTTTATTTAAAGCATACTTAGATATGCTACACGAAACGTAATAAAATTATCAAATACTGTTCGTATGCACATAAAACATGTTTCCTATAAAATATTTTATTGTTAGCTTATGATTCATAAGGCCATATAGAAATATTTAGATATATTAGAGGATAATAAGCGAAAATTGATCGAAGTGTGTTTTAAATTTTGTTAAACGTTTTCAACTTTCCAACAAGTTAAAAATATGCTTAAAATTTAAGTTTGTCAACACCATTGTCTGTCTATTCGTTCTCTAATTTCAAAAATATATTTTATAATTCCTCAGTTACATCGAAACCGTGCTCATTTTTTATTGAAAGTATGTGTATACCGTAAGCGGTTTGATATGGGGACTCACTAAAATTTTAAACGTACAAAAGTGTATGTTTAGGTGTAGGGTGCAGGTGTTTTATAAACTAAGTGGACCGCATGATTTTTCTCTTTTGTTTATTACTAAATATAGTAAAAATGTAGCAATTTCTGTAATATTTCAATAAAAATATAAATATCTTGCGCATTAGTAAAACAGAAAAAAAAAAAAAAAACTAGTTATACTGTGACGGCTTTAAAAGTTTTTTTTTTATTCCATTCTATATAATAGCGTCACCAACGATTTATTCGCACAAAATTTCAAGAAACTTAGCTTCTCACAATTAACTTTCTATACATATAATTTCGTACAATTTTCACCAATAGGTGCTGCTGTATAGGCAACTGGAAATCCCAGACACTAACAGCAACGCCACATTGTGGATAGATTACATCCGAATTGAATCAGCATACATTTTAATAATATAAATATCATATACCAATTTTGGTGGATTTAAATAACAATAAATAACACACGAAATATATATACCTTAGAAGAACTACCTACTCTGAGAAGCAAGGTTTTACCTTATCAGAAACGAAATTAAATTGTCGTCTGTTAGCTTTTTGTACCCAAATAAAATCAGTACAGATTTACATGATTTCCATCACATGTACAAGCTTAGTGTATTTATAACTATAGATGATTAGATGGAGCCTGTCCAGTAGGATTGCAATATAGAAGCAACATGTTATGAAAGCCACATATTAAAATCTAATTAGCAGTAATTTAAGTCTAGCCAAATATTAAGTTTGGTTAAATGCTGTCCACTGGCTCGTGAGAAACAGAGTCCAAAATTTTCTTTCTGACACACATACAAAGACATTTTCTAACAATAGTCGAATCATATTCCAAAAATCACAAACTGTGTGAATTTATCGAAAATCGAAAGTAGGAAATTTTCACGAATCCAATACTTTCTTCTTGACAGATGTAAGTAAAATAATAATAATAATAATAAACGGTAATCATACGCTTGATCAAATCTTGAGGTTGAAATAATTAAAAACAGCTAAAAAAAATGTTTTATTTATGTATTAATTTATTTATTTTCTCCTATATTAACCCTTTGCCGGCCCTAGTGCTCTAAACCGCTATACATAGTATTGCCAAATTGAGGGACTCTTTTTTTTAACGAACACCAATAATTTTGAGGAGTGATATTTGATATACATAATGGACGAATAAACTTCGAAGTGATTAGACAACCGATGCAGTAGAAATTTATTGGTGGATATTGAACAAAAAAAATCCTTAAATTTGACAACATTTAAAAAAGGAGAGGGAAATTCAATAGGACCGGCAAAGGATTAAATTAAAGGTTTAAAGGATAAAATTTCGATCCGTGCAGTCATCTAGAATAACGTTTAGTATAAAAATACACAGATTATTTTTAACTAATGGTTGTGAAATGATTATATATACAATACTGATAATTATTCAAAAAAACTTTTTGTACATTCGGCAGAAAAATTACTGAAGCACACATCCACGTTCCATATATACTAGCAAACCCGTGCGGTATTTTCGCGCTTTATTTCTTTTCTTATTTACCTTTAAAATTTGAAACTTATAAATATTATATCAATTTCACCCCTTAATTAAAATTTTAATTTACCAGAAGCCAAATTATTATTAGATCCAAATAAATATTGTGCAATAGTGAAACCAGAATTATTCAAAGAAAAGCTTCAAAATAAAATTCATGGTTTATGACTCAGTTTTCATACTTCCGCAGGCAGTACGGTTTTAGTAAAGGACCCCTGTGACGCCTTTTAAATTTTAATCGCCAAGTATGCAATGGCATTTTATTTATTTTAGCGTAATTTTTTGTAAAAAAGAAAAAAGAAAAAAATCCTAGACTTAAATTGATAATATTTTTTTATGATTGCGTTTTGTAGCCAATTTATGATAATATATCATGTTCTGTTTATATCTTTGAAATATTGCTAGGTTTATACTGACTCTTGCAAAGATTTTGCAGAAATAACTTTCAAAAATACATTTCTCATAAAATAATGTCCTCAAACAAATATCGTCATGTTTTCTTTATTAGATCATTGAACTGAATCCGCGTGTTTAAATATTGTTCATTTTTAAATACTATTTTTTATCCTCACGTATTTTATTAATTTTACCACTATCGTATCATTTCAAAAAATATTAATTGAAATTGGTCCACGTTAGAGAAATATTATATAGATATTAGTTTGATCACTAATTTTTATCATCAATCTACTTTTTTATAAACAGCTTAAGACTAAGATTATGACTCGATAAATATTTACTCAACAAAACAGTTTAGGTGCAAATATTTTGATTTACTAGAGCTTCAATAATATTTCTGCCGACAGTATATGGAGTAGCATCATTCACAACCGCTCTTGTGCCGGCAAAATGTTTTTAATATTTTTTGAAATAGCTCACAATTTTTAAAATGAATAGTTGAATCAAGCTTCTGTAATAATTTGAAATAATTGAATTTATATATATATATATATATATATATAAACAAATAAATAAATAATATTTTTTTCCATTATTGGTTTTTTTTCCTTTCTCTCATTTTTTTCATAAATGTAAAATGCAGAAATAACTGCTTTTAATTGAACAACGTGGATTTGTTTAAGAAAATATAAAATAGAGTTTTGTAATGGCCACGACGTACTAGCTTGATTTTGTAATTATCATCCTGTTTAGTTAGATAAGCTTTCCTTGAAGTGGCATTTTATGTAATTCAATAAAACAAGCATGCAACATTTTAAATACACGACGAATTTTTATATCTTGCCTCATCATAAAAATAAACTATTTAACAAAATATTGTTAAATACAAACTCTGTAACATAATATTTAAATAACATTTTTTTAATACAATTGTTGAGTTCTGCATTTTTCATTAAAGTAACTACATAAAACAAAAATAGTTTTTTTTCCCCCTAATAATTAAATAATGACTATGCCACAAAATGAAAAGGACTACTTGTGTTGTTTTATCTCAAAATAGAAAGCTGCCAAATTTGACTAGACCGCCAAATTACCAACAAGGGTTGCCAGTTCCATAATTTTCAGGCGCGAAAACCAAATGATTTCATATCAATTTTCTCATGTTGATGACTTTCTGATTATCAAAGAGAGACGTAAGAGTGAATTTACTTTATATATCTTACATACATATATTTTTATACATTATTAATACTTTATTCATACTTATAATAAAAGTTTGTATATAATTATTAATCAGATGCTAAAAAGTTTGACTTGTTATTTTTAAGTTTTTTTTTTTTTTTTTTTATCTCGAGAAATTGAAAAATGCTGTTAATGTAAATCTAACTACTAATTTGTTTTCTAACAGCATTTGAATATTAGTATGACCAATGAATCATGAAAAACGACAGTTTTTCGAGTGACGCAAGCGGAAGCCCAAAGTGAACGCTGCGAACTCATATATACGTCTAGTTTGACATCAAAGTGATCTGTAAAAGCCGACACTTAATATCTCAGCAAATATGCCGTATTTTGTTCTGATCTTTTCAAAATAGTCTTTTATCTTCGGTCTTAATCTATCCTGAAAATTTTACATTTCTACATGCAATATGTTTTGAGATCTGAATCTCAATTTAAAGCCAAAATGGGAAAACGGTTGGAGTAATGGACTGAAATTCTGAAAAATATCTCTAAAACGGCTCGAAGGATTTTCATATAATTAATATATGTTGTTAATAAAATCTTTCTGAATCTAGTAACGTTTTCGTTTTTTCCAGGAAAACTCTTGTTTTTTATATAAATCGCTTTAAATATGGAACTATATTACTACGCCAATTACATGTGTTTCTTCGGCTAAAAAGGCCGTGATGCGGTTATTACTTCTTGCTTGCAAGGCTTCAGTTGCTCACGTTGGTTGGCTGACCAACGTGAATGCAGTCAATAAATTTTTGCTATGAAGAAAATATTTTTAATTTTAAAATTTCCCGCTTCATCAAAAAAGTATTTAGATAATATTTAAAATAAAAGAAATATTTTTTAGTTATAGATATTCTATTTCATCGTTATTCATACTAAATAAAAAAGAAATTTTAAAGTGAAATAATTCAAAGTACTCATGAACACGAATTTATACCATGGTCCATGGTCTTTGGAGCGCATGCGTACTACACCCGGATGCGTAGATCATTCGCGCTCGCTGTAGACACTACGCTAATGTTGCTATATGTTTACAACTGTATCCATCCGCGGCGTGTGTTTATGTTGTTGAAGTTTTATTTCAGGAATATTTTTTTTTTAAAAAAAAGGTCATAAATTTGCCCTAAAATCTAGACAATTAAACGTGGGAGAACAGTTTGTCGACGAGGTAAAGAACTTTCAAAGCTAAAATTATGATTTTATGAATATACTTTTTATATTTTATATTACAATTTTTCTGTGTGACTTTGATCTTACGTTTTTAAAGACGTTTTATTACAAATATTTTGAAACGAATATGAATGCAAATCAGTTTCAAGAATTTTTTAAAACGTTTCAAATGCAACAACAGCAGTTTTTTGATAAAATTCTTTCTAAACAAATTCCAAGTCATAGTGAACAAAACCAAAGTACTGGATTGTAATCTGTAAATCCCGTTTTACTTCAACCTTTTGAAAATTTCCATCTGAAGATGGAATTGTTCAACTATTATCGCCAACGCTTTGAAAATTTTCTTGAAATAAAAAATGCGCTTTCAAATAAAGAAATTTGTTCTCAGGTGTTACTAAACTCAATGGGTGCTACTTATTACAATATGTTAGCTTCTTTAGTATCTTCAAAAAAAAAAAAAAAAAAACTCCAACAGAATTGAAATATGATAAACTTATACAAATCTTAGAAGTGCATCTCTGCTCTAAAAAGAATATTGTTGCTCAACACCAGTTTTTATCAACATGAAAATTAAACAATTCCTGCATATATCGCCACTCTTCGGCATTGTACTTGACTGTGAATTCGTATCCCCATGTGACTGTAAAGTATCTCTTGCTGATATATTTTTACGCTCGCAGTTTGTACGTGGCATTAAAGATAATTCAATTTGAGAGCGCATTTTGCAATCAGATATAACTGAATTTGATGACATTGCAAAGAAAGCTATAGCTTTAGAAGCATCAAAAGTTGATAATAAAAAATTCTCAAAACAAATTGGTACCAATTGTAGTGCAAGTGAAATAAATAGAATTTCAAGAGATTGAAATCTGAAACATGATTCAAATAATACAAGAAATTCCCCGCGTTCAACTTCTCGATTTAGAACTGAAACAAACAAAAATTCACACTCTCGTATCGATTATGAAAAACTTGGTAACAAAATCTTTGCCTCCGATGTGGTCTAAATAATCATACTGCAAAAAATATCCATTCAGACCCCGATTCTCTCAAATGTAATGCATGTAAGAAAATGGGGGCACGTAAAGAAGGTATGTATCCGAACTCTACTGGAAGAAAAGAAAAAAAAAATAATTCAGAAGTCGAATCTACAAATTATGTTTCAGTTGATGAATCATTCAGCCCAGTGGCAGAAACATGGCGACATAGTCGTGGACACAGAAAAATGGCTTGCGGACAGTTTTTGTCTGCACTGATAAAAAAAATTGTCTGCAACTTTCGAATAACAATTCGCTTATAAAATTTTCTGTATCAAAACTAAAACTTTTATTATTTATAATTATTTGTATTGTGTTGTGTCAAACATTGCTATAAAATATTTAAGTGAATGAGATGAATTGAATGAATACACACACAATTGTTTATACTATATTGTTCTATAGTAAAATTGTATTTGTGTATTGTTGCCGAAATCACCGCTGATGTCAAGCCCCCCCCCTTCCTTCTCCCCCCATCAGCTTTCAGGCTTTTTGAGTGTAAGCCATTTTCTCCCCTGATTAACATGCAAATTTTGCAGACAGAAAATGAAATTTTAAAAGTCTGTCACAGACAGCTACAAAACTTTCTGCCACTGGGTCATTCAGCCACTATGGTGTTTTTCAAACTGTAAGTATTTATCAACAGAAGGAACACCATTCTAAAGATAATGAAAAATATGTTGTTTTGGTGTCTATTGAAGGTCATAAACAGAAGTTTGAAGTAGATTCGAGTGCAGTGTTCACTTTTATTCCACGAGACAAATTTCAAAAACTTAATATTAAAGCTGAATTTCAAGATTATGTAAAACGACAGTTTTTTGAGTGACGCAAGCAGGAGGACAAACGGAACTCTGCAAACTCATATATACAGCTAGTTTGACATCAAAGAGATTTGTAAAAGCCGACACTTAATATGTCAGCAAATATGCGATATTTTGCTCTGATCTTTTCAAAATAGTCTTTTTACTTCCCTGAAAATTTTATATTTCTACATGCAGTATATTTTGAGATCTGAATCTCAATTTAAAGCCAAAAAGGGAATATGTGTGGTGTAAGGATGTCATGGACTAAATTCATGAAAAAATATCTCTAAAACGGCATGAACGATTTTCTTGTAATTAATATATGTTGTTAATGGGATCTTTCTGAATCCAGTTACGTTTTCTGTTTTTTTTTTTCAGGAAAACTTGTTTTTTATATAATTTATTTAATAATAGTATTATTATTATTAAAGGTAAGTGTTTTATAGTTTTATTTCTTAAAAAATAAGTTATTCATGATTTAATATTTCATTTTAAATATTAAAATTTATTAACAACATTCGATTTCCTTACCGTATCGTTAAGTTCCTTCCGAACAAAAAATTGTCAATAATAAAAAATATTTACTACTATTCTGAATGAAATATATATTAAACTTGTTCTCGGCTATTTTGAGTAAGTCTGTGTTCTCTCTCTATATATGTATGTTCAGGAAAACTTCTCCCAATAGTATAAAAAGTGTTTGAATTGGCAACTACTTCAGGTTTTATCTTTTTAAGTTGTTATTAATTTATGCTGAAGACTATTTTATGAAACGGTGCTTTGAGAACTTAAAAGAATAAAACTAAATGGAAAATTCACCTAACATTTGCGTAAATTTTGCTGCAAAGATTATAGACTAAGTTTCATATATTGCTCACTGGTAAGAAAAAAAAATCTGACTGATAAAAATTTCTAAAATTTCCTTAACCCTGTGTTGTATTTGTATAACCCCACAGATTTTTTTTGCAGGAAGTGTTTGGTCAAATACTTAGTGTGCAGAGAGTTTTCAATTTTTTCTGGCTATATGAACAAAGAAATGGTTTCATAATGAGCTGCAAAATTAGTGCGTGTAATTTGGTAAATAGCCATTAAAGAAAGCCAGAAAATTGAATTATTTTGTTTTGCGAAGAAATAATTGTGTATTATGGGAAATATTTTTTAAATATTTATAATTAGCAGTGAAATAATTTCATATTTCAATATTAGGCCGTAAAATGACATATTTCAATGTAAATAATCTTGAAAAAAATGGTTGAGTTTCAGCGATTTGCAGCGAAATAAGCCTATTTCCAAAATTTTGCTTCATTAAAGATATATTTGGATTGTTAGCAACACAATGCTTGTACATTTCAGTAACAGGTTACAAAATTATTGCATATTTTGGTAAACCTCTTTGAAAAAAATCAAATTTTTTTGATTGGCAAAGAAATAATCATGAATTTTTGCTATTATTTGTGTTATTAAACGTAAAATTTGTGAGTTTGGGGCGAATGATTCTGCAAAAAATAAATAAATATTGTCGATTAGAGTGATAAAATAAACTCTTATTTATGTAATTAATTGTCATGAAGCATAGTTTCTCAATAAGTGGCAATTTGATGCCATATTTTAATATGCCACAAAATTATCGCTCATTTCAAAAAATAATTTTGAAAAAAGGGCAAATTTTATAGATTAGTAAACAAGATAATTGTGTATGTTGACGATCAGAAGCAAAAAATTAAATTTCAGGAATAGCTTTACAAAAATATATATATATACAAATTTTATTAATTTGCTGCACAATAATAGCATATTGAGCAATTAATTTTGATTGAACTATTAAATTGGTAACTTTACTGCTTCATAATAAGTTTTCCTCAAAATTTAAAGCAACTATTTCTGCTACCGGTCTAACAGTTAAATTTTATTATATTATAGAGTGATTTGAAATTCTTTATATTTACCCAACCGACATTTTTAGTTATGTTAGTTTACAATTGTTCTGTTCTTAACTTTAAAATGCATTTCAAAATTGCTTTGTACATTTTAATTAATTATTCAGAAAGAATTTTTAATTTTCAAAAATTTACAATTTTTGCACAAATTGTTTGTAATATTTACAAATAGAGTGCCATTTTGAAAAACCTAGATTCACCTCTAGTTAAAACAGAAAGAAATTTAATTTTAAGTTGCATATCCTGTATATTTTATTTTTTAAATTTTAATGCTTGTTAAATTATTTTTAAGTTACACTTCTATTCTGAAATTCTATTTATTTAGTTGGAATTCTTCTATTATTCGAACAAATTTGTTGAGTAAAAGTTTCGATTTTGGAAATAGAGGTTATGAAAATACATTTCTGTTTATATATAGGTATATTGCTTTCTCTCAACCATTTTTAGTTCCCAGAAAGGGGATCGAGTTGGCAAATTTCAATATTTATAATGAAGTTTAATTTTATAAACTTTATTTAAATATGAATAACTAATTAAAAAAAAAAAAAAAAAAAAAAAAAAAAAAAAACTAAAACATTTACTCAAAACCAATTGCTGTAGAGTTGTGCAGGGTTCACATTAGAGAGCGGTATTTCGAGACTAACATGATTTAGAAAAATCCCGTTCAAAAATATATTATAAGGGAGATTTCCCCCAATTTTCTTTACATTGCTTATTGAGTATTTCATCAATTTTTTAGTTTAGTTGGGTACTATTTTATTAATTGCTTTGAAGCCTGTAGTGATCTTTTTTTTTTTTTTTTTTTAACTTCTTTTGAATTTCTTGATAAAAGTAAAAAAAGAGGAAATATTATGTAATTATTTCAAAATACTTCTGAATTGTAAATGTTTGTTAGGAGGATTTATGAATTGTTTATTTTATCAAGAAACAAGTGAAGGCTAAAAATTGCAATAATTATATATTAAAATTAGTTTATTCCAGTTACTGCACTCCTGTCAAGCACTCTTGAGTACTCAAAATCAAATTGAAAATAAATTTTGAAGCAGATTAAGCAATTCTTAATAATAAATACTTGAGCAATTCTTTCTGCATTTTTTGATGAAAATTTAGATTACGAATATTGAAGAAGTATCTGTCCTTAGCCACAAAAATGAAAATAAAATAAATAAATAAATTTACAATTTTAACATTTACTTTTTTTTTGTTGTTGTTTAATTTGCATTTGTAATTCTCTAAAAAGAAATTTGCAAAATGTAAATTACATAATTCTCACTTAAATTTGAAATATCTGCTTATTTTTTATTTTTTTTAATTAGAGTTTGAGAATCCCACTCAATATTTTTTTCCTATTGTTTTGTGAATCCTGTTGTGGGCTTTTTAAGGCCATGAGAAATTTTATTAATGATTCAGGTGTTTACAGTTTTACTCATCAGAATAATTTTAATTCTGCAAACTTTTTATCCATTGTAAAAGAAGATATTTATTGATTAAAAAAAAAAAAAGGTATTCAGAGCTTTGAGTTGAAGAAAGAGTATGAACTTTTTCAGACACAAACAATAAAATACACTAAATTTAACCTAAAATACAAAGCGTGGCTAAATTTTAAGGTATTTTTATATTTTAATGCATAAAATATTCCTGTAGTTCTCTGCTGTTATGCATACATATAATAGTTGAGTAAACAATATAAATAAAGTGTTTGTGTGCATTCTATAGCTCTCTGAAACTCTCCACATAGCATTAACAGCAGGTGAATTCCCTTTAATTTTATTGGGAAAATTGTTATGAGAATGACTCAATCAATTTTTTTTCTATTTACATAATTAAAAAATCCAGAGGGTTTTATGTTGTACTAGTGCTATGCTATTAGCAATTGGCGACAGTCTGGAACTCGCCTCTTAGGGTGATCCGAAGACTTGCCACCACAATTTCGATCCTTCAATAAAACGAAGGATCTCCCTTTTTGAGCTAAACGATGCAGAATAATTAAATTTGTTTTTGTTTTTCTCAAAATTTCTTTAATTTTTAATACTTCATAAATCTATAAAAAGCAGGGGGAAAAATGAACTAAGTGCTTTTTTGCACTTCATAAATACAACATGAAACATTAAAAATTAAATCAAACTGATTTTGAAAAACAAGAACAAATTCGAAGTTTGTGAATTTTCTGAATGTAAGTACAGAATTGGGAAAAAAAAGAAAGAAAAATCATTAGATAATGAACAATTCTCATAACAAATTTCTCCAATAACATAGGATTTGTCTGCCATTGGCAGAGAAAACGGGCATCTTTATGTATGTTGCTTTTTAAAAATATTTTATTTTGCTGGTCACTATTTTCAAATGTATCACTATAATTAATGAATTCTCAAAATTGCATTGATTTTTATCACGTGATAAAAAAAGAGAGAGAAAAATTCTGGTTGGGAAAAATGTCGCACCGGGTCCCCACTGCCTTCGGCAGCGTAGACCCGTGCGCAATGCGCGCGAACGAATGCATATATATGAGCGCTGCACACGTGTATTCTTTCACCACCCTTATGATTGCTGAAAATTGTTATTACTCATAAAATTTTATTCTTAAGGAAAGGAATAATAATAATAATAATAAAATCATTTCTGATTGGGTAAAAACTCGCACCGGGTCCCCTCTGCCTTCGCCTGCTAGCGGGTCAGTATTTTTAAATGAATCACTATAATGAATGTATTCTCAAAATTGCATATTATCACTCATTAACATTACTCTTAAGAAAAGAAATTAAAAAAAAAATTATTTGTGATCAGGTAAAAACTTACACCGGGTCCCCACTGCCTTTGGCAGCGTAGACCCGTGCGCTGCACGTGCATATTCTTTCACTATCCTTATGATTTCTCAAAATTCCATGTTATTACTCATAAACTTTCATTCTTAAGAAGAGGAATTAATAAAACGATCAATGTGATAAACGATGGATGCAGGAATGATAGATCTAGGTTTCACTGTATTTATATAATATATATATATATGTATATATATATATCGTAAAAGAACCTTTACTCTATTTAATTGCTAACCCCCCTTTCTGCTTTTCACATTAATTTTGTTTGTTCTTAAAATACCAAATAAACACCCTTTATGCTCAGCAGTAGGTTGTATCCGAATAAGTGATAGTTTTTTTACATCAATGTTTATATAAACAAAGATGAATAAATATATATAATTGGACACTGGTTATATGAAAATGGAAACCGTAAGCTTCCTAAAATAGCATGAAATCACAATCAGGCATCATTTTTTACGCTTAACTTTTGACTAGATTTTAAAAAATCTATTTTGTCATAATAAACATTTTCTTTATGATTTTCAAAATGCTAGTGTTTTATCATCTTAAAAAATTTCTTACATTGTCAGTTACATGGTATTTGACTTATTTCAAAAATCAGTTTGCCAGCAGATAATTAAGAACTTTCTTCTACTGTTTGTTCTGTTTTAAGTAAGTTTTTATTTTTTGATTAATTTATTATTATTATTAAGTATAAATACATTCATAAGCTCAGAAGAAAAAAAAAACAGCAGGTATAAAAATACATTTTTCAAAGGTTTAAGTTTTTTATGTACATGAAAGTTAAAAAATGAATATGCTTATACTTAAAAAATAAATTAATATGAAAAATTTAAAACTTAATGCAGAACAAATGATAGAAGAAAATTTGTAATTATCTGCTAGTCAATTGATTTTTAAAATAAGTCAAATAAATACCATGTGTGAGATGCTAGGTGAAGATTTTTATATTACTCATTGAGTATTCCATCAAATTTTTAGCTAGTATACAGGGTTGGTTTTTGACGTCAAAAACTGGTTTAAACCATCAAAAACCATACGTGAGAAATGGAAACTATAATGTTAAATGATTTTATGGATATTTTTAAGTTCCAGTGTACTATATGAACTAACTTTCATTATCTATCTATCTATATATATATATATTTTTTTTTTTTTTCCTCAGAAAAAAGTTTTTATGTTAGGAAACATATCAATGTATCATCTTATAGTGAGAGTGAACATTATAAATCTTCTTTTTTGTAAATTGTCTTAGAGCTATAAAAATTTGTATATATAGGTGGTAAATTATAGTAATACAATTAAATATATTAAAAATTCTTTAAAACTAACTAAATAATAATTAAAAAAAAAATCTCTTTTTTTTTTTTTGAAAATTTTTAAATTTTTCCTGCTAATTTTTTTCTCTTCACTTTAGCATTATTATGGTTAATATATTAAATGTATTAGGTTATTACTTTGTGAATTAAATGATAGGTTAATTTTTAAAATTATGTTAAATGCTGAAATTTCAATGAAAATTTTTAGCAATCAAATGTATTTAAAAAAAAAAAAAAACTGGAGTGACTCCACTTGAAATTTTAATGTAATATTAAATTTCAATGCATATAAATGCAAATTTTCACACCTTTATGGCAGTAATTTACAAAAGAGATATATACTGTCCATCATCACCTTAATTAAAAATAGAAATGCATTATGTAATTCATATTAAAATTTAGTTCAACTAGTCATGCAATACCTCTAATTTTTAATCATACAACATTAAAGCATGCTATTGAATATAACCTAAAATGAAAGAACATAATGCATTATTTAATAGCACAGTAATTTCATTCATTCAGGTAAAATACTTACGGTATCTTTTAATTATCAACTTAAAATGCAATAAGTGGTTCACCTTAGAATATACAAATTCCTATATTTGAATTTTTGTTTTTTGTAAAGATAATAAATATCTGTTTTTTATACTTAAATAGAAATCATTAGCACTCATAAGAAACAGATAATACGCTTCTAAGAATTATTTTTAACAATGGGAGACATATAAACTAAGGACTTTTTTTTTATTACTCTAGATATGACTACTTCATTGTTAAAATATACCAAGAAATGTAAAATTTAAGGTTTTTGACATGGCAGTTTAAACTGTGGTTTAAACCATCAAAAACCTGCCAACCCTGATATATATTAAATTTAGTTTATTCCAGTTACTGCACTTCTGTCAAGCACTCTTTCAGTACTCAAAATCAAATTGAAAATAAATTTTGAAACAGATTATCATTAGTTATTGTTATCAAACTCATTTTTTAAAAACCATTTTCATATTCAGAAAATTCAATATAGTTAAATTAGTACTCATTTTCCAAAAATTGATTTTTTTTAATTTTTTCTAATTTTTTTTTTTTTAATAATTTCATTTTGCGGTTAAAAAACCCAATTTGTGTGAAAATTCGCATTTTTGAACTCAACCTCTAAAAAGTAATGATATCAGTACAAAAACCCTTAACGGGTTAAAAGTTTGTGACGCAGCTACGTCATAAGAATTTGAAATATGGGTCTTAAAAATAATGATATCAAATTTTAAGTGACGCTTTTCTGTTAGTTAAAATATACATAGATTTTCTTATTTGATCATTTGCTTTTTTCTTTTATTTATATTTACAATGCAAACATAATATTTTTAACTTCAAGATAAGACAAATATATAAAATATACTCACTAAAGCTTTTTCATTTTCATTTCAATTTCAAAATAATAGTTTTAAAAGGAATGATATAAAAATTTCAGTGACGCCTCGGTGTTATTTTAAAAGATTTGTTTTTAGATTCCATTAAAATTACTTTTGTTTTCTCTAATAAAGTACATTTACACATTGAAACAGTGTTTTTAAATTTCAAATAAACTGTCAAATAATCACACTTTCACTGAGTTTGCATTATAAATTGAAATTATTTATTTCAATAAATTGATTCGTCTTTTGCGTCACGCTATCCAAAACTGCGAGTAAAATTTATGTAAATGTTACTTTGTATCATAGTATCCAACTAAGGGAGAATCTGTGCAAAGAGATAGTGTGATGCAAAGAAAACATTTGCACAAATTTTACTCGCAGTTTTGGATAGCGTGACGCAAAAGACGAATCAATTTATTGAAATAAATAATTTCAATTTATAATGCAAACTCAGTGAAAGTGTGATTATTTGACAGTTTATTTGAAATTTAAAAACACTGTTTCAATGTGTAAATGTACTTTATTAGAGAAAACAAAAGTAATTTTAATGGAATCTAAAAACAAATCTTTTAAAATAACACCGAGGCGTCACTGAAATTTTTATATCATTCCTTTTAAAACTATTATTTTGAAATTGAAATGAAAATGAAAAAGCTTTAGTGAGTATATTTTATATATTTGTCTTATCTTGAAGTTAAAAATATTATGTTTGCATTGTAAATATAAATAAAAGAAAAAAGCAAATGATCAAATAAGAAAATCTATGTATATTTTAACTAACAGAAAAGCGTCACTTAAAATTTGATATCATTATTTTTAAGACCCATATTTCAAATTCTTATGACGTAGCTGCGTCACAAACTTTTAACCCGTTAAGGGTTTTTGTACTGATAAATTTTACAAGCAAAACTTGTCACATAATAGTATTATGACATCAAATATTTTTTCTGTTATAAATAAGCGGGATTTTTGTGTAAAAAATAAACATAATTTAAATTTCTCATCAAGAGAAAAAAACATATATTAATTTCTTATAAATCTAATTTTAAGGTGTGCTTGTGTCATTTTGTCAGTCTTAATAAGGGTGTGGTGGACGTTGAAAATCTTTCTTTGAAATTATTGTCTTACAATTGTTTGTATTGCATATAATGGGTCGTTCAATGTAAAGTGAATTATTTCCTTCTAAATAGATTTTGAAATAACGAACTTTTTGCAAATTTATATGTAGGAAAACAATTTAAGATTTTGTAAGCATTACCTATTTTTAGCGTTTAAAACAAATCAGAGTAGTAAGAATTTATAAATTATAAGAAAAATAACTTAGAAGTTTCATTTTTATAATTATTTAGAAGTTTTAGTTTTCTGAAAAAACAATGTCAGGCCATTTATGGGATTATAATGCAATAATTAGAGGTTTTTCACTTTTATAATGAAAGATGTAACTAAATGTGGTAAAATTAAGCAAAAATATTCATATTTAAAAAATGTGGAGTTTACACCGGTTTCACAGCGTATGTTTCACAGTGTCTGTATATGCATTGAAATGTATGAATATTAAATATATTAAAATTTCCTGAATACTACCAAAGTTTAAAAAATTAAAATTACAAATTTTAATCTTTTTTTTTAATTGTTTAAAATGCTTTAGTCTTAAGTTTTTACTTCGATCTTATATTATTATAGTTTATAAATATACTCTAAATGCATCTGTACATTTATTTTGTGGATTTATTTATGAATATATATATATATATATATATATATATATAATTTTTGAATTAGAAAAAAAATAATTGCATGAAAATTCCACAGTTAAAAATATTACAAAAATAAAAATTAACTCATCAATCGATCCACAAAGTAAAGCACAAATGTATTCAGATTATACTAATAAACAATATTAGTGCAAAATCAAGGAGAATTTTCAAAAATTAAATAACGTAGATAATTTTTTTTTTTTAATATTATGAATTTTATTCTTTTAATTTTTATAACCGTTTATGACCATGTACGTGTGATTCTACTGGTCAGACAGAAAATTATATTTCAGTTTCAATATCCATGTAATAAATGCTAAAAAAGAGATTAAGTATTAGTTTTCTTAAATTCAATAACATCGATTTTCTCAAGAGATGTGAATAAAAGCCTGCTTATAAAAATGCTAATTTAATTTAATGTTGTAAATGTTTACAGTCAGTTACGGTTAATATTAAGAGAACATGTTTAAAAACAGAAATTTATTAAGAAATAAAAACAGAAATTTTACAAGAAATTTTTATAACAACAGTTTCTAAAATTTCCGTTTTATGGCAGAATTTCTTGAGATTATTAATTTCTTATCCAACATTCATTTTAAATTCGTATATTTTTTAAAGTAAAAAAGTTTATTTTACATTTAGCTATTTAAAATATTGTATTAAGTTTCATGTTTTTATATTTTTGACAAAATATACATATATATATATATATATATATATATAGAGTTTGAAATTAAGATAATTTGTGAGTTGCGTTTTACTATATAGCAGTTCGTAAGATATCTTTCTTGTAAAATACTAATAGATAGCAGCACTACTCCGAAATTCACTTAAAATTTACGAATGCGTAGTTGCTTTAATAATATTTCGGTGCTTTCTTTTTTCACTTGAAGAAGAGTCGGACTGATAATTTGACCTGAAACAGCTATTGCGTTTCTTTTATTTTCAATTTATAACCTATTTGTCACCTTCAAATCAAATGATAATGAAGTAAAAGAAAAAAAAAAGTGCATTAAAATTTAAATAAAATCTTATTTATAACCGTTATGTTTATGCATAATGTATAAATTTCATAGTATAACAGCTTTTTACTTTTGTTTATTTTAAATAATTTCTTTAAAAGAGAAATCTTTATTATTTATTTATTTATTTATTTGTAGTATTTATTGGAAACAATGGTAGTATATAGCTGAAAAGATTAAACTTATTAAAATTAAAATTTAATTAAAATTAATTTTTTTTTTTTTTTTATTCATTCATTTCTTTTTAAAGGAAAATGTACTTTTTCTTTTTATTATATTCATCGAAATCAAATGGTAATATAATGGAAAGAGCAGGGGCTATAAAATACATGCTTCAAAATCTAAAGAGGTACAGTTGACTTTAACATTGTAGTTCTTAAATAATAACAGATCCACCTGTTGTTGATAAATGCTCATTTTATCATGAGATATTTAGATGATTTTTTTTTTTTTTTTAGCTTACTTACTGATTTTTTACCAAGCAACATACATTATATATAATATATATATATATATATATATATATCAGTCGAACCTCGTTTACGGGAATCTCATGGGGAATAAAAAAAAATTGTTCATGTTATCAGTAATTTATATTGTCAGTAACTGAGAAACTGACCTTTGTTTTAGCGGGGATTGTGGAAACTATTCACGATAAGCGGTTTACGTTAATTAGATTCGACTATATATATATATTGTATCAGAAAAAAAAAGTAAAAAATGTACAAATTTAAACTCTCAAAGTACAGAGTATTGTTATAAAGTTTGGAATAAAATCACAACACAAAATATGGAATAGAGTTTCATATTTTTTTCCCTTTATTTTTCTCATATTCCATTTTCAGATTTAATGCATCTTTTTCAGACGTGAATTTTACTGTAATAATTTGCTTAAGTCAACCCTGATAGACAAGTTTAATGCATCTGAATGTTTGCATACATGTATTTCAATTTAATCTTTAAAGCGTTTTTATTATACCTCTTTAATTAATTGATTACGAAAATATGTCTGCTATATTCAATATTTAACATTCTTCAATATATAGCTAATAAAGAAATTTCTAAAAATATTTCTTCTTGTAACCAAATATATTTATGTTAAATGTGTAAAAGTTATTCTCACTTAACCCTTTGACGGACAAGATAATTTTGATCATTTAAAATTATCTGCCACCAGTACGTACAAACAAATATAAGTGATTAAAAAGAAAAATGGAGTTTTTCTTCTATATTATTAAAGTAAAACTTTGTAAAAAAAATTCTTGGACAAGTTTTTACAGTTGGGAATTAAAATTATGTTTGATATAATGTATTCCAAAGCCTTTGAAAGGGTTAAACGAATTTAAATAAATAAAAATGTATAAGTCTGCGTAGCTTTATATTTTTCTTTCATCTAAATTATATAGAGATCTACAAAAATATAATTAAGTGAACCTGAACATTAATGTTACAAACAATACTCTGGTTAATATAATCCTTTTTTTTTTTTTTTTTTTTTTTTTGTATCTGGTTGCGTAAAAACATTATGTAACATTGGGCATTATGTAAAATCACAATGCACAATATTGTTTTAATTTAATCTTTTAAAGTTTTATTTTCGTCTGCATTTCGCATTATTAAGATATATATTTTTGAAAAATTTAAACTGTTGTTCCGAATTTATCATTTTTGGTGTATAACGTACAAAACTCATAAATATTAAATATGTACATAGTAGACATACGTTGTACATTATCTAAGAACTACAATGCCGTATATTTATTAAGAGTATATTGTACTGTATGTAATTAATGAATCTGTCAATTTTATGATCAAATAGTAATTCAGATAAAGCTAGTCTGAATACACACAAGTGTAAGCACATATGTAATCCACAGAATAATTATTGTGCATCTTTATATACGTATACAGATGATGGGGGACCAAATAAGAAAAAAAGCGATACTTTCGAATTTAAACATTTTGTCGGAAATATTGAGAAACATTTGATGGATACTTTATGGGTGTAAATAACATGTTATATCACATATGTTTAAAAAAAAATGCCCCAAAGATAAGAAAAGAACCACTAATAAAATTATATTTTTACATATTTGGCACCATCTTGTAATTAATAATGCTTGAAATTTATTGTAGTTTTAGCATGTTTTTATGACGCTCTTTTTAATTATCATTTATAATTCACCATCACAGAAAATTTCTTTAACGAAATTAAAGACTTTCAAGTGTTTTTTATTTATAATAAGCACGGTTTTTAATTTATTATAAGTCATTTTTAGAAAACTTGACATAGTACATTAGACACAACATTCTGTAATCTGAGATTAAGAACATTAAATTTATGCAAAAAAATGAGCATTTTTACTAAAAGATATTTATCTGCGCATGCACAAGATTTAACGAAAAAAAATTTTTGGGTTTCATTTAGTGAAATGTATAGAACTCATGCAAACATTGTGAAAAATCAAAAAGATATCGTCAACAGAATTAGTTGAAATTTAAGCACTATGAAAGACAAGCAAAAATATAAGTATGTAATGCATATTTTTATTTTTAATAAGTCCTTGGGAATACACTGTAAAATAATTAAATTGAAATCTTTATAAAACCACTTATCGTTCGCTTCTCTTTCATACTGCTTTAAATTTAACTAATTCTATCGATGATATGTTTCTAAATTTCCCTGATATTGCTTTGGTTATTTTTTCAGAGTATTTATGTATTTGGATAATAAATTTTGTAAAAAAAAAAAAAAAAAAAAAACTTTGTCACCATTTGTGGATGCAAAGTTAAAACTTATTTAGAAAAAATACTCATATTTCATCTTATATTAATATTTTTATATTATATTTGTATTATGTTATGTCTAATGCACTATGTCAAATTTTCTAGAAATGGCATTAAATTGATCTGAAAACCCTTTATGTTATATAAGCAAAAAATGTTTCGCAAATTTTTAATAAAGTAAAAAAAAAAAAAAAAAAAAAAATATTCTCAATGAATGCGCGTGATACTGACAAAATTATGAATACACATAAATTAAAGAAGCCACATAAGAATAAATGCTACAACGCATTTCAAGTGCAAATTTTTATAAATAAAAATTTACACCCCCCCCCCCCGTTAAGATCCCTTCTTTTCTTTCTGGACAAAATCTTTACATAAATATATGTGGAATAACATGTTTTTTATACCCATGAAGTTCTATGCACTTTATCAAGATTTCTCTATGTATTTGACAAAAAGGCTAAATCGGAAAATTACACATTATTTTGCCACTCGTCTGTATATCATGAAAATGGCTAAAAATTGACTTTTAAAGTTTGGAATTCAAGCATTCTCTGGAATAAAAACTATTTATATTAATGGATACAACACGATAAAATTGTTGTGAAATATAATTATATATATACAAAAGAGCAATAGTTTTATTTATAAAGTATTTATACAAAAGCTATTTCTATATGTTTTCTTTCTTTAATTTTTCTTTCTTTCTTTTTTTTTTATACTAACCTTCTGAACCAGAAACTAATGGCGTCCAATAAGTAAAAATTATGTTTTTAGCATAATCATAGACAGAGATTGGGTGAGGACGGCTTTCTTTCCTTTTACTTATGTCTAACATAATATAAAAACGGAAAAGGGAAAACGTTATCAAAACAATAAGTAATATATTTAATAAGTAAATAAATAATATACTAAGAAATGATATATTAATTATAAATAATATACTTACTATATTTTTTATTAAAAAAAATAATAATAATTACATTTGTTTATTATTTAATAGGCCATGATAGCATAATTACATCAAATGAGTAAAAATTGCGTTGACTCATTTTAAAGAAATTTAAACATTTAATGATTACCAATTACATTGCCATGTGGAATAAGTTTAAATATCTGTAAACATAATTTTTGTAAACTGCGGCTGTAAACTGAAAATATGAATACACGAATGCACTGAAATTTAAAAATATGAAGTATGTTAAATATTTTGATTAAAAAAATTATATTTAAGTATTTGGAAATTTTTAAAATTTCTTCCTTCTAACTAATTTTTAAATTTTCTTTTCAATTTCTTATTATTATAAATTAACAATATATTCTAAACTCAATTGCATATAATTTTAGCGGTGTATTGGTGCATTAATTTTCGAAAATATTTTTTATGTTGGAATATTAAAACTTTCTATGAACTTCAGCATTCAAATATATTTTTAAACTATCCATGGACTTACAAAGTAGTACCCAGAAGTGTTTAGAATATACAGGGTGCAAAGTCGAGAGCAGGCCTTTATTTGCGCAACAATTGGTCTCAGACGTTCTCCAATTACAAAATGTATTTTTTAAAAAAATGTAAACATTCATTATATGACATGTTTAAATTAAAAAAATCAATTTATTCAAAATCACAAAAATTGGTAATTTTTATACGGTTTTCAGGACGCTAGTAGTAAAAGTTGACTTTCAACTTAAAAAATATAACACGAAAAGTTTCACTTTTGTGCGCCCAAAATTGTCTGAGATAGTTAGTTTCAAAATTTAGGATTATTTCACATTTTCTCGGGCTTTATTAAAAAGACAATGAAAAATTCTTTAATAAAGCCCGGGAAAAAGCAAACAAATTCCAAATAGGATATTTAAACCGATCCCTTATTGAAGGCCGAAATATGTTAGAAAATCTAAACTTTAAATATCTTGTTCCATTTTGGGAGAATATAAATGAAACTTTTTGTTAGGATGAGTGTCAATTTTTTTAAATATCACTATAGGGATCTGGAACTGTATAAAAATTTAGTTTTTGTAATTTTGAAAAAATAGATATTTTAAATTTAAACTTGTCATACCGCTCATATTTTTATAAAAAAAATTTTGTAACTGAAACTATATGTTTGCGACCAATAGTTGCGGAGATAAAGACATTCTCGTGATTATCTTTGTACCCTGTATTAAAAAAAAATAATATATATATATATATATGTATGTATAAATGAATTTTTAATCGTAGTTAAAATCAGGCAACCGATATAAGATCACTGAAACCACATAGAACAATGAGAAGGAAATTACATCAAATTTAAATAACCTGTGGAGACTGATTGTGATTTATTGAAACATTTATTTTTGTTTATTTATTTTTATTTTATTTAACTTCAATCTAATCATACATTTATTCCTAGATTATTCGTTGCAATTTTAATAATTTTGCCGGTGCGTAAAAACGACATGAAACTCAAATCAAAAGATACAAACAAGCAACGAGAAGAAAAAAAAAAAAAAAACAGCATTTTTTTTTTTTTAAAGGAAAAGCTCAGAACGGTGAAAAAGAAGAAGAAGAAAAAAAAAAAAAAAAAAAAAAACCTCGTCAGGGGTGACCTTTTTCACCGTTGAGCACCAATGTACGATTTCGTTCGTTAGTAGCTATACCAGCGGACACCCAATCGTACAAGAAATTAATTGAAGTTAAAAATGAAGAATAAAGTGGAATAAACCAGGGGTGCAGAACATGTCCGAACGTCCGAACGAGGTTCGGGGGAAATTTTGAATATTTTTTTAAGAGAAAATAAAAATGTAAATCAAAAATAACAATTTGCTACTTTGAAGTGCTTATACACTAACAGCGATATTTTTATGTTACACTGTATGTTTATTCTCTTAAAGATTTATTACATAGAACAAATGACTTTGAATAGCAAAGTAGATTTTTGCATTATTGAGGGAAATTTATACTGTGTTTGGGGGAAACTTCCGAGGTTTGAACATTTTCTGCACCCCTGGAATAAACTATTAATTCAAGAACACAGAGAATCAAACAGAAAACAACTATAAAAAACAAACATTACTCACAGGATGATGCATCCGGAATCCCAAGGATTAAAACAAGCAAAATAATTCAAAAGTTTAGTTGTACATAGCAGATGAAGAATGATACAACACAGCAACAGGGATATGAATTACTTTTTTTTAAATTCAAATAATGTTTGAGAAATTTGAACATACTTAATTTAGACGTATATGCATGAGAAATTCCATATTCTACGACAGTAATTCCCAAAAATTGTCATAACGTGAAAGTCAACACTATATCCCTTAAAAAATTCCTTAAATTTTTGCATTTAAAAAAAAAAAAATCTTTTTTTCCCCTAATCTGAAGATAATGGCGTTATAGTATTAATAACGAAACTTTAATAAACACCATAAAAGGCAAGAACTCGCAGCTGCTACAAAAGAAAAAAAAAAAACCGGCAACGCATTCAACACACTCAACGTGCTTGTTTGCAGCTCTCGCGCTTACATTGTTCGCCTGATGAAGGGTTGTGTCTTCTTTTAACCCGAAACAATTGTTTCGAGTTCTTGCATTTTATGGTGTTTATTCAAAGTTTTGTAATTAATACTATAACTTCATTATCTTCAAATCAGGGGAAAAAAGAAATTAAAAAAAAAAAAAAAAAAAAAAAAAAAAAATGAAAAAATTTAAGAAATTTTTTAAGGGATAAAGAGACGTAATGGCACTTTTTTCGGAAAACTGTCATATAATATCGAATTTTTGATGCATATTACGTTAAAATTAAAGGAATAGTAAGTATGTTAAAATTTCTCAAACATTATTTGAATTAAAAAAAAAAAAGTAGTTTATAATCCTGTTCATGTGTTGCATCATCAGCTATGTAATTTTTAATAAAAAAGCACCACAAAACTGGCGTTGTAAAAATTATTACTTACAGACTTTGAATAAACACCATAAAATGAAATAAACTCGCAACAATTGTTTCGGGTCGAAAAAACAAACGACCCTTCATCAGGGGAATAAAGTAAGCACGAGTGCTGCAGTCAAAGCGGCAACGCACCAATTGCGTTGCCGCTTTGACTGCAGCACTCGTGCTTACTTTATTCGCCTGATGAAGGGTCGTGTGTATTTTCGACCCGAAACAATTGTTGCGAGTTTATTGCATTTTATGGTGTTTATTCAAAGTTTGTAAGTAATAATATGTACTTTTTACTTTTAAACGCCCGTACTGTGGTGTTTTTTTTTTTTTTTTTATAATGACGTCACAGTTTTTTTTTTTTTTTTTTTTTTTTTTCTACACTATTTTAGAACGTTTACAGTACGTTTTCTAGAACGTTCTGAAAATGTGTATAACGTTTTGAAAACGTTCTAAAGACGTTTAGAACGTTCTGAGACCGTATACGTAGAACGTTCTCAGAACGTTTCTATAACACCGATGGTGATAGTTACACGTTCATTGAACGTTCTCTGAACCGTACTATTGTACGGCTTCAAGATGGACAAATAGACGTCTATAACACGTTCAAAGTGAACGTTCTTAGAACGTGTTTGTAGAACAATTTTTGAACGTTCAGAGAACGTTTCGGTGCTGCTTGGGTTTTGTATAAAAAAAGAAGGGGTGTCGCATCCTTTTGTAACCTCCTAGTGCGGTTTTGATCTTGACCGCAACAATGATTCTCGCAACAAGAAAGTCCATAAGGACTATAGGTGTATTTTACAGTAAAATTTTATGTACTGTAAGGAGATTTACTGCAGAAGACTTTTCTTAAAATATTGTTTAGCAATCACTTATTTTTGTTCATAAAATTTATGATGGCTACGTGTAAGATAAATACCTTTTAAAATGTATCACTTTCTCTGTGGAGGTTGATATACTCTATTAAAAAGTTTGTGTTGTATTAAGTAAAGTAATCTGTAACCATATGATCACAGATCATTATACATTTTATCATGATTTCATACTTTAATGTAAGCCTTTCACCAAACAAAAGTAAGATGAAAGATTACAGATAATTTTTTTTAACAACGTATTTTATTCAAAGGATGGTCCATAAGAGGGTTTTTTGACCCCATGGAATTTCAAGTTCCTATTTTATTATGTGAATGGTTAGACAACTATAAAGAAAAAATGATGCGAATTAATCCGAAAAGTTCAGTATAACATTTATCGAGATCGGGGTCGTCGCTATCACTATTATTACCACTATTTTTACTTTCCGAACACTATAGTGAGGAAAGTATTGTAATCATGTCAAAAATCCGAATTCGAGATTTTGATGTTTCTATACGTTTTGAGGTCCCCTGAGTCCGTTTTCACTATTTTTACGATGATGTATGTATGTGTGTGTGTGTGTGTATGTGTGTATGTATGTGTGTATGTCTGTGAGTGAACACGCTAGCGTCTAAACGCTTTGTTCGATTAACCTGAAAGTTGGTACGCATATTGTAAGTCACCATAGTACGAACCCTATAGATTTTGGTGAATCTAGCACTTATAGTTTTTTTACAGGGACACAAAGAAAAATTCTTTATCATTATGGCCTATGGGAGCAAAATCTTAAAAGTGCGATAGCATCTAAACGCCTTACTCAATTGAGCAAAAAATTTATACACATATTATAGGTCACAAATACTCAATCTGTATAGATTTTGGAGAATCTAGCACTTATAGTTTTTTTACAGGGACACAAAGAAAAATTCTTTATCATTATGCCTATGGGGCCAAATTTTTAAAAGTGTGATAGCGTCTAAACGCCTTATTAATCTGAGCAAAAAATTTGTACACATGTTATAGATCACAGTTGAACTAACTGTATAGATTTTGGTGAATCTAGCACTTGCAGTTTTTTTTACAGGGACACAAAGAAAAATTCTTTATCATTATGCCCTATGGGACTAAATTTTTAAAAGTACGATAGCATCTAAACGCCTTATTGAATTGAGCTGAAAATTTATATGAGTATTATAAATCACTGTTGCACTAACTATAAGCATTTTGGTGAATCTAGCATTTATAGGTTTTTACAGGGACACAACGAAAAATTCTTTATCATTATGATCTATGGGCTCAAAGTTCAGTAGCGTTAAATAAAACATCGTGTAATAGATGGAGAAAAGTACTCAAACACTCTATTATGGTTTTCTCTCTTTTGTTTGTTTAACAACTCCTCTTTCTTTACTTTATCTACAAAACTGTTAATTACTCAATGTTCGGAAAGTCGAGTGGAGTCACTCCAGATTTTTTATGACATGCAGCAGTTGTCTCCAACTGAACAATACAGATATTGCTTTATAAAAATAGTGGTATTAAAAAAAAGTGACCGCGTCGACCCTTGCCCTTATATGAAGAGTCACTATTGTCATAATGATAAATGTAAGCTCCTCTTGTGGGTGTTGTAATTTACATTTTAGAATAGGGTATTCTTTATTCATGTTATATTACAAATTGATATATACTATAATTATACAATTTCTAATCAAAGTATTTGTGTCCGTTGTACATTGATTGTAGAAAGGTGAATATTGGATGTATTCTTAAGAGATAATATAGCATACATATTGCAAAAGTAACGCTCGTAAGCGGAGTTACTGATTTCCAAATTATGCTGATTCTATCCTCCGTATTGAAAGTGTTAATATTGTCTAAATTATGAACTGTATAAGAAAAAAAAAAAAAAAGATATAAATTATATCTTAAAAATATTTAATGTAACAAAAGTACAATTTTAATTCAATTTGTTTACAGAGATTCACTTTCATCTGTTTCATAACTTTCTGACCAGTAAAAAGTACTAACGTCAGCAATTTATTCATTGAAATTAAAGCTGTGTTTATCTTCTTCAGCGTATCTTTTATAACCTAAATACCATAGTACAGTACGTGTTCCTACTTTACAATGGGAATACCAGGATGATATCGGCGGCATAGAGTAACAGTATTGAATCCACGTGTTATAGATTTTTGAAGAAGTATGTCTGGACTGTAACAGCACGCGAATAATATCATTACGTTCTTTATGGGAAAAAAATCATAAAGACCTGAGTCACTTATGTGCTCTTCAGAGTATGATTTCTCATGCTTTATATGATAGCCATCAAGGGTTAAATTACGCAGTTCGTTGATAGTTAATCTAAGAATATTCTTTAAAGACCGTGCTTCCGCTTTTTTTTTTTTTTTTTTTTTTTTTTTTGCCAAACCATTTGTCGTTTAATCCAGATTTTAAACTCTATTAATAATTGCATTGGTTAGATTGTTTGACAAGGTTTATCATTCTGTCTACAATAATCACATCTTCGTCACTCTTCTGGAATCTAGGTGGTCGAAAAACATTAACAATGGCGCAAACTATTCATAAAAAATCACCTATCAGTGGTATTTGGGAATTGGGCATCCCCTGTGTTGATATTTTCCGCCTTTTTAATAACCCATTAACATTAATAAAAAAAATCGATAACTTTGTTTTAAGTTATCCCAGATTTATGGTTCTACCATTTGTTTTAAATGTACTGATCAGTTTTCTTTTTTACTTTAAATTTTTAGTATGTAAATTTTATTATGTAAAAGTATAATTTTATGATGTAAATTTTTTATATGAATATTGGCCCATATTAAAAAATTTACATCCTCCCGAAGATTACTTTCCTCCCAAGGGGAAAGCGATGCACCTACATGCACGCAATTTTTTTCCTAGAATGCTACTACTATTATGAATAATTCATACTAATTTTAAAAACATTCGTTAAAAATAACTCTCATTGTGTACATTTATACGAAATTTTGTCCTATACTGCCATATTAAAAATTATGAAAAAATAGGACAACAGCGCCACCTGTTAAGCGATTGATCCCCAAATGTAATCACCATCAGTTTAGGTCAAGGTACAACTAAATACCAAATTTGGTTAAATTTTGTTCATTGATTCGTGAGATAAAGCGTCCACAAAATTTTTGATACCCATACACAACAGACACGTTTTTAATCGTTTATCACATGAGCGCAAGGGAGCAACACTTTCTAATTGAAATATATTATGTAATACGCTATGGCATTAGGAAAAAAGCAGGTCAAATCCCTGAAAATGGGGTAATTTTAGTCAAAAACCCAAAACTGTGAATATTTGGGCACGTGAGAAGCACACAATTACTAGAGTAGTATAAATATTACTGATAAAAATTTAAATACATATGTTGTAATACAATTAATCGCAAAAATTTCATTCGCCCGAACAACTTTGCATTTTCCTACTTTTTAAAGCCAAAAAACCCTTTTCCCTCATCCTTTTTAAGAAGTATGACAGTTTTAGTTACACTAAAGAAAAAAAAGAAAAGGAAAAGAAAAAACAATAGGGGTAATAAGGAAATTAATATTGTTCGTATGTTACTGGTAAACAGCAAATAACACGGGTCTGCGATGAAATTTTTTCTTCAAGGTGGTGTTTTTTTCTCATGTACTTTTGGATGTCGATTCAGAAACTATTCAAAAATTTCCAGCACGTCCAAATTGACAAAAAAAAAAAAAAAAAAAAAGGATTTTTTGAGCTTAAATCTATACTTTTAACTCCCATTTTTAAATTATTTGCTGGACAGTCTGGGAGAGAAACAAGGAGAGCTAGTTCATCAAGATATCAAAGAAATGTAGACGAGGTATCAGGAAGGACTGAGTGTTAATATATTAGCAGGTTGTTGTTGGATAATGCAAAGAAAATTCCCCCACTTTAAGGCCCTCAAGGCGTGCACAAAAGAAAAACCTCTAAAGGGGTCTTTGATGTAAAGAAACACATTAAAAAGATAATGTGCAAATAATAGCCTATTTGATACGTAAACAATTTCGAGTTTGTTATAAGCCTGAGTGTGAATTCTTCCGATCTCCATCATTACTTTGTGAAAAATAGTTACGTGATAGAAATAAAAGACAAGCATTTCTGAATTCATTGTATCAAAACACGTTACAGACACCCAAAGCAGTAAAAATGAAAAAAAAAAAAAAAAAAAATTTGAAAAGTGCGATTTCGCAGACCTGTGTAATACAAACGTGTATGTGTAAAACGTAATACATAATACGTATATATACGCATATAAAGCATACATATATATATATATATATATATAAACGTATGTATATTACGCATATATACACATATAAAACATAAAAGTACTCTTATACTATATAATATTAATTTTGTATCTATAAAGAATAATTAAAACAGGTATTTCAGATTATGCTTAAATAAGCACAGTCAGAAAGACAGATGGGTATGACTAATGCATCATGCAAGTATATTCACGACATTTCAGCAAATGTGTATAAATTGTAAACTAAAAATCGAAACATAGCTTTTTATAGGAACTTTATAAGATGTTTCCTTTTCTTAAAAGTTATTCTGTGGCACTAAATTACTGATAGTAGTTAATATTTTACATTTTAAAAATATAAATTTTTCGTTATTGAAATTTTAAAAGTATTTAAATTGCTGAATATCACCAAAAAGATTAAATAAAAATTGCATTACTAGTCTACAGTCGTTGCTTTTAGTGTAGGAATTACTTTTCAGTAAATTAATTTTACAGAAGCTTAAAATTTCTTGTATTTATATTAAGCACATTTCGTTTTAAAATAAAATAAACTCTAAAGTAAAAATTAAAAAAAAAAAAAAAGCCCCGTTTTAATTACTCTTAAGATTTTTACTCATACTTTAAATATATGTATATGGACCATTCCATGAGATATGACACATAAAAAAAAAAAAAATAAATAAAAAAATTAACAGCAGAACTCTTTGCTATAGCTTCATAATAACACCTTAACTTTCTGCGTTCTAATCTAAAACTATAACAAAACAATTTTACTTTTTAATTTTCTACAAATTACTTTTAAAATTTTGGGACGGGTGTCGCATTTCATAGAATGGTACATATACAAGTGGGTCTCAAAATGATGTGAGTACTTTCAAATTTAGATATTTTATTGAATAAGAAAAGAAATACTTGATAGAATATTTTTTTTAAGCAGTTGAATAGTAAAGGTAATTTGTAATTCTTTACAAAGTTAATTTTGTTTTATTCATTTTTAAAATAAATATTTTTAGTTTTATGCATATAACTCGAAAACAAGAATGAAGGGAATTAAGCGAGTTTACATTATCATTTCCAGTGCTAAAAAGTAAAATGAAAATAAATAAATAATAGGAAAAAAAAAAGAACCGAAGGAAGAGGAAGGATGATTAGGTATATAATGGCTGTTAAATTGGAAGTGCGTGACTTTGATCGTGACATAATTTTGGCAACAGATGAAATGACAACTGACAACTTCTTGCCAGTTTTAAGTCTAGCAATGTTAATTTATTTTAGAAGAACTTTACTAAAATATTATATAACAATTAGTTTATAAAACGCAAAGTAAAGACATCATAAGAAAGTAAGAGAATCAATTATAATAGTAATTCATTAGCATTGTATAGATAATTTCAGGGTGATTATAGATTTAATCTGAAAACATTTTATAAAGCTCTTCAGTACTCTGCATTCTCTATTATCAACGTCACATAATTAATCGTCGAAGGCTCGACGCCTCATATATAGCTTTATGTGTTTACAATGTGTGTTTTTTTGTCACTAGCCTGGAAAATCTGTGTCGTAAAAATTTGGCATTGCTGGGAATATCTTATTGTCCTATGATAAATATTATAATCTTTATAAACAGACAAAGCTACATATGAGTCGAGACTTCGACAACTAATTATGTGACGTTGATAATAGAGAACGCAGAATACTTAACAACTTTGCAAAATGTTTTCAGATTAAATATATATAATCACCCTGAAATTATCTGTACGATGCTAATTAATTACTTATAATTGATTCTCTTACATTCTTATGATATCTTTACACCTTTCTGAGCTTCATAAACTAATTGTTATACAACATTTTAGCAAAGCACTTTTAAAGTAAATTAACATTGTTAGATTTAAAACTGGCGTGAAGTCGTCATTTCATCTGTTGCCAAAATTATGTCACGATCAAAGTCACGCATTTCAATTTAACTTAACCATTATATATCTAATTCAAGGAAGTTCTAAAATCGATGAAATATTCTCCAATCTTTGAAACAAAAACTCCAAATAATCAAGAATTTAGGCAACTATCTTTATTCCCACCTTACTAGAAAAAAAGTAAGGCGAATTATCGAATGGAATGGACTTGCAAACTCTGTTCATGGTTCAGACTAATGGCTGTGAGTTCAGAGGGCAAATGCCTCAACTGCTATCAACTTGCGGCGTGCTATTCTGACAGAGAGAAACCGTTTCTTTTCCTTTGAAGATCATTTTCCCGACCACAAGAGATGAGGAAAGTTTCTAGATCAGCTTCAATAATCATATGTATAATACACAGTAGTATAAGATCACTTGATTCCATATTGTTGAAGACTCACGTTTGAATTTACTCCTTCAAGCACGAAATAATTTATTACGTGCAAAAAATCTAGATGATATCAAAAGAATATTTCATATGCCTACAGCTAATTTTCTGTTTAAAAAAAAAAAAATCTTTTAAATGTTATTTCTTGTATTCAAGATTTTGTGAGTTTCTTTCTTTCTTTCTTTCTTTTTTCTTTTTTTTTTGTTTATTTTCAAAATATGTCTCTGGTATTATTATTCAGATTCGATTTACATAGCTGCCAATTTTTCCGTTTTCTCGGAAGACTTAATACCAGCATTTTATAACAGCAAATTTTGAAATATTAAATCACAGAAAATTAATATTAGAAGTTTCTATTAAAAATAGTGTTGTTTAGCCTTATTGTTAAGGTTTTAAGAATGTTAAGGTTGGTAGCCATGAATTTACACAGTTATTTTTCTCCAGGTTGAAACCAAAAATATCTAACAATGCCTTTCGCCTTCTAAGGTAAGTGTAAGATTATGGAATGAATGAGCAAAATTCAAAAACTATTATTACAAAGATAAGTAATAGGAAATAGTATGTTACTGCTATCCCCCAAACTTTGTTTTATATTTTCTTAAACAAATACACTTACAACAAATTATTTATTAAAATTATTTGCCATGATGAATGCAGACAATTTTCATCTTAGAGACGCAAACAGAAATAAAGAAAATTTTGTGCGAACAAACGACATCTTAGGAAACGCAAACCTTTTTTATTTTTAATGATAACTTTGTTTTAAATTATTACAGATGTATAGTTCAACCATTCATTTTAAAGGTATTGATGAATTATTTTGAAAAATACTCATATTGCAAATTTACATCCCAGGGTGTTATTTCCCGCCTCCAGAGGGAAAGCGATGCTACTACATATACAAAACATTTTTCCTAGTCGTCTATTATTATTAAAACTTTTTTTTTTCCAATTCCTAATGATTGTTTAAAAATATTTCTTATTCTGTACATTTACACGAAATTTCAATCTATATTGTCATATTAAAAATTACGAAAAAACGGGATGTCAGCCCTACCTTAAGCGATTGACACCCAAAAGGCTAAAAGTGTGATTTCTATCTTATTTTACCTTTTCCTGCAAAATAAAATTTTAACACATTTTATAGTATATAAAATCCACAGTTTGTGCAATGTGTCATTTAAAATATTTTTCAATGCAATGTTTTCTTAAAAACTAAAATTTAAAAATGTAGATTGAAATGTAAAATTCCTTTGAAATTTTTAATTCACTGTCGTAAAAAAGAAAAATACACCACAATCAATGCGTGAAAATGTATTAAAATATGTTTAGATGATTATATAATGTTTAAATATAAAAAAGCTGTAATGCTTCAGTAGGGATAAATGCTGCAAGTTTTCGAAAGAAAAGTTGCGTAAAATGCTTTTATATCTTATACAGGATCGCAGAAGAAAATTATCCTCTGAAGAATTACCATTGTTTGTGAATGGTAATAGCACAAAGTGAATTTCATAATGCAATATACATTTTCCAGTTCACCTAAATTATTTACTAGTATGATACATGCATTACATATTGACACCTGATCATGCATAGCAAGTAATTTCTGCAGGTACATTTTGTATTGCACACCGTGTTTTATTTCTGAAGTATATTTCAGACAACAATATTAGTAATAAATAAATGAATAAATAAATAATAAAATAAATCACATATAAAATATTACAAAAATTTCGGCATAACTATTGTCTACTATAGTATAACTACTAGAAGTTTATTTTTAGTTGTTTAATGCAGTTTTCAACTCCTCTAGATTTTAATATATTAAATAATACACATAGACTTTAAAAGAGCTTATGAAAATAATTCGGATACATTAAATGCTAGTAAGCAGTTATTTATGAACTGCGTTTTAAAAAGAATTAATAAATTTAATCACGGCTCTTTTAGTGCTTAAACTCTCTGTATCAGACTCATCTCATTTTTGTTGTTTTAATATATTTCTTTTTTTTTTCCCTCTCTTTCAAAATTTCTAAAATTCCTTCACGTGTGGTTTCAAAGTCTTTATTAAACTTGTCAACAGAATTAAGTTCCCTTCTTTTAAAGTTCCTATATCCTACTAAGAGACAGTGTAGTGTTTATTTTATTTATTGTTCTTCTTGTAGTCTGCGTTATATCGGAAAAACAAAAATGTCTTACATACCGAGTCAATGAGCACTGTCGTAATATACGCAATAGAGAAATGTCTAAAATCTTCCATTGTTTCACACTGCTATTCGGTAATTATTTTGACTTTCCTTAGGCTATTATTTTTTTTTCTTTATTTTTGCGATTTTCATAAAGCTGTTTACATTTAAAAAACTCCAAAAATACTGTTAATCACACAGAGTATAGACAACAAAAATTTGGTTGGCTAAGCAAAAATTTTTGTAGTTGAAATTTTATTTGAATTAACAAAATAATTTTTTCGGAAGTTCTAATAACAAAAAATGTTTCGTTCAAAAAACTGTTTTTTAACTATAAATATACAAAAATTACAGCAAGTTAAACAAGAAGTTTTTTAATATAAGCAAATACAAAGAAATTTTGTTAAAATTTTGTAAATTTGTTAACAATATCTTTTGCGTTGCCGCAATGAAACAAATTTTTCACTTCTAATAAAAAATTAGTTTATAGCTACAAAATAACCTAAACAAAACGCATTTTGTAGGTTTAATCAAATCCTTTTTTCTGAGAGTGATCTTTACAAAATCGCTTTATATGATAATGGGTTTCATGCTTAAAAATTGCGCACATAATTTATCTTTCTTTCGCTGTTATTAATTAATTAATTTCAAATTTTATATTATTTAATTTCATATTTTATTCAATTTTATTCTACTTTTAATTTATTTTATAATCTTATATTTTATTCAATCCAGACCACAACTTTTAAAGATTTTTGTTCGTTCGTTTGTTTTATCTTAACACTTATATCGTTTATACGTCGTTGCTTTTGAGCTGCACTCGTTTCATTGTTAGAAAGCATAATTAATATTTCCCGAAAAAACGCTACGTATTTTCTTTGCATTTTATGGTAATTGCTCGAAAGTTCTTATTTTTCATCGTTCAACTCAAATTTTTACGTTTCTTTTAATATTCTACTGTAAGGCGAGTGAATGTCAGTTTTTATTTTTATCATTATTATATTTTAGAACCTGAATGACCGAGTTCACTGGATCTCATTGAAAAAATCATTCGTAGTGTTGATACAGTGATTTGTTTTTAGAAAATTACATTTCATTTTTGATTGCCCAGGGCGGAGCACGGGTTGCCATTGAAAGCTAATTTTCCTGGAGATAAGGAAAATTCAAATCGAATTACACTATGAAAACTCTAACTATAATTTCTTAGCAAAACCTTTCAAGCAGTTTTCTAGAAAATCAAATTTCTTCTATTATACTGTTCCGAACAAAGACCAGCGACGACTGATTTTTCTGAAGAAAAAGATAAGTGAGATCATTATTTCATCTTAAAAAAAAAAATAGAACCTCTAAATATTTTTTTCAAAATAAGTCCTAATAGTTAAAAGAAAACAAAGTTTATTCCGCAGTTCTCCTGGATGGTGTGCGGGTTACCAGTGAACGATAATTATACTGAAGAAGAGGGTATTTCAGATCGAAATGTCATCTAAAAAATATAGTAACTCTAAATATTTATCTATCAAAACCATTCGAGTACTTAAAAAAAGTGAAGTTTCTGCCATTTTTTTTTCTGAGAGAAGCGCGGATTACCGGTGAACACTAAATATTCTAATAAGAATGCCAGTTTTTGTGTTTACAATTCAATTGTAAACTAAAAAATTTCCAATATATATTTTTTTTATCAAAATCCTTCAAATAGTTTCTAAGAAAACCACGTCTTTACCATATTTTGACACGTCCGAAATGAGGGTTAACAGTGAACGTTAATTTTCATGAAGATGAGAATAAATCAGATGGGTTTCTCATCTCAAAAAATCCTTAATGCTAAGTTTTCTTAAAATCGATTGAGCCATTTCCTAGAAAACCAAGTTTCTGCCGTAGTTTTGCAATGGGTGGAGTGAGGGCTAATTGTGAACGTTAACTTTCCTGAAGATGGGGAAAATTCATTTTAAATTGTTATCTAAAAAAAAACCCAAACTTTAAATATTTATAAAATTAGTTTGAGCAGTTTCCAAGAAAGCAAAATTCCAGCCATATTTTGCTACGGTAGACTGGGGGTTAACACTGCAGTGAACTTTAATTTTCCTGAAGATGAAAATATGTCAGATAATTTTCCTATTAAGAAAAAAAAAGTTCTATGTTTTTACTAAAATCGTTTGATTTATTTCCAAGAAAACTAAATTTCTGTCATATTTTGCAATAGACGGAAATGAGTTAACAGTTAACTCAAACTTGCGTTGAGAAGATGATATGTCAGATGGATTTGTCATCTCAAAAAACACTTACCTCTAAATATTAATGAAAATCGTTGGAGCCATTTGTAGACAACTGAGTTTAAGCGATATTTATCAACGGAAGAAATAAGGGTAGACAACGAAAGCTAATTTTCCAGAAGATGGTGATAAATAAAAAAAAAATCTTTAACCCTAAATTTTTATTAAAATCATCAGATCCATTACCTAGTAAACCCGAATTCTGTCAAATTTTTCAACCTGTGGTTTTTGGAATAGCAGCAAATGCGAAATTACCTGAAGATGAGGGTAAGTACAATCGATTTTTCAACCCCATAAAAGGCTTAATCCCAATCTTTCATCAAAACTATTATATCCATTTCCGAGTAAATACAATTTCTGCCATATTTTGCAGCAGGAGGATAGAGGGTTAATAAAAAACGAGAATTTTCCATGAGAATGAATCTAATCAATTTTTCACTTCAAACTTTCATCAAAATAGTTAGATTTATTTCCGAGTAAATCCAACGTCTGCCATATTTTGCAACCGGCGATACAGGGTTAACAGCGAACAAAAGATTTCCTGAAAATGATGATAAGTCCCATTAATTTTTAGTCCGAAACAACTCTTAAAATCCCCAAACGTTCTTAAAAATCGTTATATCCATTTTCTAGTAAACTCAATTTCTGCCATATTTATTAACCAACATATAAAAGGTTAACAGTGAACCCTAATTTTCATGAAGATGAGGATAGGCCTAAAGGATTAATTACTCAAAAAAAAAAAAAAAAAAAAAAGAAAGAAAGAAAGAAACCTCAGACATTCATCAAAATAATTATATCCATTTTCGAGATAAATCCAATTTCTGCCATATTTTATAAATGGCAGTTAAAGCGTTAACGATAAACACGAATTTTTCTTAAATATAAGGACATATAAAATCGATTTTGTACAACAAAAAACACTTAATCCCAAATTATCATCAAAATCATTACATCCAGTTACGAGTAAACCCAATTTCTGTCATATGTTATAGCCAGCTGATAAAGGGTTAACAGCGAGCAGAAATTTTCCTGAAGATGAGGATAAGTCCAATCGATTAAGCGCCCCAAAAAACACGTAACCCCAAACTTTCATCACAACCTTTAAATCTATTTCCGAGTAAATCTAATTTTTGCCGTATGTTGCAACTGGCGGATGAAGGGTTAACAGCAAACGCGAACTTTCCATCAGATAAGGATAAACTCAATTGATTTTTCTCCTAAAAATTCCCTTAGCGGAAACTGTCATCAGAATCGTTAGAGCCGTTTCCAAAATCCCCAAGTCAAATAATATATATTATTTGACTTGGGGACGTGACTTTGATCAAGTGACTTGTTATTTTATATAACAGGTAACGTGATTAACTCGTTTAATGTAAGAGAAGTATTTAATGTAAGTAAGACATCTTCAGTTTTTAAAGGGAAAAATTTATTTGTTTTTAATAGGTTGATTCTAATGAAATTCACTAACTGTCTTCTAATAGTGAAAAGGAATTTTGTGAAATCCCTATAATTAAGGTACTTTCAGAGAAAGCAAAACAAGTTTGACCTTAATGTATTGAGAATCATGTTATTCTGTTAAAAAACACATTTCTATAAAAATATTAAAATATACTTTCCATACGTTAGTAATCATAATGCACTACCTGGCCATAAATGACCGGACACTTTGGCCTTCAGATTTTTAATCAAATGTCTACAGAAATACTTGAAAAATTATTCTCAATCTTTGGCTTCTAAAGAACATGTTATACCTGGTATATTTTATTGCTGTGAAGTCTAAAAGGGAAGCATTAAAAATTAAAGAAAAAACAAATTATTTGGTATCACCCTGTAAAAAGTAATGCTTAAAATACGCGGTAGCTGTAATATGTCATTTTGATGCTTTTTTTAGTTATCGCGTTATCTGTATTCTTTTGTATCTATAAATACCACGTACACTATAAAAAATTTCTGTAAATTTACTGAAATATTTATTCAACGCCTCTGTAAATTTACAATAATTCTTAGTTAAAAGTAAATAATCGAATTTTTCAAACTTTATTCTGTATTTTTATCTATTTTTATTATTTAATAAAAATAGATAAAAATTAAAAAGAAATGCTTCTACTTTCGGAAAAGCATTCTAGGTCACAAATATATTCTCTCCAATAATTAAGTTAATATTAGCGATTAATTGCATATATACAATAGATTTTTTAACAACTCTATTTTTGTCTGTAATTTTACATAAGACTTAAGATAAATGATTACCAGTAGTTTTCTGTTGCAAATTTTAACTGCTTATATTTATGAAGCTATAAAGTTTTTAATATTTTTATTTTCCCCCCTTTTTTTATTATATTATGCAGGATATTCAGCCAAATGTAATGCCCTATTGAGGAAATTTGACATACTACATTAAACACACAACGTACAGCTATCAGAACATTAAAACATTAAATGTATGATGAAATATGAATATTTTTACTAAATAATTTTTAACTGAGCATGGGCAATCATTAACATAATCTATTTTTCCTATTTTATTAGCCAAATGCATTGAGCGATTTATATAAACCCAAAGAAATTATCGTGAAAATTCAAAAAATTATTTTTTTATAGAATGAACTGAATTTCAGTTCCTGTCAAACAAACAAACAAAAAATTGTATGAAAATGTGTTTTAATTCGTAAAGGGTAATATTGTGACCACTTTTTGTAGATACCCAGCAAAACCTCAGATGACGGCCAGCATGAGGCCAAGTGCTGGTTGCCAGCAGTAGATGCAGTTGGCCCGCCGGTGGCAAAAGTTAACGTTGCCGCAGGGAATATGTTACGCCGGCCGTCAGTAGGCCGTATTCAACCGATCCACTGTTGGCAGCCAGCAGTAAGTTAAAAATAAGTTAGTGGGCCGGTGATTGGATCGTTGCTGGCAGCTAGCAGTATGATTAAAATAGGTAATGGGCCACTGTTGGCAGCGAACATTAGGTTTGAAATTGTTAGTGGGCCAGTGTTGGGCCATCTGGTGGCAAATATAGTTTTTCCATGTTGTTGCTGGCAGCCTACAGTGGGCCAGCTGTGGCAAACATAAAAATATATATTACTGCCGGCAGTCTTCATTGGTCCTTTATATTTTACCATTAAGGGCCCACTTCACTCACCGTCGTCGGAAGCCGAAGCCAATGTTATTCTATGGGAAATTTTCTTTACAAATAACTTATTAACTAATACATATTTTTAAATTCTGTTTTCACATTCTGAAAATTCCCAACTGTTAAATTGACGGACTTTTTTTAAAGAAATATTTTTTTATTTTTTATATTTTATTTTGAAGCTGCAAAATACGAATTTTCAATATGTGAAATTTTTCATTTTGCACTTTCAAAATAAAATATTAAAAATTAAAAAAATACATTTTTAAAAATGGTCCGACAATTTAACAGTTGGGAATTTTCTGAATGTGAAAACAGAATTTAAAATATGTATTAGTTAATAAGTTATTTGTAAAGAAAGTTTCCCATAGAATAACATTGGCTCGGACTTCCGGAGACGGTAAGTGAAGAGGGCCGATAACGGGTCAGCAGTGATTTGGTTATAGCTAGTACTTTCATTTTATTGGTGATACCTTTAATTTTATTAGTGCTTTTTTTTTTTCTTTTTTCTTTTTTTTCTCTCTTTTTTCTGATGAGGTAGCAGCCAGTTTTTTCTATGCAGCCAATATTTAATTTGATTTTGTACATATTCATTTTTAAATACTATTTACAAGTATTTGATTCATACACTATGGTTATAAATTCAGGATTTCTAGTACAACATATAGGAAATATTCAGTTGATCCATTACATTTTTTGGAATGAAGGAGATTATGTTTTTTTTTTAAAGTGTTTAAATTTCAATATGTTTAACTTTGTTAAGTTATTTGATGTAAATAACTGTAACTTTACATGTGAAAATTATAAAATATTGAAACAAAAATTGTTATAAAGAGAGCATTGTAAAAAACAAACACCATAAACTCAAAAAAAAAAAAAAAAAAAAAAAAAAAAAATGCAGCAATTGTTTCCGATCGAAATAGCACAAAAACCCTTCATCAAGCGAAACAAAGTGGGCATGAGTGCAGCAAAAGTAATTTGCTGCATTCGTGATTTTTGTTAGACTCACGAAGGGATGCATTATTATTTCAACCTGAAAGAACTGATGCATTTTTTTTTCATTGGGGGGGGGGGGGGGGCAATGATTATGTTTATTTACAAATTTTTCTATTTATTACTATCAGGCTTTGCCCGCTTTGCTGTCCCTACAATTAAACGAATTAAAAAAAAAAAAAAAAAAAAAGAAAGAAAGAAAGGAAAGAAAATCAATAGATAAATATAATTTTCTTTATATTACTTTAAAATTAACAACTAAAGCAAAGTCCACTGAAATCACATAAAGCAAAGTTTTAATTCTCCGCTGCATTTGGCAGCGTCTTCGTCTTTCGTGCAATGTTCGACCCGGGTCCCCACTGCCTTCGATAGAGCCTTAAACGGCAGGTTCAATTTGTGTGTTTATCGGTAGACAGGTGGTGCTACTATTATTCAGGAACTACAGCTTTACTATAAAACTCAGCACCTATTAGACATCTTAGTTTATGTACTATATATCATAGAATTTAGTTACATGAAATAGTTTTCCTAACCTTCTTTCTATTATATTAAATTTATATTTAGAATAAATTTATTATATTATAAATTTATAATATAAATAAAATATATAATAATATTAATATAATTATTCTATATTTATGTATTCATTTGACAAAAATTCTGTCAGCAATTTCACGCCGAAGATAGTATTAAGATATGCCATTAGCACTATTTCAATCCCATGAGGCAATTATGTTTTTGAAATGTTTAAATATCACTTCCAATTTTTAATATTTCATTTTGAGTTTATTTTAATAATAGTTAGTGATATTTCCAAATGTATGAAAGAGCAGTACTTCGCTGTTTATAACTACTTCACTCGTGCCTACTTTATTCACCTAATGAATGGTCATGGAATCATTTCGACCTGAAACTTTTATTATTATTATTATTATTGTTGTTTTTTACAATTTTGTAAATTAAATTTACAAAGTTCTCTACTTACTTTTTTCAACACCAGTTCTTCATTAATTTTTTTGCTGTAATAAGTATATGTTTTAAAATCTGTCTCTCTCTTGTTTGTTTTAGATACATTTTCTTTTTTTCAATTTATTAAAATAAATTATGCTAGAAAGGTTTTTGAGAACATTTAGTAAAATGACAGGAAAATTATTGTTGAAGAAGGAAAAAAGTAAGTAAACTTTATAAATTATGAAACAACACACCAGCCGTTTCCACTCAAAATAATTAAGCTCGACCCATCACCAGGAAAAGATAAATTGACTACGAGTTCAGCATAATATCATCGACGAAATGTAGTAGCTTAAAAACAGCATGTCTTCAAAATCTTGAGGTCGATAACCGAGTTTAAAATTATACTTACCATAAAGCGAAGATTAGAGATCAAACAATCCGACCCACATTAAAATAATAATAATAATCTGCAGTAATTTTATCGGTTATTACTACACATATTTTACTCCTTTTATATTTTATTATTATTGTTGTTGTTGTTGCTGTTGTTGTTGTTGTTTTTAAATGAAGTGGTCAGAAAACATAAAAATGGTTTGTCAATTTACACATCTAATAATTTTCCTGTTAAAGCAAACTGATACATGCGTCATAATATAACAAAGAGAGTGTACATAGCGAATTAACAACAACAAAAAAAGTTAGAGTAGTTTTGGAAGCACTCATTTCCAAGATTTCCAGTTGCTTCCACCTAACAAGGACTCTTGTCAATTTTCCTGTATTAAGCAAGTATTACATGCTAAAAAGGGGTTTATGTAGCAAATTTGAAGAAAGTTAAAGTCGTTTTTTTGAGATATCGGTTTCTGTCCCACTGATAATTTCACCAAAACTTAGTAAACTGATCTGTTCATCATAAACTAACAATTGCGTACGAAATGATATCTAAAAAGGAATTAATATAGCGATTTTGAAGAAAATCCATAAAGCTGTTTTTAAAAGAAAGCACTTCTGAGACTTAAAATTGTTGTGTATTTTTATAGGACGTTTATCAATTTCCCTGAAATAACAAATACAAAAGACATCCAAAATAAAGTTTATATAACTTTGAAGACAATCGCCAGTTTTTTATTTCAGATTTCCAGTTTTCAAGAAAAGTTGGAAAAATCATCTGTACACTATACCTGTCTTAATTCAAAAGTTCGTCTTTCTTTATTAGTGATGATACTCAGATATGATACTCAGATATGATATGATTAGATATGATACTCAGAAAATTTCCAGAAACATATACACATATATGCAATACAGATACACAAACACACAGACTAATTGCCAAAAAACACTTTTCTGACTCACGAGACCTTAAAATATGTAAATCAGGTGAAAACTCGAAATCAAAATTTTTGACCGAATACAATGCTTCCATTATCTACGGTATTCGGATTATGGAAATGAATAATAATAAATAATTAGTTGACACAAATCCTAGCATAATTTCAGATAGAAATCATTATTTTATTGAAGAATTTGTTTAATAGCGTACTTCAAATAGTTTTAATCTATTAGCTGTTAATAAACAAATATATTTCTTTATAGAGCTGTAAAAAATAGAAGCACTCATTTAAAAATAATTGATGAATTTACTAATTTTTCTTCTACTTTTTTCGTTTATTTTCTGAACACAGTTCCTCGTTATCAGGATAAACAAATCTCCTCCCTGCGCAACCCAACGCTGACGCAGCAGTTATCAGTTACATCTTGTTGTTTTATGAAAGAAGTACAGCTGTTTTCTGTTCTGATTTAATGTGTTGTTAGGTGATATAAGTATATGTGTGTTTCTCATGCATGCAAAAATTCAAGAAAATCAATTTCACTTGTTAATATAATTTATAATTTTACTTTATATTTAGAGTGTGCTTATTAATTACATTTTTTTTTTAAATATTTTTAGAATTCCACAAAACTCATATATGTTATACAGGTTTTGCAGACTTATTGTAGGATGCTTGTCATAAAAAGATGTACAGGTAACACAAATGGTTTCAGTATAAAAATCCATAAAATAATTTGGATACATTACAGTTTACGAGAAACTTCTTATCAGCGCACGTAAAAATCTTTATACAGCGTTAAAAATACAGATCAACATAAATTTTATAGATGCAATAAAAAATGTTTTTAATCAAAAATGATAAAATAAATATTTGTAGTTCATTTAATAGTGATGCACAAACATATTCTTATAAGTTACCGCAAATTAGGGGGGGGGGGACTATTTCAGTTTCGTAAAAGTGAAATTATTTTTCTTCCTTGCATTTAAAAAATAATAATTAACAAATAAATAAAATAAAACTGTTAGGGCTACCACTTTTTTTTTTTTTTTCCTATAATAGTTTATAGAAATTACATATGAAAATTATTATTTATGAAAATTATTTTCTATGATGTAGGTAGGCGATTTTCATTTAAAACAAGTACAATATACTAAACTTCGAAAGAAAATCAATTTTATAGTAATATATATATATATATATATATATATGAAGACAATTTTTGACATTCGGTTTTCGACGTATTTGCATGTTTTGAGATTCCTGAACACGATTTGATCATTTTTAGAAAGTTCCCCTCTGTAAATGTGTATAAAAAATGTCTGGAAGCTGTATCTCACGAACCAATGGACGAAATTTAACCAAATTTGATATTTAATTAAAATAATTTGATATATGATTAAAATCGTTCTTGATTACATTCGTGTATCATTCACTCAACACATGGCTCCATACTTCTACTTCTTCGTAACTTTCAATATGACATAGTAGAGGAGGAAATTTCATATAAATGATTTCAAATAAATGATAATTATTATTTTTTTAAGTTTTTATTATGAATTAAAAAATAAGTATTTAAATAACTAACAACTAACCAGGAATTTTTTTTTTTTTTTTTTGGTATAAGTTGAGGAATCGCTCGCCTTTCTCCATCAGGGGATAAATTTTCAATGGTGGTATTTTTCAAAAGAAACTCATCAATAACTTCCACATAAATGACTAATATAAATTTGTGGTAAATGAAAACAAAGTTATAAATTATTTTTAAAAAAAAGAAGAAGAAGAAGAAGAAAGCATTTTATTAGAAGTTGGCACAAAATTGATTTTTTATTTATTTATTTTTTTTATTGACAAGCACTGTTCTAAAATGAAAATCGTTTCCATGCATTCAGGAAAATGATTTTAACAAATTATTATTTGCACTACGCGAATTTGCATAATAAAAAATATAGAAGAAAGTTTTGTGGTGCCACAACATACTAGTTTTTGTCAAAAATAATAAAATCAATAAACTTGCTTTAAAATATCACAGATATATAATATAATCGTTCGTTTAAAGATATTGACGAATTCTTTTCAAGAATACCCATATTGGAAATTTACTCTATCGGGTATACTTCTCCCTCAGGGGTGGAGGAAGCGATGTTTGTACATTAAAAAAAAAAAAAAAAAAAAAAAAAAAAAAAGCGGAAGAAGTAAACTTTCTAGACTACTATCACTTTCATAAATATTTGAGCACACACAAAGAGACAGACAATTTTTCAAATTATGTTCATCAGAACAACTCAAAACGTGCAAAATCTATCGGAAAAAGGATGTCGAAAATTTTCCCGAATCTATTGCTTTCTTCTTAACAACACTGAAGGTAGAAAAAAAAATGAAACATAAACTATAAATAGTTATAACTGTTCTAATAACTTTCTCCCGTCCATATAACATAACTATTTAAATTAAGATCCATAATTTTTATTTTATTAAATCAATTAAAATAATAATAACAATGATAAAATACTAGAAAGTTAGCGACTGTCATAATTTACTAAAACGGATCAACTGGATAATTGTTATATATTTCTAGAAATCCTTTTGTTATAACAATGGTTTTAGAATCAAACATTTAAAAAAAATAATATTTAAAAAATAATACAAAAACAAATTAATAATTGAATTACTTACTCATATATTCTTTTTACGAGATTTTCAATCTCGAAGACACATCCGCAGACTACACTAACGAACAAAAACTTCGTATGAAATGGCGGACAGCGAGGGAATTTCAAATCAACAGAAAAAGAATCACAGCGCCCTCTATGCATACAAATTGGTTATGGCTTAATAATTTGTGGCTACAACATGAAAAACATGATGTTGGCCTTGTGGTGATAGCTTGCATAAGGCCAACTGTGTTTATGCCACCTCTGGGCCACCGACCATTTTTCTTTAGGCTTCCATCACTGCTGGCAGCCATCAATGGCCCGCTGCTGGTGTTATATGGGGCAACCGGCAACTGATGGCAAGTGCAGGATGCCAGCAGTAGGCCATAACGAGCCCGCCACTACAAGTTTTGCTGGGTAAGGATAAAAACCCTACCATTTTCCTTAAAAAAAAAAAAAAGAAAAAAAAAAAAAATCTATACATATAATAAAATAAGATGTGTGTGTTTGTATGTGTCAGTGTGTATGTATGTCCCCGGAGCTTTTTAGGAAAACGGCTAATCACAGAGTTACACAAATTTGCAAGGAGGTTCGTAATAACATCTTCTGATGCACCTCGAATCCCAATTTTCTAATTTTCGATTAGTTTTCTTTTAATTAGAAGTTTTTGTTTTATAGAAATTGATTTTGACATAGTGCTTCCGTGTCACACTAAAAAACAAGGCGTTTCCGTTTTGAAGTAAATTTCGGTCAATGGCTCAGTAGGTTAAAGCGTCAAGCTGTTAATGCGATGGTCGTGGGTTCGATACTCAGTGGCAGATGTGTTACTTCTCTTGCAGATAATTAATAGATAAGATGCCAATTGTAAACGAAAACATTACATTGTCTAAACAGTATCCTACGAAATTCTGATTAGTTTTTTTTTTTTTTTTTTTTTTTTTTTTAATTAAAACGCACAAAATAAAAATTTAAGTGAAAGAAAAAAAAAAAAAAAAAAAAAAAAAAAACACCGGAGCCTTAAAAATCATAATATAAATGTTTATTATTGAAGAGACATGGTTATAAAAATATAAACGTTTCATCAATAAGTAAATTTTAAAGAAAAATATAGATGTTTCACTCTTGCAAGAGATGAAATATTTTAAGCAATCAAAATATTTTAAAAAGCATTCAAGATTCTTTTCATATTTGTTAGATTTTTGATTTTCTTTTAAATTAATTAAAATATGAAAATAATTTCTTTATAGTAGCTTTAAAATTAGCCATTTAAATATTAATTTTAAATTTAACAGTCGCCAGAAAAGTTTTCCAGTTCATTTTTTTTCGACAAAAAAAATAAATATATTTTCACGCGAATAACAAAAAATTTGTTACTAAATAATGAAACTTAAATATTTAATAGATGCTGAGATATAGTCATCTTAGAAATCGTAGTTCCTAAATAATAATAAATCTACCTGCCGTCGATAAATACCCAAATGGAAGTACCCAAAAAAGACTTCTCTGCAGGCAGTGTTATAACCTGGACCCGATGCAGTGCATGCGAAAAAAGTCCTCCCGTAGGCTGCAGGTACCCGAAGCAAGGTTTAGAGCGATTTCAATGTAGTTTTATATATATATATATATATATATATTTATATATATATATATATATATAATGCGATATAAAAAATAAATAGTAATTCAATTCTATTGAAAAATCAATTAAATATAGTGACCAGCGATGCGGGCGTAGCCTGCTAGTAAAAAATAAAATAAAATAAAATTCAGTTTATTTAATTGACGACAACATTTTGTATATTCACGATATTTATTATTATTTACTTGTTATATTGTTGTTTTTCATTATTTTCCCCCAATCTATATGCTTTTCTTTCACGAGAATCGTGTGCAGCACAGTCAACTGTTTTAACCGTGTTCGGTAATATATGGTTCATCGGAATAATACAATCATTACTAGCAGCAGAGTTACAAACTTTTATAATTTATTCTGGAGCATTATTAGATCCGTCTTTTCTTCATACCACTTATATTCCACAGTAATTTTTTCTTGTATTATTTTAGGTCTTTTTATTGGAGAAAATTATTATTTAAATAAAGATTCTCCGGAATTAAGTATAAAAATTGGCAACTCTCCTTGTAAGGATGGAAGCTTATCATTTATGAAGGTTGACTATATTTCCTGTAATAAGGTACTTGTACCCAATATGGACAGTGCTCTCAATATGGACACCCCTAATATCTTTAAAAGTAACAAATTTAATAAAGAAATGGCGCAACATGTACGTGAAGAAAAGCAGTTGAAAAGATAATTTAGCCTGGAAAGTGCAAAAAAGCGAGCTGTTCGCCATATTGAAGGAAACTTGTTTTTTCGTGGTGTGCTGATCGTAATTACAGGTAAGTTTAAATTCTTATTAGATATGGTAAAATTACTTTAAATATTGAATTATGGAGTGTTTTAGAAATCTGATAAAACATATTTTCGATTGCTATTGCATATGTTGCTTAAAAATGTTTTCTCTGTTTATTTATTACAAGATTTACTAAAACTACGCCCGATTCCCAATATGGACACCTTATGTCATGTCCACATTGGAAGTACAGCAAGTGAATCTTCAGGTTCACAAATTTGTAAAATATCTGTTTAATTTTATTTTATTTAGCTAATTCATAATAAATTAATGTTTATATGTATTTTTAATCTTAATTATAGTATCCGTACATTACGAATTAAGAGTGGAAGTACACCTTTTTACAGGTTTGTCAGTGATTACTTGAACGACTTTTATTTTCTTAACTGTTACTTAAACTTTTTGTTTTCAATTGCAAAAATGTTTCAAATCAGATGCTGAGATAGTAATGTAAAAAATTTGCATCAAGAAATTTTAATTTTTAAGGTGAGGTGGGACCTGAGGAGGATGGAGGTGGGGCAAAACATTAGAAAAAAAAAAAAAAAAAATCAAAAGCGAAAATAAAGTTCGTCCAAATTATCTGTGAATAAACTGTCAAATTTTTCCTTCTTATGTTCCTTCTTATGTTTCCTTCTTACTGTTTTTTTTTCCAGGTTTTTTAAAGATTTGCTCATTATGGTGCCGAAAAAAAGAGACAAGTGGACAGAGGAAAAATTGCAGAATGCCATTCGAGCCATACACAGTGGGACATCATTTGCCAGTGCAGCTAAAGCAGCAGGGACATACACCCTGTGTAGTAGGTCAATAAGGAGCCACCTGTCTCTAATATGGACATGCATGTCCATAATAGGGGCAGGTGGTTCCTTATATGGACACTTGTAAACAATTTTTGTTTTTATCATTTAAATTAAACCATAATAATTACAAGGTCGCTAATTTTAATAATGGTAGTCAACAGTCCAGGGATAGTGGTCATACATTTTTGGAGTCCTATGACGTGTACTCGGGGGTGAAAAAAATACATTTTCCTTAGGGTGTCCATATTGGGTACAGGTACCTTATTTCAAAATAAATTAATCCAATACATAATTTGCAATATCTATGTGTAATGAATGTTTCTGGTAATATCTGTTGTGATATTTAATCTCAGACATTCTTTTATTAACTTTCATTTTTCTTGTTCCGAACTTTCTTTTTTGTTTTTTTACTTCCCGCCAAAAGATTGTTCGGTGCACCTGCCGTATCACGTGACGATGTGTCGCGTCTCTCTACAAGTACATTGTAATTCTTTTTTTTTTAATCATGTAATTTTCGTTATTCGGAACTGACGTTCCATTTTTCTTATTCTATTTAATCATAATTTTTTCCTTTTGTCTAAGATGAATAAATTAAAGTAAAAAACATCTAGACTTTCTTTCATTACCTAGCAACGAGTGAATTATCCTAAATATAATAGATCTACATATTATGTAAGAATTTCTCACTCTAATCAAGATTAATTATAGGAAAAGTAGTTGCTGGTCTTTAATACAGAAGTCATATTAAGGAGATTTTTTCTTCACCAATGGAATTTGCAATTACCTGTGAAAACCCAGGTAAGCCAAACTTTATTTAATTATATCACTGTTATTTTGGCAAAGAATTATTAGTAAGAAATATTTGTTATAAATATATTTAAATAACTAATTTGAGGAAACTCCGAACTCATGCACATATTCAGAAAGTATTTTTCTATTAGATTATGATTCTGATATTTTGAATTGAAAATTTAGATTTATTCTTGACAAAAGTTCAAAAGTTTTTTTTCATTGCACATTGGAAGAGATTGCTACATTTAAATAATAAAATAAATAAGAAATGAAAATGTAAGCGAAAATATTTGTTTTTGTTTCTTCAAAACCGAAGTGACACTAAATCGAAAGTATTGAAAAGTGCTTATTTTCATGAAAACTATTTAATTTTATTTTCTTCTTCAAGTACTATTTATCCTAACTGTGTTGATTTAAAATATTAAATGAATATTTACGAATTGAACAAATATTAACAAAACTATTACAAAAATTTTGTTTAAGTATGTCAGCAACAAAAGATATACAAATTGAACCGCTGAACTCTACAAATTATAATGTGTGGAAGTTTCGTATTGAGATGTACTTGCAAAAAGAGGATCTTTTTACAGTCATTACTGACGATCCTCCCAACCCAATAACCGATCAGTGGCGTTCAAAAAATAGAAAGGCCAGAGCCATTATAAATCTACTTATTGATAACGAACAAATCGTGTATGTTATGAATCTAGATACAGCACGAGAGTGCTGGAATGCTCTGCGCCAAGTCCACGAAAGATCATCCCTTACGAGTAAGCTTTTCTTACTTAGGAAACTTTATTCCATAAAATTAATGGAAGGTGGTGATGTAAACCAACATATAGCTGATATATATAAAACACGCGACAGACTCACTGCTATAGGTGAAGTCATAGACGAATCGCACCTAGCTGCATTAATGCTATGCTCACTCCCTCCTTCGTATGACGTTCTCATAACAAGTCTCGAATCGAAAGACGAAGCGCAATTGACACCTGAGTATATACGAAACAAATTAGCTGATGAATATGCCAAAAGGCTTGAAAACAAAACTTATCAAAATTCAGCGTTAAAAGTCCAATACCATAACAAATCGGAGAAATTCTGCAAATACTGTAAGAAAAGTAATCATAATATAGAAGAATGTTATAAGTTAAAAAACAAAAATAATTCTGCTGTTAAAAGTCACAGTAAAAATTTCAACAAAAAACCCAACTTCAGATCCAACATATGCTCTCAGAACAATGAGAAGCCAGATAGCGCTCAAATTGCAGAGGGGAGCAATAAACCAAAAGCTGATAAATTGTATTCTTTTTATGTTGGAGATAAAACTGTAAATTGGGTGGTTGATTCAGGGTCGTCTTCACATATCTGCAATGATAAACTAAAATTTCGCGATCTTAAAAATAACGTTTCTAACGTCACTATCGCGAACGGCACGCAGCTAAAATCTTTGGGTTCCGGTACTGTGGATTTGTATACCGTAAATTCGGAAAACACACAGAACAAAATAACACTTAAAAATGTTCTTTATGTCCCTGAAATAGAAACTAATTTAATTTCTATAAAAAGAGCAACAGAGAATGGCTGTATCGCTGTATTTGATGATAAAACCTGTAAAATTGTAAATCAGGGAAATACATGCATTGAGGGATATGTGAAAAATATCTTATATGAATGTCAATTAAATTATTCTGAAAACAAACACACAGCGAACATTGTAATACAAACTTGTGATAACGAAAATTGCATAAACAAGTGGCATGTGAAACTTGGCCACAGAAATACTAACCACATTAAAGATTTAGTTAACAAGGACATGGCTGTGGGTATAAAATTAAATGATTGCAAACATAATACTGAATGTAAAACATGCATAATGTCAAAATTAACTGATTCACCTTACCCCAAAGCTGCACAATTTAGAGCCTCCGTACCACTCGAACTGGTCCACACAGACTTATGTGGCCCTATGAAAACCCCCACTGTAGGTGGAAAATATTACTTTCTTACATTTATAGACGACTACAGTCGTTATACTATTATATATTTGCTAAGAAATAAGTTTGAGGTATTTTCTAAGTTAAAGTAATATGTGGCTATGACCGCAAACAAATTTGGCCGAAAAGTGCAAGCAATTCGCTCCGATAACGGGGGTGAATACACTAGTATGGAAGTGAATGAATTTTTGAATAAAGAAGGAATTGAGCACCAGTTTACCGTTCCTTACTCTAGTGCTCAGAACGGCGTGGCAGAACGTAAAAATCGTACGCTGACCGAAATGGCTCGCTGTCTGCTTAAAGACAGTAATTTACCGAATTCCTTTTGGGGGGAAGCCGTAAATACTGCAAATTACATACAAAATAGGCTCCCGACCTCCTCATGCGACTCAACTCCTTACGAAAAATGGACCGGCCGTAAACCCGATTTATCAAATATAAAAACATTCGGATGTCGCGCATACGCATATGTACATAAAATACATAGGGGAAAACTGGATAGCACCGCTCAAGAAGGAATTTTTGTGGGATATGATAATCGTAGCAAAGGCTACAGAATTTGCACAAATAATAAAAATGTAATAATTAGCAGAACAGTAAAATTTTTGGAAGATGAGAATAGAGAATCCCACAATAATGAAACATCACAAATTAAGAATGAAAATTCAAATGATGAAATTCCGGTGTCCAAATTACCAATATTAGATACTGATATAAATATAGATATAGCGGGCGATAACGATAGTCCGGATGACACGCAAACTCTGCCGCGACGATCACAACGATTAAATAAAGGTGTTCCGCCCGACAGATTTGCATTTGCAGTATATGACAAAAGAATTGATGAGCCTAAGTGTTTTGATGATATACTAAAAATTCAAAACCCAGCTGAAAAAGAAAATTGGCTGAATGCCACACTCGACGAAATGAATTCACTCAGACAAAACAATACTTGGGAACTTGTTGACGCTCAACCAGGGACCAAAGTAGTAGGGTGTAAGTGGGCGTTCAAGGCCAAATACAATAGCCAAGGACAAGTCGAGAAATATAAAGCCAGGCTTGTTGCCAAGGGTTTTTCTCAAAAATACGGGGTGGACTATGACGAAACTTTTGCACCAGTTGCATCGCATACCACTCTAAGAAGTTTCTTGACCATGTCACTATATAAAAATTTGAATCTAAGGCATGTAGATATAAAAACTGCTTTCCTACATGGAAATTTGCAAGAAGATGTATACATGCATCAACCCGAGGGTTATGTTGTCCAGGGCGAAGAAAATAAAATATGTAAGTTAAAGAAAGCGATATATGGCTTGAAACAAGCCGCTAGAGCGTGGAATTTGAAAATTAATGAAACATTGTGTAAATTAGGATTTAAACAAAGTCAACATGACAAGTGTTTATATATACGTAACAAAGATAACACAGAAACTTACATTCTTGTGTATGTTGATGATCTACTTGTAGCTGGTAAAAATCACGATATTGACATACTAATTAATCAACTTAGGGAAGAATATCCATTAACCGACCTTGGGGAAGCCAAATATTACCTCGGCATAAATATAGAAAGACCTTGTAAAGGGGTAATTACGCTTGATCAAAATAATAAAATACGAGACATTGTAACCAAATTTGGGCTAGATAACGCACGGCCCTCTGACACACCAATGGAACCAGGGTATATAAAATTAACTGATAATGACAATCTCTTACCAAACAACACAATGTACAGACAGGCTATAGGCGCGTTACTTTACATTTCTACAGTATCGCGACCTGATATAAGTGTTGCCGTTGGCATCTTAAGCCGTAGAAACGAAAATCCTAGAGCGAAAGACTGGGAGGCAGTTAAAAGGGTTATTAGATATTTGAAAAATACCCAAGATATTAAATTAAAACTTTGTAACTCTGGTGAACCTGTTCTTAGAGCATATTCGGATTCGGATTGGGCCAATGACCCAAGTGATAGAAAGTCTATATCTGGAAATTTATTTAAGATAGGAAAAAATCCAATATTTTGGACTTCGAAGAAACAGTCCTGTGTGTCCATGTCTTCAGCAGAGGCTGAGTACGTCGCAGCTGCGAGTGCTGCACTTGAAATACAGTGGCTCAACAAACTACTGGATGATTTAAATTTGCCGCAAGAATGTCCTATAGTGTTGTACCAGGACAACCAATCTACCATCAAGATTGCTGAAAATGAAAAATTCCAGTCCAAAACAAAACACTTACAGCTGAGATATCATCTTCTGCGAAACTTAATACAAGAAGGCCTAATAAAGCTTCAATACAAACCTACCAAAGAAATGAGCGCCGATACCCTCACAAAAGCTCTACCAAAAACTGATTTTAATAGACATAGAAATGCATTAATGAACAATTGAAAAATTTCTGAGCTTAAGAGGGGGTGTTGTGATATTTAATCTCAGACATTCTTTTATTAACTTTCATTTTTCTTGTTCCGAACTTTCTTTTTTGTTTTTTTACTTCCCGCCAAAAGATTGTTCGGTGCACCTGCCGTATCACGTGACGATGTGTCGCGTCTCTCTACAAGTACATTGTAATTCTTTTTTTTTTAATCATGTAATTTTCGTTATTCGGAACTGACGTTCCATTTTTCTTATTCTATTTAATCATAATTTTTTCCTTTTGTCTAAGATGAATAAATTAAAGTAAAAAACATCTAGACTTTCTTTCATTACCTAGCAACGAGTGAATTATCCTAAATATAATAGATCTACATATTATGTAAGAATTTCTCACTCTAATCAAGATTAATTATAGGAAAAGTAGTTGCTGGTCTTTAATACAGAAGTCATATTAAGGAGATTTTTTCTTCACCAATGGAATTTGCAATTACCTGTGAAAACCCAGGTAAGCCAAACTTTATTTAATTATATCACTGTTATTTTGGCAAAGAATTATTAGTAAGAAATATTTGTTATAAATATATTTAAATAACTAATTTGAGGAAACTCCGAACTCATGCACATATTCAGAAAGTATTTTTCTATTAATATCTGCATTCAGTTCTTTCATTTCTTTTACTTCTGCAACCAAATTTCTTGTGATGTTTCCTCTCATGGGATACCATACACATCCCAATACTTCTGATTTTCCCATTGTCCTTTAAACTTGTATCTATTTATGATCTTACTAAGAGACAGTGTCGTGTTTATTTTATTTATTGTTCTTCTTGTAGTTTGCGTTACACTGGAAAACTAAAAATGTCTTACATACCGAGTCAAAGAGCACTGTCGCAATATTGCGACAGTGCTCTTTGACTACAGAAAAGATCTTAGAGAAATGTATAAATCCTCCATTGTTTCCCACTGCTAGGATACCCCGTTTATTATTGTCTGCTGTATTTAAACATTTTAACATGCTTATGATGTAAATAAATTTAATACCGGATACATTAAAAAAAAATTCAATATTTTGCTGAAAATAAAAAAAATTACATAAGTAGAAAAAAAAATGTGAATTTTTCGTAAAATTTAATTTGGTAAAATAATGATTTCAGACCAGGTTAAAAAGAAAGATGATATGGTAAAATTGTATATTAATTCAATTACGGTTTTTATAACTGTAAAAATACACTGTCTACCAATAGAATTTAGACGCTTTGTCAAATATCTAGTAAAATTGTTTAGAAATCATCTTTAAACTTTGAGAGTATAAAGAACATGTTAAACATCGTGTTTCGGCAAAATTTTTGTCCTGAAGAGGAAAAAAAGATCAACAAAAAATTAAGCAAAAGTCAAAATTATTTGGATCACCCTGTAAATAGTAATGCTTGAAATGCGCCTTTGCTGTAGCATGTGATTATAAGGATTCTTCTAATTCTCTGTGTAAATTTTTATGAGGCTACCACGTATATTCAGTGAAATATCGCGGTTTCTTTAAAAAATTATAGAAAAAGGCCACCTTTTTAATTATAACACGTAGGATATTAGACCCAGTGCAAAGCCATTTTTAGGAAACTTGGCATACTACATTAGATACAGCATACTGCAATCACAATGCAAAAATGCTAAATATTGTGCGAAATATGAGCATTTTCCCTAACAAGGGAACTCTTTGAAGTGCTAATCACCAATTTTTTTGAAAAAAAAATTGACATAAGATTTAATCATGAATACCATCTTCCTAAAATATTAGCTGCTGAGTCGCAATAGATAAACTATAAAAAAAATATTACAAATGAAAGCATGTCTGCAATATTCCCAAAAAATTACGACTGCATTCTTCGGAATTTCATTGCTATGAAGTTTTAACAGATGTAGATGTTCTTCTTTCGTTTTGATAGCCAAACGAACTCCATACGCTGTCGAGCACTTGAGAATTCAGACTAGATTAACAAAAACCAGATAATTTACCAGATTGAGACTTACTTTGCAAGAGCATTAATGCCAAGTTTTTAATAACCACATTAAAAAATATATGATCAAGACTTTTATATAAATTTAAATAAAACAAAACATTATATATTAAAACACAAAGCTGTTAAAAAAATATATATATATATATATGAAAGCATTTCGTATCCGATGGTATCCGAACACATTTTTCTTATAAGTCTTATTATTTTATTCGGCAGTACGAACCTTCGATGAACAAGGAGCTCCACAGAATATGAGTTGTGTGAATCTAATATCTCATTAGAACTACGCAATGAGCAATTGGAGACATGGTCCGGTGACATCTGCAGGTGATAAATGGTTGCATTCTGCGTATGTTATGTTTGAATCGACCCCCCCCCCCCTGTAAATTTCGCCGAAATGAGGACAAATATAACATAACCGGATTAAAATACAAAAAATTAAAAAAACACCCTGGGTCAGCTGGGGAATCGAACCCATTCTTTTACACTTGAAGGCGATTAGCGAGGGTGACATACTCACTCGGCCACGGAGGGTCTGCATTCAGCATAACAATTATTTTTAAAACAACAAGATTTCACAATTAATAATTCTATAAAATTCCTTATGAAATTCATTTCGCAGCACTAGTGTGACGTAAAACCCAGCCAACCTTATGAAATTCTAATGCATATTTTTACAAAATTGTTCATGTTATTATTCGTAAGCTTATATAAAATAAATTACCAGAAATGTAAGAACTAATAAAGTAGTAGTTATGCACATGTTTTTCCAATTTTAAATAATCCCCTCCGTAAAGGATCAAAATTGTAATAGCACGTCTACGGATCATCTCTAGTAATGTATCTCAGACTGTCGCCATTGTATAGTTGTAGTGCGAATTAAAACTTAAAACATACTCAACCTCAAGTATCTCAAATGTTTTAATTTTGGTTAAATTGTTTTTGTATAATTTCAATTAATTATTGTAATAATCAAATGTTCAATCACATATTATAATTCATATTGGTCACCAATTGCCCATTGCGCAGCACTAGTGCGATTTAAAACCCAGCCAACCAACCAATAAATCAGATTAGTTTTTAAATCGCCTGCAAATTTATTAAATGCACATGACGAGAGCTTCAGACATTAAATTTCCTTTCCGTGGAGGATCAAAATTGTGATGCCATGTCTCCGGACTACCTCTAGGGGTGTGCCCCAGACCGTCGCCAATTGCCCATCTGCGCAGCACTAGTGCGACGTAAAACCCAACCATCCATCCATCAGACATTAAATTACTCCAGATTATATCTGTACTGATAAGTATAAAGGATTTAAGTCCATATTCTTGATTTTTCAGGAGACGAAAAATAAAGTTAAACTAACTAAAAACAAATCAGCAGAATCGATTAGGAAAAGGGGATTATGTTGGTTTATACGCTTTATACCATTGAGTAATTGTCAATCTTCATTTAATAAAGGGAAAAAATTGAATTAAAAATTTATACCAAAGATTAATGCTAAATTTCTGATTTGAATCTTTTTTTACCAATGTATTTTCTCAAAGACTAAATGACATGGATTTAAACCCTTTATACCAATCGATAGAGAATTTTTTTCTGAGTCTGACTATGTACTTAACTCAAAATCGACATTTTTGGACTTAAATCCTTTATACTTATCAGTACAGATATATAAGCTGGAGTAATGTAAAAGTAATTATGAAATTGAAATTCCATTATTTTAAATAAATGCAATATTGAAACATTACATAATATAATTGAAAATATTGAATCTAACATAAAACATAACGTCACTTTTTCTAAATAGAAATTTCTAGATTTCAGAAAATATCTTGAATATTGAGTGGGTTTTAACGTCGCACTATAGCTGATCAGTGGGAAATTAAAGACGGCCTTATATTCACAATTAGGGATGTTCTGCAGACATGACATCTTAATTATGATCCTCCGCGGATGGAATGGCTTCCTTGCTACAGTAACCCCTAGAGCGATAGAAAATACTACCCTCCTATACTTAAGTTCTTTGGCATCATTGAAGGAAGGTTAATGTGATTTTGCGATGACTTTTTTCGTATTTGGCGTTCAAAACGTAAAGTTTAATAATTTTTTACAGCTCTCCTGTTGCAATTCAGCAGCATATTTTTTTTAACAGTGAATTATGTGCAACGTAAACTATATTCTATAATTTTTTGAAGGATATCTGTGATTAGCACTTGAAAGTGTTCCCTTGTACAGTCGGTAACAAAAGTGTCCGAACACTAGCAAAAATTCCTATGTAAAAAAAGTACACTTTATACGGTTTTGTTAAATAAATCCTTATCGAAACATGTTCTTACACTGACTAAGAACAGGATTCGACAAGGATTTATTTAACAAAACCGTATGAAGTGTACTTTTTTTACATAGGAATTTTTGCTAGTGTTCGGACACTTTTGTTACCGACTGTAGGTAATTTTTAACTGCGCATACGCACACGTTATAAAAATTTCATTTGCACAATTTAATAGTTAAAAGTATCGAGCTACTTATATGAAAATCCCAAAACGATATCGTGTAAATTCAAATCAGTTCAAAAAACCCTTAACGGCTTAAAAGTTTGTGACGCCGCTACTTTATGGCTATAAGAATTAGAAATATGAGTCTTAAAAATAATGATATGAAATTTTAAGTGACGCTTTGCAATTAGTTAAAGTATATATAGATTTTCTTATTTGATCATTTACTTTTATCTTTTATTTATATTTATAATGCAAACGTAATATTTTTAACTTCAAGATCAGACAGATATATAAAATACACTCACTGATGCTTTTTCATTCGCATTTCAAATTCAAAATAACAGTTTTAAAAGGAATTATATAAAAATTCCAGTGGCGCCTCGGTGTTATTTTAAAAGATATGTTTTTAGATTCCATTAAAATTACTTTTGTTTTGTCTAATAAAGTATAGTTACACATTTAAACAGTGCTTTTAATTTTCAAATATACTGTCAAATAATTATACTTTCACTGAGTTTGCATTATAAAGTAAAACTATTTATTTCAATAAATTGATTTATCTTTTGCATCACGCTATCCAAAACATAGTATCATAGTATCAAACTAAGTGAAAATTTGCTCAAAGAGGTAGTGTGACGTAAAGAAAACATTTACACAAATTTTACTTGCAGTTTTGGATAGCGTGACGCAAAAGATAAATCAATTTATTGAAATAAATAGTTTTACTTTATAATGCAAACTCAGTGAAAGTATAATTATTTGACAGTATATTTGAAAATTAAAAGCACTGTTTAAATGTGTAACTATACTTTATTAGACAAAACAAAAGTAATTTTAATGGAATCTAAAAACATATCTTTTAAAATAACACCGAGGCGCCACTGGAATTTTTATATAATTCCTTTTAAAACTGTTATTTTGAATTTGAAATGCGAATGAAAAAGCATCAGTGAGTGTATTTTATATATCTGTCTGATCTTGAAGTTAAAAATATTACGTTTGCATTATAAATATAAATAAAAGATAAAAGTAAATGATCAAATAAGAAAATCTATATATACTTTAACTAATTGCAAAGCGTCACTTAAAATTTCATATCATTATTTTTAAGACTCATATTTCTAATTCTTATAGCCATAAAGTAGCGGCGTCACAAACTTTTAAGCCGTTAAGGGTTTTTTGAACTGATATCATTACTTTTTAGTGGTTATTGATCAAAAAATTAAAATAAGTCCTTCTGGCTCCTAAGAAGGGTAAACTAATTTATCTTTTCTTATGAAGTTGCCACCATTTTTTTTTTCAAAATGGCAGCTACAATTGATTAATGGACTTAGTGGATTTATTAATGAAGGCTTGTATATATGGAGTTTTAAGCAAATCGGTTCATAAAACCTTTCTAATGTAAATTTGAAATTTTCTGTGTGCTAGCACAGGGAAACAAGAGGGTAGATTAAGTTAGCAAATGAACGTACCAAATACATTTCTAAGATAAATCTACACTACAAATTTAGTGTGAATTAATTCAGTATTTCAAACGTTATCATACTGACAAATTTTTAAGTAGCCTGCCACTTGGAAACAAAATGGAGAAGCTTCGCACTAGAAAAATTTATTAACTGGGATTCTCAAACTCTTAAAAAACATAAGAAGAAGAAGAAGAAAGAAATAAAAATAAGTGGATAATTTCAAATTTAAGTTAGGATTACGTAATTTGCAGTTTGCAAGTTTCTTTTTAGAGAATTACAAATTAAACAATTACAAAAAAAAAAAAAAAAAAAAAATCAAGTAAATGTTAAAAATGGAAATTTGTATATTTTGTTTCCCCTTTTGAGGCTAAGTATGTTTCAATATTCACAGTTTAAATAAACAAAAACCCTCCTTTAATTTTAAATAATTATTTCTACATGTTTCGAAGCAATTAAAAGTTTTTTCTGTCTTTCTTTTTTTTTTTTAAGAAAAATAATGCATGTAGTGGCGCCATCTAGTAGTTTATACTAAAATCATATACATATATATTTAACTTTTTTTTTTCCCCCTTAAAAAAAAAAAAAAAAAAAAAAAAAAAAAAAAAAACTTGTTTAGAAACAGGTAGAAATAGTTATTTAAAATTAAAGGAGGATTTTTTGTTTATTGTAATTGCAAATACATTTATGAAATAGAATTTTTCATGCAGAAATTAATTAATTTCTGCATGTTGTTTAGAAAAACTTGTTTTTAAACTTGTAAACTTGTTAAAAACTTTTTAAACTTGTTTAGAAACAGGTAAAAATAGTTATTTAAAATTAAAGGAAGATTTTTTGTTTATTGTAATTGTAAATATATTTATGAAATAGAATTTTTCATTCAGAAATTAATTAATTAAAAAAATAAAAGAAAGAATAATATTTTTTAAATACATTATTATGGGTTTCAAAGTAAAGATGTTATTTATTTATTTTGACGTGTTTTTTAATAATTGCTATTTGACATATTTTTCATGAATTTAATTAAAATTCATGAAATAATGTTATTTCTAATAAACAGTGTAAGCCCCTAGTCATTATTGCTTTAAAGAATAATAAAAAAAATTTGATTATGTTAATATTTAAAATATGTATCCTTTTAAAGTCTGAAAAATAAATAAATGAATAAACTCTAACTGTATTTTCAAAAGAGATTTTTAATTTTTAAAAAGAAAAAAATATATATATGTATTTACGGAAGTAAATGGTTTAAATAAAAAACGATAGATGGCGCCAAAACTCTATTTGCTGTTTTTTTCCATTCTCGGCGCGGAATGATACATGAATATGACTCGTAAATCATTGAGCTATTATAAAATCGATGTTCATGAATGATTAAAAAAATTTTCGCTTTAAAAAATTGTAAATTCATCATTATTATGATAAAATGGAATATCTAAAACTACAAAATACTTCCTTATATAAAATATTATCTAAATAATTTTTTGACTAAATATGAAATTTTGAAATCAAAAATATTTTTTTCATAACAGAAGAGAAAATATATTTAAGTGAATTTGACTTAGTATATATACAATAAATATTTTAAACATGTAATAAAGTACTTTTGCGTTAAAAAAAATCTAAATAATTCATTGGCTGCATTGAAGTCGGTCAATCAACCAGCCCACATACCTCACAAGTAAGAACCGCATAACAGCGTTTTCACCCGAAGAAACACATGTAATTGGCGGAGTAATATAGTTCCATATTTAAAGCGATTTATATAAAAAACAAGAGTTTTCCTGAAAAAAAACGAAAACGTTACTAGATTCAGAAAGATCCTATTAACAACATATATTAATTATATGAAAATCCTTCGAGCCGTTTTAGAGATATTTTTCAGAATTCCAGTCTATTACACCAACCGTTTTCCCATTTTGGCTTAAAATTGAGATTCAGATCTCAAAACATATTGCATGTAGAAATGTAAAATTTTCAGGATAGATTGAGACCGAAGATAAAAAATTATTTTGAAAAGATCAGAACAAAATATGGCATATTTGCTGAGATATTAAGTGTCGGCTTTTACCAATCTCTTTGATGTCGAACTAGCCGTATATATGAGTTCGCAGCGTCCCGTTTGTCCCTCCGCTTGCGTCACTCAAAAAACTGTCGTTTTTCATGATAGTTATGAGTCATAGAATGAACAGAATTTCAGTTCCTCTCAAAATAAAAGAAAGATGATAGGGAGCTTTATTAACATTTATTTACAATCAGCGAATACTGTATTACCATTCGGCATTCATTGAATCAAAATAAAAATGTAAGTAAAACCTCTTATAGTATAGCTTTTATTTTGCGAGGAACTGAAATTCTGTTCCTTGTAATAACTGTTTGAATTTACACGATATTTATTTGGATTTTTCCATATAAGTAGCTCAATACTTTTGTTTATTAAATTGATATTTTTTTAATTAAACAAAAGTCACTATGTTTTGGATCACCCTGTAAAAAGTAGTGCATAAAATGAGTTTTGGTTGCCGCATGTGATTATAAAGTTTCTTCTAATTATCTGTATAACTTTTTATGAGGCTACCACATATATTCATGGAGATATAATGGTTTCTTTAAAAAATCGCCGCATTTTTTAAATCATAACACGTGAGGTATAGACACAGTGCAAAGCCAGTTTTAGGAAACTTGGTATACTATATTAGACAATATACTGTAATCAGAATGCAAAAATATTAAATATCTTACGAAATATGAGCATTTTTACTAAATAATTTTTAACTACGTATGTGCAAGTTTTTAAAAAATTTCATTTGCATAATTTAATAGCCAAAAGCATTGAGCTACATATAGTCAGTAACAAAAATCCGAACTCTAGCAAAAATTCCTATATAAAAAAAGTAGAGTTACTAATACTGTTTTGTTAAATAAATCCTTGTCGAATCCTGTTCTTAGTTAGTCTAAGAACTATCGACAGTATATGAAAGCTTCGAACAAATATCGTGTAAATTGAAAAAGTTATGAGTTATAGAATGAATAGAATTTCAGTTCCTCTCAAAATAAAAGCAAAACTTTTTTTTTTTTTTTTTGAGAGGTAAGCAAAACTTTTATTTTGACTCAATCAATACCCAATGGTGATAGAGTGTTCGCTGATTCTAAATAATTATTGATAAAACGCCCAAAGGAATTGTAATTATGTTCATTCTATCTCTCATAACCTTTTGAATTTACACGATATATGTTAGGGGTTTTCATGTAAGTAGCTTTATAATTTTCGCTATTAAATTTTGCAAAGGATTTTTTTTTTAAAGCTTGCGCATGCGTAATGTAAAATTATCTAATAAAAATACTCATATTTCGTAAGGTATTTAACAGTTTTGCATTTTGATTGCAGCATGCTGTGTCTAATGTCGTATGCTAAGTTCCCTGAAAATGGAATGGCTTTGCACTGGGTTATAATTAAAAAAGTGGCAATATTTTTTGCAATATATATATATATATATATATATATTTTACATTCTCTTACCCATAAGGTAGAGAAAGTATTGTTTTTGGGTCAAATTTTCAAACGCGAGATTTTGTTATATTTACACGTTTTGAGGTCCCCTGAATACGAAAATCATGTTTTTAGCAAATGGTCTGTGTGTCTGTGTGTGTGTCTGTATGTCTGTGTGTGTGTCTGTCTGTTATCAGCATATCTCAAGAACAAATTATGGCAGAAAGTTCAAACTTGGTATTCTAAATGTGTATCATATAGGGACGCTATAGTAAGCTTTTCGTTAAGATCAAGCAAATGGTTCGTGTACAGGGACAATCAAGAGAATTCTAATACATTACGTCTATGGGGGAAATTGCAGGAAAGTAGAGTTTAACGTCTATAGACTGCACTAAACCAAATGAAACGAACATATATTTTTTGTAATAGAGATAGTTAACTGGGAAAAATTTTTTGTGTATGTAGGAGCCTCGCCTCCCCCCCTGGGGGGGAAGTCCCCCCTTGAGGGGAGTAAATTTGCATGATGAGTATCATTCAAAAGAGCTTGCGAATACCTTTAAAACAAATGGTTGAACTATAAATCTGTGATAATTTAAAACAAAGTTATAGATTTTTTTTTTTAATTTTAACAAAAAAAAAAAAATATTTTTTTTTTTTTTTAAATATATATATATATATATATATATTGAGAGTAAAATGGACTTTTTTTGGATATTTAGTGTTACACTACCTCTCTAATATGGAAATCGTCTGCATTATCATAAAAAATAATTTTTTTAAATAATAATTTTAATAAATTATTTTTTAAAAACAGAATTATTTTTGAATAACCGAATTAAATTCTATATAAATGTAGGTGCATTGATGAAACGGGGAGCCCCCCTCACACAGAACTAATTATCGTATAAAACTCTTCTGAAGCCTAATTTGAATTGTTTAGCATAGGTTTACATGACAGTTCTCGTTATCTTACCTCTTATTTATAGTATTAAACCAACCTGTATTTATAGTATTAAATTTCAGGGTAAGAGAAAGTCGTGTGAGTGACACACCAGATTATTTTTAAGTTATATTTCCATGAATGTAAGTGGTAGCCTAATAAAAATTTGTACAGATAATTAGAAGAAACCTCTTAATGACATGCTACAGTCAAAGTGCATTTTAAGCATTACTTTTTACAAGGTTATCCAAAATATTTTGAATGTTATTTAACTTTTTTTACTGGTTCCCCTTTCTCTTCGGGGCAAAACGTTTGCTGAAATGTATGAGGTAAAACATGTTCTTTATACTCCAAAGTTTCAAGATAATTCCTGAAGAATCTTTCTTGATATTTGAAAAAACTTCTAAATTCGAAAGTGTCCAAATAAATACTTATTGGTAGATAGTGTATATTCTTTTTGTTCATAGAACAAGTTTAATTTTTACATATAAATGCTGTTCAATGCCACTTCCTTTTGCTATTATATTTAATTCAATGGAAAATACTATAATTTTAATAACTATTATAAAAAATTATATTAAAACATAGAATGAGCTTTTGTGAAAGAAGCAGCTATATTATTTAGTGTTATTTTATTTTATTTCATTTTTCTTTCTTCATTTTTATTATTTAATATTTCACAAATATAATTTTAATTCTTTCTTTCGATAATTATGTTATAATCTTAGGATACTTCTCAAAACGTTTATCTTAAATATAAAATTACAATTTAACATTATAATATTTAAACGTATTTTAATTATAAACGTTATGAAATTTTAAAATATTTTTAATAAGAATTGTAGTAATAACAAAAATTACAGTGAGCGTTTAGTTTGTATTGGTTTGGTTTGTCTCTGTACAGTCACATTTTGCACATTACAGCTGTAATTAACGTTTAAATTAATTTATGTTTAAACCAAGAATACAAGCTTCAACCAGGAAAATGAAAGTCAGAGCTCTAACCATTTGACCAACAGATAAATTTGTACATTGAAGGATAAGCATTCGTACAACAACATAACATTTCTTTTATCTCTTCATTGGTTTTCATTTCGTCATCTATATAATTACTTTTTATAAATTTAGTAATCGAATTCGGAAGAAAAAAATCACATTAGTTTTGTATGTTTTATAAAGAATGTAATTTTTTCCCCCTATTATAACGTTAGAATGTTTCTGAAATACTGTCAGCTTAATAAAAAGAAGCAGTGTCTTTTATGAATCTATGTTAAATCTTACAGAATCAACGATGTAATAAAACTTCAGAGGTTTTACATAAAAACTTCTGATTCTATAAAATGATTAATGAAGCTCTAAAAATGTTTTTGAGCGGTGTGAATCGAGAGGTGAGAAAAAGTTGTTTGTGGGGGGAATTTTTAATGTATCTTTTTAAATGTGGCATATAGGAAATTTTAAAAGCTACATTTGCTTCTGACTAGTATTAAAGTATTTTAGGCTTATTTAGTTGCATAAAAATTTAAAAAGGTGTTGAGGATAATTGATATATATATTAACCTATATTTATGGCATATATTAATACACGTTAGTAGTATACGTTTATAGCATCCATATTCTTTTAACATTAATAAGTATATGTATGAGTGTTTAAAACAAAGATCGCCGTCTAAGGATTCGAATACAATTTACTATACTGAACATAAAATATTCATAGTTACGTTTTGAATGGTAGTCTTACGTTCTAGAGCTTGATGAGCTTTTCAGTGTAAACAATCTCTTTAAATAAACTTTAAATTTTAAAAATGTAATTTACATTTTCTTTCATGCGAAAATTTTGGTTTAGAATCAAATGTAATTTCTGTGTACATTTTAAGTTATTCTATGTTCTATTTAAATAAGAAATGAAAATAATTGAGTGTAAAATTTTATTCTTCTGATGTTACACTGATTTTTAGAATACGATAACTATGAATTATTTTCCTTTTTAATTTTAATACAAATATACATACAGTCAGCTGCAAAATTATTCGAGCACTAGCCAATAATTCCTATATTTAAAAAGTACACTTAAGACTGTTTTGCTAAGTAAATCCTTGTCGGATCATGTTCTTAGACTGATTAAGAACATGACTCGACAAGGATTTATTTAACAAAGCTGTATTAAGTGTACTTTTTTTTGGCAAGGATTATTGCTAGTGCTCGAATAATTTTGCAGCCGACTGTATGTCTCAAATAAACATTGAATCCTAACCCTGAAATAACTCAATGGACTTTCATATATATATATTTCATAGCCTCCTTAAGTAGATGCCTGTCGCGTGGCTCTTAAGCTTGGCAACACTTCAAGCGGTAGACAGTGCCACCTGGTGCAGATTGCGCGACTTTTTTATTCAACTGTCACCAAAAATTCTTAAAAGTGGGATTTGAAATACAACAGAAGCGAATAGAATCGAAACGTCGATTATATACATCACGTATCACTTCTTAAAATTATTGGAGACAGTTGAATAAAAAATTCGCGCAATCTGTACCAGGTGGCGCTGCCTACCGTTCGACCTGTTGCCAAACGCGACAGGCATCTAGTTAAGGAGGCTATGATATATTTAAACATTTCATGAATTATTTTATCTTTTACCTCGAGGAAGTATATGAATGTTTATGGATATGCAATATAGGAAGTGAAATATTAAAAAGATCTTATGTTAATTATTGAAATGGATAAACATTTCTTCTTTTTATTTAGATTGTTACTTTATGCTACTTTTTAATACATACGTATTTAAGCATTATTAGGAATTCAACTTCCCCCCCAAATTATCTTAGAAATAATTCCTTCAGGTAAAATAACTTAAGAAAAATTCACATGATTTTTTTTTTTTTTTTTTTTTAGATACTTCCGAAAATGTTCTTCAGCTCTGTAAAAATTATGAAGAATTGATATTCTGAAATTTTAAGTACAATAGAAGTGTAAACATTTTAACGTATGTATTTTAGAGATTCTCGCTATTAATAGCAATGTATAATCAAGTTAAATGTTTTAGATTTTAGATTTAAGTAAAAAAAATCACGAAGTTTTCACTTTATTATAGTATCTATTAATTTATTAAATGGAAAATAATGGTGATGATGAATCGGGGAGATTATTGCTATTAAAAGTCATGTATGGGTAAGTTAAATATTGTATAGTTTGATTTTTTTTAAAAACTTTTTCAAGATGCACTATTCCACGCCTATTTCTCCAGTGATTCAGAATTTTGGATACTTGTTAAAAGTTAACATAAATATTCAGGCTTAGATTCCAGTTTAAATGGAAGTCCAGGTCTCTGTAAACCTAATGTTAAATTAGTATATATTGGCCATCGTAAAACTTCCTTCTATATTTTTCTATACAGAACAAGTTATTTATTAAAATTATTTTTCCTGGTGAATGCAGACGATTTTCATCTCAGAGAAATATAACATTAAATTTTAAAAGAAAGTCAATCAAAGTTTTTGCCTTACATGGAATAATTTATTTTTCCTAATCTTTTTAATTGAAAAAAATCGCAAAATTTGTTTTAAATTATCAAAATCATTTAACCATTTGTTTTAAAAGTACTGACGAGTTCTTTTGAAAGATATTCTTATTGAAACTTCTGGGGGGGGGGGGGAGGGGCGATTCCTCTATATATACATTTTTCCCCTGGTTGACTGTTACTACCGTAAACACATGTATTTTTTTATTTCACATTTAAAAGTTAAAAATAATTTTGATTCTGTACATCTATACGAAATTTTGTCATGTGCTGCCAATTATGAAGAAAGGGGATGAAAGTGCCACCTGTTCAGAGATTCATCACATACATAATTAGCATTAAATTACGTCAAGGTCCAACTAAATATCAAGTTTAATCCAGCTCATTGGTTCTTAAAATACAGCGTTCACAAAATCTTATCCAGGAAGACAGATGGACATTTTCTAAAATTGTTCAAATCGTGTTCAGGACATCTCAAAATGTGTAAATCAATAGAAAATCGGAGGTCGAAACTTTTCAACAAACTAACATTTTCTTCTCATATAAATGGAAGAAAGTAAAAAATAATTCTATGCCCTTAAACCAACCAATTAGTCAAAGTGTTGTCAGTGGCTTGAGAAATGTAAAAAATGGTACAGAATTTCATTTATTCCTTACTACTGTGCATAAAATTTATTCTTAATTTTTAATCGACATATTTGAGAGCTATCACATACATATTATCTTGAAAATTTAAATCTACGAGCTAAGTTTGAATTTCTTATAGCGTCTGATTTCAAATTGTAAGGTGAGATTTCGTTTATAATTTGTGTTATTGTAAGATGTAAATGGAATATTTTGCAACGATATAATCGCTAATGACCTACGAGTAAACTTTATTCCTCATATCAAACTAAATAATCATTACATAAAGAATTTTTGAATATTTTTAGCTAAACAAAAAAAGCCCTCTTTATTAAACCCTATAACTATAGTACTAAGCAAAGTATAATAATCAATCATTAAACTTTAATAATAATGCAAAAGAGATAGATCTTTAAAATTGTTTTAAATGTAGGAATGTTTTTTTAAAGGGGAGTTTGTGTGTGTGAATGGGGGGGGGGGGTATTTCCTTTTCAAAACTTTAAATACATTACTTTGCAACACGAATATTTTCTCATATTCAAAAAGTCAGATTTTTTAACATGTAAAGTAGGAACTGAATAATAATTTTCATTATCTAGTAAATGTGGCACAATATAATTTTAATTTCTGAACTTCCTGATCCAAATTTATTTTTTCGGACTGTGGGGTCCCAAATTTTAGTTCAGAAGACATCCAAGTCAGAAAAAAAAAAAAAAAAGATTGGCCAACATCTTACTGATATTCGCAGATATTTTGAACGTCACTAAATATCATACGTCCAACTTAACGATATTTATCGATATTGACAAACATAATTTCAAATTTTTTCTATAAAAATGCAATTAAAAATATATTTAATTACTTAGAGCAATTATGATCTGAAAACAATATTTTGAAAAATAAAATTTTAAAACAATTTTTTGGTAAATAAATACAATTTTTTAATCTTTTTTAATTGTGGCCAATATCTTAAAAATGATAATATTTCAAAAACTTCCTGCGATACCTGTCGACATTCGAAAGCAAGATCATTTTTTGAATATTGAGAGACATCTATCGACATTATGAAAAGTAGTCTTTTCAGCATGCCTTGCGTTTGAGATGTTAAAAAATGATATTGATTGATGTCAGGAGTTATTGGCAATATTTCTAGATGTAAGAATGCACTGTTAAAAAAATGCAGAAAAAATACAGAAATTCTCTGTAATTTCAGAAAAAAGGCGTAAATTACGGAAAAATTACGTAGACAAAACGTATTTTACGACTTTTTTTCTGAAATTACAGAGAATTTCTGTATTTTTTCTGCATTTTTTTAACAGTGTGTAGTACCTGTGAATATTTTTAGGAAGGGGCCATTTTATGCTCTCCAATGTTATATTTTGATATTGGCCGAAAACTTTCAGCTACTTGGGATTTTTGTCGGAGTTTTCCAAAAAGCTTTTTAATTTTGCATGAAAAAAAAAAAAAAAGCTTCGTTATACTTCTCCCCATCTGAATAAAAGGGTATTTTTATTACACTTTCATGAGTGAATTTGTGACTATGCCAGAAAGTAATTTAATTTTGAGAACAGCATTAAAGGAAAACTTCAAGCTTAACTTAAAACTATTTTTTTTTCCTTCTCAAATATATTTCAGACTGAAAGTGACAATAAAACAGACAAAATATTAATTTTATGGAAAAAAAAAAAAAAAAAAATAGTTATATACGCATGCGCTGTTTATGGTTGTAAATCTTTTTACGTGCAAAAATAAAGAGATTTAACACATTTTAATGATTTTTCTTCTTAAATTTATATTTTTACATTTAAAAGATTTGTGGATTTTTTCTTGGTACAGAAATGACTGGTTTTCAACTCCATGTGGACATTTCTAGTGAAATCTTTTATGCTTGCTTATAAATTAATTTCTTTTATTAAATATTAATGGGTGATAACGAATTACTACGCCATTTTTTTCTGTCACTTCACTTTGCATTTTTGTAATATAACGACAAAGAATCATGGAAGGCATTACGAATGCCCCTCGAATTAATTTTTAGGAATGAATCAATTGAGGGTTGAATATAACGTGATACGCACGCTGAATGTAAGATAAAATCAGTTTATATTATCAGGCTCATTTAGAGCATTCTGTATATTTTTCTACGACAAGTATCCTTGTATTTAATTAAATACGGTCTAGGACCACCCCCCACGGAGGGCATTCCACCTGTAGGCCTAGGACTCTGGTGTAGTCATTCGGCCTTAACCCACACAACCACATCCACAGGCAAAATGTCACTTTCTCTTAAAATATCAAGTACTAAACTTGAAAAAGACTAAAATATTTTCTGCAATTTAGCTAGTTCTATTTACATTCCTGTTTTTAGTTTAAAAAAAAATAAGGAGAAAATATCGAAGCTTTTTGCTTTACAAGTTATAAATAAAAGAGTTCCTCTTTTTGTAAATATTCAAAACAAACATCTGTGCAAAGCATTTCAAGACATTTTATGACTTAAACTTTGATAATGATTACAAAATCTGCTTTTAATATCCTGCTCAATCTTTGACATGATGAGAGGATTTTTCGCATCAATAAAAGCAGAAGTACTTCGTTATCACTTCCTACGATCTCTACTATATTTTGCGACACGTGGCTATAAAATTGACGACGAAAGGTAGAGGTGACCCCCCAGATAGTCAAAGATAACTGCTACAACTGAAACAACGAATGGGCTTTATCACTATTATCACTGCTTTAATTCCCGATACCTGGGAACATCTAAGGTGTGCTTTATCCACCACCCACAGGAAGCCCTTTAACGCATAAATATGACGTGATTCCCCTTATTCATTCCCTGACTATTCTGAATTCTTTACATCATAGGGATTTCTTCTGCTCGTGTTTTTAGAGAAAGTAATGGTGCCTCAAAGCGTCAACGGAGGAAGAGAAAGAAGAATTTTATGGTTCTCGTATAAAATACTTGTCATGGAATAGCCTGATGAGATATCTTATAATCTAAAACAATCAGTAAGGGCGACTTTCAAAAATACGTATGTGAAAATAACAGCTGCTTACAATTCTTTTTAGATTTTCAAAAGGTTTCAACATTGAGATGATATTAATGCATAATTTAAGACATTTATCATGCATGCTTTTAATTTCTCATAATTTTATCGCATGAAAAATTACTTGTTTTTATAAAGCAAATGCATACGGATATACACTCCTTCTCATATTTATAAGGACACTTTATATTTTGAAAGAACTAATGTAAAAATAATTCTGAACAAGATTATACTAAGTGCACTTAATATATCTATTATTCTAGAAACCAAAACTGCTATAATTTTTTTTTATATGAAACAAAATTAATAAAAAATAATGTAAAATATTTTTTTCTCCACGTTTTTAGATGTTCATAATTATAGGGACAATCAAGATTTTTTCGTTTTATTTAACTTACAAGCGGATAAATTATAATTGACAAGCGAATTCGTTAACTACTGGGCTAGATTAATTCATATATAAGCCTTCAATTTTTCTTGGACGGACATTACTGATAATTCCTCGAAAAAAAAAGAACTTTCATGCAGTCAAGTATGATAAAAAAAATTTTAAGTGGAAGGATAATTTCAATCCACCGAATTTCTAATGAAATTCGAAGATCTAAAATTGCTGAAGGAAATGTGATCAAACGTTGAACTGCTGGTTCGATAGGAGAGAGATCTGAGGCAAAATCAGAGTTGTTTTACAGAGATCGAAGACTCATAACTCTTCTTACTGTTCTACTCATAATGACTGCTGCTGAATTTGCTCATAATTTATAACTAAAGTTTGGGGTCCACATTTATGCATGTTTAAAATAATTAATAATATGTTAAAATGAATAAAAAAACCTGTAATAATCAATAAGCATTTAATGGGGGAAAGAACGTCTGTGTTAAAGTTGAATAAAGACAATATAAAATGGTAAAATGTTGCATTTTCGGATGAAAAACATTTTATTCTTGATTAACCAAATGGTTTTAACAGTTACTAGCACTATCTGAAGATAGCGAAAGACAGAGCAGATTTTGTAAAGGCATATATGAATCGGGCATTTTAAAGGTGGATCTATGGTGCTCTGGGGAGCTGTTTCTAATGAGGGCAGAATGAATTTAGTAATTTTTTCTATTACTATGAACATCAAGATAATATCCGCAAATTTTAAACTTGGAATTCACAGATTTTTTTTAGATTTGGGGGGGGGGGGGGGTAATAATATTTTTTTCAACAAGACTTACATTTTTGCTCTACTTCTAGAGCAATAGGAATTAGTTTGAAGGAAGAAACTTCTTTATTGTTGCCTTTTCCGTGGCCTAAAAGGTAAAAAAACCTTAACTTGTCATATTAGAAAGGTGTATACAAGTGGAAAGCGATTTTAAATAGTTTAAATGTATTCAGAATATCATCCATGCCTAATGAAATGGTATTGAAACTGAATATTAAAGAAAATATATATGTATATACCAGTGAGAATGTCTGACAGTTTCACCCCAAAAAATATTAATTTAAAGAATAATTGAAAAAAAAAAAAATACTAAGATTAGAGCTGTCCTTATAATTGTGAACACCTGAAAAATCTTTTTCTTGACCGTATTTAAAGTTTTTTAAGATAGAAAAACGATAAAACTTTTTATATATCGTCTATTAATGAAATTCAAATTAATAAAAAATATATTTGTTTAAATAATAGTGTTCAGTGTTTAGTTAATATAGAAAAACGGGTGTCCTTATAATTATGAGAAGGAGAGTATATACACTAAGCGACAAATTCAAAAAAAAAAAAAAAAAGGCTGCATTTGGATACTTTCCTTTTCGCCTTCTACAACCGACAATTTTATCGTTTAAAAAGCAGATTTTCGAACAGATTTTATTATGTCGTCCTCCACATACACTTTAGCTTTGAGTCCAGTGTTATAAACAAAATGCAATTGCTAGGAAAATTGTAATTTTAGAAATTATTTCACAAATGGTAAGAATAAGGCAGTTAACGATGCCACAAAAAGTATCAATTTTTGAATGAAAATCAAAAAATATTTTACGTGAGATGGCAAAATAATTAACCCGTTAGTAGTCGCTAGTTGGTCGATTTGCCGCCCTTCCTTCAGTGTTGCCACATTTTTTTATTCAATAGCCACCAAAAATTTTTAGAAGTGCCATTTGATATACATAGAATGCAAATAAAACCGGAGAAACGTCGATCACATCACTTCTTAAAATTATTAGTGAGAGTTAAATAAAAAGTGCGCAATCTATAATAGATGGCGCTGTCTATAGCGACTACTAACGGGTTAAATGTTACGAAATATTGGTAAAAGAGTTTTTAGCAAGGTATAAAATTTTTTGCCCGTTTAAACTGGAAATCTGGTTTTAGGCGGCCATGTTGCTCATCCAAGCGAGATGACCGTAAGTTAAAAAGCCATTGCTTATAAAATCGGTTTGTATTACATTTGGAACATAAAAGAGATTCAGAAAAAGTGTTTAGTAGCATAATTTCTTTAACTACAGTACAGCAACTATTAAACAAAGCAGATTTAAATGACAGAAATTTTGAAAAATTTTCATTCTTAGTAAAGAGAATTAGAAAAGCGAGACCTCAGATGGCTAAAAAAATTAAAATATGATTAGTTAATTATTGGGCTGAACTGGTTCTCTTTCATGAGTCAAGTTTAACTTACTTCCAGCTAAAGAAAACAGCAGATCTGAAAACGAAAGTATGACCGAATTAATGAAAATCGCACGTGTAAAACAGTAGCACATTCTCCGTACATTATGGTACGCAGGTTCATAACTTTTCAAACAGTCGGGCAAATTTTTATGCTCAAGGGATCAATTAACTCGAAATAAAACACAATCTTCATAAAAGTGGTGCCTGACCGACTATTTTGGAGGTATCTTGGACATTTCCGCAAACACCATTTTAAGATGATAATGTACCTTACTACACGGCGTCTGTGGTAAGTTTATTCACTTCAAATTGTCAAAATTTCCTATCCATTCCCATGAGAACCTATAATTCTGTAAGTGATCATATCGTTTTTCACTTTAAGTTAAATCCCACAAAGGATATAGTAGAATTTCTTCTTTACCAGACATGGAAACAGTCCTCGCGATCCGTTCGAAAATGTTTCGTCTATAAAAAGGCGGAGGAGAGAGGAGAAGATTCTAAATTTGCAGCCTATAACTCTGCCAGAACTAGAAAAAATTATTTGTGACACTTGGCACATTGAAATTTCTGAGATTATATTAAAACACTGTATAAAACAATGTCATTGCGCATTAAGGCAGTAGTTCCATATAAAGATGGAATTAACCCAATGCAGAATACATATTTTTAATAAAAAAGTGCTTAGATCTAACAAATAAATAGTTTTATTTCATATATTAAAATAATATAACTTGTTATTTCATATAATAAATCATAATAGAACACAAAGTGTATCGTTACTGCATTATGTTCAAAAAGAAAGTTTTATGCAGATTTTTAAAAAGTACTTCGTAGAGTGCAATAAAGTGAATTACTAAATCGGAAATGCACATAGGTATCATTTCACCCCTTTGGTATTATACAAACAAGACAGTTTTATTTGTTCCAAACATTAATTTTAAAGTTATTCCAAATAAAACTAGTATGTTGTGGCCACCACAAGACTTTCTTCTATATTTACCTATACATATTCAATCAGTAACAATATTAAAAAAAAAAAAGTACGATTTTTTTTCTAAGTTTTTTTTTTTTTTTTTTTTTTTTTTTTGTTAAAAGTAAAAAAAATCGATAACTTTGTTTTAAATTATCACAGATTTATAGTTCAACCATTCGTTTTAAAGGTATTGACGAGACCTTTCGAAAGATACCCATCTTGAAAATTTATGCGATGTCCCCCCATGCAGAATTTTTTTTTCCTAGTTACATACTACTATTATCAATAATTCATATTAATTTTACAATCACAAGTTTAAAACAACTCTTATTATGCACATTTATACGAATTTTTGTCCTATGCTGCCATGTTAAAAATTTAGATAAAATGCTATCACAGCGCCACCTGTTGCGCTATTGATCCCCAAACATAATCAGCACCAGTTAATGTCGGGAACCAACTAAATACCAAGTTTGGTTAAATTTCGTTAAAAAAAAAAAATAAAAATTGCGATTCTTTTTCTAAGTTTTGTTTTGTTAAAAGTAAAAAAAAATCGATAACTTTGTTTTAAATTATCACAGATTTATGGTTCAACCATTCGTTTTAAAGGTATTGACGAGACCTTTCGAAAGATACCCATCTTGAAAATTTATCCCCCCCCGGGGGGGGAAGCGATGCCCCCCCATGCAGAAAAAATTTTTCCTAGTTACATACTACTATTATCAATAATTCATATTAATTTTACAAACACAAGTTTAAAACAACTCTTATTATGCACATTTATACGAATTTTTGTCCTATGCTGCCATGTTAAAAATTTAGATAAAATGCTATCACAGCGCCACCTGTTGAGCTATTGATCCCCAAACATAATCAGCACCAGTTTATGTCGGGGACCAACTAAATACCAAGTTTGGTTAAATTTCGTTAAAAAAAAAAATTGCGATTTTTTTCTAAGTTTTGTTTTGTTAAAAGTAAAAAAAATCGATAACTTTGGTTTAAATTATCACAGATTTATGGTTCAACCATTCGTTTTAAAGGTACTGACGAGACCTTTCGAAAGATACCCATCTTGAAACTTTGCCCCCCGGGTGGGTACTTCCCCCCCCGGTGGGGGGGGAACCGATGCCCCCACATGCACAAAAATTTTTTCCCAGTTAACTATTACTATTATCAACGAGACCTTTCGAAAGATACCCATCTTGAAAATTTACTTCCCCGGGGGGTACTTCCCCCCCCAGGGGGGGGGGGGGGAACCGATGCCCCCACATGCACAAAATTTTTTTCCTAGCTAACTACTACTATTATCAATAATTCATATTAATTTTACAATCACAAGTGTAAAATAACTCTCTTTATGCCCATTTATACGGAATTTTGTCCTATGCTGCCATGTTAAAAATTTGCATAAAATGCGATCACAACGCCACCTATTGAGCGATTGATCCCAAAATCTAATCAGCACCAGTTTATGTCAGGGTGCAACTAAATACCAAGTTTGGTTAAATTTCATTCATTGGTTCGTGAGATACAGCGTCCACAAAAATGATACAGACAGACAGACAGACAGACATTTTCTAAAAACTATTAATTCGTGTTCTCCACATCCCAAAACATGTAAATCCATCAAAAAGTGGACTTCGAAAATTTTCGCGAATCCAATACTTTCTCTATATTACATATAGAAGAAAGTAATTCTCTATATTACATATAGAAGAAAGTAAAAAGTATAAGTCACTTTTTCTGCAGTGCGGCTTTCTTTCTTTTTTTCTTTTTTTTTTTTTTTTTTTTTTTTTTTGTCGCTTAGTGTATGTGTGTTTTTCTGAAAAACTTATAAGCTTTCCTTTTAACATTGAAAGATAAAAACGTAAGTTAATAGAAAGGTAGGAAAATTTAAAATTTATAAAAACACTGTGTGGAATTAATAGCTAGAATTTGAATATTACACGTTAATTCAACAAAAATTATTCTGTAATATATTCTGCCACAAAAACAATTTATTAAAAAAAAAAAAAAAATTAAGACTGTATCTAAAACCTTTTATTATTACTATTTAAATATATACTCAGTAGCAACTCATTTTGAAATTTTCATACCCCTTACACTCATGATCTCCTTTCAAGAAAAATAATTATTATTGGCACGTGTCGATTGCATAAATCTCTTCATTAATTTGTCAAAATAACTTATTTGAAATTTACATTAAAAACAAAGTAAATTCTAATATTATTTTTGCCAGAGTTCAGAATATGCCATTTTATATCATAGGCTTTTTTTTATTTATTAATTAGTTCTTAATTAAACAGAATTATTTTTAATTCCATGGAATTATTCGGTTCTTTGAAATGTAGCATTTTTATGTGACAGCAGAAATAAAAGAAGAAAAATGATTTGTTAAAAAATATCCAGGTTCAATATTTAATGATAGTTTAGTGTATTCTGTTGCATTTATTAGTAAATGCTTCAGTACCTTGGTAAATATATAAAGGTAATACAAGGTAAGACTTTAAAGAAAGAATAAATTCTTCACTTACCTTGTATACAGGAGTGCAGTAGCAGTTTGATCTCTTGGCATGAAACTATATTTTAAATAGTCTTTCCAAACTGATGAATTTTCACCAATTTCATTTGTTAATTATTTTTCTAATAATTTTAACTAATATTACAAAAAATAATTATTTAAATTAGTTGAAATGATTCTGCAAATAATTTGATGTATTTGTTAGCTTTATTAGGTTAGATTTTTAGGGATGCATTTTTTATGCATCCTTTCTGGTTGAAAACTTATTACAGACTACAAGAAGAATTTAAATTACAATTTTGAGTATATCATTATGCATCATAAATTATTATATTATATTATATTATGACATTTGATGAGAAAAAATTAATATCTTATTTTGTTTATACAATCATTAAATTACATTGTTGAATGAAATAAAAACAGTTTTGAAAATGTTTATTTAGAAGGAAAAAGTCATTATGAGTCTATAAATCTTTCGCCTATGCGCTTTTCGATGTTCAAAGTTACATTTAATTATAGAGGATATTACTTTGTTTATAGTTCCAGAATAGATGATGTGAGGTTAAAAATCCCCACAGATGAAAGCAGCTAGTCAATTGGCCGTGAAGTTTGCAATAAAAAGTTGTTGAAAAGATGAAATAACCAAAGTCTTGAGAATTTTACATAACCTTCTTTATTAGATGTTCGTTATTCAAGAAAATCACATGAGGACAAATTTAAGTTTACACATAAAATTATTTGCAAGCAATAATCCCAGAATTTTATCGGGAAGCAAGGGAGAGAGAGAGAGAGGGCCAAAAAAATACGTATTAACTATATCATGAAAAAGCGAAAACTAAGGGTCTGCTTTTTTTCTCGCACGGGGAGAACCCCTGGAAGGGCAGTCATATGTTTCGCTTTATCTTATTTTCGCCAAACATGAAAGCCAACTTCAGTTCTTTGTTTTAGATATTAAACTAATGTTAATTTTTGAATTTGTAATGACGGTTTATAATTGTATTAACCTTTTAATCGCCAACTTTACGCCAAGCGACCGTTTGACTAGAGAAAATGACCGTTATGAACTGAAATCATTAATATTGGGTAATTTAAAATAAATTATATCCGGTGTTGCAATAATATAAATTCTGACAATGAGTTTTCCTTTTTTTATGACTATTTGAGAACACTTTTTTTTATAATTACGTTTAATGTCAGAATTTCCGTTAGATATTATTTCTTTTATTTTCTTTTTATCCCATAAAATAAAGTACTTTTCTATTCAAAAAGATAAACATTTTATTTATGATTTAGATATAAAACATATACAATTTAGATTTCTGAATGATGTGTGTTATTGTTTTATGTTAATAAATAGTGTAGGTCGTATGTATAATTAAAATTGTGTAATTTTTAACGACATTTAAAAATAATTCTTTTTCCAAATGCTTAAGAACAAATTATGTAAATATAATATCTCACTCAAAATTTAATTATTTTTTTATTGCAATAATGCATTAATTTATCATTAGATTTTATTTTATTTAAAAATTCAATTAAAATTTAACCAAATATATGTGAACACCTTCACAGATGACGATAAAAGAATGAAAAAGTTTATGGAGATGATGAAATATATTTATCAATTCCCCCTTCAGCTCCATAAATCTTTTAAGTTTCACTAATCAGTTTCAGTTTCTTTCTATGATTTTCGTGAATCTGCCTTAGAAGTGCCTTGGTAAAGATATCCGCAGTCATTTGGTCACTTGGACAATATTCAAGTTCTATGACACCTTTTTCTTTCAAATCTTTTAAGTATTTGTATTGTAGATCAACATGTTTCAGTTTACCAGAAAATTCATTGTCTATCAATTTTATACATGAAATATTGTCTTCAAAATTTTTGATAGGTAACTCTTGAGGTAAGTACAAGTCTTTTAATAATTTTAGTATCCATACAATTTCTTTCGCAGCAGTCGTGGCGGAAATAAATTCAGCTTCGGCAGAAGAAAGTGCAACGCAATTTTGGCGTATCGACAAACAAATTAGTTTCACATAGAAATTTATCATAAACATTTATATGAAAGCAACCGTATATTCTAAGAAATTTCACCGATAGATTACGGTGAGAAATTGGCAAAAGTTATTCCAGCCACTGACCGTAAAAATAAAGTGATTCCCGTAAAGCTGTCATTTTTTTTTTCCTTCGGGGAAGGGAACAGGCCCTTTAATAAATGGTATGTACTAACAGCAATTTGTAGCAAATACGGTACTGAACTTTTCTTTTCTTTACCGAAAAAAGAAGCTGGCCGTATAATTTAATCGTTAAATCTCCGAATTTTATTGAAATTTGTTCAACTGCAAATATATCTATGCCTTATAGTAGTGTGAAGAAGTTCAATGCTTTTGAATTAATGTTAATTATAATACAAGTTTTATTCTTATACTAGCAGGCTTTGCCCGCTTCGCTGGTCAGTACATTAAAATGATTTCTTTTTAATTGAATAATTGAAACGTTTAAATAAATGTATTTCGATTGGCAACTTTTTTCGCCACAGCTTTAGTATGGGATCTGCTAAGTGATACTAAATGTCTTTTTAGCTTCTCGAATCTATACTACAAAACTATTATTAAAACGAATATTCTCGAAAACAATCCAATAGTAAAGCTTATTCTTCGACTATTCTGGAAATAGTTGAAGCTGTTACTCATATAGCAAAAGTCACTATTCGATGAATGTTCTCGAACATTCTGAAAAACAGTCACTTGTTCCACAGGAGTAAAGCAAATAACATCAAATACTACGGAGCATAAATCTTCGCAAGCTCAAGAAAAATTTTCTTTCGCTTAGAGCTCAATCCTTAAAGTGCAATCACTCAGAATAGGTCTCTGAATAACTCTGATTCGCAAGGAGTACATACTCTCTCGCATAAATCAACTCACTCCTATTTATAACTTTTTGCGATGAATTCCATCGAGAATCCCATGGAAAGCTAGAAATCTGTGCTCCCGTGTGTCGGAGATCTTCGAGACTTCAGGAATTCTATAGTACCATTTTTCATCAAACTTGGTTGCCCTCTCACCAAATTTGGTCGCCCACTCACCAAGTTTGTCGCCAAGGCTGACCCTACTGAAAGTGACTGAATGAACTAACCTTTTATTTTCACTTCGCCTGTAAAACTCCTTTCATTGCAACAGTGCTAATGATGCGGGGCAAAGAATTAATCTCTTATAACAACAATATGCTAAGAGCACTATTTCTGCCGCATTTTAGAAACTAATATTTTTATGGTTATATATACTTCCCATTAAACGTATTCTTATTTTTATTTATTTATTTAAATATTAATTTAAATTAATCAAATATTTCTGCCGGACAGCGTGCAGGTACAGGTGCACACATTAGTTCGTATATTTGTATTATAAATTAGCATAGTGATTGGTATATATAAAAAATAAATAAATAAATAAATAAATATGTAAACCCGTGCTACTCAACTTTATTAAATCTCTCCCTTGGCGGCTTTTGAATTTTTGTCACCATATTAGTGATTTTTTTTTTCCTATAATACAATTTCTTGTATAACAGGGGGGGGGGGGTGTCCTATTTTGGTGATACTTTTATTGGACACCTTTTTGTTAATTTGTAAGTATTCTCCATATTATGTTTATATTTTTAATGGTTTTTAAGATTAAAATAGTGCTTGAAATAAATTTTCTATTTTTAAAACTACAAGTTTTTTTTCCCTATAAAATTATCTATTCAGATAAAAATAGATCATTTATGTGACTACTATTTCGGTTTAATTTCTTTATATGGCTATTGCTAAATTAAAATGGATTAAAATGGCTGTTGCTAAATTAAACATCTTGGCGAAAAACATTCGGTTTATTTCAAGGCCAAAATTTAAAAAATCGCCCAGTATGATCTGTAAATAAAACTGATAAAATAAATTTATAGTTCATATATTTTATTGTAATAAAGAAACTCTACGCAGTCATAATATGACGTCATGGGCAATTATTATTATTATTTTTTTTTTATAACAACTTCACAGTAAAAATCTACAAAATAATAGTTAAAAAAAAAAAAGAACAACATATAATAGTTCCATAAATTATATTAACATTTTATCAATGTGTATAAAATTTTCAAAGTGATACTGGCCTCAATTTTTATGAGATGCATAATGTAATTTTCTTAATTTTTTTTATTGTTCACGTTTAAGCAAACGTATTTATTTTCCTGTCGAAAAAATAATAATAATCTGATGTGTCACTCACACGACTTTCTCTTACCCTGAAATTTAATACTATAAATACAGGTTGCAGATTAAGAGGTACGATAACGAGTACTGTTATGTAAACCTGTGTTAAACAATTCAAATTAGGCTTCAAAAGAGCTTTATATGATAATTAGTTCTGTGTGAGGGGGGGGGGCTACCGCCCCCCTCAACCCCCCGTTTGATTAATGCACCTACATTTATATAGAATTTAATTCGGCTATTAAAAAATAATTCTGTTTTTAAAAAATAATTTATTAAAATTATTATTTAAAAAAATTATCTTTTATGATAATGCAGACGATTTCCATATTAGAGAAGTAGTATAACACTAAATATAAAAAAAAGTCCATTTTATTCTCAATATTAAAAAAAAATCTGTTTTTTTTTTGTTTTTTTGTTAAAATTAAAAAATATATATAACTTTGTTTTAAATTATCGCAGATCGATGGTTCAACCATTCGTTTTAAAGGTATTGGCGAGCTCTTTTGAAAGATACTTATCATGAAAATTTACTCCCCTCGAGGGGGGGACTTCCCCTCAGGGGGGAGGCGAGGCTCCTACATACACCTTTTTTTTCCCCTGTTGACTATCTCTATTACAAAAAATATATATTCGTTAAATTTGGTTTAGTGCAGTCTATAGATATTAAACTCTACTTTCCTGCAATTTCCCCCATAGACGTGATGTATTTGAATACTTTTTAGTGTCCCTGTACACGAACCATTTGCTTGATTTTAACGAAAAGTTTAGTGCAGCATACTTATATGATACACATTCAGAATACCAAGTTTGAACTTTCTGCCATAATTTGTTTTTGAGATATGTTGATAACAGACAGACAGACAGACACAGAGACCATTTGCTAAAAACATGATTTTCGTATTCAGGGGACCTCAGAACATGTAAATATAACAAAAACTCGCTTTCGAAAATTTTACCCAAAAACAATACTTTCTCTACCTTATGGGTAAGAGAAAGTAAAAATGATCTCTGTAAATTTTTTTTGGCAACAATTAAATTAAGGTTAATAGCCATTAAATTAATTTTAATGGCTATTTTTACAGCTATTATGAAGTTAATATTTTCATATTTTAACTAATTAAAAGAAAACAAATCAAAAATTCGAAAATCGGGCTTCGAGGTGCACAAGGACCCCTCGGAGGGCACCTTCATATAGAAACACGTGACTGTCCGAGCTACCGTCTTTGCGCTACGCTGCCCACACACAAACAAACTTTGCCTTTTATATATATAAAGAAGATAAATTGCATTAAAAAAAAGTTTATAATTGAAAAAGAAATCTAGTAACGTTTAGAAACATTTTTTCTACTCTTATCGTAATTCAAATTAAAGAAATTTTTTTTAAACTTCTTAAGTATCTATTAAACAGGAAAAGTAATGGTATTTTTTTACATTTACTTAAAAGTTCTTTTCTCTAATATAAATTAAGGAAAGTAAGTACACTAACTGTAGATAAATCATTTATTGGCCCACCAGCGGCTAAGCGGTTCCACGCTCAAAGCTGGTAGAATGGAAGTGCCGGGTCCGATCTCATATCGCGCTCATCGATCTAGCAGTACGGAGTTTTCTGTGGTTTTCTACGAAATTAACGTGAATACGGGCTAGGACACCGTCAAAAGACCATCACAGAGGGTATTCCACCTATTGGCCTAGGACCCTTGCGCAATCAATCGGCCTTAAACCGTACAACTAACCAACTAAATTTATTTTATTATTATATATATCGCGCAATTTTACGCTTGCTTGTTAGCAGTTAAAGTATTTTTATAGTGGCAAATGAAATCTTCCAAAGTGAACGCATGTTTTAATTAAACAAGAATGAAAAATCATGCGGTATGCATTAATTAACAACACTTTCCAAATGTATATAATTGTCGTATCGTATAACTTTGAATGTTCTTTGTCTACGTAACCACACAACAGACAGACAGTAGTTTTGAAAGATGTACAGATAGACTAATTGAAATTCTAATCATTCTTAAACATTGTTAAAAGTGTGAAAAATGCTTAACACAAAAGGAAACGTAGCACTTATATTCTAATTGCAGCCCTCAATGTATCTGAATATTTTAGTGTAGCCCTGTAAATCTGAAGGTTAACAAAATCATATTCTATACAAGATATTATTTTAGCCTATTAAAAATAAATGCCAATTTCGTAATTGAAAGTTCTCTTCGGCGTTGTTTGTAAACAAAATTTGTGCTCTTAAATTTTCACATGTATCTTTAATAATTTATTTTAAATTCAATTAAAATTATGCATATTAACCAACTAAGGTGATATAAAATGCACTAAAATTATCATTTTGTATTAACTCGGCTTATAAATAAAAATATAAATATGGCAAACTGTGAAGCTTGTGGTTTACAAATCTTGGATGACTGAACAAATTGTATGCAGTGGTAGATGTAAACTTTCTTTTCATATAACTTGCATTGGTTTCAATAAAACTACTGTCCGTAAAGTAAGAAAAGATGGACGGTCGTGTCCTGCTTGTAAAAAATCATCTAAGACTACAGCAAATTTATCGGAAAGTAACTACTCTGATTTGTTGCGAGTTTTTGAAGAAATGAAACTGGACAATGCGAATTTCAGGAAAGAAAATTTAAGTAAACTAAATGAATTACAAAATTCATTAGAATTCATGTCAAATCTTGTGAAAGAAACTACAGAATCTAATAAACATCTTAGCGAGGAGTTGAAAGATCTTAAAAATCAAAATTTCAAAATGATGGAAGACAACAGCCAACTCAAAACACAAATTATTGAAATGAAAAATGATATTGTGGAGTTACATCAGTACACTCGTCGTTTGAACATTGAAATATCGAACTTGCCTAAAGCTCGAGATGAAAATATATCTGATGTGTTAAATAGTGTAATGAAGACAACTGAAATAGATTTATCTGATAAAATTACTACAATACACCAAATTCCAACATAAAAAAAGGTAAAATTAAACCCATTATAATGCAGTTTACTACCTTTAATGCTAAGTTGGATCTTTTGAATGCAGCTAAAACTAAACGTATAACAGAAAACCAGTTGAATTCTAATTTTGAAAATATTCATGTATATTTTAATGATCATTTATGTACAGAGTTAAAAAAAATTGCGATTTGAATGTAAACAGTTTAAACGCAAGCATAATTATAAATACTGTTGGTGTAAAGGGGGGGGGGGATTTTTTTACGACAAAATGATGGGTCCAAAGTTTTTCGAATAAAACGTTCTTCAGATTTTACTCATGTCACAATTAATTGATTTAAATGAAAACTATGTAAATGTGAAATAGGAATCTTTGGACTAGTTAAAAAATTTCATATCTCCTCCAGTAAAATCTAATTTACTTGCTTTTTAATAAAACAAATATTTTGCATTTAAATATTAGAAGTTTGAGTTCGAATTTTGATGAATTAAAGATTTGGTTAAATATTTATAATTTTATGTTTGATGTTATTGTTTTAAGTGAAATCTGGGTAAATGAACCTAAAATTTATTTATATTCGTTAGATGGTTACTATTCAATTTATAAGTGTAGATTATTTAACAGATCAGGTGGTATAATTGTATTTATTAGAAATAATTTACATTTTATTTTACACAAGCCTTGTAATATAATTTCAGCAGAATGTATAATTTCTGCAGAAGTTCTTTCTTAATGCAGTAAAAATCTTAATGTTTGTATAATTTCTTTGCAATCATTCTGTTACAATCATTCTGTTCCGTAATCATTCTGTTACAATACCTATTTTTCTATATGATCTTGACATAATTTTGAAGGACTGTAAATTTAAAAATGTAATTTTGCTTGATGATTTAAATATTGATTTGCTTTTGAATAACTTTGATAGTAATTCTTATTTTATGCATGTATGGTTTCAAGTCATGTATTAATGATCCAACTAGAATAACACATGAAACTGCAACTTGTAATGATCATGTTTTTATCAGATGTTCTTGTAAATTTTTTAGTTAAATCTGGTTATCTAGTTTGTAGCATTACTAATCACTATCCGACAATTTGTGCAGTAACTAATTGCAACGATAATAAGAAAATGTCTCATGGAATTTTCAGTTCAAAAACTTCTTTTGTTGATTATAATAAATTTGATTATTTTCTGAATTCAAATGACTCTAAAAATCTTAATTTCAACGGTCAATATACATAAATTTTGGATTTTGTTTCGAATTCTATGATTAATTTCAGGAAAGATTTTAAAGTTTCACATAATAGAAGATTTTACTCAAACTCCTGGATTAATAAATATGTATGATAAAAACTCTATAAAAAGTTTAAGAAATATCCTTACGATATAAACATTAAAAAATCTTATAAAGATGCTGTAAAAAATTTAAAATCAGAAATTAAGAGGGTAAAACATGCTTAATATTTAAATGAATTTTTCAAATGTGCGTTCAATCAGAATAAACACTGAAAATTAGTGAATAATATTTTAAACAAAACTTAGAAGACAGTTTATCCCAATGAAAACGATATTAAGTTACTTGTAAATAAATTTAATCATTTATAAATGTTGCAACTCATACTAATAATTTAAATTTTAAGTAAAATTTCCAAAATATAAATTCATCTGTTAAATCTTTTTGTTTGTTAAACACTGATGAATCTGAAGTTCAAAATATTCTCAATTCAATACCTGATTAAAAAAAAAAAAAAAAAAAAAAAAAAAAAAAAAGCAGTTGGTTTAGATAATATTCCTATTAAAATTTTTAAAATTATTTTCAAATATAGATCTGATATAATTATTGATATCATAAATAAATCATTTAATGAAGGAATTTTTCCCGATCAATTAAAACAGGCAATTATCTTGCCAATTTACAAATCGGGAGATTTTAGCAATTTAGGTAATTATCGACCGATTTCAATTCTTCCAGTTTTTTCAAAAATTATTGAAAAAGTGATGCGATCTAGACTTGTTTCATTTTCAGATTCAATAAATTTCATTTAAAAAAATCAATATGGTTTCAGAAAGGGTTATAGTACAGAAAGCGCCCTTGCTGAATTTTCCGGTTCTATTTTTAACAATATTAGCAATAGTTTAAAAACTGTAGCAATTTATATAGATATATCAAAAGCTTTTGATTCAGTTAATTATATTTTACTTCTGAAGAAATTAAATTTATTAGGAATTCGAGGGAAACAATTACAATGGTTTGAGTCATATTTAAATAATCGGAAACAATGTGTTAAAATTGGTGATTATACAGGTTGATTCAAAATTGGTGTGACCAATTTTAAAAGCATGTAACTATTTACGGTAAATTTTAATCGCTTTACCACCAGTTTTACTTTAAAAGTGAGACGTTTAAATTACCAATCTAGCTATTTTTATTAATAGGTGTAAATTATGGCCCCGAAATTAGATCCTCAAACTCGAAACGAAATTTTAAAGATTTTGAAGGATGGTTGCTCAAATTCTGTTATAAATAAAGCATTTAAAAATCAGAAAATACATTTTTGTAATGGATTACTACATAAACATCGAAAAGAAATAAAATTTGGCTGGCAATCAAAAGCTCTGGGGAAAAAAAATTGTAGACGAAAGGAAGTCCTCGGTGAAAAGAAAAAAAGAAGCTGAAAAGACCTATCACTGTAGAAAATCCTCTGCCTCAAAGAACTTTAGCAAAGAAGTTACAGGTATCGCAATCGAGAATTTGTCGTCAGATAAAGAAAATTGGCTATAAAAAAGTCAATAAATCAGTCTGTCATCAAATATCTGCAAAGACCGTAGAAAAACGAAGAAAAAGGTCTTGGCCTCTGTATTTAATGTTACGCATAGGTAGATGCAAAACATGGATAACTTCGGATGAAGCACTGTTTCATCTGTCATCCACAACTGGTAAAACGAAGATACAATATATTTCACGCGAAAAGTATCGCAAAGACGCAGCTGTTTTGCAAAAGGCAAGTTGGCCGTCAAGTGTTACGGTATGGATGGAAATGCCCTCTCAAGGCTTAACAAAACAGTTTTTTGTAGAACCAAAGGCTAAAAGTGATTCTAAGTACTACCAGAATAAAGTTTTGAAGCACATGATCAAAGAAAGTAAACGTCTTTACCCTCAAGGACACTTTGTTTTTCACCAAGATTCTGCACCAATTCGTACTACAAAATCGACTATAAAATGGCTGAAAGATAAAAAAATAAATTTTCTTCCTCCTGAGAAATGGGTACCATCAACCTCTGACTGTGCTTCTTGCGATTAGTTTTTATAGGGATACTTAAAAAAATAATTAAGTAGACGTAAAGTGAGAACACTTCAACGGCTTCAAAAAGCAATCTAAGAGGAACTTGGAAAAATACCCCCAAAAATGGTCGAAAAAGCTCTTTTGGCTTGGCCTGAACATTTACTTAAAGTACGCTATACTAAAAGAAATCCTTTGAAAATTTCATGTAAATAACTTAATTTAATGAAAATTTCTGACACTCTGAAATTGGTCACACTAATTTTGAATCAACCTGTACTAGTGATTTTGAGCTTATTAAAAATGGTGTCCCTCAAGGCTCGATTTTAGGTCCTACACTGTAAATGTAAATGTCTTAATTTCAGTTATAAAAGCGTCTTATATGGATGGTCATTTTTAAGCGAAAAAAAAAAAAAAAAAAAAAAAAAAAAAAAAGTCTTACTTTTTAAGACACCTATTTTGCATCGGAAATTAAGACATTGCAAGTATCTTAAAACACCGTCATGTTTTAGGCTTAAAAATACTGCCATGTTAGGCTTAAAAACACTACCGTTTTTAAGGCTTTCTTAATAAATAAATACGGTGTGCGATTATGTTTTTCTGCTGAAAATAGATTTTAGAATTGTTTAGAGCATTAACGAAATATTTATATTTAAAAAAAAAAAGTCCCATTATCCGGCGTTGGGATTCGAACTCACTGTCCATGGAAACTGAAAGCTCCTGCCAAGAACTGCCAGAGTTAAGCATTTACCAATCACGCCACAATCGAATGCAGCGATACGTGTTTTTATGACAAAATATACTCCAGTATTCGCAAATTATGTTTTATTTCTATTTTTTTGCCATAAAAATATTGATAGTATTGATCTTAAAGTTAATAAATATTATTATCTTAAATTTCATATCTAGAGGTCTAGAATGTTTTAATAATGCATAATAAGTATGTGAAGGTTCCAGCTCTCAAATGTAAAGATTTATTTCCTGAAAGTGATATTTAAATAAAAACAAACTATAATCATGGATACAAGAACATTTGTTGTTTTACATTTAGATGCAGGTAAATATGTGAAAAAAAAAAAAAAAAAAAAAAAAAAAAAAACTTTTTTAAATGAGTAATAATAAGAAGAAAGAAAGAAAAACGTTATGCACAAATTATTCATGATTGTTCGCTTATAAATTCACGTTCTTCTCTACAAATTACTTGCTACGTCCATCTTCACACTTTTTCTTTTAATATAAGAAAGCTTTAAAAACAAATTATATATATATATATATTTTTTTTAACGAAATAAGCTTTGTATCTAAATATGGTGTTTATGAATTACGTTAAAGATAATAGCATGCAAATATCGTTCACATCTCTAGAGTATTATTCCATAAAAATTTAATTTCATAAAACAGTTTAAGTAGCTTAACGGCCCTCTTCACTTACCGTCGCCAGAAGCCCGAGCCAATGTTATTCTATGGGGAAATTTTCTTTACAAATAACTTATTAACTAATACATATTTTTAAATTCTGTTTTCACATTCAGAAAATTCCCAACTGTTAAATTGACGGACCTTTTTTAAAAATGTATTTTTTTAATTTTTAATATATTATTTTCAAATTGCAAAATGAGAAAATTTCACATATTGAAAATTCGTATTTTGCAGCTTCAAAATAAAATATAAAAAAATAAAAAAATAATTTTTTAAAAAGGGTCCGTCAATTTAAAAGCTGGGAATTTTCAGAATGTGAAAACAGAATTTAAAAATATGTATTAGTTAATAAATTATTTATAAAGAAAAATTTCCCATAGAATAAAATTAGCTTCTGCTTCCGGTTGCGGTTGCGGTGAGTGAAGAGGTCCCGTAACACTTATTATATAAAATAATAATATATTTATGAATGTGGAAAGAAGTAGGATAAGCATAATTTCTTAAAGTAGATTCCATATGAAAAATTCTAAGTATTGCAAGTGTCAGAAAATTTGAACTCGTTTGCTGTCTAAAAATTTGCGTATTTACATGTTTCAGACATTTTTGTGTCTAAATTGGTATTTCAGACATATTTCTGTCTTAAATTAAGATATCTATAACATCTAATCTATATTTTAAGATATTTACGTGTCTTAAATGCCGTTTCAGTTGTTTTTATGTCTTACTTTAAGACCCTTTTATTTGCAGTGTACAGTCCGTTAAGAAATTATAAGACCACTTTAATTTTGTAAATTATAAAAAAAATAAATATTCTAATCGTAATTTAAATACATAAAATAACATATTGCTCTATATTTTTTTATAATTACTTTGCAATAACTTGGCATAATGCAATAAATGTTTAATTAAAATATATATTAGAAATAAGTGAAAAATAACCTGTTAAGAAAATATAAGACCACTTGTCAAAAAACAAAATTGTATAAAAAATTAATATGATATTGGGCCTCCATTTTTCCTGATGACTTCAAACACTCTGTTTTTCATTGAAGTAACCAGGTGATTAAGTTCAGTTATAGAAATATTGTACCATTCTTTTACAATGACTACTTCCAGTTCATTGGCAGATGAAAATTTTTTATTATTAGCATAAAGTTTGCGAGATAATATACCCCATAGGTTTTTCATGGGGTTCAAGTCTGGACTTCGACTTGGCCATGGCAAAACATTAACTTTTTCTTTATTAAACCACTCCTGTGTGGATGTAGATGTATGACAAGCAGCATTGTCCTGTTGAAACATCCAGTTAGCACCACCTAATAAAGGTCGAAACGGTATCATATGATCATATAGCATAGACTGATATTGTGTAGAGTTCATATGACCCGAAATCCGCTGTAAATCACACAACCCCTCATAACTGAAAGCTCCCCAAATCATTACTGATCCTCCACCCATTTGTCGACTGAAGCATTCTTTTGGTTCCTTCCTCAAGTCATGCCAATAGTGTTTGTAACCAACGGGACCATCAAGGTTAAATTTCTTTTCATCAGAAAATATAATTTGTTTCCACTCATCATTCCATGACATGAGATTTTTAGCCCATTTTAATCTTTCTTCTCGATGGCATTTCAGTAACTTAGGTTTTTTCTTGAATTTCATAAATTTCGCATTAATATTTAATTTAAGACTCTTCCAGACTGTTACATGTGAAGTTTTCTTGCCGAAACGTTCCGAAATTTCACGAGTTGAAAGACCTTTTTTAGTTGACAGTCAAAAAATTTGTCTATTATCACGTGCTGTCAAAATATTTTTTTCTACCAGATCGTTTTATTTTGTTTGAATAATCTTTTCTAATTATGGCATTATGAATGGCAGTTTTAGAACGGTTCATTAACCTCGCAATATCTCTTTCAGATTTACCAGAACCTTTATAAAATAAAATTTTTCTCACTTCGCACTCCGATAATTCTTTACCTCGAGGCATCGTCAAATTAATCGTAGATAACATATTCAAAACCTAAACCTTTGCTTCTTAGGTAATGCTTTTACGAAACACTGAAGCATGCGCTTTATATTGAGTTTGACGTCATGTACAATATGCTAATTTTCTCAGGTGGTCTTATAATTTGTTAACAGTCACAGTCTTTAATTTTTAGAAAAATGAATAAGTTTTAATGAAATTTAATTTAATTTTAAAAGTTGGAATTAGTATAGGATGCGTTTTCTTATCAATTTTAAATACGCAACTAAAAATTTGCATATTATGTTCTCTTCTTCAGAAATGCACCAATACGCTTGTGATCTTATAATTTCTTAACGCACTGTATATCTTATACTATTAAGTGAGCAATACTTATATATATATATGTATGTATGTTTCGCTGTTCTCGAAAACGGTAGCTCGGACAGTCACGTGATTTAACACAAAGGTGCCCCCCGAAGTTGCATTGTGCCCATCAAAGTCAGACTTTCGAATTTTTGATTGGTTTTCCTTTAATTAATAAAAATATGAAAATAAAACTTCCCTTTTCTATAATGACGCAGAATGGAGAATCTTAGGAGATATCTGATTGGTTTATTTGATTTTCATTGGTGTATGTTACATTGAACTACAGCTACGTTATGAGGAATTACGAAAAATTTGATTGGTGTATTTGATTTTCATTGATTTGAGTGTATTTTACGTTGAACTAGAGCTACGTTATGAAGAATTACGAAAGATTTGATTGGTTTATTTGATTTTCATTGATTTGAGTGTATTTTAAATTGATCTAGATCTACGTTTTGAGGAATTACAAGAGATTTTATTGGTTTATTTGATTTTCATTGATTTGAGTGTATTTTACTTTGAACTAGAGCTACACTGTTAAAACAATGCAGAAAAAATACAGAAATTCTCTGTAATTTCAGAAAAACAGTCGTAAAATACGTTTTGTCTACGTAATTTTTCCGTAATTTACGACTTTTTTTCTGAAATTACAGAGAATTTCTGTAATTTTTCTGCATTTTTTTAACAGTGTACGTTTTGAGGAATTACGTGAGATTTGATTGGTTTATTTGATTTTCATTGGTTTGAGTATATTTTACATTGAACTAGAGCTACGCTTTTAGGAATTACGAGAGATTTGATTGGTTTATTTGATTTTCATTAATTTGAGGTAGGGGTGTCCAGTGATGTTTTTTTTAACATGCTTGACAGTGATTGCTGCGAAAACGAATTTCGTGCGTTTTCAGATTCATGCACAGCGAGGTAGGGGTGTTCAGTGATATTATCCTGGTTTTAACATGCGTGATAGTGATTGCTGTGGAACCGAGTGTCGTGCGTTTTTTGATTCATGCACAGCGAGTAGGGCTGTCCAGTGATTTTTTTTTTTTTTTTTCCACGAGCGTGAAGCGTATATACGTGTGTTATAGTGATTTCTGCGAAAACGACTTACGTGCGCTCTCTGATTCGACCATTCATCGAATAGTGACTTTTACTGTACGAGTAACAGCCTCAACTGTTTCCAGAATGTTCGAAGAATTAACATTTCTATTTGACTGTTTTCGAGAATATTCGTTTTAATAATAGTTTTGTTGCACAGATTCGAGTTCAAAAATTGTTTGATATTGTCAAGGAGATCCCGTACTAAAACTGTGAAGAAAATAGTCGCCAATCGAAATATATTTATTTAAACGTTTAAATTATTCAATTAAAAAGAAAACCTTTAAATATTGTGCCCAGCGAAACCTGTTGGTTATTTATTATCTTTATAATCGGCCTTTGTATACTTAATATCAATGCTAAAATCATAACATATTCAGATTACACGGTTTTAATCTATTCAGCAAAAACTTATGATTTAATATAAGAACAAATAAATTCAGATCTTTTACAGATTGAACAATGGTTTACAGAAAATAAATTATCAATTATTAATGATAAAACTAAGTATATTGATTTTAGTCTAATGAGTAATTTAAGTACGGATTTATTAATTAAATATCATGTTTTATGTAATTCAAGTGGTAATCAAAGTTCGTGTCCAATTATAAATAAAGCGGAAACTTTTAAATACCTTGAAGTATTCATAGATCAAAACCTAAAGTGGAATAGTCATGTTCAATATCTTAGAAATAAACTTCGTTATCATTTAATCACTTTCTGTCATTTACGCAGCTATGTTAGCTAAGATAATAAAAGTTGTGTCCTGAAGATGAAAAGGAGATCAGTAAAAAACTGAAGAAAAATCAAAATATTTTTCATCACCCCGTAAAAAGTAATCCTTGAGAAATGCGTTTTTGCTTTAGTATGTGATTATGAGGATTTTTCTAATTACCCAAGCAGCACCGAAACGTTCTCTGAACGTTCAAATATTGTTCTGCAAACACGTTCTAAGAACGTTCCCTTTGAACGTGTTATAGACGTCTATTTGTCCATCTTGAAAAAGTACAATAGTACGGTTCAGGGAACGTTCAATGAACGTGTAGCTATCACCATCGGTGTTATAGAAGCGTTCAGAGAACGTTCTATGTATACGGTCTCAGAACGTTCTAAACGTTTTTAGAACGTTTTCAAAACGTTATACACATTTTCAGAACGTTCTAGAAAACGTACTGTAAACGTTCTAAAATAGTGTAGAAACGTTCTGAAAACGTTCTATACACACGTTCTCACAACGTTATGTAAACAATTTTTGAACGTTCTTTGAACGTGCTAAAAATGTATTTAATGTATAATAAAATGGAAGAACTCGCAACAATTGTTTCGGGTCGAAAGAAGACACTACCCTTCGTCAGACGAACATAATAGGCACGAGTGCTGCAAATACAAGAGCTACGTTGCAGATTTTTTGCAGCACTCGTGCCTACTTTGTTCTGTTGATGAAGGGTTGTGTCTTTTCTCGACCCGGAACAATTGCTTCGAGTTCTTGAATTTTATAGTGTCTGTTTATTTTATTTACTTATTTTTTTCTTATTTTTTTCCTTTCCTTTATTTATCTTTTCTTTTCTTTTTTATTTTTTGTGTAGTTTTTATTTTATCTTTTTATTATTATTATTATTTTTCATAAATAATTGTCTTAGTAATATAAAATTTTGCATACATGCATTGAAATATTGTATAACAAAAGATCAAGTATTTTGAATATTCAAGATAAATATTTGAATTCAAAAACAAACAAATAAATAAATTCAAGTTCTGGAATATTTTGAAAATTTTTAAGATAATATGCCCCCTGCTAACTAATTATTATCCCCCCCCCCCCCTAGATTTTGCATCATGATAATTTAACAATAGAATATAAACAGATTTGGATATTAATTTAATAAGTTAACGGCCCTCTTCACTTACCGTCGCCGGTAGACCGAGCCAATGATATTCTATGGGCAAATTTTCTTTACAAGTAACTTATTAACTAATACATATTTTTAAATTCTATTTTCACATTCCAAAAATTCCCAACTGTTAAATTGACGGACCTTTTTTGAAAAAGTATTTTTTTAATTTTTAATATTTTATTTTGAAATTGCAAAATGAAAAAAAATCACATATTGTAAATTCGTATTTTGCAGCTTCGAAGTAAAATATAAAAAAATAAAAAAATAATTTTTTTAAAAAAGGTCCGTCAATTTAACAGCTGTGAATTTTCATAATGTGAAAACAGAATTTAAAAATATGTATTACTTAATAAGTTATTTGTAAAGAAAAATTTCCCATTGAATAACATTAGCTTCCGCTTCCAGCGGCGGTGAGTGAAGAGGGCTCTTAAGCAAAAAAATTTAAAAATATTTATGTCTAAATTTTGAAACTTACTGCAAACTTTTGGCATTCAAACACAAAAGTATTTTACTAAATTTTAAATTATCAATGAAATCTCAAATTAATGCCCAGATATGTTACATATTCTATTTTTAAACTATGATAATGCACAATCAATGGAAAACAAAAAATAAAAATTAGTTAAAAGAAGTACACAAGTGTACAAAATTTAAACAATAAACTGTTTTCTCGTTTTCTTTTTCTTTTTTCCACATAATTCTTAAACAAATAAACACAGAAGTATAAAATTTGGATAGTATGTTTTTTAAACTACCATAAATCGAATTTTATATAACTTTATCATAAGTAATAATTGTTAAACTAAATATCAGTAAATTTTTCTCAAAAGTAAACATTGAAAAAATGAAAAAATTCAGCAATTTTAGAAAAGAAAACTTAATGAAAAATGGTCATGAAGATGCATTACAGATAGGTTAAAAATGTAGGCTCATCCATGCGTTAGATTAAAACCGTATATTTCTTCATGTAGTCACTTTTTTGTTTCTTCTTCTTTCTTCATTTTTTCGCGTGTGAATAATTTTTTTAAAATTTTACATAGAAATATGAAAATCGGATAAGGCGTTCATTATTAAATTATTTATCGACATTTTTATTATTCTGGTGATGATCACAGTTTATACAAAATTAGTAATTATTATTATTATTTTTTTTTTTTTTTTTCAAAAATTCCGTTATTAAAGTAAAAGAAAAGTGAACACAGAAAGTAAAACTAGGATTTTGTTTAACATGTGAGGGCATGTGCGTCTTCACTTGTCTATAATGCATCATTAACACAATTTTTCATTAAGTTTTCTTCGCTAAAATTGTTGAAATTTTTAATTTTTTCCAAAGCTTACTTTTGAGAAAAATTAATAATTATTAGTTTTAAATTATCACTTATTCTAAAATTATGTAAAATTCGATTAATGATATGATAACGAACATGACATCCAAATTTTATGTCCATGTGTTTATTTGTTTAAAAGTTATGCATAAAAGAAGAAAATGAAAAAGCAGGTTTGTTCCTTTAATTTTGAACAGCGGTGTATTTTAAATACGTTTAAAAAAAAATACATATATATATATATATATATATATTATTATTATTTTGTTTTTTTATTTAAATAGATTACGTGAAATTTATTTAATATTTTCATATTTCAAATCATGCGTATGCGAAATTTATTTAAATTATTGATTTTGAGTTTATAAATTTTACGTACACATGCAGTGAAATATGACAGTATAAAATATGGTGAAACATTTTGAAAAATAAATAAATAAATAATTAAAATTTTATTCTGTAAACAAATAAATAAATAAAAATTAAATAAATAAACTTCAAAATTTAAAATATTTAGCAATATTAAGATTCACCTTAGTAACTATTTCTTTTTTAATACTTCTCCCTGCTTTTACATTTCTACAGTGTAATGTAAAACGATCAAACATGATCAAATCTATCTATATATTTCTTTAACGTGGATCAGTTGCAATTAATTTTTGCCGAAACGATATAGTAGTGTAATTATTGAAATATGCGAGGATAAAAAATAATATTTAAAAATGAACAATATTTAAGCATGCGGACTCAACTCAATGAACTAATAAGAAAAAATTACGAAATTTGTCTGCTTACATTATTTTATGGAAAACTGTATTTTTAAAAATTGCTTCTTCAATCTTTATAAGCGTCATTTTAAACATAGAAATACTTTAAAGATTATAGAGAATATGAATAATTGTCATAAATTGACTAAAAATCATAAACATAAAAATATAATCAAAATAATAATAATTATTATTATTATTTTTTAAACAAAATACACCAAAATAAATAAAAAGTCATCACCAACATCGCGACAAAAATTTAAAAGGCATCATGGAAATCCTATACTATAACTGTACTGCCTGCGGAAGTATGAAACTGGGACTTCAACCATGAATTTTATTTTGAAACCTTTCTTTGAATGATCTTGGTCTCACAATTGCACAATATTAATTTGGTACTAATAATAATTTGGCTTCTGGTAAATTAATATTTTAATTAGATGGGGAATTCGGTATAATATTTATGAGTTTTAAATTTTAAAAGTAAATAAGAAAAGAAAAGTTCGAAAAATTCACATGGGTTTGTTTAAAATACAACGTTGAACTGTAATAATAAAATATCGAACGAAATAAATTTAGGAGTTAGCGTGAAAGATGTGAAAAATTAAAAAATTTCAAATTTAATTTAAAAATATTATATGTTTTTTTGATAAATTTTAATAAATTTTGTAAGATTTCAATGCATAAGTATGAAAATTTTATAAAAAGGAAAAGTAAGTGAACGAACTTATCTGTCTGTATCTTGAAGCTGTTTGCTGTTGTAGTGTATCCGAACGAAAGTTAAATTCAAATCTGAATGTAAATACAAAATATGTGATGAGTAAGCAAGCTGTAGTACTTTGGATCCAACAGGCCACGCCAAGAAATACAAACTTCCTGTGCAAAAACAGAGCAGATGGCATTTACGCCCGGCGATAATTTCTGTCGATCAAGCAATTTATTCAATAACAATCGTTTCTAATAAAGATTTTTCATACTGTTCAAAACTTAACCTTTTTAAAAATTATTATACTGAGGCCATCCTAAAACTTTCTTCTATATTTTCCTGCGCAGGTCGATCTCATAAATATTATTTGCTAAAATAATCTATCAAAATTATTTTCCATGGTAAATGTATACGATTTTCATCTCAAACAAATATAACACTAAATATCCAAAAAAATCAATTTTACGGTGCACAAAATATGTATCTTAAGAAATGTATTTTACATAATGAAAAATGTGAAAAGTCGATAACTTTGTTTTAAATTATCACAGATTTAGGGTTCATCCTTTCGCTTTAAAAGTATAGACGACTTTTCTGGCAAGAATATTGAAAATTTTAATACAATAGCGAAAGCGATGAACTATACAAATTGCCCATATTTTTTTTAATTAAATATTACTAATATAAATGTATATATATATATATATATATATATATATATATATATATATATATATATATATACATATTTAATTTTCCAGGGAAAAGTTAAAAACAATGCTGACTCATGCACATTTATACGAAATTTTGACCTATTATGACATATTAAAAATTCTGAAAATAATGGTACGACAGCGCTACCTATTGAACGATTTATTAACAAATATAATCGCCACCAGTTTAGGTCATAGTCCAAGTAAACAAAGTTTGAATAAATTACGTTCATTAGTTCGTGAGATACAGCATCCATAGAATTTTAAAATTTATTAATTTAATCATAAAAATTTAATCAACACAGGTTTTTATAATTAACATTTTTATATATGAAATTTGGTACATTTTTCACCAAAAAATGCTGAAATACAGATATCTGAAAAATCGCAGAAAGCAATAGAAGCACCATCCGTCGGTGGATATATACGGAAACTGAAGCAGCACATTTTGTCATTATATATATGTCTCACATACAAGGTTTGATAAGTATTCGTATTCTAGAAGGTGAGGTACAGGCTTCCCGTAAGTTGAAACGTAACAGTGCCACCTGTCATTTGATATGTACCCGAAGTGAATCAGTAAAATTTACGTAATATCTATTTCACGTACCAAATTTAGAGCATTTATAAATCATAGAAAATGTGCTATTGCGTTCCGTTCCCTTGAATAAAATTAATTTGCAGCATACCAGTGCCTCCAGTTGTCCGATATGCACGCAAAATTATTCTGCAAAGTTTTATATGATATTAATTTTACATACCAAGTTCAGTGTATTTATAATTATTTATATCACAAAAACTGAATTATTGCCATTACGTTAACGGGGTTAAATTACAGGAGAGCAGCGCCACCAGTTGGTCAATATATGCACCCGAATTAAATCAGCGTACTGTTACATAATATCTGTTTCACATATTAAGTTTGGTGCATTTGTGCACCGTAGAAGCTGAGATATAATCTCCCCATAAAAGGGAGAATTTACAGAATAGAAGCGAACCCTATCTGGTGATACATTCCAGAGGCTAATGAGCACCAAAGCTGATATTTAGGTCAAATCTAATTAAATATTCCTGATATTTAGCAAATTAGTTTAAAGTCTAACTAAACATCAAGTTTGGTTTAATTCCGTCCATTGGTTTGTGAGATACAGAGTCCACAAAACTTTGATAACACACACACACACAAAAAAAAAAAAAAAAAAAAAAACAGACAGACTGGCATTTTGAAAGAATGATAGAATTGTGTTCTGGACATTTCAAGAGTATATAAACCCATGGAATACCGGAGATCAAAAATTCCCAATTATCCAACACATTTTTCTTGGTATATACAAAATAATATTAATAATAATAATAATAAATAAATAAAATAAATAAAATAAATTAATTTTTCATAACTTAATTTATTAACAATTTAAGAAACAAATAATAATGAATATCTGCAAAAGTAATCTGGAGTAATGTGTTTGACAGAATTGAACAACATAAAACTTAAATAAAATTATAAATAATTATTATAATTATAGTAACATATAATTAAAGTTTAAAATTATGTAATTTTTTTCTCACCGCATCTCTATTACATTTTAATGATTATTCTACATGTCAACAAAATTTGAAACTGAAAATAAGGAAAAAAAACTAAAAAAAAAAAAAAAAAAAGGAATTTTCTCATATTCGTTATAATCACACTGTTACAGAACGTGCTACGACGGTGATACACTTGAACGTTTTACATAGAACTAGACTTGTACGTTTTCTAGATGGTACAAAGCAAACCTTTTCAGAACGTTCTAAGTAATACTATTTTTGAACGTCTAATCGAACGTTCTCTTGACACGAAACACGGTGTTTGAACGACTGTAACCGTTATTAGACGTTCACAGAACGTTCCCGTGCTACTTGGGTATCTGTATAAATTATGGAAATATAACGGTTTCTTTAAAAATCTGAAAAATAAATGCCACTTTTTGAATTATAACACGTAGGGTATTACACCCAGTGCAAATCAATTTTTAGGAAACTTTGCATAGAACATTAGACACAGCGTACTGCAATATGCAAAAATATTAAATATCTTACGAAATATTAACGCTTTTACTAAATATATTTTAACTACGCATGCTCAAGCTTTTAAAAAATTTCATTTGCATAATTTATTAGCCAAAAGTATTGAATGAAAGCCCCAAACAAATATCGTGTAAATTCAAAAAGTTATGAAAGATAGAATGAACAAAATTTCAGTCCCTCTTAAAAAAAAAAAAAAAAAAAAGGAAGGTGATAAGGGGTTTATCAATATTTATTTAAAATCAGTGAATACTGTATTAACATTGGGCATTTCTTGAATGGAAATAAATATGTAAGTAAAACCCCTTATAGTTTAGCTTTTATTTTGAGATTATGTTATTTTATTATTCTGATTATGTTGAGATTATATTTATGTTCGTTAGGACAACTTTAAAGCGTTACTAAATATAACTATGGAGATTGTATGAAAAGTTAGATTTTTTATATTCAGAAAATTGATTTTTTTTTTTTTTTTTTTTTTTAAATGACATATACCATTGATATTAGCTGCATTTGAAACTTTTCTGTGACTGGAAATATAAATGTCTATACTGAGAATTCGGAGAGATAAAGGTTATTTAAATATTTACTGAAATTTTTATTTTTCCGACTGAGTGAAAATAATGCCTGGACCGGGAGTCGAACCCCGGATCTTTGACTTACAGTCGGTAACAAAAGTTTCCGAACACTAGCCAAAATTCTTATGTAAATAAAGCACACTTCATACGGTTTTGTTAAATAAATCCTTGTCGAATACTGTTCTTAGTCAGTGTAAGAACATGATTCGATAAGGATTTATTTAACAAAACCGTATGAAATGTACTTTTTTTGCATAGGAATTTTCGCTAGTGTTCGGACACTTTTGTTACCGACTGTACAAGGTCAAGACTCTACCAATTGAGCTATCCAGGCCGACAACCGGTTAGCATTACTCACTCAGACATTTTCACTCAGTCGGAAAAAATAAAAATTTCAATAAATATGATTTTCTTCCAATCAGCTGATTGTGTGATTTTAATAAAAATTGTTATTTAAATATTTTTCAATACGTCCTGTGTAATATATGAATGTATATATATATATATATATATATATGCAGGTTTGCTTCCTTATTTCAACATAACACTGGAATACACTGCTCTGCATAAAAATCGGCCACAACACCATTTCTGCAATTTCTTATGTAAAATAACCTCCTGAATCCGAATATCACGCATATTTTGCCCCCTCACCCACCATCTTTTGGGATCCTTCCCCCCTCCCTAATTTTATCACTTTTCTATAAATTTTTACTTTCTTCTATGTATATAGAGACAAAGTGTTGGATCCGTAAAATTTTCGAACACCAGTTTTCTATGGATTTACACGTTTTAGGATGTCTTGAACACGATATGATTGTTCTTAGAAAATATCTGTCAGTCTGTCTGTGTGTGTGTATCACAAATTTTGTGGGCGCTGTATCTCCCAAACCAATAAACGAAATTTAACCAAACTTGGTATTTAGTTGAATCCTGACATAAACTGGTGCTGATTAGATTTGGGGATACATCGCTCAACAGGTAGCGCTGTGTTCCCATTTTTTCTAAATTTTTAATATTGTAGTATAGGACAAAATTTCGTATAAATGTACATAATGAGAGTTATTTTTAAAGTGTGGTTGTAAAATTAATATAAATTATTGATAACGGTAGTAGAAGACTAGAGAAAAAAAATTATGTATGTGCGAGTATCGCCTCCTCCCCTGGGGGGGGGGGGGGTAAATTTTTTATATGGATATTGTTCGAAAGATTTCTTCAATATCTTTAAAAGGAATGGTTGAACCACAGATCGGTGATGATTTAAAAGAAAGTTATCGATTTTTTTTTTCTTTGTTAACGGAAAAAACGTATTTCTTCTGACATTGGCAAAAAATTGACTTTCTTTCAGCACTTAGTGATATTGTAATTCTATTATACAAAAATCGTCTGCATTTATCATAAAAAATAAATTAATAATTAATTTGTATTACATTTAATTTTATGTAAAATTATATTTAAAAAAATCACGTGGCGGCCACATCATACTAGCTTGCTATGAATTTGATTTGGAAGGGGGAGAAGGAATATTTGAACTGTTCCTGTGTTTGTTTGAACCTTCGAGGAACTACAGAGATGAAAAATTCTGAAACATGAACATTTGTAGCAAGAGAAATATTTAGGGATGTGTTTTTGTCACTGAAATTATAAATTTCATTTATTTTATAAATCGAATAATATTATTATTATTTACTATATAATATATATATATATATATATTTATTTTTAAACGTTAAAATAATCCTTTTTCACCCCTTCAAATCAAATTCATAGCCGTAAAATTTTCGTGCAGTGATAAAAATTGGGGGAAGGGGAGGCATCCTGTGAAAACGGTGGGTGACAGGTCAAAATGGGGGTTATATTCAGATTCAGAAAGACATTTTACATAAGAATCAGTAGGAATAATATAGGGCTCGATTTTTTTTCTTTTCAGCGCAGTGATACTTATAGCAATTTCAACCGAATGCATATGATGTATTATCTGGTAAAAAATTCTGGAAAAAAAACACTCTGCATACCCTTATGAATGAGAATTGGATGAAGATGACAGTATAAATAATAATAAAAAACAACTGAGATTATTGTCCAATTTTTCTTCAATTGTCTGAGATGGAAAGTGACACTAGTGGGGGAAGTTCATCCCGTATCACCATAGATTACCCAGGTCTACAAAAATAATGTTGGCGAAATTTAATTTGATAATTTTAGTTGATACATGCTTTTTCTGGTGTGCTGAAACCGAAAATGAAGCCAGTTTTTCTCTGTCAGATATAAATTTTTGTTAATACACAATTTCTTCATTTTCGGTTGTTTCAGTATGTTTCTATGATTAATTATATACTTAATGATGGAAACGTACTATAAAAATTGACATATAATTATATTGGTAGAAGAGTCACGTAAGGAACTGTGTCAGTAGACACTCTGTCTTGAAAAAAAATCTACACGTGTTAGAGTAAAACTGGCTTAAGTTTCAGTTTTAACACACAAAAAAACATAAAGATCAGTCAAAATTATCAAATCAAAATTTTAGATGTCGAGCTGTGTTATGAGAAGGAGCAAAATAAAAAATGTCAAAAATGACCGAAATTAATGTCGAATCGATATTTTCTGGGGAATAAGCTTCTTAGTTAGCTAAACAGGTAACTACTGCTGTGTTTAGTCAATTATGGCAAACCGTAGGGGAGACCCGTGTACCTACGACCGCTTTTCTTCAATGCCCAAAAACAGAGCCCTTGACCGGTTTAAAATTATCAAACTGATATGGATATATCTTTAGTACTAATTACTTCCAATTGGGATTAATATAAATACGTAAAATAATAAATTTCGTCAATTGGAAGGTTTTTAAAAAAAACTTCACCGATGGCCCTAGGTACAACACCCTCATTGTACCTGGGACCAGATCTCATTTTACCTAGGGCCGCTTTTTTTCAATGCCCAAAAACAGAGCCCCTGACCTGTTAAAAATCATGAAACTCATATGTACATATCTTTAGGAATAATTACTTTTAATTGAAATTAATACAAACACTTAAAATAATAAATGCCGACAAATAGAAGGTTTTCAAGTAAACTTTACACAATGCCCTATAGGTACGACACGCTTATTATACTAAGGGTCAGACATCATTGTACCTAGGACCAGACCTTATTGTACCTAGGGCCATTCTCTCAAAATTAGATTTCACTTTGTAATGAATAGAAAATAAGCATATAAATGTGTATTTTATAAAAGAAACAATATCAAGTAATAAACTTATTTATCGTATAATAATTATCATGTTGTTTCCCTAATTTGAAACACGGAATTTTTCATTCTTTTTCTTTTTTTTAACACTTTCCAACAAGGTTGAAAAGTATTTATGACTTCGGTTTGTCTGTCTGTCTGTCTGTCTGTCCGTCTGTCTGTCTGTCTGTCCGTCTGTCTGTCTGTCTGTCTGTCCGCGCTCTAACTCCCGTAAATATTTATGGAATTTCTTGAAACTGATATATGTTATTCAAGTCCACTATCGGACGGTCCCTATTGAAAATGGTGTTTATACCTCTACTGGTTTGTGTACAGGGACACCCGAAAATATTTCAAAGCATTGTGTTCTATGAGAGGTATTTCTATAAACCATATTTTCATACCTTTACTCCAGACATATCTTAGTGAAATTGAAATATGTTATTCAAGTTCACTATCGGACGTTCCCTATTGAAAATGGAGTTTGTACCTCTACTGGTTTGTGTACAGGGACACCCGAAAGTATTTCGAAGCATTGTGTTCTATGAGAGGTATTTCTATAAACCATATTTTCATACCTTTACTCTAGACATATCTTAATGAAATTGAAATATGTTATTCAAGTTCACTATCGGATGTTCCCTATTGAAAATGGAGTTTGTACCTCTACTGGTTTGTGTACAGGGACAGCCGAAAATATTTCAAAGCATTGTGTTCTATGAGAGGTATTTCTATAAACCATATTTTCATACTCTAGACATATCTTAATGAAATTGAAATATGTTATTCAAGTTCACTATCGCACGTTCCCTATTGAAAATGGAGTTTGTACCTCTACTGGTTTGTGTACAGGGATACCCGAAAGTATTTCAAAGCATTGTGTTCTATGAGAGGTATTTCTATAAATCATATTTTAATACCTTCACAGTAGACATATCTTAATGAAATTGAAATATGTTATTCAAGTTCACTATTGGATGTTTCCTGTATAAAATGGAGGGAATACCACCATCGGGTTATACACAGGGACACTCAAAAGTATTCTAAAGCATTGCGTTCTATGAAAGATATTTCTATAAATCAAATTTTAATAACTTTAGTTTCCACAAATTTTAAGTAATTGAAATATGTTATTTATATGCACAAAAGAATGCTTTGCATACAATATAGCATGTTTAGCATTATATTTACAGGGTGGCACAAAAAAATCCAGATAAATTAAGAGTTTTTAATAAAAAATTGCTAGATATGTACTTCCGTTTACGTTAAGCGTTTTTAACACTTTCTAATATTTTTAACACTTTCCAACAAGTTTGAAAAGTATTTATGACTTCGGTTTGTCTGTCTGTCTGTCTGTCTGTCCATCTGCCTGTCCGCACTCTAACTCCCGTAAATATTTATGGAATTTCTTGAAACTGATATATGTTATTCAAGTTCACTATCGGACGTTCCCTATTGAAAATGGAGTTTATGCCTCTACTAGTTTGTGTACAGGGACACCCGAAAGTATTTCAAAGCATTGTGTTCTATGAGAGGTATTTCTATAAACCATATTTTCATATCTTTAGTGTAGACATATCTGAATGAAATTGAAATATGTTATTCAAGTTTACTATTGGATGTTTCCTGTTTAAAATGGAGGAATTACCACCATCGGTTTATGTACAGGGATACTCAAAATTATTCCAAATCATTGCGTTCATGAGAGATATTTCTATAAATCAAATTTTAACAACTTTACTTTCCACGAAGTTTTTGGAAATTGAAGTATGTTATTTATATGCACAAAAGAATACTTTGCACAGAATATTGCATGATTAGCATTAGATTTACAGGGTGGCACAAAAATATCCAGTTACATTAAGAGCTATTAATAAACAATTGCTAGAATTGTACTTTCGTTTACGTTAAGCGTTTTTAACACTTTCTAACATTTTTTAAGTGTGAATATGATTTCCGTTTTGTGTATCTACCTGTCCGTCTGTCTGTCTGCCTGTCTGTCTGTCCGAGCTCTAATTCCCGTAAATATTTATGGAATTTCTTGAAACTGATATACGTTATTCAAGTTTACGATCTGATGTTCCCTATTGAAAATGGAGTTTGTACCTCTGCTGGTTTGTGTACAGGTACACCCGAAAGTATTTCAAAGCATTATGTCCTATGAGAGGTATTTTGATAAACCATATTTTCTTACCTTTACTGTAGACATATCTCAATTAAATTGAAATATGTTATACAGATTCCCTATTGGATGTTTCCTGTATAAAATGGAGGAAATACCACTACTGATTTATGTACAGGGACACTTAAAAGTATTCCAAAGCATTGCGTTCTATGAGAGTTATTTCTATAAATCAAATTTTAATATCTTTACTTTCTGCGAAGTTTTAGGAAATTGAAATATGTCATTTATATGCACAAAAGAATACTTTGCATAGAATATAGCATGGTTACCATTAGATTTACAGGGTGACACAAAAATACTCAGTTATATTAAGAGCTATTAATAAAAAATTGCTAGAATTGTATTCTCGTTTACTTTACACGTTTTTGAAACTTTCTATCATTTTTTTAGTGTGAATATAATTTCAATCTCTGTATCTGTCTGACTGTTCTTCTTTCCGTCTGTCTGTCTCTCTGTCTGTTTTACTGCGCTGTAATTCCCGTAAATATTCATGGAATTTCTTTAAACCGATATATTTTATTCAAAATGACTATCGGATGTTCCCCATTGAAAATGGAGTGAATACCTATTCTGGTTTGTATACAGGGACACCCAAAAGTATTCGAAAGCATTGTGTTCTATGGGAGGAGTTTCTATAAACCATATTTTAATTCCTTTAATGTATAGAAACTTCAATGAAATTTTAACATGTTATTCAATTCCCTATCGGATGTTTCCTATGTAAAGTAGAGTATATTTCTAACTGGTTTGTGTAAAGGGGCACTTGAAAGTACTCCAAAGCATTGTGTTGTATGAGAGTTATTTTTAGAAACCAAATTTTAATAATTTTATTCTCCACAAACCTTAATGCAATTGAAATATATTATTCGTATGCACAAAAGAGTGCCTTATTTGTAATATAGTATGGTTAGCATTAGATTTACAGGGCCACACAAAAATAATGAGTTACATTAAGAGCTATAAATAAAAATTTGCTGGAATTACACTTTTGTTTACATGAGCGTTTTAAAACTTTCTTATAATTTTAGTGGGAATATGATTTCAATTTGTGCATCTGTCTGTCTGATTGTCTACCTTTCTATCTGTTTGTCTCCGGCTCCTATCATCCGTGAATATTTTGAGAATTTTTAAAAAATGATACACCCAAGTTCCCTATGCAATGTTCCCTATTTAAAATGCCATTTATTGGTCCTGTACAACTAGTTTGTTTACAGGGACAACAACAACAACAATAAAAAAACAATGTATTACGTTTTAGGAAAGAATTTTTTAAAAGTTATATTTAAAAATCTTTCTGCTATAAAAATCATAGAAACATTGACATGCATTATTAATATTCTAAAATGATGTTGTGTGTAGAACATGATATGATTAACTTTCAGATTTACAGGGCTACACTAAAATATTCAGAGAGATTAAAAGCTGTAATTATAATCTGACGGCTGCGTTTTCTTTTGTGTTAAGCCTTTTTAACACTTTCCAAAATGCCTAAGAGTAATTTTAAAATCAATTAGTCTATCTGCATGTTTTTCAGTTGTTCTGTCTGTTGTGTTATAAAGTAGGCAAAGAATATTAAAAGTTATTCGATACAATTGCGTACAGTTGGAAAGTGTTACTAATCAATGCGTACTGCATGATTTTTCTTTCTTGTTTTTTTCTGGAGTGTCTCTTGGATTTCTAGATCTACCTGGTTTCGGCCACATTTTTTCTTTGATGTGGGAGGTTTTACTTTAGGTAAACGTTTTGCTTAGGTTTGTACATGTTCAAGCATGACACACGAAAAGATGTTAGATGTTGAAGGCTTGGAAATTTCAACAGGACATAGGACAGAGACATCCAGTTCTATCATTGTTGGTTACTTTCTTCCTGGAAAATATTTTTTTGGGAACTTATGGAGGGATCTTGTCTGTCGGTAACATATCAGATTAAATATTCATCCATAATGAATATGTTCTGATTCACTGGCCATATGCCTGATACACGAAAATCTGATAGAATGTTTACAGGAGTAAAGGCTGACGGATAGGAGTTGCCAACATTTTCAGCAACGTCATATATAGTGATTGGTTTTCCAGGATTTATCAACATCCAATTACTACAGGTTGTACTGCAATATTTCTTAAAAGTCCAAACACGCCTCTGTCATACAGTTGAAGCTTATGATTGGTGGAGGGCTGAAGCAATATCTCTCATAAAACAATATACTTCATTTAATTATAAAAGTTTTTCAATTAAATTGTAACAACATGAAGAATATGATTGCAACTGTATCTAGGGCCGTCCATGGCCCTATGTACAAGGCAGCTATGTGGCCCTGGGTACAAGTTTTGGTAATGTCATTCAAAATGCCTTCCGCTAAAAAATCTACATGAAGAGAGGACTAATTAAATATCTCATTTATTACTCAATATAACAAGCAAAATTATACACTGGAAATGAAAGAAAAATATGTTACTTACCTTTGTAAAATAGCAAAAGAGATGAGCCGCAAAATTTTACTTCAAACCATGTAAGTTCTTTCTCTACATGTAACTTGTCAAAACTTTCTCCTCAAAGGTTCCAAAGTCGTTGTAAAAGTGGCAGTTGGTGTTGCTACTTGCCCAAGTATTAAAACTTAAAACTAAATATTATTCATATAAAGTGGGGTTGCCTTAGGTACATGATGGTCCTAGGTACACGAGTCTCCCCTACTCTGTAGGATCATCTAGAAATTTTTAGAAACCACTAGAAATTGGTAGAATCTTGTGCGGATATTGTGAAACTGGTGTTGGTTGAACTTTCTTGAAATTTTTAGACATAAAATAAATCTTCACGTAGAATTCATGCGTTTTCCAGTCTAGTAGAAGATTGGAATAAATACATTGGCAATCCGAGTATTCAGCTAGTTAACAATATTTATGAGAAAACATAAATGAGACATAAATGACTCATATATTTTTCTAGTCCAAAAAACAAAATTGTACTCGCTACATAATTAGGTAAAAAGTTGAAATGTTAATAAACGAATGTTAGAAAATTAAAATTAAAAATAATTTTCTGGGAAATAGAAAAACAGCTTTAAACATTTTAAATCTGTGTTTTATTCAGATTCTTTATCGAAATTGAAAAAATAAAAATAAAACAATTTCTTCCTTGATTTCTGTAAATTCAAAACTAAATGCTTATAGTCAAATTTGCATAATGACTGTAACAAAACTGTATGTTATATAATATTGAAAATCTGTAGTTTGTAAGTAAAATAGTGCTTATTTATCGGTAAAAAAAATCTTTCATTTTATATAAATAATCTTGAAAGAATTTTAAGAAATAATTTTATGTTGAACAATCGACTTTTACATTCTATGTTTATATTTTTCATGGTGAATCTGAAGTTTTAGTTTTATAAAAACATATGTATGATAGTTATATTTTTGAGATTAAAATTTTAGATAGTAATAGCAAACTTATCGCAAAAATAAAGATATAGACATGGTTTAGTTCTATGAGAATCTTCCCACATCGTGTATCACACTGAGAAAAAGAAAATATATATTTATTATATATATATATATATATATATATATATATATATATATATACCGCCTTCATCTAGAACGAATAAGTAGTCGTTTTCTTAATTTCTAAACTAGAAATACAGATTTTCGATTTCAGCGAGGTAAAGAAATGATAATGTATGTCAAAAATAAACGATATAGGCATGGTTTAAATCTATGAGAATCTTCCAACATCGTGTATCACACTGAGAAAAAAGAAAATATTTATTATACATATATATACCGCCTTCATCTACAACGAATTCATTTATTGTAACGTATTATTTATCATTCTACAACAATTCGTTTCTTAATTTCTAAAGTAGAGATATAGATTTTCGATTTCAGCGAGGTAAAGTATGAGGTAAAGAAATAAACTGAATAGACGAAATGATCGAGAATTTCTAGTCTATACTTTTTTTAGATAGTAAAATGATAAATTATATTTTGAATGCTTTTATCGCAAGAAATTCTCTCTTTGATTTCTAGAATTGATTCATAAACTGGAATTATAGTTTCTAAAACTCTCCTCTTATATATATATTCGCGTTTATTTGCAGAGATTTTTAAATAAATTTGACCACGATAATCTAAGAAAACGCTCTAGAATTTTTATTGGGGTGACTAGAACTTGCTATCAAATGGAACCAGAATTTACATGGATGATACGGGACTGTTTTTACGAGAGCCACAATTTATATTCTAGATGTCAGTCGCAGATATTTCTTTTTTTGTTTATTTCCTAAAAAAATATTGCTTAAATATGAAATGATAATTTGCGGCTTTTATTTATTAAAAAAAAATAATAAATAAATAAATAAAATAAACTCTTTGCATAATCCATACCATTATATTTACTCAATTTTAAAAGCGGATCAGTCATAGAAATGATAAATAATCTTAGTATATGAAAAGAACTCTAAACTATTGCTTCTATTATAAAAAAGAGATTTTTTACTGCAGTAAGTTTTCTAAGTGAATCTCTTTAGTATGTAAAGCCTGTCTGATTGATTTTCCCTGCATTTTCCTTAGATTAAGACAACTCACATATGTATGTTGTAGGATTTTCTCCCTTTAAGAATTTCAGATATACCTTTATTATTAAATTAACATATAAATATATTTTGTGAAAACATCTGGGAAATTTTCACTAATTTCAGTCTCTCTGAAGAAAGCTGCTTTTAGTAAGAAGCAATTTGTTAGAACTTTCATAACTGGGAATTTATTGTTATTTTCCGACCTCTTTTTCCAGAAACTTAAAATCCAATTATAGGCATTTGATTTAAGGACATTTTTCGACCGTGAATGTTAATGTTCTGTTCTGGTTTCTCTCAATTACATTTATGTTGTAATTAAACAATAAACATGCCCATTTTGTAAGATATACTGAAAGTAAAACTGCTTTATGAAAATGACTACAGAAGCTCTTCGAACTAAAGGGCAAAACCTGAAATTATAGAATAATTGCGTTCATAACTTCTCTCATTCCAATTTCACTCTATTCTTTACCCAGACAAACTATTTAAAGCAGTAAAGGAATAATGTACTTTTATTATTTTAGCAACTATTTCGCAGAAGAATGTTAGTAAAAATAATGCTAAAAAACAGATTTTTTTATGAATATGCCTGTGAAAAGAATTAGCAATTCGATTAATTTGGTTTCGTTTTGCTTGAAAATTTTCACAAATTTACGTTTAAATATGAGCTCTTAATGAGAAATAAAACTTAATTTATCTGCACTATATCAACCTTAATGGGGGGGGGGGGAAATTCTTATTTATTACATCGTTTTTATTGTTAATTTTGGTTTGAAAATAGAATCTTTTAAATCTTACAAATGGCCACTGTTATAATCTTTAATTCCAATTTAAGAAATTATTTAATGGGAAAAATACAAAATATTATTTTTGAAAGAAAAATATAAATTATAAGAAAAATAAATTATAGTGGCCAGCCTTTATATTCTGTCTCAATAGAGTACTCATTTAGATATATCGCTTCATTTCCGAGCTCCATCAGTGATCGAGAGATTCTGCTAACAATATTGGTAAACAGGTGATGTCTTGTTCAAACCCAGGTTGCGTTCGTCGGCCTAACAGCTGAATTTTCGGTGGTTTTCTTCGAAATTTGTCTGGATATGGACTCAGGCACCTTAGGTAAAACAACTATATCAGTAAGGTTTGATCATTCTCCTCTAAAGGCATCGTGAAGAATGATTTTACGACATTGATTATTTTTAAAACTCTGCAAATTTGCTTAACGTATTTTCCACATTGCATGAAAAATGCCATCTATCACTCGAAATTTTAATGAATAATTTTTGTAATCAATTTATTTTCATTAGTCCAGATAACAAACATACCAAGTTTAATCCTCGCAGTTCTAAGATTAAGGCGTTACTGGAAAAAATTTACACTGAGCGCGTTTTACAAAAATCGCCAACTTGGTGCCTTTTGTATCGTTTAGAAGTTGCAACATATTCTATTTGTTGCGTAATAGAGGAAGTTTTTCGGCGAATTAAAAGAAAACTCTGAATATATACGAACACAAATTGTTTAAAAGCACAAAATCATAATAAAACATTGTTTTAAAAATATTATACTTCAAAATACACGAACTGAAACTTTTTTTTTTTAATGTATTATTATAGAGGAATGGCTGAAGGTGGGGCTCTTCTTTTTTTTTCGTTGTAGGCTGTTTGCCCCCGCAATGTTTTTTTTTTTTTTTACTAAAAATTACAATTTTTATGTATGAATCACAAAAAGCATAAATTTTGGTAGCACTTTAATATGAAAAAAACTTTTATTTACCTGAATTTCTTACTATCAAAGTTTGTGTAATCATTCCCTTTCAACACACTACCGTTCAAAATATTCATAACAAATGCATAAATACAGAAAATATCTTTTGAGTACATACATAATATTTACTTAAATATTCATTATTAATCCCAAACTTATGCAAATCTCGTAGTATTGGACAATTTGCATATATATATATATATATATATATATTGTGTGTGTATGTGTGTTTAAAAATGTATGCTAATTTCAATATTTCAATTTATCTACTTGACTTTTCTATTTATTCTCCTCGCCAAACACGTACTTTTTATTTATTTATTTAAATTGTATTTCAGATTGCTTGCAAGAAAGAAAGTAGATGTACATGTTTGTAAAATCCTACCGCAAATATGCAGAAAATTTGAATATTGGTATTAGCTTTTTTATCTGTAGATGTGCTCCATGTTACCATGTACTTTAATAAAATAGGAATTAAATAAACTATTAAAAATTTTAATGTAAATATCTCTTATATAAAAACAAAATGTTATTTTTCAAATCTTTTGAAAAAATGAATTCTAGAGTAAGAAAAAAAATACACGTGCAGACGATTACAATATGCATTGTAAATAAATAAATTAACAGGAGGAAAAAAAGAAAAGTCAAATAGGCACACAATATTGGAAAAAACGTACTCCTCCTAAGGACAAAAGCTGACAAAAGTTAAAAGATTTTCAATTTTTCCTCCTTCCCAATACATATTGTAGTGGCGCCAATAACGTCATTTCTCGTATAGATTATCATAACTAACCTATAGACAATGGGTTGCAATATCTTTTTTTTTTTTTTTTTTTTTTTTTCAATGCAGCTGGCGATACAGACATTATCCTAACACCGTGTGGAGAAAATACAGGATTACAAATCTATGCAAAATACAAAATGCTTCAAACACAAAATACAAATCGAACACAGGAACTGAATAAAAAATTAGAACCTGAAAAACACATAAAAGTAAGAATTTAAATTGTTCAATAGGTCTCTGGCTTCCCAGTATCGGAAATAGATGCAGTTCTTTGTAAGGGCTGAACACACAGGGAGGTGATCAGCATTCATCGCCGCACCACTGGGGCAGGGATATCCACTATCCGAAGCCGACAAAGATGGGCATATAGGCTTAGTCGTGAGACGAAAGGCAGCTACAACACTGGTTCTTGGACAATCGGGAATATTAGAGATGGAATTTCTCCACGATTTTTCTTCCGTACGTTCTTCTAATAATGACATATGTTTTGTCTTAAGTGCTTGATTGATCACTGACGGGGCGGACTTATAGCTAACTAGGTTACATGGGGCCTGATTAACAAAACAACCTTTTATGGCCAGCTACTCCGCTTTTTCGTTGCCGGGGATACCAGAGTGGGATGGGATCCATTGTAAAACAATCTTTTATTCTTTTCGCGCATCTCTCCTATTAAAGATCTGCATTGCATTACGCACATAGAGCTAGGGGTTTGAGAGCAGTCGGCAATGGCCAGAATCACACTTGTGAATCTAAAAAAATTACAGCCTGGTCGAAAAGAGAAGGACGAGCATCCAGATGAGCAAGAGCTACTTTAATTGTCTCAACTTCCCCATCGAACGCAGTCTTGGCTGTTCTCAACGAAAGATAATAGGAGAAATGCACACAATAAATACCAGTTCCAGCCACACCATTCATCTCAAGCTTTGAGCCATCAGTATAAATGTGTAACCATTCTTCAGGAGAAAACTAATTGTAAATAGTCTCCATCCCCGCGCTCAACAAAGCTGCAGTACAATCCCGAGATTTTGAGACAGGACTCAAAAGGTCCAGATGATATAATATTCTACTAGCCTTCAGAGGATTTAAGGGGGGGCAGCAAAGGTTCAATCCGAGATGGTATACCAAGTTCCTCCATCTCTTTTAATACAGCTTGAAGAAAGCCATCCTGAGTCTTCAGCCTACGAGGTCCAGATTTAACACACATATCACTATGGGGAAGGCGAATTGCTTTCTGATAGAGTGACAAAGCTGATTTCTTTATTTCATATTGCATAGGAGTTTCATTGGTACACAACAGCAAAGCGTCAATAGGTGTAGTTTTAACAGCACCAGTGATAAGACGGAGTGCATTATTTTGTAGTCGTTCCAGTCTATATATACCTCCCTCAGACAATGTAATGAGAGGGGCGCTACAATAGGTCATGACAGATTTTATAGAAGTCTCTATAGATAGCAAGTAGAGTTATGGTAGCACAGCCCCACCTAACTCCTGGAAGGCGTTTAAGAAGTAACATATTGGTGACATAATGGAAAAGTCTGATAGGTTGTTTTCTCCGTGTTGAAAATCATATTGTTTTCTAAACACCACGAAGGCAGCCTGGACATAGCATTATTAGGGGAAATTTCAAGTCCCTCTTTAGCTCTGCTCTTAGGGCTAAATGTCCAAACGACAAGATCGTCAGCATACATGAGTACACCTATATTTTCATCAATCAAGGTGTGTATTAGATCGTCAACATAAACATCGAACAACAAACATCTTGGCATAGCTCCCTGGGGAAGACCAGTTTGCAAAGTCCTAAAACTAGACTGTGCGGTTCCATATCGGATATTTATAAGGCGCTGATCAAGAAAGTCACTAAACCACTGCAGCATGTTTCCTGATCTGTGTTTAGAAGCTAGTTTATATATGAGCTTAGATTTCCAAACAGTATCGTATGTTTCTTTGAAATCCTCTAAACAGCACCCACAATGTTACCCTTAAGAAGATTATCTTTAATACTCAGAGAAAAAGTGGATGGGTTGCAATATATATATATATATATATATATATATATATATATATATAAAGATTCAAAGACTGAAGGAAGCCGCTCTCCACTATGTAGCAGTCTTGAGCGATCTTAACCTCGAAAGAGGGACTCTGACGACAAATGTCACATAACAATGTGAAATTTTGAAAGAGCCCGTTTCTAGAGGTTAAGCCTCCCCCGTTGTTTATTGCATGACCATAAAGAAAAAAAATACAAATGCGGCCGGATGTAAAATCCTACGCGACAGAGGGTAGCAGATACTTAAAAGGACAAAATTTAGGCTTCCAATGAGGAAATTTCATTGACAGCTGAAGGAAGTTTAAATTTTGCGACGGGACATTGGAAAAATTAGTAAGATTAGTTTTTAGTTTGTTAAATTGGATAATTCCATTAGGGTCACAAAGATTTTAGTTAATTTAGTTCTTAAAAGGGGACGCTCTAAAATGTTAAAAAGCCAGTTATTGGGTCTAATTAGAGGGTTGAGTAAATGAAATGGGGCTGTGATGGGACATGCAAAGTAAGCATGTTCAGGAGAGCCTTCCTCTCCGCACTCGCACCTCGAGCAATGAAAACGAAATAAGTAGGTTCTGAAAGGTCCATGACCCGTCAGAAAGGCTGAAATTGATGGAGACAAATCAGTCATAATTTTTCACAGAGTTAATGAGAGCATAGGAGATGCACCCTTTGTCTGAAGTATCCCATTCAGCTTGCCATTCTTTCTGGAGGTTTTGGAAAAGGGACTTTTTGATGAAGGAAGGGGAGAGAGGGAGAGAAAAGCCGGTGTCCGGATTTTGAGAGGCTGTTTTTACCATCTCATCAGCCTTTTCATTGCCCATGACGCCCCGATGCACCGAAACGTGAGCCAGAGATGTAGTTTCTTGAAGGTTAATTAGAAGCAGTTTAACTCTTTGCCGTTCTGTGTTCCACTACATGGAACACCTAACTTCGCTAGCTTCTCCAACCGTTAAATTCAATTGCAAATGCATAAAAATAGGTTTATTTTTTACTTTGAACTTTCCTTTTCATCCATAGATGGCATCACTACACAAGGCAATCCATGATATTTAGCTGGAACGCGTTATTTTAAATCCTCGTATTTACAAGAAATATTGTATATTTTTTTGTGATACAAAAAAGATTGCCTGAAAAAAGATTTCTATGTTATATCGTTGGCTGTACTCTAAATTATTTATTCTAAATTATTTTTATTATTTTATACAGGAAACATACGAGGAATCGTTGAATAAAATAAGGTGTTCCATCTCCTGGAACACTGCGACACTATGCAACCGAAAACAATGATGAGAGAAGACAGCTGTGTTTACGTATTCTGTTTTCCTCTGTTTGGAGGGAATGACGTCAAGCTCTCAGATGCTACGAGGGAGGGTTGCTTGTTTATATAAAAAAAAAAAAAACGCACAAAGCTAGTTTCATGTGCAAAACCTGCAATGTTGGTTTATGCTTCTACCAAAAGAGTGTGACGTGCTTCCAAAAATTTCATGAAGCTAAAAAATTGACTAATTGTAAATATTTTTGCACATAGGACTTCTATACATGTATACTAACTGTAAATATCAAATTATTTCATAAAAAATCATATAACCAAGATTTTTTTTTTTGGGGGGGGGAGGGGGTGTACAGTAGCAAGCCTCCCCGTGATGCACCATGGGTCATGCTAAATCTACTACACAGGTATAATACAGTGTTTTTTAATTCATATGCAAAATCTTCTACTCATTTACGCGCTTCACTGCGATGCTCTTAGACGCACTTTTCAGAGCTCTAGTGGCGCAGTGTTCCCGCTGATGGAACACCCACAGATTCAAAACGGTAAGTACTATCTTTACAAAGTTATACCTGTGTACTCCTTTAGACCTAAGTAGATGGCCTACAACTTTTTTTGTTGAAATTCCAACTTTAAAGGGTAGTGCGCTGTAAAGGGTTAATATACGTTATGAGAGGGTGTTTTGACCGATGGCGATGTATTGCCTGTAAGGCTAAGAGACTGTCACTGTAGATTGAAACTGAGTAAAATTTATTTTTAATCTCATTAATCCATAGGAGGACGTGATAGATGGCGAATAGTTCGGCTTGAAATACAGTGTTATAATCTCCCAGTCTTGAGGCCCACTGATGAATCAAGATCTCATCTGAAAGAACACAGAAAGCTGAGCCGACTTCTTGTTCAGTCTTTGGCCCATCAGTATACACCGCCATTGAAGCAAAATGAGAGAAGACATTAGTTGAGTCGTTGACTAGGGCATGAGAGGTATCTGCTGCAGGGTGAATATGCCAACTCAATGTTTTACGTTGTATTTCTGAATTGGGGAAGTGTTCATTTTGCAGTGAAGTGTTACTGAGTTGTAGAATGTTAGTTTTGTGAAATTCATATTTAACTCTTAGGTAGATAGGGGAAATTCCGGTGATGACTGTCAATGCGTCAGTGTAAATAGTTCTATACCCCCTGGAAATTTGCAAGAAGAATATTCTTTGAAGAGAGAAGAGTTTGAGCTTTGCTGTTTTTGAAAGATTCCCCCCCCCTTCAAATTCCAGCCCCTCAAGTTATGATTTTTTCTACTATTACATGGTACCAAATCTTTAACATGTTTGATTTAATACCCCAATTTTTCACCGCGAGTTTTATAAAATGATAAATTTTTAGTAATTTTAGCTTTGTTGTTGTTTGTTGTTGTTAACAGTCCCCATTTATCAGCAAAGCTAAACAAAGTCTATGACTCCAGTAACTCTGATCCTATCAAGTACATAGAGCGGATCTTCATAGAGTTAAGTTAAGGCAGTTGAGTTAAGGCAGTTGAGAATATGGTCAGGCGTAGCCGGACAAGTAGCTTACTTAGAGTATGTAGGGAAAACCTTTACTCTATCTTTGTATGTCACAGACCTCAGATGACCACTGAGAAAACGAGAAATGACTGTCTGCTCTTGTCTGCTGCACTGGAGGGACAAGGAACCACAATGGCGATTACCCTGATACCAGTGATGAGCAGAGGGACAGTGAGACCTCGTAGATTGATAAAGCGGGAATACAATTCTGAAAAAGTCAGAGATGCCTGAAAAATCAAGAGTAGATCTGCGCCAGTTTTAGCAAGGGAGTCTGCAGTCTCATTACCAGCAATGTCTACATGAATTTTAGCTTTAAACTGCTGATATGTGAAGGTGCTGATATTGGGATTAGAGATGCAAAACACCCGGGAATTTAAAACCAAGGGAAAAAACCCAGGAGTTTTGGGGAAAAAACTGGAAAATTTAGGAACTTTGGGAATTCTGCGGGAAAAAAACAAATTAGAAATCTCTAAAGCATATAATAAGTTGTTTACTTAATATAAATGGCAATTTTAAGGACTTTGATATACTGATAAGATTATAACATTATTTTAATTTATCATTTTATTTTCAATTTTTCAGAACTGCAGCCAAATCAAAATTTGAAAAGAAACATAAGCTTTCTTTATTAAATTAGAACTTAAGATAAATGTATCGGTACAATATTGGATACAATTTCCATATTATACAAGCTGAAGAATTAAGGAAAGCAATGTACATAATCCTGTAATAGTTTGAAAAGAGAAATAATTAAGATTTGAAAAGTTCTTTAAAAATTTCTGTTTTATAAAACTAAAGAATTATTTAAAATAATGAAGTGGTGTTTAGAAAGAAAAGATGGCATTTTATGCAATTACTACAGTGGTATAATTTCTTTTACAAGTTATTTTCATAAATATTTCTTACTAGAGTTTGTAAAAAATTGATATTAAATTTCCTACAATGAAAATTTTTTGATAAAAATTTATATACATATTGTTTTCCTGATTTATACACACACACACACACACACACACACACACACACATATATATATATATATATATATATATATATATATATAGTTTCTGCATTTCTAACACAACAAGTGGGGAAATTTTTCGAATTGCTTATATATTTCCCTAAAACATATTAATTTTAAGAATTCTTCTTTTTTTTCTTTGTTCTAATTTAAAAAAAAAAAAAGGAACAATTTAAAAATTATCAGGTAACAAACTAATTTCATAAATACTTCACTTAAGTTTAATGAAACTTGAATTTAGTTTTTTTTTTTTTTTTTTTTTTTTTTCCCTAAAATTTTTTGTCCAATTCTCTAATTGTTTCATAGTACCAATTATGAATAAAAAAAATTAAATATTATTCATTCTCATTAAGAATGGAAAGGATATCTCAAGAACATAACAAAATAATATTGATGAATAATGACAGAAATTTACTGTTAGTGTTAGCACAGCATTAATTATAATTAATTACTTTCTTCGTTTTCGGAATAAACATCGAAGATGCTCGAATTAGCTAGAAAGGGAAACGAAAAGAAAAACTATGCAGGAATTAAAGTTGAAGTTAATTTAAAGATCGGAGGCTAAATAATTAACAAAAGTTATAAAAGTATTCATAATTTCAAAATTCCCAGTTTTGGGGAAATTTCAAAATTCCCAGGGAAAAAAACCAGTTTTTTTCCGGAAAAAAAACCGGATGTTTTGAAAGCCTTGCATCTCTAATTGTGATAAGTGCTGATATGAAAACCTCAACTGGATTGCACATATCAGCAGTTTTAGCATTAAATTATTGATATGTGCAATCCAGTTGAGGTTCTTATCAATGGTAACCCTTAAGATTCGGCTGTTGTCTACATGGGAGACACTAACTCCACTGACCCTGATCACCGGTTTTCGTTTTAGAATCCTGGGAAGAGAAAAGGTGAGAGCCTATGTCTTCGCTGCTGAAAGTGTGAGATTGAGTGTGGTAAGCAGTTGGTAGAAGGTTGTTAAAGCATCATGGGCATGAGATTCCAGATCCCTTCTTGTTTTGTCGAAAGGATTATCGTGAAGTCATCAGCGAAGGCGAAGATTTCAAAGCCTTATGAGGTCATATGTCCGAGTACGGTGTTTGCGATTAATGTCCAGAGAACTGGACCAAGACATGAGGCTTGTGGACAACCTTTTTCTTGAATATAATCTGAGGACCCTGCGCATCAGTTAACCATTATTTTCCTGTTGGAAAGCTAAGAGCTGATGCATCCAGCGATATTCCCCGGACATTGAATGGAATGGAGTATATTCAAAATATGGAGCCATTCAATATTATCAAAAGCTCCTTGAATGTCCAAATAGACGAGGGTGGTACAGTTTCCCGAGTTTTAACTAGAGGCGGAGGAAGAGAGGATAGCATTCAATGCCATTTAGCATGATTTGCCCTCTCTGAACACGAATTGATTTTCATTGAGTAAGCTATAAGATTCTAGAAAATGACTGAGGCGGATTACAATTAATTTTTCTAGTAATTTTCCTAAAGTAGGAAGCACGCAGATCGGGTGGTAAGACTTGGGTTCAGAGGGACACTTCCCTTGCTTTAGAAAGTATACCACCTCTCCTCGACGAAGCACTTGGGGGGAATATTGAAAAAGTAAGCATAAGTTGGACCATCGTAATAAAATCTGGGGAATGGAAGAATTAACTAGTTTCAAAATGATAAAATCTAACTCATCCGGACCTGGAACTTTTTTATTTTCTTAAATCCCGAGAGTGCAGTTCAGATCTCTGCTTTCGTAAAAGCTCTGTCCGACTGGGCTTTAAAAGGAAGGGATGAGACGTAGTGGATGGGAGAGAAGAATGGCCGAATAGGGTTTCAGTTAAATATTCTAAGTTGTTCTTTTTGGAAGAAAGGATCGGTAGTCTCTGTAGTTTTAGCTCATGAGGAGTGAAGAATTTGCTGGAAAATTTTTTTTGAGTAGTGCCAAAGTTTTCTGTCTGAGAAGAGCAGAAAGACTTCCACGCTGCGTGTTTTGCCTTGTTGAGTTGTTTTTTATAGGTTGCTGCTAGTTTTTTCTGCTGTATCTGTAGTTGTTGACGATCTGGTTCTTCTAGATATTTCAGTTTACGTCTTATTGCCGTTAATTTATTACGCAGCGACCTTAACTGGGGAGACTAGAAGGAGGGAAATCTCACTTTTTTCAATCGAAACGAGGAATTTGCAGCCGCTTGAATAAAAGAAATTAGGGTTTCTGTAAAGATATTTAAATGTTCTGTGTTTGAGATTCTGTTAAGTTGTTGTGAAAGTGTGGAACTAAAATTTTTGTGATTTCCTCTTTGTGTGGCGAAACGCTTTCGATATAAATTCTGTGGTGTTTTTTTTTTTTTTTTTTTTTTTTTAGGGTGAATGTAATACAGTTGTGATATGTGTTATTAAATTCATCTGAGACAGAACATTCATATATTAGAGGCAAAGTTGCTGGGTTAAGCAACGTAAAGTCTGGCCATCCCAAAGCGCCATTCTTCTCAAATGTTGGCGATGAATTTTCTAAGTTAGCTAGACATATGTTGTGTATTATGATATGTTCAATAAGGCGGCTTCTCCTGGTATTCTTGCGTTTTGAGCACCAAAGCTTGCGTTTAGGTCGCAGCCGCAGATAAAAAGAGCTCGATGGCTAATAAGGTGCTGCCATTCTTCAAGACAGTGATCGAAGTCAGCGGACGGAGCTGCATATGCACTGTCAATGACCACTTCGCCCTCACTTGAAGTCAGTGTCACAAAGACACAATTATCCCCAGTAAAAATGTGAGTGAAGATTAAGTCCAGCATCCAACCCGTTAAGCTTGGCCGAGCCTAGGCTGGCAGGGGCTGTCCCAAGGTTTTTGAGTCTGAGTGAAGATTAAGTGTGGGGATCTGATAATGATATGTGCTGACTTGTTCTGAGAGGAAAATTTGGCTCATGATGAAGGAAATCTGTACAGACATCCCTTAACAAAACAGTAAGCATCCTGAAGTAGCGCGATATCTATTGAGTGAGCCTCCATGTATACTCGGGCCGCCAAATTGGCACCCTGCAGTTGTTAAGGTTAATCTGCAGGATTTTCAAGTTGTCCGCAGAAATTAAGTTAGTGTTATTAGCAATGTTAGTGTTATCCATTAATTTAATTAATTATAATTTTGCGTGCAGTTAGAGTAATTAGAATTAAGGAGCTATTTACCATATAAATAGTACTACCGTCGCTGTAGTTGACGTCTGACCTTGGGAAGAGGGGGCATGGATAGAGGAGGATGAGAATCTTTGTCCATTGAATGTCCATTGTAGCTGGGTGGGAACTTCAGAGACGGCGTTGCTCTCATTCTCGGTGGAACGTTATAGTATTGCTGGGCAGTCTGTGATGGCAGAGGTGGGAGATTTATTGTTTAAATATTCTCTGAGACCAAAGTATTCTTCCTGGTAGGAAAGGCAGTCAATTGAGTAAGCTGGATGGTCTGTATGGAAGTTAGCGCCTTTTTGGTTGGCCCTATAGCAGTTGATACAATTGGGGGATGCTGAACAATACTCATTTGCATGGGGGCCCACACATTGAGAACACTTTAAGGGCTGTTTGCAGAATGCAGCTGTGTGCCAGAAACCTTGGTATTTTGTGCATCGAGTTACTCTGGTGTAAGGTCTCACTCTGCAACGGTGAAAACCACAATTGAAAAGGCACGTTGAGAGGAGGTCCTCAGCGAGGGGAAGGAGCATCTAGAGGAGCTAGTTCCTGGAGTCTTGTTTCTGGATCTTAATTTCTTCATGATATCGATTGTCGAGGCACATCTTTTTGATAAATTGAAGGAGTTAGAGAGGGCCAACAGAATGTCAGCCTCGTGGGCCTCCATTGGGGCATCCACAACTAGCAGCCTCTTTTTTGTTGAACTCGGAGCCCTTCTCTCACATCTTGGTTGTTGATGAGAGCGGAGATCGGTTGTCTGGAATCCTCCGGCGATCTGCAAATGATTTCGACCGAACGCTTCCGGATTATAAGTGGCTGCGATGGTCGTAGCTGTTTTTATTTGCTGCGATTTTAATAGACACATTATGTCGTCTTTTCATGGAGACTAATGGCCGAATCCACCACTGTGGGTTCTGGAAAGGGTAGATTAGGAGGAGCTTTGGAGGTTGACTGAGGGCTTGATGCTGAGATAACGGGCTAGATTTGTTCAATTTGAATTTGTTCATGTACCGTTTCTGGTTAATTTATATGGCGACCTTTCTTAAATTGGTTGTTAATATCTAATTGTTGTTAGAGAAGATAATGGAGAAGTGAGTTTGGGCTTTCGCATGCTTGTAGACCATTGTCTTTAATGCTCGATAACCTTTTCTTCATCACTTCTTCGAAGTGAGTTTATCTGCTGTTATTTTTTTCTAGACTAATTATTTTTCTCAATATATTTTCGAATGTTTTTAAGTCTGCTTCATCACGTTTGGATTGAGTCCATATTCTGCGAGCGATGTTACATTCGACTTTTGTACCTTTTCGGTGTCGAATAATCAAATTATGAGTCATCATTGTACCCATTTGCTGGTCTCTCGAAGAATCTATTTTTGTCCAACGAAATGCGACTGTCTTCAGAATCATCGAAGGAGACTTTAGTCATTCTTCTTTTTGAATATCTTGTAGACATTAAAGGCTACAAAACTGATGTGTAAAAGTTAAGTAAATAATTAAAGATATAGATAAAAAAATACAGTCGTCCGGTGCAGAAAACAGGCAGGGGCTTTCCCAGCCGCAAACATGTCAAGAAAAAGAAAGAAAGAAAGAAACTAGCTCTCCAGGTGCTTAAAAGGAACAAAAAGATGCGGAATGCCACCTAGCGGATCCGGATCATGATTCGGGGGGGGGGAGAATGCAAGAGTTATCAAAGGACTGAAAAAAAAAAAAAAAAAAGGCAACAAAGATTAAAAAATCTACGGGAATTAGAACGGAAGTTATAAGAAAAAAGGAAAATTTTGTTAGAAAAGCGCCGCCTGATGATAATAAGTTGAAATAGGGATAAAATATATTGGAAAATTTACGAGAAAAACAGTTTTAGTATCTTTGACAAAATAAATTTTATAAATTTCAAGAATAAGAGAAAGCTCCCGAGTCTTCGCCCAGCCCCTGAAAAACACAAAAAAAAAAAAAAATCCTTAGTGAAACATCGTCCTTCGTGTTATTGGACTTCACAGAAGTATCTCACGAACATCCTTAGGGATGCATCCCAGACCGTAAATAATCACCCATTGTGGAGTACTAGTGGGACGTTAAACTAAACCAAGCAACCAGAAGTATCTCACATACTGTATTTCACCCCTCACCCAATGTGTTTTACATATTAAACACATTATCGTGGGATTTTTTTATGTTTATTTATTTATTTTTATTATTTTATTTATTTTATTTTTTTATTTATTTTATTTTACTTTATTTTACTTTATTTTTTGTCTAAAATTTAAACTGAATCAATAGTTCGTGATGTTGCAGACTTCTTTATTAAACGTTTGAAATTAATCACGTCCTTAGCCACGCCTCAATATCTTTATATCACTAAAATATATCGATTGATAAAAAAATGTATTCGTGGACTAAAGGGTTGATGAACTTTTCCGAATAATTGTGTACGATACATATTTATTTGAAAATATATTTTCCAATGATGTTTCTACACACATTCTCTAAATCTTTTTACTCCGTGAACAAGCAATGTAGAAAGCACTTCATTGTGTGTTTGCTATGTCTGAGAAATTAGTGCGCCAATAGAGTGAGGCTCCATAAACTAAATTCCATCTTCCAAATGGGGTCAAAATGACCCCATCTTAGGAAAACGAAGGTTAAACGAAGTACATCTACTAGAACGGGATCTGCGTAGATCAAAACAGGGTAACTATGTATATATTGTGCCACGCGGCACAAAATTTCAACATAGTAACATAGATAGTTTTAAATATATGTTTAAACAAAATCGTTGGTAAATTAGTCACAAATTAAAATATAAATGTCATTGTTTACTTACGTTATTAAATTTTCCCTCGCAATTTATGTGTGATCCCTGATACACGTTCTCCTGATATGGTTTTATGATTCAGAATTTATTAACTGAAAATTATTTTTGTACTGGGATCGTATAAAAATTTTAAATTTTATAATTTTTGAAATTAGATGTCCTGAAATTTTTTAACTGATTTTATGAAATTCTGTACCCACTTTTTACGCAACTTTGTAATTTAGAGCGTATGTCTAAGACAATATTTAAAGCATTAAAGCCGAGGTCTGGACTTTTAGAACACATGTTTTAGTTGTATATTTATTTATTCCACCATTCGAAAAATGTAATTAAAAATAAAGTAGTGGAGAAAATATGAAAGTCAATTCTTTGACAGTATTTGCAAATAGATTTTCGTTGTTTCCCTGTTACATTCAATTGTACTTTGATAAAGATCTTTAATTTAAATCTCAGTTCGTTTTCTCCTAATCGTGTCAAAGAAGTCTATTATATATAAATAAAAACTGATAGGAAGTTCAATGATCATGTCATGACACAAGAATGAGAATTCTTTTACCATTTCACCCCCAATTTATAAAGAACCAAACAAACGTGGGGCATATCACAGGCATAATATAGCATTCTTGAAACTGCTCAGCTAGATCTGGACATAAGTCATTTATTCGAGATGCAACATCTAGTTCACCCCCTGCCTGTTTAACCTTTACGTCAGTGGGGTGACGATCTTTGAACGTATACAGTTAACTAAGCATCACTTGCAAAAGTTGGGGGAGGGGCAGTTTTCTTTTTCATCCATATTTTTATTATTTTTAGTGGCAAAATGTCTGTATGTGAAACAGACATCAATAGTTTTCTCAGACATACTAAAACGTTTAGGATTCAAATTTTGTCAGAAATTTCAGAATTAGAGTGGGAAACATGACGGTCACATCCTAGTTTTACAAGTAAAATTTCAAAGTGAAAAATAGAAGTTACCCAATCAAGATGTTCCTATTATTTTTTTGATAATTCTTCTTTTGCTAACTGCAAAGTTAATTAGGAAATTTAAAACCAAATCCAGTCTAAAAGTTTAAATTACGTGAATTTTAAATGTTCATTGAGTTTATATATAGTTTTGAAAAGTACAAAATTACTTTTTTGCCGATAAGTAACAATTTTCATAACTTTAAAAAATCTATATTTAATTTTTCAGGCGTGATAATTCTAGAAGATTTTAAACTATTTACCGCCTTAAATTAAAATGACGTGTCCATCTCGTCATGAATTTTCTTTGGCCAACTGGCAATGATCTGTTTCATTCGTTACTAATTACTAACTGTTAACACTTTCACATCCTTCTTTTTTTTTTTTTTTCTATTACTTTCAAATAAATCTAGATAATTTAGTGATATCAAAAGTGATCGGAAAGTCGAGTAGAATCCTTTCAAACTCTTTTATGAAAGTAAGTGTTGATAACCCCGAATGTGAAAATGTATTCTCAATAGTATTCTTTTGTCGAATATATATATACATTTATATATATATATATTTTTTTTTTCAAAATAACGACATATTCTTAAACTACATTTTATTATATAATTAGGAAACTAACGTACAAAGTTACGGGATAAATTATAACAAAAAAATGAGCTTTACTTTTGATGAACCATCATTTTCCGCGTTTTTCACAAGAAGTAGAAATTAAAATGCAAATATCCGGGATAAGAAAAAAAAAAGTAATTTGGTGTCCGTTTGAAGTGCAGATACAAACACCTGGTTTACATCAATAGAGTAACATCGATGTGGAGGAAATGGGATTTTAATTACCCTGTCTACAAACATTTTCTCTACAGCTGCTTACCGTATTCATACGAAATACATTCGGCATTAATGGGTTGTATATCCTAATACAATAATAGGTCTATGATTTGAATTGCTGGAGATCATTTTGTACATCACTTCATTTTTAAAATGTTTTTACAGAGCGAAGCATGGAAAGAACCTCTATCGAAAGTGCATTATAACAGAGATGTAAATAATGAAAACATTAAAAAGAAATATAATACAACAGATGTATAATAGAAAATTCCAAATTACATCAAGTAAAAAAAAGAGGGGGGGGGGGAGAGTGATTGATCTCAAATTCAGTGTTTGTGATGTAGGTATTATGGCAGATGTCAGGAGTCCTAGCCCGTTTTCACTGGAGTCTCGAAAAAAAATATTAGGGAAAACTCCAAACGACTAAGTAGAAGAGTGCACCTGGGACCGAACCTGGCATTTCTCGTCTCTCAGACTTAAAGAAGAACCTTTTGAACACTACCATCAAATAGAGAAGTGAAACATAATTACAAGGTTTTCTAGCAGGATATAATTGTTTAAAACACTTAAAAAATAAGATAAGTTAATTACAAACATTAGAAGATGTTTACTAAGTTAGAAAATAAAGAGATTATAACACTTGTTATAAAAAAAGAAATATTCTGGAATCTGGAATGAAAAGTAAAAGTGAAGCATCCTAATAAATAGATGATTTATTTGAATGTTTCTAAAAGCATAAATGTGCGGACAGGAATTAAATTTAATCAAAGTAAAATGAATGTATAATTTATATAAATAAAGCAAAGAGTTTGTCGGCGGAACACATTTGGGCGGACCACTCCTATTTTTAATAGGTCTAGATTTAACTACTTTGATGATGAAAGTCGGCCATTTTTTTATTTCTCTTTTCCTTTTTTAACCAGTTAGTAGTCGCTATAGACAGCGCCACCTATTACAGATTGCGCACTTTTTATTTAACTGTCACCAATAATTTTAAGAAGTGATGTGATCGACGTTTCTTGGATTTTATTCGCTTTTTATGTATATCAAATGCCACTTCTAAAAATTTTTGGTGGCTATTGAATAAAAAAATCTGGCAATAATGAAGGATGGGTGGCAAATCGACCAACTAGCGACTACTAACGGGTTAAGTAAAAACCGATGATTTTTTTTTTTTTTTTTTCTAAGATACTGCATATGTGTTATACTTTTTAAAAAGAGCTCCAAAAACTGTTCAGTTTTTGTGAGTACGTTAGATACATCAAGTTATTAGATTTAAATATATTACGTTGCAAAGTTTCACAGCGCGATATCATTAAATTGCTTTTGATGAAGGTCGGCCATTTTTTTTAGTAAAAACTGATGAATTTTTTTAAAAGATACTGCATAGATGTTATACTCTTTTTTAAAAAAGCTCTAAAAACTGTTAATTTTTTGTGAGTACACTATATACATCAAGTTGTTAGATTTAAAGATATTACGTTGCAAAGTTTCACAACGCGATATCATTCAATTGCTTTTGATGAAGGTCGACCATTTTTTTTAGCAAAAACTGATGAATTTTTTTAAGATACTTTTTTTTTTTTTTTTTTTTTTTGTAAGGACACTATATACATCAAGTTATTAGATTTAAAGATATTACGTTGCAAAGTTTCACAGCGCGATATCATTCGATTGCTTTTATCTTAAAATAAGAGTCTAATATTAAACAAAAAATAGTCTAATATTAAAGAATAATGAATAACTTTTTAAAAATTATCAGTTTTGAAGTTCTAAGAGCTGCAATTTTTAAATTACGGCGTACTTATTTCCCATACATAATCCATTAAATTTTTAGACAATTGTTGATTCATTCTTGAGAAACATACACATAAGACCATAGAGCATTTTTAGAAAACGAATGCAAAACGGAAGAAATGTTTAATTTAATTTAATTTATAATATGTTATTTTGAATTTTTGACCTTAAAAGGAATTTTTAATTATATTACAAAGCCCAAAATGTGATATAAAAAATAAATATTGATTCAATTCTTTTGAAAATTTATTTAAATTTAGTGACCAGCAAAGCGGGCGTAGCTTGCTAGTGTTGTAATAAAAATGTTATAATAATGTCTGATCTACAATGAAAAATCCTTTTCTATCATGAATATATATAATACAAAATAACTTTTACAGAAATATAATGCCAAAAAATTTAAGGAGATTTTTACATAGAGGTTTTTCTGTTAATTCAAGATTATTTATTTACAAAATTAGAATGTAACACGAAATCAACATTTTAGTAACGATAACAAGATCTAAGATCTTCAGATCTTAACACAAATATTTTGTGGCGGAGTAAGAATCTGATTAGTTTTAATGTGTCATGCAAATATCTAAATAAATTGCAATGTATTATGAGTAGGTTATTCCGCCGCAATAATTCCATCTTATTCCTTTCATGCGTGTTCATATAATTAAACGCATGCCTTAAATCAGCAATCATGTGACATTGCGCTTTCTGTGAATAAGGAAGTCTTTTGCTTCCATCCCGAATAAGCAGATTAACATATGTATACGGAATTAGAAATTTCTAATATTATTGTGCACGTGTTATGAAATGCAGCCTTTGAAAGAGAGAAGTCTAAACCTAGGAATAATTTTGATTTAAGTTTGCATCTAAAGAGAGACTGTTTGTCATGTAACATAAACATATCTTTGAATTTGAGATAATTAATTAATTTAACGTCTTACCTATTTAATTTTTCGTGCTGATACTGTAACTCATTATTTACATAAATAATGAGTTATCTTATAGAATTATGCCGTATTTTATTTTTATTTATTTTTTAATAACCTTTTAAACTAAATTTTACATTATTTTTAATATTTTTAAACTGTATTAATTATTTTTTTTGTTAAGATCTGATCTTTTAATTTTCTCGACAAATATATATATATATATATATATATATATATATATTTCAGTATTTTCAAACATTTCAGTAAATGAAACCAAGTATCACACGAAGAACTAGATAATGTGATATATATATACACTAAGCGACAAAAAAAAAAAAAAAAAAAAAAAAAAGCCGCACTTGGATATTTTCCTTTTCACCTTCTACAACCGCCAATTTTATCATTTAAAAAGCAAATTTTTGAATAGATTTTGTTATATTACCTCCACATACACTTTAGCATTCAGTTCAGCGTTAAAAACAAAATGCAATTGTCAGAAAAACTGTAATTTTAGCAATTATTTCAAAAATGGTAAGAATAAAGCAGTTAAAGATGCCACAAAAAGTAATAATTTTTTAAAGTAAATAAGAAAAAAATATTTTATTACGTGAGATGGCAAAATAATTAAGTGTTAACAAAATACTGGTAAAATGGTTTTTAGCAAAATATAAAATCTTTTGGCCGTTTAAACTGGAAATTTGGCTTTAGGTGGCCACGTCGTTCATCCATCCAAGGTAACCGCAAGTTAAAACGCAAATGTTTAAAAAATCGATTTGTATCATGTTCAGAACTTAAAAAAGATTTTTAAAAAAATGTGTATATCAAAATATTTTCTTCCAAAATAGTCCGGAAGCAATTAAACAAGGCAGGTTAAAAACCAGACGATCTGCAAAAAAGCCATTATTAAGGACAAATATTAAAAAAAAAAAAAAAAGACATCAGCTGACCAAAAATTAAAAAAAAAAAAAAAATAGCAGTTAATTATCGGGCTGAACTGAGTATCTCTGATGAGTCAAGTTTAATTTATTCAGAGCTGAGGAAAAAAACTACTAGGATAGTAAAAATGGGACTGACTTAATGAAAACTGCTCTCTTAAAACAGTGACACATTTTCCGTACATTATGGCACGGAGGGGCATATACTTTTTCAAAGAATAAGACAAATTTTCACTCAAGGGATCAATTAACTCAAAATAAAACACGGTGATTATAAAAGGGGCGCCTGACCGACTATTTTGGAGGTATTTCAGACTTTTCTTCAAACAGCTTTTTAAGACAATAATGCTCCTTGCTGTAAGGCGTCTGTGGTACGTCAGTTTGAATCAAATTGTTAAAATTACCTATCCATTCCCATGAGCACCTATAATTCTGTAAGTTATAATGTATTTTTTCTCTCTAAGTTAAATCCCACAAAGAATATCGTAGAATTTCTTCTTTATTAGACTAGGAAACAGTCATAATCTTAATTCGCTCGAAAATGTTTAGTCATAAAAAGGCGCGGGGAGAGAGACGAGGATTCGAAATTTGCAGCCTACAACTTTGCAAGAACTAGAAAAATAATTTACAATATTTCGCACAGTGAAGTTTTTGAGATTTATATCAAAATACGGTATAATACTATGCCACTGTGCATTAAAGTAGTAATTCCATATAAAGGTGGAATAAACCCAATGCAGAATACATATTTTTATTAAAAAATGGCTTAGATCTGACAAATAAATAGTTTTATTTCATATATTAAAATATAACTTGTTTATTTCATATAATAAATCATAATAGAATACAAAGTGTATGGTTATTGCATTAAGTTTAAAAAGAAAGTTTCATGTAGATTTTTATAAAGTACTTTATAGAGTGTAATAAAGCGAATTATTAAATCGAAAATGTACATAGGTATCATTTCATCCTTTTGGTGTTATGCAAACATGACAGTTTTATTTGTTTCAACCATTAGTTTTAAAGTCATTACAAATAAAAAAAGTGTAAGTCATTTTTTCTGCAGTGCGGCTTCTTCATCTTCTTCTTTTTTTTTTTTTTTGTCGCTTAGTGTATATATATATATATATATATAATCTCTAAAAAAAATTATATCATAAAATAAATATTGGTACTTACATAAATAATGAATTACCTTATAGGATAAATGAGCAATTTTTCTTAGAAAAATAAACTTTTAAAGAAAATTTATTATTATTTTTTAATATAAATTTTTAACTGTATTAATTATTTATTTGATAAGATCTAACCTTTTAATTTTCTCGACGGTTACCGGTTTCAGTCATAAGTAAAAAAAATTACATTATATTATAAAATAAATATAAATATAAATATATTAGAAAACACATAATTTTTAACACAGTTTGTCTGTCTGTCTGTCTGTCCGCACTCTAACTCCCGTAAATATTTGTGGAATTTCTTGAAACTGATAAATGTTGTTCAAGTTCACTATCGGATGTTCCATATTGAAAATGGAGTGAGCACCTTTACTGATTTGTGTACAGGGACACCCAAAATTATTCCAAAGCATTGTGTCCTATGAGAGGTATTTCCATAAACAATATTTTAATACCGTTACTTTACACAAATCTTAATGAAATTGAAATATGCTATTCAAGTCCACTATCCAATGTTTTCCATTGAAAATGTAGAAAATACCATCACTGGTTTGTATACAGGGACACCCGTAAGTATTCCTAAGCATTGTGATCTATGAAAGGTATTTCTATAAACCAAATTTGGAGAACCTTACTTTGCACAAATCTTAATAAAATTAAAATATATTATTCATATGCAGAAAAGAATGCTTTCCATAGAAAACAGTATGATTAGCATAAGATTTACAGGGCCACACAAAAATATTCAGTTACATTAATGGATATTATTGTAAATTGCTGGAATTGCATTTTCGTTTATATTAATCGTTTCTAGCGTTTTCTAAATGTTTTTAAAACTTTCCAATAAGGTTGAAAAGTGTTAATGACTTCGGTTTGTCTGTCTGTCTGTCTATCCGCACTCTAACTCCCGTAAATATTTATGGAATTTCTTGAAACTGATATATGTTGTTCAAGTTCACTATCGGATGTTCCATAATGAAAATGGAGTGAGCACCTTTACTGATTTGTGTACAGGGACACCCAAAAGTATTCCAAAGCATTGTGTCCTATGAGAGGTATTTCCATAAACAATATTTTAACACCGTTACTTTACACAAATCTTAATGAAATTAAAATATGCTATTCAAGTCCACTATCCAATGTTTTCCATTGAAAATGTAGAAAATACCATCACTGGTTTGTATACAGGGACACCCGTAAGTATTCCTAAGCATTGTGATCTATGAGAGGTATTTCTATAAACCAAATTTGGAGAACCTTACTTTGCACAAATCTTAATAAAATTAAAATATATTATTCATATGCAGAAAAGAATGCTTTCCATAGAAAACAGTATGATTAGCATAAGATTTACAGGGCCACAGAAAAATATTCAGTTACATTAATGGATATTATCGTAAATTGCTGGAATTGCATTTTCGTTTATATTAATCGTTTCTAGCGTTTTCTAAATTTTTTTAAAATTTTCCAATAAGGTTGAAAAGTGTTAATGACTTCGGTTTGTCTGTCTGTCTGTCTATCCGCGCTCTAACTCACGTAAATATTTATGGAATTTCTTGAACTGATATATGATATTCAAGTTCACTATCGGATGTTACCTATTGAAAATGGAATGATTATCCCTACTGGCTTGTGTATACATGTATAACCAAATGTATTCCAAAGCATTGTGTTCCAAGAGAGGTAGTTTTATGAACTATATTTTAATTCTTTTATTTTACACAAATGTCAATGAAATTGAAATATGTTATTCAAGTTCACTATCGGATGTTTGCTATAAGATATGGAGTAAATACCACCACTGGTTTGTGTAAGGGTCACTCGAAAGTATACCAAAGCATTCGCTCTATCAGAGGTACTTCTATAAACTAAATTTTAATAACTTTACTTTGAACAAATCTTAATAAAATTGAAAAATGTTATTCATATGCACAAAAGAGTGCTTTCTGCAGAATGTAGTAAGATTAGCATTAGATTTACAGGGCCATGTAAAAATATTCATTTACATTGAAGTATTTTATTGCAAATTTGCTCAAATTACATTTTCGTTTACATTAACCGATTTAACACTTTTTAACATTTTTTAAATGGGAATATGATTTCAATTTAAGTACCTATCTGTCCGACTGTCCATCTGTCTTTCTGCCTATCTGCCCGGTCAGCGTCCGTAAATATTTTCAGAATTTTTACAAAATTATACATGTTAATCAAATTCACTATGGAATTTTCCCTATTTTAAATGGTATTAATATGTGCTGCGCAACTGCTTTGTGTACAGGGATACCCAAAAAAATGCCAATGCATTGCACTTTAGGACAGACATTTTTATAAACAACATTTAAAGAACTTTCTATTGTAAAAATCATAAAGAAATTGACATTTATTGTTTATATGCTAAAATAATATTTTGTATAGAATGATTTTGTCATTCTTCAGATTTACAGAGCTACACTAAAATATTCAGATACATTATAGACTGCAATTAGAATATAAGGGCTACATTTTCTTTAGTGTTAAGCTTTTTGAACACTTTCTAACAATGTTTAAAAATGATTAGGAATTCGATTAGTCTATCTGTATGCCTTTCAGCTGTCTGAAATTGTGTGATTACGTAGGCAAAGAGCATTGAATGCGATACAATACAACAATTACGTACATTTGGAAAGTTCTAATAGTCAATGCGTACCGCATGATTTTGCGTTCTTGTTATTTGCGTTGCGTGGTATTCTTATTAACTTTTGTAGCATTTAAGTGCATTTTATTTAACAATTCTTTATTTGAATAAAATACAACTCTCAAATTGCTGCTGAAATAATAATAATAATAATATGCCAACATTTCCTATGTATACAACAGATGTTTTTAAAGATCAGTATTGTGATGAATGTAGTGTCTTTACCATTTTTACAAAATAACCTAAATACTTTATAACACACATTAATATTTTACTTTGAATCATATTTTTGCATTCAATTTTAATTTGTCAAATGTTTTCGTGATCGCTATATAAATAAAACGTTATCGAAATCTTTCGGTAAAAAATAAGTTTTTTAATTAAAAATTAATGTTGTCTTTAAAATTGTTTTTTCAAAGTGTATCTTTTTGTTTCTATTTTTATGTCTAATATTTTTTTTTTTTTTCTGTTGTTGTTATTATTATTATTATTATTATTTTCATAACCGACTCAACCATACCCAAATACACGTTGCCGTACCAGTGGCCGAGAGGTTGTATTCTGAAAGCTATTTGACCAGAGGTGCCGGGTTCGAACCCAGCCTGAATGTGTTGGCTTAGATATTAATGGTTTCTCGTGGCTTTCTCCGAAACTTGTGTAAATATGGGCTATGATCCCCTTGAACTCCTTGCCCCACTGAGAGCATTCTACCTATCGCTAGGGCTCTCAGGTAGTCAATCAGTCTTAAATTTTATCATAACCATCATCACCACCTGAATAGATTTGTTTCTTCATTTCCTATTTAGATTTCTCAAAGATCGTTTTTAAAACTACAATTGCGTTAAATCAATTTAAATAAAAAACTAAAGTACTTATATGATTTTTTAATAAAATAATAAAACTTTCTTGGCATTTATAGATATTACATTGTCAGTACGTTTCATAATCATATAGTAACTCGTTTTTTTTTTTTTTTTTTCTTTTTTTTTTGAGAGAGAGAGAGAGAGAGAGAGTAATGATATAGTAAATTAATGATGATTTTCATTTAATGATATAGTAAAGCCTTGTTTTAGAAACCTAAAATCAGTTTAAATATAAAGCGAAGTATTTATACAGATTTTTAATAAGAGAATACAATTTTTTGGCATTACAAATATTCCATTAGCCTGAGGAGAGGTTGGAGCTATTAGTGATAATTTTTATAATTTTTTGCATTAGCTGTAATAGCTTTCATTAATTAAAACATTTACTACGTAATATGTGTAGAAAAGGTATTATTAAATATATTTATAAACTTATTTTCTTATTTTTTAATATTTTTTTTCAAAATGTAAAGTTGAAATTAGGTAACTACGAAATTTGTTACATCTTACAGTGAAGAGAGAGAAAATTGTAATAGATTAAATGTTTAGAATTGTTCGTTTATTTTTTCTCCGAAACTGCTGTAAATATGGACTAGGACTTCTTAGAAAGACTCCAATAGAGCGTACACCATCCAGGCCAAAGACCGTCGGGTACACAATTGGCCTTAATTATCCTATCATTAACTCTCTTTCTATATATATATTTCCCCCTCCGAAACTCGAGGAATTGCGGGCTAGTACACCTTAGAAAGACCCTCTCGGAGGGCAGACTATCCATGCCTAGGACCCATGCAGTCAATTTGCTTTAAATATTAGCACCATCTAACACCTAAATGTCACTCTTTGTTTCACTCTTTTCTGTATATTCCCGTGTACACATATATAATGGAACCATGCCAATTACAATTTCTTCGGTATCAAATAGTTCTTTTCCTATTTTTTTAAGAATGTGTGATTTAATTTCGTGACATATGGCCGATTGACAACATGAGGGTCTTAGGCCTGGGTAGGATGCCTTCCGTGGAGTCTTTCAAAGGATGGTCCTAGCTCGTATTCACGCGACTTTCTGAGAAATTAAAGATTGGTTGTTTTGTTGTGTGGATTAAGGCCCATTGAATGCACGAGGGTTGTAGGCTTAGGTGGAATACCCTCTATAGGAACCTTTCTAAGATGTCACAGCCCGCATTCTTGGGAGTTTTAGAGAAAACCACGGAAAATTTCGAATGGCTTATATATGCGGAAGATCCAGTATCGAACTTGGCACTTCCCGTTTTCCAGCTTCAAGAGTGGAACTTCTCGGTCAGTGGTAAGGGCATTTAAAAAAAGCTTTTGAAGATGCAGATAAAATATAAAATATGAGTTTTTAAAATGTAAAATTTAACTATACATTTTAAATAATATTTATTAATTTCCTTCTAAATCTTTCCTTAGATTAAAAAAGTATGTTTAGTGCATCTAACACTTATTTCAATATTTTTGTGAATTTCTATTTTTTTTAACTTCTCTTTCAAGTAAATTATTATTATTATTATTATTATTATTATTATTATAAAAAGCGTATAAGATAACGATTGTTTGCATAACTAAATCCCAATTTTAAATAATGTCGTTTCTCGGAGATATCTAAAAACTGAAACAATATTTTCTTTATATTTCTTTTCTTTTATTTAATGAGGAGCCGCATCACCTATCTTCGCCGGCAGCCAAATCGCATGTTATTCTAAGGGGAAATTTATTATCAGAATTATTCATTATCTAAAATATTTTTTTTTAATTCGTTGTTACGTCCAAAAAGTTCACTAACGTTAAATTAATGCTCCTTTACCAAAAATTGGTTTTTATTTTTTATTCCTGTACCCCGAAAGTAAAACGCACCATGTCCATTTCGTGAAAAGAGTTAAAATTATGTCATTTATGTGCATTTTTTTATTTACCTAGAGGCATTTTACACTAATGTCCAGTTACTATAAAGGAGGTAAAACAGTGGAAAATAAAACCATATCCATTTTATTTATTCATGACAAGTTTATTTCATCGTAGCAACAAAAGACATGCGCACAAAATGGTCATGGCGTCTTTTACCTCTGGGTTAGAGATTTATTTGGTCATTATAAATTCCATTTTAAAGCTAGAAAGTGCGCGAAAGAACTAACTGTATTTTTTCTCAAAACATAGCTTAAAAATGAAATGTTAAAAATTTGAATCATTTTTGGGGAAAAAAGAACAAATTTAATTTTTTTTTAATATTTTGAACCTGAAAATGGAATTTAAAAAAAAATGAATGAGATAATGAGTAATTTTGACAACCCTTGACAGCGAACACCCGACCGAAAAATTCGCATTTTACAACATCAAAATAAAATATTAATAATTAAAAAAAATAATTTTTAGAAAGCGATAAATTGTCAAAGGCCAAGGGCCCAGCTTTTCTGGAAGCTGGTAGACATATGGTGACGGATTCGAACTCAGAACGTTCACGTCTGTTTCGCCATTTATAGTTTTCCGGTATTTTCCTCCGATATACGCGTTAATAAAGGCTAGGACCCAGTGTTGCCAGATTTAGGGACTTTTTTATTCAACTCACACCAATAATTTTGAGAAGTGATATTTGCTATACATAATAGACGTTTATCTTTCGAAGTGCTTAGGCAACCGTTACAATTAAAATTTAGCGGCGGGGGTTGAATAAAAAAGTCCCCAAATCTGGCAACACTGCTAGGACCCCTCAGAGAGACTCCGACCAGAGGACAACGCAATTCGACTCAGCCGGCGAAAAAGATAACGTAAAATTTAAAAGGAACCTGTAAACTTTAAAAAAATGTTGTCGTGCTGCCATCTTTTGGCCAAAATAATATAAATATTTAAATACCTGGAATATAATTTAAAGGTAAGGTAACTATAAAATTGCAAAACAAACAATGGATAAACTTTCCATTAAAAAATTGTATTAAGGTTTCTTTTAAGTGAAAATTACAACATAAAGCCTTAGAAATAAAATAATAAACGAAGCATTCCTTTTATATATTTATTAGAATTTTTAATCTAGGGAATGTATGTATCAGATTATATTTCAAAAGAAGATTTAAAAGATAAATTATATATTTTACGAATGACGTTTAAAATTTTTTAAAAGATTTTAAAAGATTGACAATTTAAATCAGATTGAAAATGTGCAAGCAACATTTTGAACATCATATCACGACGTTTCAGTACTGTTAGATTATTGCTTCAAAATAATCTAGAAAATTTTTTCATGCTTATATAAGCAAGCATAATTTGTACATAATATCAATATTTTCCAAAAGAAAAGAGAAATATTGAAATTTATTAAGGTGCCAAATAATTGCTATGATTTTTATTTTTATTATTTATTAATTTCGAAATGCATAAAATCTTTCTTGTTAAATATTGTCATAAATTATCTTTAATAATGCTTCAGTACTAAAACTATAAAAATATTATCTTCAGTTTATATTCGACGATTAAATCTTTGTTATTATTATTATTTACAAATTGCAATTTACACGGTAAATTGCCTGAGAAAAATATTATTTTGTTTTAGTGCTGCCATCTATTATCGTTCTTATTAACATTTTAAATATTATATAACAAGACTCGGTATTACAGTACAGTGACTCGATACAGTACAGTGACAGTGGCTCGATATTACATTACAGTAACTTTAGAGAAAATACAATTTAATTAATACCACTATCTTAAATTCAAAGTTTCCACACACACACACACACACACAAAAAAAAAAAAAATGTTTTCGATAGACGGAAAATTTAGACATACATGTATATTCCAAATAAATTTTAAGCTAAAATTAAAATAATTCAAAAATAATTCAAATAATTTAAATAATTCTTCTTTGAACATCAAATTGAAACTAATATACACTTATGTCCAAAATTAAAGTCACAGACTGTTTTCGCGATTTCTTCTTTTGTGTATAATTTTTAAACAAATGAACGTATGAACATAAAATTTGAATGGCATGTTCTTTATCAAACCATTAATCGAATTTTATAGAACTTTAACTTAAGCAGTAATTTTTAAACCGATATTACTTCATTTTTTCTCAAAATCAAGCCTTCAAAGGAATGGAAAATTTAAACTACCACCGCACTTTAGAATGTAAAAATTAAGGAAAAATAGGTAAAACTCCGTAGATAAAGCATGGGATGAAAACGCAAAAAACTCACAATGTTAAGTGTGTAAAAAAAAACAGCTAACACACCGGGAGGAATAAAGACCAAAAGTGACTAGAAAAAGGGCGGGTTCAGGCTCTCGACCGATCCAGGATCGATCCAGGCCCACCAGCGGCCGAGCGGTTCTGCGCTCAAAGCTGGTAGATGGGAGGTGCCGGGTTCGATCCCAGGTCGCGCTCATCGACCTAGCCGTTCGGAGTTTTCCGTGGTTTCCTCCGAAACTCGCGTAAATACGGGCTAGGACCCCTTAGAAAGACCCCCACGGAGGGCATTCCCCCTCTAGGCCTAGGACACATCAGGAGTCAATCGGCCTTAAAAAAATCCTACAACCAACCAGGATCGATCCAATTGGTCGTGGAACAATCCGTCCAGTCTCATGAACCGGTCTGGATCAAAGTTGTATAGTGTAATGTGTACCATGGAGCGGTCGTGAATCAAATCGCCAAAGAATTTTTCCCGAGTCATTTGATCCATTTAATCATTTAATGATACATTGCTGTGATTGGCCGTTTGTTATTGCTCTGGTTCTGCCATCTATCGGTCCTTACAAACGCGAATATGCATACAAGCATTTTATTTATTTTTTTTTTTTTTTTGTTGTTGTTTTGTTTTTCTGGTAAATAACTGTAAAATTGTTTTAGAATTATAAATATATTCATGCAATGGATTGAAATATAATACAATAATGCAAATTAAAATTCATCGAATATTATTTAAATTTAATAAAATGAAATTTTAAAATGCTCTCTGCTAACAATTTTTTAATTTTGAGTTTAACAAAATATTTTAAACACGTTTTGTACTGCTTTGTTAATTTATCGATGAGTTAATTTTTATAAAACATTTTTATGTTTGAATACTAAATATTTACATTAAATTTTAGCATTCAAACATAAAAGTAATTAACAATATTTAAAAAGCAATATTTAATTTGTATTTAAAAAAAAAAAAAAAAAAAAACATAAATATATTAAACATTTAAAATATTATTGATTGAAATCATAATTAATTGAATTTAACAAACCAATCAATGAAGTGATAATTTAAAAAACTGTATTATTATTATTATTATTATTATTTTGTAATCATTGATTTAAATCAAAATTTAAATTTTATAATTTTTTGGCAATGTGTAATAGTTTTATATTTCTTACCTTAGATCATAATAATAAAACTTGAACCTACTTCTGATTTACATCAAATATTTGAATGCTAAATATTTGCTTTAAATTTCAGCATTCCAACTTAAAAATATTTAACAAAAATTAGCTTGATAATAAATCCATAAAATATTACTTAAAATGTTTACAATATATCGTTAAAATACAATAATACATAATTGAGGGAAATAATTAAAAAACGTTGCTGGCAAATTTTCTAAAATTAAAATTTTATTGTTATTATTTTTTTAAATATTTTCGAAAAAGAATTATATAATTCTTTTTCGAAATATTATTGTATCTCAGTGCATATGTACCCAACTATGCAGAATAGAAAAAAAATAGATATGCATCTATCTTTTTTTTTATTCATAGTTAAATTACATTTTTAATTAATTAATTATTTTTTTCTTTAACTAATTTAATTCTGTAATATTTTAGAGCTAATTTCAAACTAAACCTACAGATGGCAGCACTGATTTTGATCCAATAGAGGGATCGGAGCCTCTGCTTTCGACCGGTCGGTGGTGGATCAAATGTCTGTAGGCCCAGTTGGATCGGTCGAAGTGTTCCAGAGGCTGGACTCGCCCAAAGTCATCGCAGAGCGGGAAGGTACTCGGGTTAGGGCATTAAACCTATGGTCTAGGGTCAATACGTCTCGCCTATTGTGTGAAATTTTAGAAGATAAAACTATTTGGAAAATTGTTAAACATGTTGACTGATAGGTGTAGATACACAGGTCTACAAATGTTAAAACTCAGTTTTCTTTCCTGTATTCACCTTTCTCTTTCTTCATTTTCCTACTTCTTCTTTTGCGAAGAACTTCTCAATAATACACAAACGAACATGAAAATTGGATGAGATATTCTTTAAGAATTTATTCATCAAAGAACATCCCATCTAAATATACGTTCATTTGTTTAAAATTTATGCGCAAAAGAAGGAAACGAGAAAACAGGTTGTGACTTTAATTTATCTATTTCTATTGATAAATACTTATAACGTAAAACTATAAATTTAAGCATTGATGCACAATAACAAATAGATTAAATAAAATATTTAATATTAAAGTAAAAAAAAAAAAGGTTTTAGAATTAAGTTAAATTTTTCAAATAACAACATAAAAAGATTCAAAAGAAAAGAACAAAGAAAAGAACAAAGAAAAAAGAACAACATATAAAAAGATTCTTATTAAGATTAGTCTTATTTCATTCCCAACCTCAAGAATTTTTTCTGTTCAAAAGCTCTTAAAATTATTGAAATATTTCTCTACCTAAATTGGATATAATGTCAGTCATTCACATTCACACAACATCAAGGTATTAGAAAGCCTTGTATCAAACATGCGACTGGTGGAAAGATTTCCCGCGTGAGTGCTTACTTTTACACGCAGATTTTTTTTCTTTTTTACGATCGAGCTTATTGTATATATTTTCCTTTTTGTCTTTACAGATGGAGGATGCTATTATTATCACAGAGCGCCTGCGTCGAGTGAAATAACAAATACCAAGCGGAAGAAATCCGCTATGATGCCCGTGTTGATCCGGACAAGCTTCCCGCTCACGTGCGAGGTGTACCCATGATTGCGGTGCTAGACTCCCTGCATCAATTATTTTTAAGTTTGATTCGCCATTCCACTGTAAGTTTGGATCCTACGGACCTGATACGGCTCTGTATTTAGGCTGAGGGATTGGATAAGTCGATATCCACCAAACTAATTTCAGTCTCTGAGCTCACCGTTGAGAAAGTAATGTCTGCCGTCATGAAGATCCTCCAGTCGAAAAATAAAATTCAGCTGGATGAGGGTTTTTCGTTGGATGTCATGACTATTCAAAGACCCATCGGTGCTGGAGGACGAAGAATTTCTACCATATCTGTCGACCGCCTGCAGAAAAAATCTATCCTGACCATTCCCGAAGATGAAGAAGGCATCGTTTTTCCAAAAACCATTTAGAGAACGATCGCACGGTCATTAATTCATTAAAAAAGCGCAATGATTCGGCACTTGTGAACCGTGCCCGAGTTCTGCATGCTGCAGCCCAAATTCCCGTAGGTCCTTGCACGTTTCGGGAAATCGCTCAGTTCGAAGAGCATCTCAACATCCATATTGCCGTATTGTCGTCGGATAATCGCAATCAAGTAAGTTTTATTTTTATTGAATATGCATATTTGAAAGAGTTTTACTTTATTGCCATTTGCAAATTTAAAATTTTTTTTTATTTTGCAGGTTTCATACAAAGGTATGGATAGACCACAGCGGACCAATTTGTGGCTTCACGATATACATTATGACGTCGTGAAGCCATTGAAAGCGTTCTTCGGTAGTGATTTTTATTGTGAACGGTGCGATATGCCTTACCATCTTGCCTATGAACATCGATGTGCCGAAGCATGTTAAGTGTGCATGAGAACAGAATGTCGACCGGACCAACCTCAAAGATGACAGGACTGTGATCGTCTTTGTCAATCGAGTGACTGCTTTACAGCCCATAAAGCCCTAACAGAGAATCAGGAATTCTCACTCTGTGATCAGTTAAATGTATAGTCTTAGTTTAAAAAATTTACATAATGTAAGTGTAAATGTTTTTATTCATTTTTTTTTTTTCAGGTCTATCAGTGTCGAACGTGTTGCAAAGTAATTCGTGGAAGAGATTGTCCCAAAAACAAGCACCGCTGCGGAACAACCAAATGCCCTTCCTGCAATCGCTGCGTTTATTTGACGGAGCACCAGTGCTACTTGCTTCAAGTGACCCCGAAGAATCCCAGTGAAAAATTGATCTTTTTTGGTTTTGAAACGTATCAATCTTCGGGGACACACGAAGTTAATTTTGCTGTGGCGCAGTATACTAATGGCCGGGAGAAAGAGTTTAAAGGATACACAGCTTGTGCAGATTTCTGCATATTGTTGTTTACTTCTCGACACAAGGGCTATACAGCGATCACCCGTAATATGAAAGGTTAAGTAAATTTTTCTTTCTCCCTTTGATTATTTATGATTTTTCTTATCGTTTTCCATTAATTGTATTTTTTTCTATTTTCACGTTCGGCAGACAGTTCATCATGAAAGGTTAATAAAACAAGGTACAACACCAGAAGTGATTCCGTGCGGGGGCAAATTGATGTCCATTCATCTGAAATACGTCGACGTTCGAATCATCGATTCGTTGAACTTCCTACCAATGGCCCTATCCAAACTACCCAGTTGTTTTGGCTTCTCCGAGTTAAAAAAGGAATATTTCCCTCATCTCTTCAACGCCCGGAAGAACCGAAACTATGTTGGACCCCTTCCCGATACCCAGTACTAGTCCTGATACGATGTCAACCGCAGCTCGCAGTGCACTCGTACCATACAGAAGAAAAACAAAAGAGGGAAATTTTCGAAAGGAAATATATTCTTATTCCAGGTAGGTACTTAAGAATTCAATACTTTCTGAGAAAAAAATAAAGCAAAAATAAATCTTTTTAAACTAATATAGTTTTCTTTTCCAATTTTCTAGTTCGGACATGGATATTCTTCGGCGTTGCTGTTTCGAGTTTCGAACACAGTTTATGGAAATCGCAAACGTGGATCCGATTTGGTAAAGTATATCTTTTTTTTTTCCTTTTAAAAATATTTTAATGAAAAGATTTAATTTATAAATATTTAACATTTTTTATTTTTTAGGTATGTGACGATTGCATCTGTTTCCATGGCAACATACCGAAGCAACCACATACAGCCCGATACGACTGCTATGGTTCCAGTGCACGGTTACATTAACAAAACCAATTTCAGCCCTGATTCAATTCGATGGTTGGATTTTGTACCTCAACACAAAGTCTTCAAAGCCAGCACGCTCTCAATGGAACGGGAGAGTGAAAAATCGGAGGAATATCGGTAGATGGATTTTGTGAAGAAACCAAGACCGTCTACCAATATCAGGTAAAAAATCATTCTCTGATTAATAATCCATTTTTTTTTTAATATTGTTTTAATGAATAAAAATATTTATTTTTAGTATTTATTTTTAGAGTTGTTTCTTTCACGGCTGTTGCACATGCTACAATTCAGACGTGACCCATCCTTTAAAAAACGTGACCATGGCAGCATTAAGACAGCAGACGGAGCAGAATGTCCAGAAATTACGCGCCCAGCGATATCAGGTAATCAAGATGTGGGATCATACTTTTAAAGAAATGAAGAAAGAGTCCCCTGAACTAAAATATTTCCTGAAAACACACGACCTGAATTCTTTTAATGAAGGTGTATCATCAGAAAATTCCAAACAACTGCATGAATATATTTGAAAATTCTATTTCTGTTGTTGTACTTTTTGTCTTTCAGCTTTTAATATATCAGTACAAAGTTTTATTTTTCAATTCTCTTTTTTATTTATGTCATTTTATTATTTGTACTGTTTTTCTTCTTTTTAAAAAAGTACTTGGTTAAATTTATAGAATACCATTATTTAAAATACCTGTGGGATTTTGTAAATTTCCTAATCAATTCGCTTCGCTAGAGGTAGTCCCCCCCCCCCCACCTCCTCCAATCCTCAAAGTCATAACATGCTTGGCAAAATTACAAACGTAGTTGTTAAATTTTTTAAGATCAAAATTTTAATGCATTTTGTAATCCTAAAATACAGAAAATTTAGAAGCTTAGTTGGCAAAATTAATATATATTTTAAGTTGAGGGGGAAAAAAAAAGAACTTTCTAATTTGCGATGACTTGGTTAAATCATAAAACTTCTTGGCAAGTTTGTTAAACCTGACTGTTCTGTTAATCAAAACTAAAATGCACTTTCTAATCATGATAAACTTGACAATTTTACAAATTAGTTCACAAAACTTTCATTGTTTTTTTAAGTCGCATATTTACAATCTAGAATTGCAATACATTTTGTAATCTTGATAGACTTGAGTAAATTACAGACATAGTTCAAAATATTAATAACATTTAATAAAATAAAATTATAATAAGCGTTTTCAAATTCTTGCAGACTTGTCAAGATTACTAGCCTAGCTGTTTGTTTGTTTTGTTTATAACACATACTACATATTTGTATGCTTGACTTATTGCCCGCTTGTAAATCTTCGTCAGATAGAACATGACAGAATTACAATACGCAGAATTGGAGAAAACAACCAGGGCCAGTGCGGGAATCGAACCCGCTCTCTTACACTCGAAGGCGATAAGCAGTGTGGTGACATATCCACTCGGCCACGGAGGGCCATTAGCCTAGCTAGAAAAAAGGTTTAACTAAAAAAAAAAAAAATAAATAAATAATCCTGAAACACACTATATTTCTTAAAGATGGGACAAAATTACTAAGGCAACTCGCGAAATTACTTAATTTTTTCCTTAATAACCGAGTAAAATTATTAAACTTTGTAAAAAATTGAAACTATAATACATTTTCTAATTCTCTTAGACAGCGAAAATTTTCAAACATGGTGAATTACTGAAACTTTTCTACTGTTCTTTAAATAAAAAATGTATAATACAGGTATGCGAAATCGCACTTTTTGTGTGTGTGTGTGTGTGTGTGTGTGTGTGTGTGCGTGTCTCTAAGTGCTTTGATGAGCTGAATTTAGAAATGCTTGTTTTTCCTTCGGATCACGTAAGGGTTTTTTATAAACTAAGGATGAAAATCGAAAAAATTCACAGTGAGCCTATAACAAATACGAAACTCTTTATGTATAAACCTATTAAAATAGGCTATTATTTACAAATTACCTTTTAAAGGTGCTTTGTTACATCGAAGCTCAGTTTAGAGCTTTTTTCTTGTTCACATATTGGGGAACTTGAAGGGGGAAGGGGGTATTCTCTATGGGTAACATCCAACAAGTAGCTGCTAACATGGTAACACTCCATCGTTCTTGATACCCGTCTTTATATTTCTTTAATGTCTTGATGAAATAACTCTCCTTGTTCTTCACTCACTTCACCTAGATTTTCTGGGAAATAACTTAGATTCAGTTTAAAAAATGGAGATTTAAGCTAAAAAAATTCCATTTTTATACCTAAACTGTACTCGATGAAAATTTTTGAATACACATTTTTTAATCAGCATGCAAAAATACACAAGAAAGAAAAAAAAAAATCATCGCAGACCTGTGTAATGCACTTTATGATTTTAGTAAACTTGGTAAAAAACAAAATAATTGGATTTTTTTTTTTTTTTTTAAGAGTCAGTTTTTTTTTAAATCGGTCAAATTCGGCATGTTTAGATAGTGCACATTTTTGATTTTACTGAAATTTTCAGGAGGTGTTCTTTATGTAAAACTATTAAAAACGTATTTTTTTTATTTTCGCGATTTTTTTTTTTTTCATTGGAGTTTAGGGGGGGGGGTCAAAAATTAAGTCCTCTGTTTCTTTACGAAAAACATACCTATTTACGAAAGCAATACTTTTTGTGCCAGAAGTGAACCATGGTACTGATAGTTATTTCGTATTCTCCTGTTTCCAGATTAACTATTGGGACATAAATACTTATGGTTGACTCTTGGCGCAAAGACCAAAGGTCATTCAAAATTCTAAAAAAAAAAAAAAAAAAAAAAAAAAAAAAAAATGCATTTTTTTTTTTTTTTTTTTTACTTTAACTTTCCAAATCGTCTTGCGCCAGAAGTGAAAAACAAAGGCATATATTTCAGTAGATACATACTAATAATAACTACCCAAAAAGAGTAAAATTTGTGTGGTTGACTTCTGGCGCGAAAACATATTTGAGTTTGAAATTGCGAAAAACCAAAAATTGCATGACTTTGACATGTCATTTATTGCTTGCGCCAGAAGTGAACAGGTATGAAATTAGTTGAAAAAGAAGACTTAAGTAAAGTAACAACAAGATCAATTTACAAACCAATGGTAACTTACTTATTTTTTATGTAATGCAGCTCTATTATTTGTATTTTGTGGCACACGCTAAATAGCTTTTATTACTTTATTTCAGTATTGATTACTATTGAATTTAAAAATATTACGCCGAAATTGCTTTTTTTAACTGAATTTCTATCTAAACATAATAGGTTCTTAATAATAAAAGCATACGTTTCACGAGGATAACACTAAAACTAACGTCATAGCTACAAAAGTGTATTGAAATAAAGAAAATATTTTTTTTTTAATTCTTGGTTTAGAGGAATAAATAAAATGATGGAAGAAGGATGAATTAGCAGGAAAAAGAATGACGTTATAATTGCAACAGTGTATCGCGAAAAAGTAAATTTTACCCGTGGTTAGAAACAAATAAGAATAAATGATAATTTAAAAGAAACGTAATTCTCTGTAAGGACAGTCAGTTGATGATTTGGTGGTTTTCTTTCTTGTCATCGCTAAAAACTATGAAATTATAGTCGAAATAATCAGCTAAATTAGCCACACATCAAAACATTGCCCTCCTTAGATAATTTGGAGAAGAGTTACGTATGGAGAAGTGCTCTTTGCTTCCAGCTTCAAAGGGGTGAAGTAGGATTTTCGCAAATTCCATTTATAATGTGTACTGGGTTCACTTAATCAGTCCACACACCAAAATTCGGCTTTCTGGGATAATTTGGGGTTATGTCTGGAAACATGTCAGTATTTTTACTTCCTTATACAAAGTTATCTCGACTTGCGAAGTGGATTTTGTGTCTTGTATAGTTCAAAACTGAATGATCGTAGAATGTTGTAAATTTATATCTGACTGTCATGACGTCTAGTTGAAAATCTCTACTTTTGGTCTTGACACAAGCTTCCCTTTTAGAGATATCTACGAAATTAAACGACTTTTCGTGGCATCTGTATGTACGTACGTGTGTATGTGTGTATCTTACATAACTCGAAAACGGTTGTATGTAGACCGTGTTCGAGATATGCGAGATACACACACATACATTGCCAACTGATATTGATATATGAGTTTATTACAACATCTAGTTATGCACTTCTTTTTTTGGTTTCTCTGTGACTTTCCGTTTTGGAAATATTTACAAAAATTAAATGATCAAAAATACAAAGGTTTTGGACACATATGTGACCTCCCATCATAGATTTTAAAAGGAGTAAATGAATATAGCCTGTAATGATAGTGTTATGAAAGCTATCGATATTTTTGTATATTGAAAGTAATCTGTAAAGATATAAGCGGGTTCTTGTCAACGAATGCATTTTATTTAATGAATATTCAGGAACCAGTTGAATATATATATATATATATGTATATATATATATATTTATAACAAATGATCAACAAGTATTTTCAAAACCGTTATTCGTAGTACAGAAGTCAAATAGAGCTACAGTCAGCAGCAAAACTGTTCGAGCGCTAGCAATAATTCCTTTCTAAAAAAATTACACTTAAGACTTTTGTTAACTAAATCCTTGTCTAATCATGTTCTTAGACATGAGTCGACAAGGATTTATTTAACAAAACAGTATTAAAATTACTTTTTTTAGATAGGAATTATTGCTATCGCTCGAATAATTTTGCTGCCGTCTGTACACCACAAAGCAGGAATTTTCCTAATTCAGGGACAAAGATTATATGCACAGTTCGAAGTCAAAATAGAATTTGAATTCATCATGTCAGTGGTTTATAGAATTTTCGAGGTAGTTCTACGCTAGAAACTAATGCATTATTCCGGAAATTTTCAGAACTCGACTTCCATTAAACTTAGAGATTCCAAACTTTGGAAATCCTAAACTGCCATTCCAGAAAATTTGGAGTGTAAGGCTGATTTTCTATACCAAATATGTGAAAAATACCAGAGCCAGGAATCGAACCCGGGCCTTCCGCTTTACGTGAAAATGCTCAAACCATCGAGCCGTCCTGGCTGATTACCAGCCATGCATTTCTCACATAATATTCGTTTTTCACATAGTTGGTATAGAAAATCAGCCTTCCACTCCATAATTTTCTGAAATAAACTTTAAGGCTTGATGAATAAATTTCTAAATTAAATTCCTAAACTGCCGCTTTTCGCTGCATTTGGATACCAAATTATATAATTCGAAACTAAGCCAAACATATGTTTAACACAAATTATATAGCCGCATTACATAAAAGTTGAAGAAATGACCATAGACGCATTGTTGCAATTGTGACGTCATTTGTTTACGTTAAATCATCCGTCCTTCATTATTTTGTTCATTCTTCCAAACTAAGGACAAAAATTTATTTATTTATTTATTTATTTTTATTTCAACATACTTTTGTAACTATGAAATTAGTTTTAGCGTTATACACGTGAAACTTGGACTTTTATAATTACGAAGGTATTATGTTTAGATAGAAATTCAGTTAAAGAATTTCGATATAATATTTTTCAATTCAATAGTAATCAATACTGAAATAAAGTAATAAAAGCTATTTAGCGTGTGCCACAAAATACAAATAATAGAGCTGCATTACATAAAAAATAAGTAAGTTACCATAGGTTTGTGAATTGATATTTTTTCTACTTTACTTAAGGCTTCTTTTTCCACTAATTTGATACCGTTCACTTCTGTCGCAAGAAATAAATGACATTCAAGGTCATGCAATTTTTGGTTTTCCGCAATTTCAAAGTCAAATATTTGTTTGACCCAGAAGTCAACCACACAAATTTTACTATTTTTGGGTAGTCATTATCAGTATGTATTTACTGAAATATATACCTTTGTGATCCACTTCTGGCGCAAGAAGATTTGGAGTGTCAAAGTTAAAAAAAATGCATTTTTTTTCTTTTCTTTTTTTTTTTTTTTAGAGTTTTGAATGTCTTTTGACCTTTGTGACATGAGTCAACCATAAGTATTTATGTCCCAATAGTTAGTCTGGAAACAGGAGAGTACAAAATAACTATCAGTACCATGGTTCACTTCTGGTAAAAGTATTCTACAAAAAGTATTTGCTTTCGTATATAGGTATGTTTTTCGTAATAAAACAGAAGACTTCATCTTTGCCACACCCACCCCCCCAAAACTCCAAGAATTTGTTTTTTCGCAAAAATAAAAAAAAATACGTGTCTAATAATTTTACATAAAGAACATATCCTGAAAATTTCAAGAAAATCAAAAATGTTAACTATCCAAGTCTGCCCGCTTCTTAAAAAAATTGGCTCTTAAGAAAAGAAAACATTCTGAAACTTCGTACATAGAAGTTCAAGTTTCAAGTTTAATATATTCAAATTCAACATAAGGCTTGATAGAACGGAAATTCGCGTATCTGGATTATCTATTTTTTTTTTACAATAATACTTTAACGAAAAAAAAAAAAAAAAAAAAAAAAACTAGCTACACCGTCTCTAAAGTAAGCAATTTCTATTGTCATAGCAAAATAAAAACTTCCAGTTCTCATATAACAGCCTATGTATAAAGTGAAGATTCTTTGGTTCTATACGTTCTTTTCTCGATCGAAATATTGAAAGGAGGTTTGTGAAAATAGACCAAAAAGAAATGGAAACATGTAAAAGTTTTGTTCGTAGACCTACTATATCTTGGGGCTAACTAAACTTCTTATCTACAAAAAACACTCATATATACAAAGCTATAAAAAATAGAGCGAAGGTAACTTTTATTCCTAAACTTTCTTTTAGTTTAGACAAAAAAGGAAAATTCTATGTACATGAAATTTTAGGCAGGTATATTGGCTATATATATATATATATTTTTTTTTTTTTTTCTTTCTTTCTTTTTTTCTCTAGAATGACATTTAGCAGAATTTGTATGGAATAAAATTAAATAAAAATAAACAATATATCGAAAAAGTATGTTTTTAAATACTTTCCCATTTGTTTCACTTTTCCTATCAAATATACGTAAACAAATATTTTTACTTCTTTCTCTTACCCATAAGGTTTTTGGGTCAAATTTTCGAACGCGAGATTTTGTTATATTTACACGTTTTGAGGTCCCCTGAATACGAAAATCATGTTTTTAGCAAATGTTCTGTGTGTATGTCTGTGTGTCTGTATGTCTGTGTGTCTGTCTGTTATCAGCATATCTCAAGAACAAATTATGGCAGAAAGCTCAAACTTGGTATTCTAAATGTGTATCATATAGGAACGCTACAGTAAGATTTTCGTTAAGATCAAGAAAATGGTTCGTGTACAGGGACAATCAAGAGAATTCTAATACATTACGTCTATGGGGGGAAATTGCAGGAAATTAGAGTTTAACGTCTATAGACTGAACTAAACCAAATGAAACGAATATATATTTTTTGTAATAGAGATAGTTAACTGGGAAAAAAAAAATTGTGTATGTAGGAGCTTCGCCTCCCCCCTGGGGGGGGAAGTCCCCCCTCGAGGGGAGTAAATTTTCATGATGGGTATCTTTCAAAAGAGCTCGCCAATACCTTTAAAACGAATGGTTGAACCATCGATCTGCTATAATTTAAAGCAAAGTTACCGATTTTTTTTACTTTTAACGAAAAAAAAACTTAGAAAAAAAATCGTACTTTTCTTTTTTTTTCTTTTTTTAAATATTGAGAATAAAATGGACTTTTTTTGGACATTTGGTGTTATACTACTTCTCTAATATGGAAATCGTCTGCCTTATCATAAAAGATAATTTTTTTAATAATAATTTTAATAAATTATTTTTTAAAAAGAGAATTATTTTTTAATAACCGAATTAAATTCTATATAAATGTAGGTGCATTAATGAAACGGGGGGTTGAGGGGGGCGGTAGGCCCCCTCACACAGAACTAATTATCATATAAAACTCTTCAGAAGCCTAATATGAATTGTTTAACATAGGTTTACATAACAGTACTCGTTATCTTACCTATTAATCTGCAAGCTGTATTTATAGTATTAAATTTCAGGGTAAGAGAAAGTCGTGTGAGTGACACACCAGATTATTTTCTATAAGCAGGCACCTAAAGGTAAATACGACTTGTAATAAAAAGACAATTTTTTTTTTTTTTTTTTTTAATATTTGTATCTTTAAATTATACGTTTATTTTTAAACTATGTTTGAAAGTAGCAATTAAAAGGATATTTTAATATACAAATAAATTATTTTTCCTAGCTATTTTATTGAAAATGGATTTATTTTTCCAAATATCATATTTACCTCCAAATTAGAATAAATTAAAAGGGTGTAATATCGTAAGAACACAAATAAATTTATCGCTGCTCGTAATATAATTCATTTATTCTTGTTCAAAGTATGTATATTCCTTATGTTTAGTAAATAAATTACTAATGCATATTTTAACCAATTTTCAAATTATGGTGAAATGAAGTAAGTCTAATCAACCGGGTAATTGTATTATATGACTCAATTGATAAGCTGAATTTGAACCTAATAATCATCATAACTTTTTCTCTGAAACTTTCTTTGTTATATTTGTCCTTAGGTAACCAAATCAAATATGAAAGAGTGTTTGTTTTAGAAGTTTAAAAAAATTGCTTACATTTTCCTTTCCGACAGAGTGCCCCTCCCAAAATCCGAAGTTTTGCCATTGCTGTATTTGGGATGTAAACGAACGCCAAAGTTTTTAGTAAGCAAACTAAGTTTTGTGTGAAGATTTTGAGTATATATTCAGATTTATTCTATTTCTTAAGTTTTTTGGTTTGTCACCCGTGAAATTTTGTATGTCTGGCAAGTATAACTAGGGAGTTTACATGCGCCCAAAACACTACAACTGCATCAATTATATTTTTTAATTTGCTTTTATAATGCTATCTTTTAATTTTCAATAAAACCTAAGATTCTGATATTATTTTGTAGGATTTTTTTTTTTTTTTTTTTTTTTTTTTTTTGAGTGTTAAAATGTTAAAAATGTGAAATGCTAGTTAGAGATGTAAGGAAAAGTTCGCTGCAATTTTGTAACGAATTGAGATATTTAATCCTAGAACATTAGCGTGTTCATATATTTGCGCTATTACTAGAGATACGTAAAATTGACGTACTCATGTAAAAGTTATTTTATTTGCTTATATTGCATTAATGTTATTTTTAAATATGATTAATTATTTGCTGTTTTACCCAATATTACTAATTTTTCATTGACTGATTAATTATTTCGAAGCGCTCAAGGTCAAACAAGTATATCGTTAGTAGGGAAAGTGCAGAAAAGAACCAATAAATGAAGACCGCACGTAACATTTTCGTACCACTAGTGTTCTAGTGTTAACAAATTCTTAAACTTCCAAAATAATGAAAGTTTTCACTATCTGGAAACTTGATTCACATATATTTTGATGTAATGTATATGGGTCTGAGTTTACCCTTGTCCCAATCCATTGGCAAGTTAAACCACGAAACAAAAAATAAAAAATTGCCATTTTTTTTTTTGAAGTGAAAACTTCTTTAGGCGCGTTGAACACTTTTGGGTGAACAAAAACCATTGAAATCGCGTCATCGTCAGCTGACGCTTTCCATCCTTGTATGATACAAATAATGTATCATACAATTAACTTACTAATGTGAAGTGTTAATAATTATATACTGTATACTGTTTTACAATCTGGCGCGGCTCTGCACGACTTCTCTCATCTCCGGGCCCTGTCTCTATTGCAGTTAGACCTCACAAAACCGTGAGAAAGCCCAAAACCGCCATTTTTCTCACGTTTTTACAATCTGGTGCGGCTCTACACGACTTCTCTAATCTCCGGACACTGTCTATTAAAGATTGCAGCCGGAAACGTTGAGTTAGACCTCACAAAACAGTGAGAAAGGCCAGAGCCGCCATTTTTCTCATGTTTTTACAACCTGGTGCGGCTCTACACGACTTCTCTCATCTCCGGACACTGTCTCTATTGCAGTTAGACCTCACAAAACCGTGAAAAAGCCCAAAGCTGCCATTTTTCTCACGTTTTTACAATCTGGTGCGGCTTTACAATACTTCTCTCATCTCCAGCCACTGTCTCTTAAAAATTGCAGCCGGAAATGTTTCAGTTAGACCTCACAAAACCGTGAGAAAGGCCAAAGCCGCCATTTTTCTCACGTTTTTACAATCTAGTGCGGCTCTACACGACTTCTCTCATCTCCAGACACTGTCTCTATTAGTTAGCGCATTAAATAAAATTTTAATATAATTTTTGTAGTATTAGTTTATATTAATAAAAAAAAAAACACTTCATTTAAAGTATTTCCTGCACAATAAAATATTTCCTGACGATTCAAGTAATACACACGTAATTGTTCAAGTTTTCACTTCTGTCGGCACTCCCGGATATATATATATATATATATATATATATATATATATATATATATATAATAAAAATGAATTATTAATAATGAATTGTTAAACGTTGTAAAAGCCAAGCAACTGATACAAGATCACTGAAACCACATAGACCAATAAGAATTAATATTTTTCCAGTATGAGAAGCTCAGAAAGGTGAAAAAAATTCACGAGGGATGACCTTTTTCACCCTTGAGCACCAATGTACGATTTCGTTCACTAGTGGCTATAATAGCAAATCACTAGCAGGCGCCCTATCGTACATGAAAGTAGTTGAAGTGAACTTTAAAGTGGAATAAACTATTAAGTTAAAAATAACAGAGAATCTAACATAAAACAACCGTAATAAACAAAGAATAATCACAGGATGATAGATTTGGAGTCACATAGATTAAGAGAGGAATCACATAGATTTGGAGTCACATAGCTGATAAAGAATAATGAAACTATACAGCAACATGGATATTTATTGATTGATTATCATGTGTGTAAAAGTATGATTACTAATTTTAAGAATAGTTGACAACTCAACAATGAAGAAATTGAACATTTAAAGGAAAAAGGAAAAACGCATATTAATACAAGGTAAATACAAGGCCTTCTGCTTTATATATATATATATATATATATATATATAGATATATATTTGATAAAAGAAATTATTTTTATTTTAATGTGATTAAATTAATATACTGAATGAATAGTATATATATACTGATATATATATATACTACTATATATATATATCTAATATTAGTAAACTGATATACAGGAATATCATTTTAAACTATCTTAATCGAAATAAAAGATTAATTTCTAATTATCATGATAAAATTAAAGATAGTCAAGGCTTATTTAATATCGCTATTGAAAATGATTATCCTATAGATTTTTTACATAGTTATATTATAGAGAAGTATTTAAAACATCTAAAATATAAATGATTTTTTTTTTTTTTTTTTTTTTTTTTTTTAATATTCCTTTTCTTCAATTAGATCATGATAAAATAACCATATCTATTGGGTTAATTTCCTTATTATAATAGAGATGTCGCTGGAATATTCTATTTTCTTCGGTTGAAACTTGTGTTTTGAGATGAATTGAGATGGTTCGATGGGGCTGTAGAAACTTGGATTGAAACTTGTATTTTGAGATGAATGGAGATGGTTTGATGTGGTTGTAGAAACTACCCGAATATATTTGTGTTTCGAAAAGGATTGACTTTGTCAAGAGTGGCTGTGGATTTAACTTACAAGGAAACATTGAAAAGGTGTCGTCTTCAAAATATATTGAAAAAATATATATGTGATTCTACTTTTCATAAAACGCCGGAAAGTGAAAAAAGTATCGGCTGAAATGAATTACAGCTACGACAAAAAATTATCAAAATTAAGCATTTTTGGCGATTTAGCGCTGTTAGGCGAATAGTTCGCTAGTACCGAGATTGCCGTGTATGAACAGAACCGTGTTTTGCTTCTCCGCCAATTACTCAAAATCAATGGCCTAACAGTGTGAAATCGCCAAATATTTTTAATTTGGATAATTTTTTGTGATCGCTGTAATTCATTTCAGCCGATATTTTTTTTTCCTTTCTGGTGTTTTATGAAGAGTAGAATCACAATTTTTTTTTTTTCGATATTTTTTGAAGACGCCTCTTGAATGTTTCCTTGTTAGTTACTTAGATAAAGATTCGATAAATTTCATGCTTCAGTTTGAGTAAATATTGATCAATTCTTGCTTTTTCTATTTTATTTAATTCATTCTGATATTAGCCTTAACTGTGCTTTTTTGTTAAACTGTCTGCTTACCCTAACAGCACACTTATTCATAGTACATCCTGAGGATGTCCCTTGGATGTACTTTCATCCATAGGATATTCTAAGGATGTCTTGTTGATAAGATGTGTTGTTAGGGTAGAGGGAGAGTTTTCATCGTGTAAAGAGTATGCTGTAACCCCGCACGTAGGTCTCAAGTCATACGGGGCATTTTTGGCAGTTTAATTCCTTTTATCTATGTTTTTGGATTAAGTTTTACTTTAGTTTGTTCTACAATTTTTGATTTTCATTTAAGTTTATTATAAGTTATTTTTGTTTCCTATTTTTAATATATTGTGTAATTAAAAACATATATTGATATCTTATATAAATATATATAACCTCATGATTTTTAAAAGTCAATTAGTTGTAATGTATGGCTAAAAATATTCAGATGTATGAGTATAATAGCAATTGAGCAGAATGAAGTCAAAGTCGAACTATTCCAAAACGTTGTTACACTTCACCTTAACTTTATTTCAAACTAGCAGGTCACGCCCACTTTGCTGGTCACTATTTTTAAATGGATCACTATAGTTTATGAATTCTCAAAATTGCATTAATTTTTATCATATGAAAAAAACAAAAAGAGAGAGAGAGAGAGAGAGAAAATCTCATTGGAAAAATGTCGCACCGGGTCCCCACTGTTTTCTGCAGCTTAAGCCATTGTGCGCTGCGCGCGCATTTATGTTCGATGCTCTTAATGAATCACTATATTATCATAAGGGAAAAACATAAATATAAAATACAAAAAAAAAAAAAAAAACCTCCCATCGGTGGATTAATCGGTCCGGGCTCCTACTGCCTGCTGCAGAGTATGCAGGCACGCATGTTCCTTCACCTACCGTTCCCGCCCCTCCTAATTATTTAAGACTTTAAAAAATACTCGCAATCGTTCTCTCGGGCTTTTAAACCTAATAATACTAATTTCCAACATTCTGTCTGAATTTCTTTATTTTTACCCATGCGCCCGCTCCCCTTCCCGCCCCTCGTAATAATTCTGTACTTTCGAAAATATCCACAATCGATTTATTGGGCCTCAAAACCTAACAGCACTAATTTTCAGCGCTCTAACCCTTACTTATATGTCTTTGCATCTTTACCCCCCCCCCCCTTTTCGTCTATCCTAATAATTTTACAAATTCGAAAATATTCGCAATCGATTTGTCGGTATTAAAAATCTCTATGTACCAATTTAAACGCTCTAACTCTATTTTTATTTTTTTGCCCGTAACCCCTTCTTTTTGACCCTCCTAATAATTTTACAAATTCGAAAATATTCGCAATCGATTTGTATGTATCAAAAACCTCCATGTACCAATTTTGAGCGGCCTAATTCTATTTTTAATTTTTTGCCCCTCCGACCCCCTTTCTCACCCCTCCTAATAACTTTACAAATTCGAAAATATCCGCAATCGATTTGTAAGTATCAAAAACTTCTGTGTACCAATTTTGAACGACCTAACTCTATTTATATTTTTCACAACTCCGCCCCCCACCTTCCCGCCCCTCCTAATAACTTTACATTTTCGAAAATATCCTGATTCGACTTGCAGGCCTCTAAAACCTAACTGTACCAATTTTGAACGGTCTAACTGTATTTCTATTTTTTTGCCTCATAGCCCCCCCCCCTTTCTCGCCCTACCTGCAACGCATTTCTAAAATTAAAGGAATCAGTTTTTATGTATTTGTGAAAGCAAAAATTTTAGAGCAAAAATTTCACAAATATCTTTTTTTCTGTTTGCGATATAAAGGATTATTTCAAATCCTTTTGCCCCCTCTCCCCCTCTTGGGGGATCAATTTCTAAAATTACAGAAATTCGTTTTAGATATTTGTATTAGCTATATATTAGAGCAAAAATTTCACGTATATCTGTTATTTTGTTTGAGATATGTAGGAGTACTTGAAACCACGTTTTGCACATGTGAAATCACGTTTTGCCCCCTTTCCCCCCTTGGGGACCGAATTTCTAAAATTCCAGAAATGCGTTTTTAGATATTTGTGTTAGCTATATTTTAAAGCAAAAAATTTTATGGATATCTGTTTTTTTTTCTTTGAAATATAAAGGTATTTGTGAAATCACATTTTGCCCCTACTCCCCCTTGGAGGGCGAATTTCGCAAAATCGCTTCTTAGGGGATGCTACACTATATGTTCTATAATCTGACCCAGTTTCGAGTCATTGCACCCAGTAGATTTTGCTGTGCGTTGATGAGTTAGTGAGTGAGTGGAAGTACTCTTTTATATGTATAGATAGAGTGGAGTGGGATAAGTGTAACCTCAGTTTATAACTCTTCTAATAAAGTGAATTTGGATCTAATAGTTATCATATATATGTTTGCTTGAACCTTATTTTGTTATATTTAGCCTTAGGAAAGGAAACTAAATTAAATATGAAACTGTGATAGTTTTAGAATAGCTTATATATCCCTTTCCTACGGAGCGTCTCTCTAAAAATTCGAAGTTTTGCATTGCTACTCACGAAGTAAACTACATAGTTTATGGTAAGGAAAGTAAGTATGTATGTTAATTCTGAATATAAGTTCAATTTCTTAAGCTTTTTGGTTTGTTACCTGTGGTTATACTTAACCAGGAATTTTGTATGTTGAGCAAGTGTAACCAGGGTATGTGCACTTGTCCCAAGCGCATCAACTGCATCACATGTATGCAAGAATCTTATAAAAATGAAATATAATAAAATTTACACATTTTGAGAATGATTCACGAAACATTTCATAGCATTTTAGAGATTTTCTTCAGAAGAATTTTCTATTGGTAAACACATTGTTCATTACCCTTCTCCCCAATTCTCCTTAATTGCGGTGAAAAGTCCTGAAACAGCGATTACAATTTTATTCTTTGTTCTTTTAAGATCAAATAACGACTTTTGCGCCATGATTTTATATACTTTTCACATTTGTTGGAAGCATATATCGGAAAAAACAACTTATTTCTAATTAGAGGTGTTCAAAAATATTTATCGCATTTAGGTGTCCTTTTGCTTCATAGTCTTAATTGCGACATTTTCTTTTTCTTTCTTTCTTTGAACGGGGAGAGGCATTCAATATATAATATAAAGTCAAGATTATACAATATATATATTTTTATTTTTAAGTTTAAAGGCAGAAAATATTTAAGACAGAAAAACTTTCCAGGCCGCGGTTGTGAATAATTGAACTTTATTGATTTAATAGATCATCAATTGAGAATTAGGCATTTCCTCAAAGTGACTATCATTGGTTATAGCTAGGTAATTGCTTATAATGGTGAAAAATGCATGCCTTAATTAATTAAATGCCGATATTCATGCCTTAAATATTAATAATTTTTGTGACAGAGGCGCCTATGGTTCGCTATTTAGGGGGGAGGGGGCATTAGAAATTATCCAGATGTAATGAAGTGCATGATGCACGTATTAGAATATCAGGATTGATAATTGTAATATTATTTTAACAGCATATATGTCATTATAACCGTAATACAATGCTTATTAAGTATTAATAATTATTTCTACTTACAGACTAATAAAAAATCCGAGATACATTTTGCAATCGAAGTAATAAAAGATGATTAAAAAAATGTATTTTATTCATTTCGATTAATTAAAAAAAAATAATGAATTTGTATTTCAATTCAATTTAAAGATATTTTTGGAATGGACTATTCCACTCAAATATCTTTTTCGGTGAGGTGGAGGTGCATCCACCTGAGATCTGGATTTCCCACCAGACACGTTCGTAACTGATATAATAGCAAAATATATTTATGCAAATAATAAGGAAATGTGGTCAATCAGTTATTCAAAATTTTAATATTTCAAATGTTAATTTTTCTGCTGGCAATTATATGGTATTTTATAAGCTCTGAAATAGTAATCAAATTAAATTAGGTAATATTACTCTTTTAAGTAAAAATTACGTTGAAAAATGTTCTTGTTTAATGCTAGAGATACGAAAATTACGCTGCTGGCCTCCTAAACACCAAGAAGGAATACAAATATAAGAATAATATTTATTGAGCACTTACATTATAGTAGGAAGAACAACAGATTAAATTTTCAAAAAATTTGGAGTAATATATCTTGAGAAATCAGAACATAAATCAACAACCTCTGGGAGCAATAACAGCATTTATCTGCTTAGGCATTGAATCGAACAGCGATATGATGAAATGTACAGATACAGCAATCCATGAAGCATCAACACGATGCCACAGTTCATTGACTGTACTAACTGGTGAGTGGTGGCATACTATTCGCTTTTCAACGATTAAACATTGGTACGAGATCAGGAGAACCCGCTTTCCAGAGCAACAGTCGAACATATCCTGTATCAAGGAAGGTCCGGACAATACGGACAACTTGCGGTCGTGCATTGTTCCACTTAAATATCGCGCTACGGAGGCCTTGAATATAGAGCAGAGTGACGGGCCTTAACTCGTCAGAAATTTAATGACCGCTATTCAGAATGCCGGGAATGCGAGCAAGATGTGATCGAGACGTGTATCCAATGGTACCACATACCAACACTCCAGGTGGTGACCCTCTATGCGACTACCAAAACTTCGGTTATCCTAAAAGCTGCATCACTGACATGGGCGCCTTTAATGTATGATCAACGATCAACCTGGGTGCAGGAATGACGTAACGTCACCTTTTCAGACAAATCACAATCCTGTTTTAGCATAAAGAATGCCGCATCCGTATTTGTCGGCATTGGGTATAATGCACATTGCCAGCTGGGATTCGACATTGTTATACTGACCCATCTCCTGGAGTGATGGTATGGGTTTTCCCTGGGTACAACCTCGATCACCTCTTGTTCGTATTCCCGGCACTCTGAATAACGGTCATTATATTTTTGACGAGTTAAGGACCGTCGCTCTGTCCTTTATTCGATGCCTCCGTAGCGCAACCTTTAAGCAGGACAATGCACGACTGCAAATTTTCCGTACTGTTCGAACCTTCCTTGATGCAAAATATGTTCGACTGTTGCTCTGGAGTGCGCGTTCTCCTGATATCGCACCAATGTAATTAACTGTTTAAGAGGTCGCTGATTTATGTACTGATTTCTCAGGATATATTTCTCCAAATTTCCTGAAAATATAATCAATTGTTCTTCTTACTATAATGTATATGCCCAATAAATATCATTTTGATATTTGCATTCCTTCTTGGTGTTGCATTTTGCATGACAGCAGTGTATTTGTTACGTTTATAAAATATTTCGTGTGTCTTTAAAACTAGTATAAAACAATAAAAATGACACTGTGCAAATAATTATATCGGTATCAGGAAAAAAAAAAAAAAAAAACTTCTCTTCGGCATCATACAAAGTTTCAAGCAAAGAAAGGGGAGTCAGGTCGTGAAAGACATATAAAGTTTGTTTGTTTGCAGATTCTAGTTTGCAGGTTGTTTCTTGTTTGCAGTCATCTACCAATTATAATCCCACCGGTATAACTGTAACGAGAATATAAAAATTGACGACGAGCCATACAGTTAAAACTCTCTCGAAAACATGTCAATTAAAAATTATCATATAATGAAAGGAGAAACAACTTCTCCTAAATCAGTAAGGGAAAAGAGAAAGACTTGATCCTATTTTCCTTTTGGGGTTATAATTTTGTTTGCTTTTAACCTACAACGTTCATTCAAACCACAATAGATTCAAAATTTATTTGATTTTCAAATCTCATTCACATATTTTGTTAATCTTTCAGAAGGCTGAAGGTAATATAAAAAATGTAAAGAACGGGAAAATTAGAAAATATCCCCAGTTATGGGAGATTTAATCCCTGGACATGGAAGACTTGATCATGTGGGATCAAGGCTGCCATATGCTTAGATTTTGTAAATAATCAATGTTTGAAAGTAAATGTCATTTATTTGGTTATATTATCTACACGTTGTTGCATTAAGGTCATATTTAACATAGGGTTATAATATCATTATAATTCACATATAAACAAGCTCAATTATGCATGTTTTTATGTAAAAAAGTAAAAAAATTAAAGTTGAACTATTCAACATTCAAGTTTCAAAGAGACTTTGGAAAAATAAGCCATTCAAAACGTTTGCTCCAAGATCTGAATTTTGGTTAAGGTAGTTTTTTCACAATTAGCAGGGGTCCCAGCGTTCCTATATTTTTACGATCATTTTATTATACTCTCACCACAATTTTCAAAAGGAAAATGTTCTTCTAGCTCTTGATGCTATTTTTGTCATGAAAACCTCATGAAAATTTTCTTTTTGAAAATGGTGGTGTGAGTATAATAAAATGATCGTAAAAATATAGGAATGCTGGGACCCCTGCAATTAGAGACCGTCATACTTCACGTATGTTCTCCTTTTCAGGTCATTTAAAGGTCTTATCGTCCGTCGTCTTTGCATATTTCACTAGAAACTCTCTTACTGTTTTTTTCCCAGTTTAACTGAGATAACGACGAAGTTTCATTTCTAAGACACACAATTTACAACAACCAATGTCTGTTTGATAATTCGAATTCGTTGTCGGCCGCAAGCTCGCACTTTGTCGTATCATCAGTCTTAATACCTTCTCGTATGTCATATTCAGAAGCAGGCGATGCAGTAACATCGTTATCTTTAGATGAACTTGATGTTCTTTAGAAGAGTTCTATGATGATGATTTTAGAAATTCTGTCAGAATTCTCTTAGTCTTCAAATTATGTTTTGCTTTTCTGATCTTTATTTTACGTCCTTTTTCTTGCTTTTTTTTTGTTCTTTGTTCACAGATTCTAATTCAACAGATAGTTTCTCTAAAGCATGAGTTAGCATTTTTGTATGAGCTCGTTTCCTGCCTTATCTTATATCTAGTTTTCTTGGTGCAGCTTTAAGCTGAGGCCTGATCATTTCTAGAGTAAGGAGAGTTTAGCTGATGTATACGGCTGATTAAAATCTGGCTGAAACATTGACTGAGTGCTGTTTTATCGGAATGTTGTGCCAATCCTTGAGAGCTATTTTCATGTCAAGTCTCCCATGAGGTATATCATTTTCAGGTGTAGAAGGTGATACTTTTTCAATTTCTTGGGGTTTCTGTTCATGTAGCTCCAGTGACGTATTAATATCAGTCACTGTTTCTTGAGCGATTTCTTCATTTGCTTTACCAGTGATATATGCTGAAAAATAATCTTGATCAGTAAATATATTCTAGTTTACCAGCCAAATACTAGTGACCCTAAAACCAGTTTCAATTGTGTGCGATAAAATAAGAGGAGGAGCATGTCTATAGCATTAAGCAATTTCGTAAATTGTCATGGTTATACCGGGATGTGAAATTATTCAGTCATCACAAGCTTTATTCAATAAGGTTGCAAGAGGGCCATAAACAGTTCGGTCTAAAAGCTGGAACTTTTGAGACGTGTGAGACTGAATCGCGAGTAAGATAATTCCATTTTCCTTTTCAAATATTTTATTCGAGACCAATATTCTTAGTTATTATATTTGTATAAATTTTCATTAAGCCGTAAATTTCAAAGGTCTCGAAATTAAGTCTTTAAGTTTCTTGAATGCTTTTTCATATTCTTCTGTCCACAGGAATTTCTGTTTAGCTTTTGTCAATTTGTGGAGAAGTCTGGCAATTCTTGAAAAACTCTCCACGAACTTCCTGTAGTAAGTACATAAGCCAAGGAAGCTTCATAATTGATGGACGTTTTCAGGGTCACTCAAGTTCAATTACAATCATTCGACATCTTGTTCATAACCAATATTCTTAGTTATTATTTTTTGTATAAATATTCGTTAAGCCATAAATTTTAAAGGTCTTGAAATCTTTTTAAAATCTTTTGAATATTTAAAAAATTTTATCTCTTGCAAAAGTAAAATATTTATATTTTTCTCTAGAATTTCCTTAGTGTTGAAACTTTCATTTCTTTATAGCATGTCTTTGCAAGAATAAATTATTATTTTGTATTTTTTAAGGCTCCTCAGTAAAAGCTTCTGCTGTTAAAAAATGTTTTTTACTTAAATTTTTATTTCGTGCTTTTTATTTACAAGAAAGTTTCTAAAAAAACTAATCAAAAATTCTAAGGACATTGAAAGATTTTCTTTTATCAATTGACACTTTTTCTCTTAATTAACTCATCCACCCTTAGAGGATTGAAGCCACGACCATCGCTTTATCAGCATGACGCTCTAACCAAGAGTCAAAGAGCAGTCAAGAGTCATAGAACATGCTAGAAATTTATAAAAAAAACACATATGCAAAAAGAATATTGTTATCAATTGCTTTTTAAAATTTTTTGAATCTTTAAAATTTTTCAACTCTTGCGAAAATGAAATATTTTTCTTTAAAATTTTCTTATAGTTGAAATTTTGATTTTTTATAACATGTTTCTGCAAGAATAAATTTTTATTTTATGCTTTTTAGGGCTCCACAATAAAAAACTTTCAATGTTATTATTATTACAGTCAGCAGCAAAAGCATCCGAGCACTAGCAAAAATTCCTGTATAAAAAAGTACACTTATTACTGTTTTGTTAATTAAATCCTTGTCGAATCATGATTCTTAGACTGACTAAGAACAGGATTCGACAAGAATTTATTTAACAAAACTGTATTAAATGTACTTTTTTTTTAGGATTTTTTGCTACTGCTCGGATACTTTTGCTGCCGACGGTATTATTATTATTATTATTATTTTTTTTTTTTTAACTTAAATTTTATTTTGTGAAATTTTATTTTGTGTGTTTTAGTAACAAAAAATAAATAAATAAATAAATAAATAAAATAAAATAAATAAATAAATAACTTCTTAAAAAACTAATCAAAATTTCTTAGGATACTGTGTAGACAATGAAAGATTTTATTTTATCAGTCGGCATCTTTTCTATTAATTATCTGCAAAAATGTAACATATCGGCCTCCGAGGATCAAACTCAAGAGCATTGCGTTATTACCATGACGCTTCAACCAAATGAGCCAACGAGCAACGAAAACATTTGCTTATATTTACTTTAACACGTTCACGCCGGCGCATTCTTCTCAAAAGTATCTGAGCACTAGCCAATAATTCCGATATCAAAAAGTATACTTAAAACTGTTTTGTTCAATAAATCTTAGTCGAATTATGTTCTTAGACTGACTAAGATCATGACTCAACAAGGATTTATTTAACAAAGCAGTATTAAGTGTACTTTTTTTAGACAGGGATTATTGCTAGTGCTCAGATACTTTTGCTATGACCCACCGGTGTGTCACGCCGGCGTGAACGTGTTAAAGTGGAGCCATCTTGTTTCTTAGCGTGGCACGAAGACACGATGACAAAATCAAATTTCAATAAAAAGCTTTTAACATATACATAATTTAAAAATTGTATCTAGATTCAATCAAATTTGAACTATAGCTGTAATATGGCAAAATTTTTCCTTAATTGGATGTTTTATGTGAACTACAAAAGCTCTTCTATAAAACTCATTCAGTTAAAATGCAAACAGTAATAAAATAAAACACTCGTTAAACTTTTTTTCGTAACGAATTCTCCATTAGTTATTATTTGTACGATTTTACAGATTGTCATTTGTCCATGGATTTTGAAAGTCAGACACCATTGCAACATTTTTAAACCGCTGGAATTGGATGCACTGATCTCTATTTAAAGGATTTTTTTTTTTTTTTTTTTCATTTGGCAATCAACCAAAGACAAAAGAGCAATGAACTTGCCGCTTTATTTTATTTTATTTTATTATTATTATTATTATTATTATTATTATTATTTTGCGAAGACCGTCATACTTTTGAAAAGGTTCAAATTATTAATAGCTTTTTGGACATAAAAAAGTAAGCTAAGACAAACAAAGACATTGAAATGAAGATTTTTCAATGTAGAACTTAACATGATAATTTAAATAGAATTATAAAATCGATATATTGATTACTGTGTGAGGCTATTTACTGTGAGTATAAGGAATTACTTCTTCAGATTGTGCTAATCAAAGCTTTGATTTATATGAAAAAATTTTCTGTTTTCAAGGTTCAATCACAGAAGTGTTTATTGAAAGTTAGGTAAAACAATATTGAGCTTACTTTGCAACATACAATAAATTTAACTTTGAACTAAAGTTATTTACACTCTATTCAATCTCTGTTTTCAACTAAGAAAGAAGACAAAAGGAAATAAAAAAGAATAAAAACTTTTGTTGGGATGAAATTTTTGCATTCAGCCATCTGTTCCAAAAATACAGTACTCTTTATTCTCTGTTAAGCATTGTCATATTTACTGAAAAGATAAGTATTGTAGGGGTACGAGAATGTTTGTTAATTCTTGTAATAGAAGACGTTGTTTGTAAAACAGATAAATGAAAAAAGAACCATTTAAACTTTTTGTGGCCCATAAAAATAGGAAAAATAACTTCTATAATTTTATTCCTTAAATGTAATCTGTCATTTTAATTTAGTTTTCTTATTACATTATATAAAGAAAAGGAAAATGGTGATTTTTTTTTTTTTTTTTTTTTTTTTTTTAATTTTTCTGAGCAAAACGAAATTTATTTAACTGTATAACTAAATATTCATTAAAATTATTTCTTTCTAAATATATGTTATGTTCATTATTTATTGTATACACATAAATCCGACTTGTGTGCTTGACTGGAAGTCCTCCGCTTGTAAGTCTTCATTGAAATGAGGACAGATAGCACAGGATGGAATTACAACACGAAGAATTTGGAAGTGACCATTGAGTGCTGATAGGAAGTAGGGGACGGATTTCATATACTGGCTGTGGAGGAAAATTCTGCGAACATCACTACAATTTTTAAGTGAATGGACGCCTTTTTTTGGCAATAATCGCTTTCTTGGCAACTGGTTCCATCAGTACTCAATGAAATTCTGTGACAGGGAAAGGTTTAGGAAACCTGCTTTGATGGAAGTGGAATGTCGGTTTAGCGAATGAATTGGTGGATTGGTGGGGATGTGATGTTCGGGAACAAATAGGTTACTAGTCTATTCTAATGTATGAGGTCAACGGAAGTGACAGCCAGAAGGCGTTGCCGTCACCTGGAATCGAACCAGGTACCTTAAGGTCCACAGACTCCCGGCGGAGTGTCGGAATTACCTTTGTCCTCTAAGTCTCCGGGGCTCCAATTTCATGATATCGATATTTCAAAATAAATAAATAAAAATAGGGCCCTCTGTGGCCGAGTGGATATCTCACCACACAGCTAATCGCCTCGCGCTGGCCCTGGGTGTTTTTCCATGTCTTCATATTGTAATTCTGTCATGTGCTATCTGTAATTATCTGACAAAGATTTACAAGCGGACTACAGGTCAAGCATACAAGTCTGATGTATATGTTATCAATAAATAACAACGACAACAACAACATAAATCAAAATAACCAACTCTTCCTTAAAATTTAGAAGGCAAATCGATTTTCTTGAAAAAAAAAAAACTTATAAGAAAAGAAAATTTTGGTGCTATAAATCTTGATAAAAATATTTACAGAATTACATATGTATGATTTATATTCTTTTAAGTATGATGCGCTTTTTAGACATATTCTAGTTGGTTGGGTTTTACGTCGCACTAGTGGAGCGCAATGGATAGACATATTCTGAAAAATATACGATATAACTCAAATAAATCCAAGTATTTATTAATTTATTTCAATTAATGGAATTTGTTATTAATATCCATTTTAATTTATAACTAGATTGACGTCGCCCGTTTGCAATTTAATTGCCTTTACTCGAGTTCGGACCACTGATCTGAAGAACAACTGGAGCAAATGTTCCAATATCTTTACACAGTGTGAGCGCGTGCCTGTTTTTCTGGAATCGTTTGCCGTACAGTGTCAAACCTTGCACGGCAGGCAACATTTGTCGGGTCATCTATTACTATTATACTCTTTAAAGAATTAAATTTTAAAATTGTAATGTCATGCTTAGCATATGGTTGTTCGAACAGATAACCTTTACACAATTTTACTTTGAAATATAAAGATATCAAATGCTTTATGCCGTGCAACGCTGGGAAGACAAACCTTCGAAAAACGGCACGCGAAAACCGGTCCAGCATTTCCTCCAGTTGTTCTACAGCTCAGTGGTTCGGACAGGGATGAAGTTTCGACGCTGCTATTGGTTGTTGTCTCTATTACTCAATGAATCGTCATTGGAAATAATTCTTAGCTTAATCAGTCATACTCTATAATATTCCTTTCGTTTCTGGTTGAATAAATAAATGTGGATATTTGAAAGAGTTTTCTGATTGTATTTTGAAAACAAAATTTTCTTCTGAGTAATTTAAATTGATTATTCTACCATTTTAAATTTATGACAAATAAAAAATTTTTAATAGAAGAATGCTGAAAAAAAGGGAATGGTGGCGCAATCTGTATTTTTCACTGATGTTTAATTATTATTTAACCATTTTTTCCCCCTTGTTTTCCCAATTAATTTATTTCAGAAGTTGATATAGTTGGTCCTAAATGTCTTAAACATATTTTCAAGCGATTTCTTGAAACTAACTTTATTTTTTTTAAAAAAAGGTGGGGGGGGGGGAGGAAAAGGAAGGAAGAAAGAAAAAAGAAATGTATATTTTTGGATCTTAGGAAAAAATAAAGTAATCAAGTTTATCTTTTATTTATTTTTATTTATTTTATTTCTTTTTTATTTATCCCCTCCCCCATTTTTCTTTCTTGCTTTCTTTCTTCCTCTCTCTCTCTTTTAGCATTAAAGAACATTTTAATGCTGTTCTTTCATAAAAATCAAAATAACAAATTTAAAAACATTAAATAAAACAAACAAACGAAGAAAAATAAAATTGTTTCGTAAATCTGGTTTGAAAAACAAATAAAGGCATGACTTAATAAATACTTCAATATAATTTATTGAACTTTTGGAAGATATAAATTAAATAGTTACTGTCATTTAAGAGAACGTTCATTCGTTAAAAAGTCATAATACTATACTTTAAATTGTTGTACACTTAAGATATTTTGGTAATGCACAGTATAAATAATTATTTAAAAATTGAAAATTAATATAAATTATTTTTTTTTCTCTCTAGTGTAATTTATCCATTACTTGGTAAAACTTTTTGTTGTATTCTACATTATTTATTAACACTTTCTCTTGCCCGTATAATGGGAGCGACAGTAATGTTTTTGGTAAATTTTTCAAATTGCGTTTTCGCAGTATTTACTCGTTTTGGGGCCCCCTCAGTTCAAAAATCAGGTATTTAGTTGTTGGTTTATGATTACCATACCTCAATAACAAATAATGACAAGAAGTGCAAATTGGATATTCTAAATGGGTGTCATATAGAGTTGCTATACTGAACTTTTCGTTAAGATTAAAGAAAGAGCTTCCGTTTAAATCGTTTACAGGGGCATCCTAGAAAATTCAATACATTATTTCTATGGGCGAAAATTTTAGTAGGTACAGTTTAACACTTTTAGAATGCACTAAACAAAATGAATGTATATATATATATAACTGGTGATCTTAGTATAGTTAAGGATCTTTATTTGTATAAACTTATGAATTATGGCACTAAATTTAGACTTTCTACAAAATGTAACATAAATAAAATTTTAATTTAGTTTTCTCTAGATTTAGATATTTTTTATTTATAAAATTGCTATTGATTATAATAAACCTTCAGAATATTTCAATATCTGGAAGATTAATTCTTTAAACATTCTAAAATATCAGCTTATTATTCAATCTGTAAATCATTTAGGTGTCTTACTTGTCCTAATGCTGATAAATAAAAAATAAAAAACTCTTCTAATTTGGTAATTTTCTGCAAGACTTTTAATGTTATTTACTTTTTGAAATGTAACCAGTGTCCCATGGAATATATTGGTCAAACTAGTAACCCTTTACATTTAAGACTTAATGATCATAGGTCTAAAATTAAATGTCAAAATTCTAATTCTAACATAATACAGAATATTCACACTTTAAATTACATGATTTTCAGAATGTAACTGTTAAAATTTTAGAAATAATCACAAATGTGAACCTTCGATTTCTTATGGAATCTAAATTTATCTCTTATTTCAATACCACTTACCCATATGGTCTCAACCAACAGGTTTACCAGAAGTCTAATTTGCTCTATTCTGACTTAACAAAGTTTGATAATTATAACAATATTTATTCTCGTTTAAATTTTAAGGAATTTCAAAAACTTGCAGAAATAAACGTGGACTTAGGAAAAACAAACTTAAAACTATAAACTGTGACATGATTAAAAATTCAATTGATCAACTTGCTGTTTCCTACAATCTAAATTATAAATGATTAGAAATTAGGAAATTTATCTTTAAAATTAAAAAAAAAACAATTAATTAATGTTTACTTTAAAATTTTTCATAAATACAATCATTCTCGACAATTTTCTGACACTTTTTTTGATATCATGCATTATCGTGTTTCTTTATTAAATATAAAAATTTCCACTAAGCCTTCTTTTAAATCTTACAATTCTCAATTAATAATCAATTTTACTAATCCTGTTTTTAATCATGTCAATTTTCAGTCTATTATTAATAATGAATCTAATGTCTTCCCAATTAAAAGTGTAACTATTTACAAATCTTTTAAATATCCTCTTACATTAGGTCGACGTATGATTAATTATAATATTTTTTCTAAAAATACACCTTCTTCCAATATTGTTTGTTACTGTAATGACCCTAATTACAAAAAATATGTTGACACCACATATGGACATATAATTACTGGTGATCTTAGTATAGTTCTTTTATTTGTATAAACTTATGAATTATGGCATTAATTTTAGATTTTCTGCAAAAAGTAACATAAATCAAATTTTAAGTCAGTTTTCTTAAGATTTAGATTTATTTATTTTTAAAATTTAAATTGATTATAACAAACCTTTAGAATATTTTAATGTCTGGAAGATTAATTCTTTAAACATTCTAAAAAATCAGATTATTATTCAATCTAGATTTATTAAAAATGAAAGATATAAAACTTTAAATAAATCTATCAGTCTTTTACAAAATAAATTTATTATTACTTTTGTAGATAAATCACCTAATAACTATGCCATTATTTGTAAAGAGTTATATAAACAGATCTTAGACAACTCTAATTTAAATAGTAGTAATTTTAAGCAAACCACCTTAACAATTCAAATTAATAATAAAAGGATTCTCAGCTTATCAAATTATTAAAACTCAAATGTTAAAATTTCAACTATCCATATATAGTTATTATTCCTAAATTTCATAAAACTCCTGTAAAATTTCGCACCGTCACTATTGGTTGTAATGCATACAATATTGTTGTTTGTAATCTTCTATTAAAATTTTTTTTAAAGAAATTTATAGCTTAACTTTAAACTATAACAATAAACATTAAGTTAAAAATAGTTTTCAACTTCTACATAGAATTAAAAATTTCAAAAATCATACCAATATCTGTACATTTGATTTTAATGATTTATTTAATAATATAGACATTCATGACTTACATAACACTATGTCAATTCTTTTTAATGAACATCAACATAGTATTAAAGAAAAAATATCGATTCATTACTTTAAAACTTTGTAAAATTTCATAAAACATAATAATTTTATTCTATATAATCATACTATATTCCAAAGTATTGAAGGTATTCCACAAGGTGGTTCTGCTAGTAGTTTATTATCTGATTTGTATCTTTTTTATTATAAAAGAAATTTCTCTATTAGTAATGACTTAATGTTCTACAGATATACAGATAATATTATCATTTTTTACTTTAATGTTAGCAATACCAACACCATCTTACAAGGAAACATTCAAACGGTGTCATCTTCAAATGTATTGAAAAAAAAAAAAAGTGATTCTACTCTTCATAAAACACCAGAGTCTGAAAAAATTATCGGCTGAAATTAATTACAGTGACCACAAAAAATTATCAAAATTACGCATATTTGGCGATTTCACACTGCTAGGCGATTGATTTTGAGTACTTGGCGGAAAAGCAAAACACGGTTCTGTTCGTACACGACAATCTCGGTGCTAGCAAACGTATCGCCTAACAGCGCTAAATCGCCAAATATGCTTAATTTTGATAATTTTTTGTGGCCGCTGTAATTAATTTCAGCCGATAATATTTTCATTTTCTGGTGTTTTATGAAGAGTAGAATCACATATATTTTTTTCAATACTTTTTGAAGATGACACCTTTTGAATGTTTCCTTGTTAGATAATTATCCTCAAAGTCTTTCATTAACTAAAAATGATATGAAAAATAAAGAAATAAACTTTCTAGAGTTAAAAATATATAATGATAATGGAACCTTAAATTTTGATATGTATGATAAGAGAAAAGAATTTTCTTTTAAAGTTAATCTATTCAATCATTACAAATCATGCTTACATAAAACTATTTATAAAAATATTCTTATTAACTTCCTCTACAGAATAAAATCTCTTTATTCTGATAAATATAAAAGTAAAAACATTAAATCTATCTATTTTCAATCTAGAATATATGGTTATCCTAAATTTCTAGTAAATTCTATAATTAAATCGTATTTCTGATATATATATATATATATATATATATATATGTATGTGTATATACATATATATAGATAGATAGATATATTTATATATATATATATATATATATATATATATATTGCACTTTTGTGTATTTTACCAGTTGGGTGGGCATATGCTTGATTAAGGAGGATGGGTGGTGTTGTTTGGCTGGATGGTTGGGTGAGATTGTGAATATAGTATATATATATATATATATATATATATATATATATATATGTATGTGTGTGTGTGTGTGTGTGTATATGTATATATTTATATGTACATATGTATTTATTAAAAAAAAGTTATTGCTTTATGGATTTAAAAAAAAAAAAAAAAAAGTAACTGTTACTTCTAAAAATTAAAATTACTAATAGTTTTTAATTCTTCATTATAAACTTTCAAATTAGTTAATTTGACAATGAAACGTTTATCAAATCTACACAATAAATAAATAAATAAATAAAATTTTAACAATTGAGTTTTAATTATTAACCTTAATTTTAATTTTATACTGCATTGTGTTCTTTTATTGAGTGTCCGAAACTCTAATTTGGATTTTTCAAAAAGCTAACATTTGTATTGATTCTATTAAGCACACACACAAAAAAAAAAAAAAAAAAAAAAAAAATAGGGTCATTACCTTTTTTTTTACACTCCAACAGATGGCTCTCGTTCCTCTCTATCTTGTTTTTATGACTCAAAGAATGCATGACACTTATGAATTGCGAATTTGCGTAAATCACAATAATCTCAGTTTTAAATCAAAATTTAATTAAAAAATTTTAAATTTTAAATTATCACTTTAGGATTTTTTAGTAAATAAAAAGAAACAAATGACTAAAATTTATTAACTTAGTTGTTCACTTGATAAATACGATTCCAAAATTAACTGTGAATAGTGGGAATTTAACTGAATAACAGCCTCATGAATGTTGTGTGATTAAGATAAATTTAACAGATTTCTTTCAGGTATAATGTAAGTTAAACTTTAGTTTTATTAATTATTAATAGGATTAAATTTAATTATTATGAAAAATTGCTGTTTGAAGTTAAATATGATTGATTCCCACTTGGTTTTTTCCCTATTGTTCTTTCATATTTAATTTTTTCTTGTCTTTTGGATGTTATTGGGTATAGCTTGTTGTAAATGTTTAGCATTATGCATACAGCAAAACAGAAATAACACCTATTTTACATGCAATATTCATTCTATATCCTTAAAAAAGTAATGATGTTGTATGTTTCAATTTAAGGATGCTTGATTTTCGTAATCTTTATTCGTGTTTTTTCTAGTTTCATGTGATGCATGGTTTTATCTAATTCAAGGTTTGAAAAGGTTTTCAATATATATATATAGATAGATAGATAGATAGATAGATATGTGTGTGCGTGTGTGTGCAAAAAATACATGTGTAGCATAGGGTATGACATGAAAATCATTTAACCCTCGTTTACTGGGTCAGGGTTATTATTATTATTTTTTGGGGTGGGGGTGGGGGGGATTTTAAAACGCACATATTACAGCAAAAAATTAGAAATGATATTTGGACTTTAGACTAGTATACTATTTTTACCACTGGATATGAGAAAGTAATTAACATCTTTACCAGTTTTCTTGAATTTGGAAAAATTCAGAAATACAGTTCAATTAATTACATTCCACAGAGAAGAATGTTCTCATTCAATTTTTTGTAGATCTGTATATTGTCTATAAATTATATACACATCATATAGTATGCTTAAATAAATCACAGTTGTAAACATAACACACACACATATCACATGACACCGCTTGAAATGAAGTTTCAGCAATCTTAAAGCATAATCCCAATACATCCGAATTCTTTTGTGTGGCCCTGTAAACGAATGGTAAATGATTTGCATATCATAATTTATGCTAAACATGTTTATTATGCATTTTTGTTTCTTTTCGTTTTGTTTAGTCCATTCCAAAGGTGTTAAACTGTACCTACCAGAATTTTCGCCCATAAAAATAATGTGTTTGAATTCTCTTCTATTTCCTTGGATGTACACGAATTTGACAAAGGCACTTTGCTTGATCTCAACGAAAAGTTTAGTATAACATTTTATGACACACATTTAGAATATCGAGTTTGCACTTTTTGCCACTATGTGTTATTGAAAAATGATGACCATAGATCACAAGCTAAATACCGCATTATCGGATTAACGGGGGTTTTCAAAACGTGTAAATACTCTAAAAACCCAATTTCAAAATTTGACCCCAAAACATTACTTTCTCTTTGATTTTACGGATAAAAGAAAGAAAGTGAAATATAAAAAACAATTTTTACCAAGTAATAAATAAATAACACTAGAGATTTTTTTATTAATTTTCATTTTTAAATAATTTTTTATACTATATGTTACCAAAATTTTAATTTAAATTATATTATTATGACTTTTTAATAAATAAACATTTCCTTAAATGACAATAAGCTGTTTATTTTTATCTCCCAAAAGTACAATAAATTAATGAGTATTTCTACTACTAACAAGGTACATTTATTTAGTACTGCATGTCTTTATTTTTCAAATCAGATTTGTAATTTTTTTTTTTTTTTTTTTTTACTTAATATTTTTGAATTTGTTATTTTGATTATTATAAAAGAACATTATGAAAAAAAAAAAAAATAATAATAATAAGCTGAAAATAAGTGCATAGTTAAAAAAAAATAGAAAGAGAGAGATGAGAATGATTATTTTATTTTTTCCTAAGATCCAAAAACATCCATTTATTATTCATTTTTCTTTCTTTCTTTCTTTTTTTTTTTTTAATCGCTTAAAAATGTGTTTAAGAAGATTAAGTGAAAGCTATACGAAGTTCTAAAATAAATTATTTAGGAAACGAAAAGGAATGAGGGAAATAATAATAATAATAATAATAATAATAATAATAAAGTATTAGTAAAAAACACAGATGGCGTCACTATTTCTCTTTTTTAGAATTTTTTAGTAATTTTATGTGCCATAAATTTAATAAGGTAAAATAAATAATTTAAAGTGCACAAAAGAAAACTTTGTTTTCAAAATACAATTAAAAAACTCTTTCAAATATCCACATTTATTTATTCAACGAGAAACGAGAGTAATATTCCGGATTATGACTTATCTAAGCAAAGTTTAGTTTTCACCTTTTCAGTGAAGATTCATTGCGTCATAGAATCAAACAACCAAAATGCAGCGTTGAAACTTCATCCCTGTCCGAACTCGAGTAAAGGTAGTTAATATGCCGCCTCTCTGGCCAAGCGATCCCTTTAAAAACATCAAATAGACGATTGGGCTCTGTGACCTTCGACAGCGATTGTTACAGTGACGACAGCAAAGTTACTAATGTAAACAGAAAAATTTTTAACGCTTCGAGAGACATATACGTGCGTGTCTTTTTTTTTTTTTTTTTTTTTCCAGGGATAAATTATATATATATTTAATACATAACTCATGGAAAAATTAGTTCCTGTTAGGCATGTCTATCTTAAGTTTAAATCGCGATAACTTGGTATAAATCTTCTTTTTTCTGACTGCAAAATTTCGTAAATAGGCTAAGGTAGCTCAGTTGGCAGAGAGTCGAGCTCGCAAGCGGAGAATAGCAGATGCGACACTCGAGCTGGCAAAAAACTTTCATGCATATTTATGGTAACGTATGCAAAATCCGTTGTGACAAAAATGCTCTCCACATTCCATAAACGGAAACCTCTGAGGGTTACCAAGACTGGGGACTTAATCACATCCGCGGAGGATCAAAATTGTGATAGCATGTTTTAGGAGCATTCATAGGAGTGAATTCCACACCGTCCCTAATTGCTTATTGCGTAGCTCCAGTGCGCTGTTAAACCTACTATCCTAGCCTTTCTCAAGTTGCAAGCAAAATATTTTATGTCCTAACAACTATTTCTTTAGTTTGCGTTCGAAAGAAAATCCGCAGATTTCGAAATTTGAAGCGTCCCTTCGCACTTTGCAAAGCATTTTGACGAAAATTACTCCCGATGCATAAATCGTAATATATATATATATATATATATATATATATATATATATATTAGGATGGTCCTTAAATATTAACATTTAAATTTTTGTATTGGGAACCCACTTATTTTGTTCTATGTATAAAATAATGACTTCCACAAAAATTTCAAAATTCTAAAACAAGTTTTAAGGGAGGCTAATAAGGTTTAAAAAATTAAAAATTGACAAATTTGACATATATTGTAATTTCATTATAAATTATTATATTTTAATTACATTAAAAATCGAGGCAATATACATTAAAATATTCAGTTTAAAATATTAAAATACACATAACATAAATTTAAACACTTCTAGCCTTATTTTAGGCTCCTCATCAGTAAAACACGCGAAAAGTAAAAGTAAACGCTGAGAAGAGCAATAGATTTCCTTTACGAAAGTACAGCATATTCAGCAGGGACTGCCCATGTCTCATTATTCATAAGGCGGTGAAAACTGCTGTTTCGGAAAATTATTGAGTGATAATTTGTACAGTTAGATATGATTATTTTAGTATTGTTAAAATCAAGTAGATGGTCGGTTTCTATGGCATGCTGCACTATTTTACAATGAATATCGTGGTTTTTGAAATTTCTTTTATGTTCGAGAATTCGAGTATGAATGGCCAGTTTCACCAATATAGAGTTGCAATATATACAAAGGATATTTTAAATAAATTCTGTACGGCAAAAGGGGAGCTATAACAGGTTTAAATTAGTAAGGGAATTACAAATCATAAATCGAGGTTTATAGGATGCATATTTATTAACAGTGTGTAAAACTGTAGCTATATATTCAAATAATTTTCTACAGTATGGAATAGTAATGAAAGATGTAGGTAATTTGGAGGAATTAATATCGTGATTATCAATGTTATAGTCGTATTTATTTAAGCCAGCGAGGGGGTAATTATTGCGTTTTAAGTCCAAAAAAATTCTTTTTAATTCTAACTGGAAAAGCTCGTTAGTACAGCAATATGATTCAGCACGGGGAAGTAAAATATGCAAAACATCAGACTTATGTGAATATGGGTTCACTGAATAACACGTAATAATTATTCCCTTCGCTGACTTAAAAAAAAAATTGAATAAATACGACTTTAACATTGGTAATCACGATATTAATTTCTCCAAGTCACCTAAATCTTTACTATTCAATACTACGAATTCGAAATTTCTGAATCTATAGCTAGAGTGTTACGCACTGTTAATATATATGTATTCTATAAACCTCAATTTCTGATTCGTAATTTCCCTTACAATTTTAAATCTGTTACCCCCCCCCCCTTTTTTTTTATATTTTTTTCGCAAACAGGGGTTATTTATAATATTCCTTTTAAATCTTGCAGTTCTGTTTATATTGGTAAAACTGGCCGTTCCCTTCATACTCGAATTCTCGAACATAAAAGAAATTTCAAAAACCGCGATATCCGTTCTAAAATAGTGCAGCATGCCATAGAAACCGACCATCTACATGATTTTAACAATACTAAAATAATCATTTATAACTGTTCAACTTATCATTCAAGAATTTTCTTGGAAGGCTGGTATACGAAACAGAATTTTTCACCGCTTACTGAGGCATGCGCAAGCCCAGCTGAATACGCTGTACTTTCGTAAAGGAAATCTATCATTCTTCTCAGCGTTTACTTTTGATGCATTTTACTGATGAGGAGCCTAAAATAAGGCTCGAAACGATTAAATTTATGTTATGTGCATTTTAGTAATTTAAACTGAAAAATTTAATGTATATTGTCTCGATTTTTAATGTAATTAAAATATAATAATTTATAATGAAATTACAAATTATGTCAAATTTGTCAATTTAAAATTTTTTTAAATCTCGGTAGCGACCCTTAAAACTTGTTTTAAAATTTTGAAATTTTGTGGAAGTCTTTATTTTATACACAGAACAAAAAAGTGGCTGTCTCACACAAAAATTTAAATGTTAATTTTTAAGGAGCACCCTAATATATATATATATATATATATATATATATATACCGGGTTTCCAATAAATGTCTAACCTATTTTGAATGTAAATAATAAAAACACGGTTTGAGATAAAAACGTACTGCTTGCTGCATTATTATTAGAAAAGCAAGAAATTTTGAAAAAAAAAAATGTTAAAATTACTTACATATTTTATTGCAAGGCGGTGCTGCCGACTGAAAGACTAGAATTCTCATTCTCACAAGCATATAGCAATAAAATTAAGACCTGGAACTTTTCCGTTGATTACAACAAATTTTTTTTACATATTTTCATTAATCTTTATGCGTTCTTTAACCCTTCAATGCATGAATTTTTATTTTTAATAAATAACTTTTGAAATCAACCGGGAAATGGGTGTAGTTAATGCAGCAAATACAAAAGAAAAAAAAATGAGAAAGAAAAAAATCCATATAAGAAAAAAAAAAAAAAAAAAAAAAAAAAAAAAACATATTGATGTACAGTTGGCAGCAAAATTATTCGAGCACTAGCAAAAAATTTCTATATAAAAAAAGTACACTTAATACTGTTTTGTTAAATAAGTCCTTATCGAATCATGTTCTTAGACTGACTAAGAACATGATTCGACAAGGATTTATTTAACAAAATTTTATTAAGTCTACTTTTTTTACATAGGAATCTTCGATAGCTCTCGAATACTTTTGCTGCCGACTGTATTTCTATATCATAAAAAAATAAAAGCTACATTTTTCTTGCATAAATTTATCAGTACATGCAAAGACCTTAATATAATTCGTTACCCTTACCTTATTTCTATCCGAAAACATTTTTTTCTGTATGTTTTTATTATTTTTTATATAAATAATCGTAATTCGTAACACCCGCTGAAATGAAATTGTCACCAACAAATGAAAATTGTCACAGATAAAGAAATAAACTGTCAAAGATTGTAGTTGCGTTCGAAAACGATAAAATAGTTTTGGTAAAATTAAAAACACTATGCAAAGGTTGAAAAAGTGATATGAGGTTTTAAACATACGAAGCAGATCTACATCTTTTTAATGAAATTTTATTTTTCCGACTGAGTGAAAATAATGCCTGGACCGGGAGTCGAACCCCGGATCTTTGACTTACAAGGTAAAGGCTCTACCAATTGAGCTATCCAGGCCGACACCCCGGTCAGCATTACTTACTCAGACAACCTTTAGGATGCCTGCCCTACTCAGGATGCCTGCCGCAATAACAGCCAAAGCCATATTGAACCTACAAAAACATTGGATAGTAGTGTGTTATTTTATTTATTTCACAGCTTCAGGCCTACAGTTACAAATACTTTCGTCTCGAATTATTCATATTACATAATTTCACAATAACCATGCAGAATTTCTTGTATAACTGTGTTATTAATGGCTTCTACGATTAAGATTTTGGCTTCATGTTTTTCCAGACATCTCCTTTTATATCATTCCTCCAAGCTTCATTAGTGTGCATGTCAAACATCTATCTTTTCGAGATGTCAATTGGTATCAAGTTAAATATCGCGCCTTAGCTTGACATATTCTAATACATGAGCATTTATCGTTTGAGTATTTGATCATTTTATTTTTCGGCAGTTGCACTCCATCCCTCTATCCCATCTTCATTTTTAAAAACCATTATGTATTTATTTTAAATATCTTTCCTTAATTTATCTTATATTGAAAGCAAATATATAAAGGTCTTTCTAAAAAAAATTTAAATTCCAAATTTTTGAACAGTTTCAGAAAATAATAATAATAATAATAATAAAAATAATTCAAGAATTTTTAACTATTTTTGGTTTTATGATTATTTTGTAATTAAATTTACTAAAATCCGCTAATTTTTAGCATTTTAATACCTCTATTTATTTATTTTATTTTATTTATGCTTTATTTATTATTATTATTATTATTATTATTATTATTAGCAGTAGTAGTATTTACTTTTTAAAAGGAGGAAAATGTCCAATCTGTTACCATGGTAATAGACTGTATAATGAGTATTTAATAATGTATTTTAAGAACTCATTATTTGTTCATATTTATTTAAATAACCAGAAGGAAATCATCATGAGGCTATTGGAGAATTTTCAAAGATTACGAGAAAACTGTTTAAATAATATTTGCAGTTTTGACATTTCTACAATTTTAATCATAGTCTAGACACATTTTCTTAATCCTCTTAGAAACTTAAAGTTTATGAATTAAAATAAATCTTTGGAATTTAGTCGATGCTATGTTTGAAATTAGAAACTTTAATTCGATAAACTGCTAGAACATCGCACAAAATAATATGTTATTTATCTTTCGAAGGCTTTAGAATAAATTTATTAACTCGGAGCATCATAACATTGAATAATTTGAAGACATGATTATTACGAATTTAAAATGTTTAATGAAAAACTTCTTGGAAAGGTAGTAAAAAGGTAACAGCTAAAGCGTCTTATCAATGCTAATGTTTAGAAATTTTTAACTTGTAGCACTTTATTTATTTTTTTACTTCCTTATACAAAGTATAAGGAAGTATAGTAATCCCGATTTGCGAAATGGATTTTGTATTTCACATTGCTCGAAAACGAATGATCGCTGAATGTTGCCAATTTATACATGTGACTGTCATGATGTCTAGTTACACACCTGCAAGTGTCGTCTTAACACGAGCTCTCGTTTTAGAGATATAAGGGATTTTACACGATTTTTCGTGACGTCTGTATGTGTGTGTGTGTATGCCGCATAACTCAAAAACGGTTGGACGTAGAAAGTTGCGAATTGGTACATAGGTTTCTTATAACATCTAGTTGTGCACTTCTCTTTTTGGTCTTTGTATGATTTTTCGTTTTGGAGATATTTAGGAAAATTAGGTTCATAATGACAAAAATACATAGGTTTTGGCCATAATGTATCAAAAAACGGTATAGACAAATCTTGCAACTTAAGAGACTTCCCGACTAGCTAGACATTTGAAACTTTCAGAAAAGCTCAGAACACGTTGACAATGCATTTTTTAAATATTTTTAGCCAACTGTTTCCGATACCTGCTGCCTTCAGCAGCGTTTATGCGATTCAACAGAAAATTTATTTAACTAACTTCCCGACTAGCTAGACATTTAAACTTTCAGACTAGATCAGAACACGGTGAAAATGAATTTTTTTAATACTTTTAGCCAACTGTGTAGGGTCCCTGCTGCCTTCGGCAGCGTTACCAGTGCAAATCTTGGAATCGATTTTTAACTAACTTCCCGAGTAGCTAGACATTTAAAACTTCCGGAAAAGCTCAGAACACTGTGACAATGCATTTTTTAAATATTTTTAGCCATTTGTTTCGGGTCACTGCTGCCTTCGGCAGCGTTTATATGGTTCAACAGAAAATTTATTTAACTAACTTCCCGACTAGCTAGATATTTGAAACTTTCAGAATAGTTCAGAACACGGTGGATATGCATATTTTTAATACTTTTAGCCAACTGTTTCAGGTCCCTGCTGCCTTCGGCAGCGTTTATATGGTTCAACAGAAAATTTATTTAACTAGCTTCCCAACTAGCTAGACATTTGAAACTTTCAGAATAGTTCAGAACACGGTGAATATGCCTTTTTATAATACTTTTAGCCAATTTTTTCGGGTCCCTGCTGCTTTCGTCAGCGTTACCAGTACAAATCTTGCAATCGGTTTTTAACTAACTTTCAGAAAAGCTCAGAACACGGTGATAATTCTTTTTTTTTTTTTTTTTTTTTTTTAAATATTTTTAGCCAACTGTTTCGGGTCCAGTGTCAATGTTTTTTAACATTATGTATATTTCTAAAAGTGTATAAAGAAGTCATGTGGTGCCCACATCAGATTTTTTTTTTTTTTTTTCATTAAACTGCTGAAACGATCTATATATATTTTAACTTACAACATTTTAATTTTTTTTTTTAATATGTACAAATGTACAACAAAGAAAATTTTATATGAGCGTGGGTACTACATAGAGGAATCTGTCACATTCAGTGTTCCGATAGATTTTCTGTGGCGACACTGGTTGGTTTTTGTATGCCCCGAAGCTTCATTTTCCATAAATACCAACTAGTACGGTTTCTTAACACCATTTTCTTCTAAGTAAAATGTTTCACTTTCTTTTATCATAGAAAACTGCTTCAAAAATTTATAAAAGATTTTTATTAAAAATTACCTTTAGCAAAAAAAAAAAAAAAAAAAAAAAAAAAAAACATGAGTTTAAATCTACGATTTAAAATGTTTAAATAATTTGTTTTTGATTAAACGTTTTGTACGTGTTTATAAAAAATATTTTTTTTAAACTTTTGAATGATTTGATTCGAAAACGCTATCAGTTCTAAAATGATTTAGAAGTTTTGGTTGTAACCCCTCTCCCCCCCCTTCCGCCCCCGGCTTTCTGTAAAATTTTAAAAATTAAATTTTGGACTTCTTCTGATATATAACATCAATAAGTGCCAAAATTCCTATATAATTTACAAACCACATAATTTCATAGTTTTAAGGGGAAATCGTTCCGAATTAGGTTTTTGCCAAGACATAACTTATTACTTTAAAAAATATTTAATATACTTTTTTTTTCCCCCTTCCATTTTTTTTTTCTTTTTGTTACTGGATATTTTGTTATATCAAAAATCAGCAAATAGGATTATCTTCTCCTTATTATCTTTAGAATTTAAGGATTCATTTCTACCGATATGAGCTTTCTAATTAGCTCTCCATAATACGTCGCTCTCACGGCAAAGAGGCATAAGTAAAAAAACACGATTTTTAGTTAAACCCAAGGTGGCATCTATGACAAGTCATAGTGGCGTAACTGAAATCTTTATGGCTGCTTCGTTATACCGGATTTGTGATTTGTGCCTAAAAAGTTAATATTTTGAGTTACGCCTGTATGTCATAAGAGCGAAGATTATTCGTAAAATTATTTCTGCAAAAGCGCAATTGCTTTAGTAATTTTCAATTGAAAATACTTTTTAAAATACAGCTCGCCAATTATAAAGTATAACCACCCAGATCTGCCTTTAACTTTAATTAAATACTAGCAGACCCGGCCACGCGTTGCTGTGACTAAGTTATACGTTGAATTATAGGGCTGTAAACTATTTAGTACAGTCAAATTATTATTTACGAATAAAGACGAAAACGTTGTAGCCGATGTAAAAACCCACAGGGTTGAGATTTGAAACTTAGGTCAAAATTTGGAAGCGATTGATAAAAATTTTCGTAGTGTTGATAATAAGCACAAATTAATTTCATTGTAGGGTCCTATAAATTTTAATGGAGAAGTGATATATATTATTTCTAATGCTACTTTGGATGAAATTGCTAAAATGACTAATATATAAATTAAATTCTATTAAAATTCTATTAAAATAAAAGTATAAAAGAAACAGACGATTTTAAAATAAATTTTTATGGTGGAGTGAAATATAATATATGCTATAATGGATAATTTTACTATAAAATGACCTCATCATTTTAAATATTTTAAAGAGGGCAACAGCTGTAGTTATAAAAAGGAAAACAATAAGGCTAAACCAGAAAAATAAGTAAATTTGATAAATATTTTAAAACTTTAAAATTGGAAATCTTATGAAATATTGGACATTTAAAGTAAATACATGTATCATTTTAAATAGAAAAAATTTTGGAAAAGTTTAGTGTATTTTAACGAAGTGATGAGAAGTTTTTGAGTATGTTAAAATTTTAATAGTAAATTCAAGTTAATAAAGATGGGAAACATTGAGGATAAGATAAGAATAATTATAAGATTTAAAAAAAAAAAAAAAAAAAAAAACTTTTTATATACAATGCTTTTAAATTTTAATATACTAATAATATACTAATTAAAAGGAAAATGATAAATATTCTATCATAGTTTGAAGTCAAATTTGTTTTCAAAAATGTCTAAATAAAATATCTGATGTAAGATACTAATATTTTGCAGCGGAATAGATTTCATTTCTGTCATCCTTGGCGAAAAAAAAAAAAAGAATATCGCCAAATTATCTGGCGAAAATATTTAATTCCTTTCAAAAATCATGGTTATTTTAACAACTTATATTAAAAGAGTAATGAATAATATGAAACAATATTTCGTACAATACATATTACATGTCATACATACGTACAATGAATAATACATATTACATTTCGTACAATGCATACATCTGGCATGTATATTTTCGTGTTACGATTTTGATCACCAAATAATAATAATAATAATAATAAAAGCCAAGGGCGACAGAGTTTTGAAATTTAAAATTAAAATTTTGTCAATTTGACAGCAAAATAATTCAATCTAACACCCGCGATAACTAATACATATCTATACCCAAATATAAGGATTAAAATCGGGAAATAAATTTCCTCGATTTTTAATAATTTCTTACAAAAAATCCAGTGGGCAATTAACATAGGAAATCTTTTTCTTGGCTGCACAGACGGTCAGTGAGTCACACTTCGCTTGCGTATAGAACTCATAGATATAGTATAGCATATATAGAATAGAGTGATCATTGGGGAGAAAAAAGTTATTCCTTTTCATTTGGGAAAAGACGACGTTTTTACCAAAATATGGCCGTCTTTCCCCGAGTGAATACACACGGGAATACATACTAATATTTTAGCAAATAAAATTTATGAATAATTTATTTGCTAAAGGGGAATGGAAGACTCCAGATACAGTTTCAAATTCTTATTTCTTTCTTTCTTTTCTTTCTTTTTTTTCTTTTTTTTTTTTTTTTTTTTTCAATACCACTTAATGGCTGTTTCCAAAGCTTTTATTTATATATTTTTTTTTTTCGGCATCAAAAATCTTTGTACGATAACATGGGGATGAGAGATCTATATATATTACTATATCTATGATAGAACTACATTAGCACTTTATCAATGTGTATAAAATCTTTAAATTGATTATGACGTCAATTTTCGTGAGATGCATAATTTAACTTTTTATAATTTTTTAACGTTCACGTTTGATTAAATGTATTTATTTTTATGTCGAAAGAAAATGAACTCGTATTTTTTTTTTTTTTTTTTTTTTTTTTTTTGGCAACAATTAAATTAATGGAACTCACAGATATTTTGGAGCAACTTTAATAAAGGTCTATAATTAACAAATAATTGCAATAAAACAATATTGTGACAATAAATTGAGATAAAAACTATCCTATCTCTCAAGTTGGACCAAACTGCACACAGTGTGCAAAATTTCATTAAAATCGGTTCCTTAGTTTAGGAGTTTACCCCGGACAAACATCGTGACACGTAATTTATATATATATACAGATTAAATTATAAAGTTTTGATCAATGAAGCACAAATAAGTAAAAAACAGGATTAATTTCACTGTATTATCTTCATTATAATATGAATTCAATTTACACTTCAGTCTAAGTAACACGTGGCCGGCTATGCTAACACCAAAAATTTAAAAAGTGGAAATAATTGAATTATACGAAATTTATTAATAGGTTAAAAAGTTGAAGATTCTTTGTGTAGATGGCAGCACCAAATATATTTCAGCTTTCATTTCAACCCAGTCGAAAGTTATCGACATCTGTTAGAATCATTTGGAGTTAACAGATAATTGTGACTGTCAAATAATAACAGACAAATAATTAGCAATAAATTAAAATTGCGACTATAATTTGAGATTTAAACTATCCTATCTCTCAAGTTGGATCGAACTGCACATGGTGTGCGAATTTTATTATAATCGGTTAAGTGGTTTAGGAGTCCATTGAGGACAAACATTGTGACACGAGATTTATATATATTAAGATTATTTTCTTTAAAATCTCTAATTTTCAATCGAATTTAGTGATTTTTTGACTGTAAATTCATAATCGCAATTTTTAACCAATTTTTAATTTTTGTCAAAATTGATTAAAAATTCGCGTTTAAAAAATAAAATTTTTTAACACTCTAAATTAAAATAATAATAATAATAGTAATGCTAATAATAATAATAATAATAAATATGACTTATCATGAAAAATATGAGTTAGAAGGTTGACAGCTCGCAAATTTTAAAATAAGTGACCTGAAAAATAAATAAATAAAAAGTAATTAAAAAAACTCAATAAAATTTCTAATTTACAACCACATTTAGAGATTTTTGAACTATGCAATCATAATTACTATTTATAACAAATTTTACCTTTTTGTTAAAATCGGTTTAAAATTTGTAAAAAAAAAAAAAAAAAAAAAGCGCTTTCATGTTCTGATTCGAAAAATCCACTTTATTCTTAATCTAAAATGTTTTAGAAGTTCGTGGATTGCCAGCTCACAATTTTTAAAATATCATTACAAAGTGAACTGAAAAATCACATTTTAATTAATTTAAAAAATCTATCAAGCAAATCTTCAGCTGGGAACCAATTTGATTAAAATAGCATTCTAATAAATAATAACCATAATAATAATGTTAATAATAAATACATTGAAATAGGTCAGTTTGTTTGGAAGCTATAGTGCCATAGACGGGCAGACAAAGGCTTCATATTTATAACACCCCTCCTTTATATCCCGATTTTAACTTGGGTTATGTTAAATATGTCTACAAGTAATGAGAAAGAATATATATATATATATATATATATATATATATATATTATTAGGATACTCAGTTTTGGCAATCCAAAAGCTGTAGTAATTTTTCTCATTATAAATTATTATTATTTTCCGCTGTTTTTTCAAGTTCGCTTTAAAACTAGTGAGTTTATTAAAAAAAGAAAAAAAAAAAAAATTACCGATAACATATCATAATTAAAAGATTTTTTTTTTCTTTTTTTTATGCAATTCAGACTGTTATGTATATGGTGAGTAGTGTATACATAATTTTCTGAATTACTGCATGTATAAATATATATACATATTATGTATATACATATTTATTTATCTCTATAACCTCTATAATTTTATATATATATATATATATATATAAATGAATGTGCCATAAATTATTTCTTTCACTCTATTTTGTTTTTTCTTCCTCTTTAAGATACATCGGCATAAAAATTCCTTTTTAATTTATTCTTTTGATTTAATTTAAAATGTGTGAGAATTATAAAAATATATATGAAGCTATAGAAAATACTGAAAATTACATGCTGCAAAAATTCTACAAAATATAATCTACTTAACACTTTATAAATAATACAAAAAAAAAAAAAAAAAAAAAAAAAAAAAAATGTTTTCAAAAGCATTTCTTTCTTTTTCTTTCTTCTTTCTTTTTTTTTTTTTTTTAATTAAGTTTTTTGAAACTTACTTTGTCGTATTATTTAAAGAATGTATATTACTCACTTCTTTTATTATTATTATTGTTATTTACTTAGATTATGAAAAAAAAAAAAAAAAAAAAAAAAAAGAAAGAAAAAAAAACTATTCAAATAAAATGTATGCCTACTTTTTTGGTTTATAGATTATATGTCTGTCTGCAAAAAAGTATAACATGACATCTGAAACTTAATTAAGTTCCATAAATTTATTTTTTCTGTTTCTATAGAAACGAGAAATATTACACAAATTATTATTGGAAAAATTTAACATTACGTTGTTTCTTTAAAAATAAAACCTTACTTTATGTTCAACAGTTTTTGGAAAATAAATTGACAAATTTTGATGAACAAATATTCGGTATTTTAACATTGATTTTTCCTTAGATGTATAGATCTGAAAATAAGGATAAAAAATTTTGCAAAAATAATGTACCTTACAGGAAAATCTTATCGACATTTTCTATGATTGTTAATTTTTAATTTGTAAATAAAGTTTAAAATATAAAGATTATTATGAAATTAAAGAAACGAGAAAAATTATCTCCATTTTCAATTAAAATAGATAAAATTTTGCACGATACATTTTTGACTGCCAATGGAGATGAGCGGAGAAATTTGTACAGATAAATACCAAGTAAATGACAATTAAAGAAATTGAATGCAGCATGTAGAAAGAAATGACATGAAAAATTTTACTGGTTTCCGAAATTTACAGACTTATTGGCCTACGAATGTTTTCTCATATTTCGTTAAATATATAATATCACGTCAAAGTCGTAATACAAAATGATGTAGAGAAAAGGTGAAGGTTGATCTATTTTGAAATCCTATCCTTCATCGGGTTATAAAATATAATTTTTGAGTGATATTGCAACAGATTACATTGATATATATTTATTGAAATTTTTTTTTTTCCGACTGAGAAAATAATGCCTGGACCGGGAGTCGAACCCCGGATCATTGACTTACAAGGTCAAGGCTCTACCAATTGAGCTATCAAGGCCGACAGCCGATCGGCATTACTCACTCAGACGACCTTTTAGGCAGAAATATCTAGTCTATCATGTAGATAGCTCAACAGAAATAAGCCGCAGGTAATGGAAAACACCATTAAACAATGGGAGAAAGAAATACAATTTTTAATAAAATAACACAATCAACTGATTGGAAGAAAATCATATTTATTGAAATTTTATTTTTTCCGACTGAGAATATAATGCCTGGACCGGGAGTCGAATCCCGGATCATTGACTTAAGTCTCGGAAAAAATAAAATTTCAATAAATATGATTTTCTTCCAATCAGTTGATTGTGTGATTTTAATAAAATTTTTATTTCTTTCTCCCATTGTTTAATGGGGTTTTCCATTACCTGCGGCTTATTTCTGTTGAGCTATCTACATGATAGACCAGATGTTTCTGACTAAAAGCTTGTCTCAGTGAGTAATGCCGACCGGTTGTCGGCCTGGATAGCTCAATTGGTAGAGCCTTGACCTTGTAAGTTAGTGATCTGGGATTCGACTACCGGTCCAGGCATTATTTTCTCAGTCGGAAAAAATAAAATTTCAATAAATATGATTTTCTTCCAATCGGTTGTTTGTGTGATTTTAATAAAAATTGTATTTCTTTCTCCCATTGTTTAATGGGGTTTTCCATTATCTGCGTCTTATTTCTGTTGAGCTATCTACATGATAGACCAGATGTTTCTGCCTAAAAGGTTGTCTGAGTGAGTAATGCCGACCGGTTGTCGGCCTGGATAGCTCAATTGGTTTAGCGTTGACCTTGCAAGTCAATGATCCGGGGTTCGACTCCCGGTCCAGGCATTATTTTCTCAGTCGGAAAAAATAAAATTTCAATAAATATGATTTTCTTCCAATCCGTTGATTGTGTGATTTTAATAAAAATTGTACATTGATACATCTTTCTTATTATTTTACTATGGTTGCACGATTTGACACCACGGACTGAGTTATTTACCACTCGAAACAGTTGTAGTGCACCGACTTTATTTTCTGATACCCTAACATAATTTCATTAAATATTAACTGGCTTCAATATTTTAGGTAATTTTAGTTTTAAAGCATTTGATATTTAGATTAGTTATTGAGATTGCGTATGTACTTTCAATATTAGCTCAAAGCACAGTCTCTTACTTCCCAATTTTTTTTGTAAGACTTTTAATGCCTAACTGTTCCTTTTATTAGTATTTCTGTTAGTACTTGTACGCTATGAGTTCACTTGTAATAATTTTCCACGATTGAATACGTGAAAAAAAATTCTTTTCGATAATAGTGGTGCCAGGAAAAGAATGCAAACATTCAATTCCTCTATGGAAAGTTGTGAGGTGGCAAAAATCATGAGAAATGTTTAAATGTAAGTTATAACTTTCTACGTATTTTATGCATTAGTTAAGAATCATGTATGGAAAACTAAGTATATAGAAAATGTTGGCTTTTTCCCAAACATTGAAATGATATTCTTCAAAATGAACTCAAAATAATCTTCATAATCTTCTCTAACCAATGCAACATTATGATAGCATTTTTTCATAAATTTAAAATTCTAACAAAATTACATGACTTATTATTCGTTAGATTTTACGATATATTTATGTACTAGAAGGCTTTGCTCGCTTCGCTGGTGGCTATATGTAAATGAATTTAAAAAAAAAAAAAAAAAAAAAAAAAAAAAAAAAACATCTTTTTACGCCGCTTTACAGCTGAAAACTTAAAAGAATATACATTGAAATTGCTCAAAAACCTCGCTTTGGATCTAGAGATTCCCTCATCCGCAATGTCTTCCGTGTCTCTGTTGACTGCAACAAAGCCTTACCCGTGGACTTCAATTTGGCGGTTAATCGTATGACAGTATTGAAACGAAGGATATTGAAAAATATCGAAGTAGTATATTTAAATCGCAGTTACATATAGACAACACTACAAGTACTATACAGAGTATTTACTGTCACTTTATTTCTTATATTTTATTTGATGTATCCTGTCGACCAAAAACTACAGTAATTTCGCACCAAATATAGAATTATAATGTGCTATGATTGCTATTTCAACCGAGTTTTAGACAACTAATGTGTTTGTGGTTATATATATTTCCCATTCTAAATATTTTTATTTTATTTATTCATTTAAATATTAATTTGAATTAATCAAATATTTGTACTAGACAGCGTGTAAATGCACAGATATTTCGGAGTTACACATATCAGCCCGTTTATTTGTATGTTAAATTAGCGTAGTGGTTTGTATACAGAAACCTAAATAAATAAGTAAACCTGATCATGGTACACAGCTTTATTATAGCTCTCCCTTGGCGAATTTTGAATTTTTGTCTCCACTTTGGCGATGGATTATTATTTATTTATTTTATTAATTAATTTTATTTATTTATTCATTTTGTATAATTTCTTGTGTTAAAAGAAGCAGTTTTTTATTACCTATTGTACTAATACTTTTATTGGCTGCATCTTTTCGCTAATTTCCAAAAATCCTTCATATTCTGTTTATATTTTTAATGTACGGTTGTTTAAAATAGTGTTTGAAGAAATAAATTTTCTATTTTAAAAAGTGCATTTTTTCTATAAAATGGTTTACTCAGGCAAAAATAGGTCATTTATGTGATTATTATTTCTGTGTCATTAATATTATTACCATTATTATTATTATTATTATTATTTATATTTATAATTTATAATTTATTTATATTTTTGATGCGCTACTTGGCTGAAAATGGATGTTGCTAAATTAAAGTTCTGGGTGAAAATTGCTCGGTGACTTCAGTGCCAAAATTTAAAAAATCGATCAGGAGGACATATGAATAAAACTGATAAAATAAAAGTTATGATCCATAGTTTTTAGTGTAGTAAAGAAACGTTATGCAGTGGAATGTGACGTCATGCCTTTTTTTTTTTTTTTTTTTTTTAACAAAAACTTGACATTAAAAATATAAAAAATAGTAGTTTTAAAAATAAGAAATCAATCCTTTCAGAACTACATGAAGGAGAATATTAACACTTTATCAATACGTATGAATTTTTTAAAGTGAATTTTTGTTAGATGCAGAATTTATTTTTTATTTTTTTTTTTGTATTTTTTTTATTGTTCACGTTTAATTAAATATATTTCTTCTTATACTGAAAAAAAAAATAAATAAATAAATAAAATTAACGCGTAAAAATTTTTTTGCAACAGATTAATATGCTTTAAAGCTACTTTTAAAATTAATATGAGGTTATTATTATGCTATATTTTAATTAATTTTAAAAAAATCTAATCAGGTTTCAAGGTGCATCAGGAGAGGTCAATATAAGGCTCATTCTCACATAATGGTAAATTTTGTGTCCTTGGCTAAAAAATGTTACTTGAGCAAGTCAGCTATGAAAGTTAAAAAACTTTTTGAACAATTCTTTTCAAGCACTACACCGTGCAGTAATTTGAATACCAAAAAAAGTAAAATTTCAATATTTAAAAATTTTTTAAAGTTGTAAATGTCATTACCAAGGCTCGTCCCAAACTCCAAACTTTATTATTTAAACCTTTATTTTAAAGAATTTAAAAATTTAAAAATAAAGCTAACAATTTTATAGGTATATTTAATTTTTCTAATTTTGATATATTTGGAACTTTAGACATGAAAGAAAAAAATTCTATTAATTATTCTTATTTAAAATTTGTCCCTATGGGTAACTGTCATTACCAGGGTGCGTAAGTTTTCTTTTAGTACCTCACTACTAGATGGTGCTGTCACAATTACCAACCTGTCAAAAGAAAAGTATTTCATGCCCTTATAAGCAGACAAGTTTTTTTTTTTTTTTTTAGTTTAAGTAAATAGAAATTATTTCATTTTGCCGTTTTTGTTCTAAAATTATAGTCAGTGTATTTATTGTGTGTCATTACAAAGTCCATTATTACAGAAATACACAATTAATAAATTTAAATTTACTGAATGATTTATAAAGATCTTTGGGACTACACACAGAATAAATATTGCATTAGCTTTTAATTGTTATAATTTAGCCCTAAATGGGCTTAACATTAAAAATGTCATTATCAAGGTGGTCATTACCAAGGTGTTCTGAAAACATGGTAATGACAGTTTTATACTTTTTTTTTTTTTCCCATTTCATAACTATTCCTTAGCAGAAATTGCCAAAATTCCATTTTATGGGCTAATTTAGTCTATCATAAAGCTTTTTGTCTCGCTTGTTCTTATAAAGTAAACCTTATAAGATTATTATTCTGTTTATTATTAGTAAAAATGAAGATTAAAAATTTGCAAGGCCTTTTGAATTAATCCTTTAATGACGCTTTTCTTATTCAATTTTCTTACAATGACATTATATTGAAATTCATAATATATTTATTTCCAAATGTATTATTTTGAGTTATATTTATTTAAAAGGTATTTTTACATAAAAATAAAAAAGAGTTTCTTTCTTTCTTTTTTAATGCTTTACTGGAAAATAAATTTAAATTCTAATGTAATAAAATCAATTTAAAAATTTATCTTTTATTTGGATGCTTGGAGGGTTCATATTTATTTTCTTAATGTGCATGAATATAAAAACAATTTGAAATTTTATCGTTTAATTGGATGTTGCCCAAAAAATATGTCACTGAAGCTAATTTCAAAATAGTGCAGAGCAAGATGTAATTGAGAGAGACAACAACCCTTTAGAATGCGAAAAATATGGAGAAAATTTAAAAATCCATAGAAAATAGCATGGAATGAAAATGAAAAAACACAGTCATAAGTGTGGGGGAAAAAAAAAAAAAAAAAAAAAAAGTGCAACAACAATACGAACATAAAGAGAAAATAAAAGTAATCGAAGCTGGGAAGGGTGGGCAAATGGGGCCTTGAGGCTATCGTTAAGGGTTATCTACGTCTCGTCTGATATAAGATTCCGTCGGGGTGGGCAGAAATCACTGCACTTTAGATTTTAGAATAATAATAATAATAATAATAAAGCAAGGGGAAAAAAGTAAAAAAAAAAAAAAAAAAAAAAACATAGAAAATAGCATGGGATGAAAACAAAAAATGCAGAATCACGCGTGTAAAAAAAAAAAAAAAAAAGTCTAACACGTAAGGGAAAAGTAGACAAACAAAAGTAACCAAAGCTGGGGAAGGGTGGGTAAATGCGGCTTCGTGCTGGGCAGTAAAGTGTAAATCACTTTATGTCGCCTGTTAAAATAGACAGCTATAGGATTCATACAGTGAAAATTATTCCAAAAATCTCACCACTATATATCATCAAGACATTTTAATTTTTCTGTAACAAATTATAATAATAAATACAGCTGTCCATAAATATAAATGTGTGATTATTTGGCCATTGGTCATTTCTGTGGTTCTGTCTGTCATTACCATGTTCACAAATGTCATTACCATGTTGCAATGAAAAATTAAAAAATTAATTTAAGCTGTAATTAAGGCAAACGATCTCTGCTGGTAATTTTTTTCTCTATAGCAGACATGGATAATTGCATTAATGTAAAAAAATCAGGAATTAAAACAATTTTTTTTATATTTTTTTCTGAAATCAATATTTACCATTATCTGAGAATGACCCATAAACCTCCATGCAAATTTGTGTAGTTCATATATGTAATTTTTGATATATATATATATATATATATACTTTTATTATTATTATTATTATTCGTGTGAAAATATATTTCTCATTATGACAAAATAAATAAATAAATAAATAATTAAAATAAAAAATGGACCCGTAAACTTTTATTGGCAACAATTAAGTTTTAAACTTATATTTAAACTAGTTGGTACCCGTCAAAATTTGGCGGCTTAATAACCTTTAAAAGTATAACTGAAATAATCTTATAGCACACCAGCTGAGAATCACTGCAAGCATACAGTGGGTGCAATGGTTTTGTATGGAGTTGTCGCTCTACAACAGAATTTGACACAGTCACTTGATACGTCATACAGTTATTATTAGAAGTATTTATTTACCCATAACAAACGATATTTAGAGTTCTTAATACATTATAAGGCAAATGAAACATAAAAAATAAAAATAATACTAAAAACTGAATAATTTATCATGAAATTCAGAGGCAGCAAAGCTTTCAAAAATGTATTGGGGTGTCGACACGTCATTAGTGTGTCGAAATGTCGACACATAACTCTTTGCAGTGCCAAACTTTGATATGGTGTCAAAGTTTGACACACTGGTTTCATCCTCATCCGTGATATTTATCTATACATATATGCATACAGCGACCAGAGGATAAAATTACATCCTTTTGTAACTGCTAACCAACTAATTTTTTAAAAGCTTGTTGATGTGGCGATACAGTAAAATGTATCGAAATACCCATCACTAAAATGTAGCCCCTGAAAAGTTTCATTCTTGTGTGAGGTCTTTTTGAGACAGTGTGACCAGAAATAAAAAAGTTGACCTAACTAATCATGACTCTAACTTTCCTGTAATAACCAACTAATACATGCACAACTGAGGACTATAAATAACTGAAGAACATACTAATGGTGAACCAGGGTTTCAACCTAATATATATATTTAGTAAAAGCCGAGAAGAGTTAAATTGACAAAAAGCATACAATGTGGAAATTGAAAACAGAAGAATAATTTAAAGAACCTTTTCTTAAAATAAAAATAAAATAATGTACATTTATATAAGTCCAAAACTTACCAAAACTGCTGCCTTTGGTTAAGTCCTAAGAATTGTTTGCTTCATCTAGTAATAAACTCTGAAACATTCACTAAAATAATATAAGACACCTCCTCCTTTTACACCCAGGCTTGGGACCAGCGTTGGCAGACTTACACTCACACACACAAAATTACACTCATTCATATAGACAAACAATATTAAAATAGAGATAAATACATAATAGATTTGGGGGGGGGGGGGATGAAAGAAAGAAATTAGGAGATGTGTAATATAATCCACAGATAGCATTTTTTTTTTTTTTTCAAACATGATACCAAAAACGCAGCAAAACGACTGCGCTTTTTTTTAAATAAACAAATTGAATTTCCTATGAAAAACATCTTACTTAATTATTTTAAAGTAAAATTGGCTTTTTTTAAAAACAAACTGAATTCCATATTAAAAACATCTAAATTGTAAAACTGCAAGTAATATATATATATATATATATATTTGTCGAGAAAGAGGGGGGGGGGGGGGTAATCTACTAAGTTTATATAAAAGTTATAGATTTATACAAAAAAGAAAAAAAAAACCAACGATTATTTTGTCGGATGGGGTGGGGGGACGACTCCCCATGTACACCCCTTTAAAAAAAGAAATATATATATATATATATATATATATATATATATAAACATTAATGTAAAATCCTCATACACAGGTAATACAAAATAACCATAAATATCATCACAGCAAGTAGATTGAAAGAGTATTTCCTTACCATGATGACAAAAAACACAACAAACAAAAATATTTATCTTGGCGATTTAAAATGTAGCTAATCTGACAAGCATGGTAGTCGTTTTCGCTGAATATTTTCACTACTTGTAATACTTTCCAACGGTTGTTTTTAAATGCTGCCCGATCGCTAATAGCAATTGGCTCTGCTGTAAGCGGACATTATTTTGTGTTATGTTGAGCCGCTTAATATTGTATGCGCTTTGGTCTATAGTTTTATTTGAGTTTTAAGAAATTGGCAGATTTAACAACTTTCTACTTTTAGGTATTTTTTTAATGTAAAAGAATACGTGTATGAAAGGGAAAAACGAGGGGAAATGAATAAAAAATAAAAGTAACCTTCTTGACATCGTAAGAAAATAATTTTTGTATTCTGCACATCTGGCTAACCATACCTTACTACAAATTTTATGCTTGCCTAATAATCTATATTAATAAAATCAGACTTTTGTCTGTAAATTTGTCGGAATCAAAAAATTTTGCGATATCTTCACGTTTCACACCCCATGAAAACCGAAAATGGCTTCAGAAAATTTTGCCTGTGTGTGTGTGTGTGTGTGTGTGTGTGTCTGTGTGTGTGTGTGTGTCTGTGTGTGTGTCATCGTGTCCGAATGTCGCTTTCTTTGTCCGGGCATCACTTGAGAACGGCTGGGCGAAATTCAACGGCGCTTAGCAGGAATTTAGGTCTTCACCCAACTTAAAATTATATCTATCAACTTTTCAGAAATTCCACCCCGTCCCCCCCCCAGGGGGTAAAAGACTAAAACACGTTTGTCCGGGCATCAGTCGAGAACGGCTGGACGGAATTCAACGGCGCTTGGCAGAAACTTAGGTCTTCACCCAACTTGAAATTATATCTATAGAAATTTTCAAAATTATGATTAGTGTTTAAATTGTGTGTAAAAAACGCCTGCGCATGCGCCATAAATATTTTTTCACAAAAATGCTTTGAATGAAAAAATAAAATATAAAAATAAATTTTTAAGTTAAAGACTTTTGTATTCGCGTGATTTTCACTACAAATTATGAAAAGATTGAAATGAAGTATTGCCATCTAAGTTTCATACTTTAGTTAATTTTAAAAAATCTAATTGTCGTATCGAAAAACTGTTTACACCCCAGGATTCAGAAAAATCACCTCTTTCATTTGGTACTGAATTTGTAATGATAGGTCTGATATTTCTAATTTATTTTTCCCTTTATCCGTTTTTCCGTTGCCACTTAAATTTCATACTTTAGTTATTTTTTTAAAAATCTAATTGTCGCATCGAAAAACTGTTTGAACCCCTGTATTCAGCAAAATCGCCCCTTTCATTTGGTATCAAATTTATAAATATAGGTCTGATATTTCTAATTTATTTTACCCTTTTTCCGTTTTCAACCCAGATTCGATATGGAACAGCTTTAGTATTGGATCCCTTTGGCAAAATTTGAAATTCGGCACCGAAGTAGCTCGGACGTTTCTCGCCAAGATCTTTAATTGCACAATTGAGATAGCCAATATCGCAAAAATGGCTTAAAATATTTAAAGTCACCAAAGGGTTCCGATACTTAAGCTGTGCTTTTTTTTTTATTTATAATATTGCCTATTAAAGACTTCTGTGGTCACGAAATTTGGTGCGTAAATTGTTTGTATGCACCCGGCACTTATTGTAACTGCATTTCACGAAATTCGAAATCCCCCCCCCCCCTTCTCGGAGTCGGAGGGCAATAAACATGTGTAAAAACATGTTTTTCCGTTTGAATTCGCTTTGAATTATCTTAGAATGGCGAATTTTGGTGTGTGGATATTGATTAAGTGTACGCATTATGAAATTTAGTGGGATTTTGCAAAACTTCGAACTCACCCGCTGAAGGTGGAGAAGTAAGAAGTGGGTAAGTTGTGCCGAAGACAGTGGGGACCCAGACTCCTCACATTGGGAGCGAGAAAACCTCTACCAATCACAGCGAGAACTTAGGTTATTAATAAAGATATGGCAGTTTGACAACTCATTTAAGTTTAATGTCCGGCGAAGCGGGCAAAGCCTGCTAGTATATATATATATATATATATATAATTGATAAAAATCATGCTAAAGAAATAAAACAGCTTCAATATAAAATCCCTTTGCGAAATTTGAAATTTGGCACTAAATTATTTGGACGGCTCTTGCCAAAGTTTTCACTTATGCAATTGCGATAGCCATTTTTATTCATTATCGAAATGACGATAAAAAGCCGCTGAAGTGTCCCTAATCTAAAGCTATACCAAAGTAATTTTAAGAAATGAATATAGTAACCGATGCTAGGGAATGAGATACAGTGCCTGCATGCCTTTACATGGAAGAATAGATTAAAATAAGTAATGTCGTACTAAATTAAGTTCTGTTTATATTGAATGTAAAAAGAATTTACTTAATTTTTTTAGAGGGGCGGAGGGTGGTCGACCAAAAATGACAGCAATTTCGAGGAATATCTAGTATTACAACAAATTTACAACTCAAAATAACTCAATCGTACACCAGCCTATGTCATAATGCAACATCCCAAATTCATCATTAATTTTACATTTAATATTTTTATTTCTGTAAATTATAATTCTTTTATACTCACTGACATGACTTCTGTAAATTTAGTTTTTTTTTTTTTTTTTTTTTTTTTTTTTTTTTTAAATTATGGTTGTACTTTAAATATTCATAAACCTAGATTGAATATATAATAAAGATTGGAAAATGCTCTCAAATATTTTTGCTTGGTAGCTAACTCTTTAAGCTGCGAGCTATTTTTGGTTCGCAAATAATTATGTTAACATACATAAGTATCTATCACATTTGATTTACTTTCCATTAAATTATTTTTCAGAATTTAATATAAATCAAAGTATTTCAATGATGTACAGATAAGCGCAGTTAATTCAAGGTTCCCATTAGAGAGTGAGATTGCAAGAATCTTGCAATATTTTGAAAAGTCTCACTCAAAAATATATCATAAGGGGGATTTCCCCTTAATTTTTTCACATTGTTCTATGAGTATTTCATCAATTTTTTAGTTCAGTTGGGTAATATATTAATTGCTTTGAAGCATGTAGTGATCTTTTTTTGAACTTCTATAAAATTTCTTGATAATATATATATATATTATGATGATAATATTATGATAATATATATATATATATTATGTAATTATTTCAAAATACTTCTTAATTATAAATATTTGTCAAGAGGATATATGCAGTGTTTATTATATCAACAAACAACTACAACGTGTGAAGGCTGAAAATTGCAATGATTATATATTAAATAATTTAGGATATTCCAGTTACTGCACTCTTTGAGTGCTCAAAATAAAACTGCAAATAAATTTTAAAACAGATTAAGTGATAACATGTGCAATTCCTTCTGCATTTCTGATGAAAATTTAGATTCTGAATATTGAAGAAGTACCTGTCCTTAGTCAAAAAAAGGGAAAGAAAGAAAATGAATTTCCATTTTTAACATTTGACTTTTTTTTTAAATTGTTTAATTTGCAAATGTAATTCTCTAAAAAGAAGTTTGCAAAAAGTAAATTATGTAATTTCTCACTTAAATTTAAAATATCTCACTTATTTTTTTATTTTTTTTTATTTTTTATTTTATTTTTTATTTTATTTTATTTTATTTTATTTTTTTGTCAGAGAGGGAAAATTCCACTCAATATTTTTTTCCTAGTGAGAACCCTGTAATTACAGAAGTTGAAGAAATGCAACCCATATGTTTATAGTATGCTATTTTCAAACGCAATACGGTGCAGATGCTTTATTTTTCCTCTATGTGTAAAGTTCACGCCTTTGTATGAGTTCTAGAGTATTGTGTATATTTTTTAGCACTGGAAACTCTACTTTTACTTTTTTCTGCTTTTTATATGTTTATTTAAAATGTTACCGTTTACATTTTATTTTCTACTGTATCTATATCTAATTTAGTATATTCAAAAAATTATATATGCTTACAATATTGACGAATTGTACCTGATTCAAATTGTTTTGTGCATTATCATTATTTCAAAAAATAATCTACATTAAGCAGGGTGTTGAGAGCGTCAATGAATGCAAAGGAAATTCATACCCTAAAAGTAATCCATCATGTATATAAACACAAAATAATCACTTTATATTAAATTTATTCATACTATTATAATAAAAATTAAAAAATAAACTAAATAAATAATGGGAGTAACTAATAATAAAAATACTTATCTTCGGTGCAATATAGAAATCTATAATATTAACACAAAGCCTTTTCTGTAAGACCAAAATCGTACGATCTGGCCATGCGTGAGAAAATTTTTAACCAATTGGAACGGGAAATTCCTTTCTCTTTATGCAGTGCAATACGAATACTGATGATAAAGTTTGAGCAGACGACATTAATACGTAACGATTTTGGTCTTACAGAAAATGCTTTGTGTTTTAATATTATAGATTTCATATGTCTATGGCAGACGCTAATTAAAACTCAATCATAAAAATAATTCACACGATTAATTCATTGATTCATATTTCCCAAGAAAGTATGTTAAAAACAAAGCAATTCGCGAATACTTATCGGTTGCATTTATCATCGTCGTATGCTTTTTCAACGAAATTTTTTTTACACAGGATGTGGCGCCATCTCTATTTTTTTCCATTTCTTAAAAGAAGAAGAAGAAAAAAATCTTTTAAAATTAACAAATTGTTAGAGTTTATTGTTCTTTAAAAGTTAACTTTTATCAGTTGAAAACTTTGTTTAGAAAAGATGGAGATAGGTATTTAAAATCAAAGGAGGTTTTATTTTATTTTATTTATGTACATTTAATTTTTTTTTTTATTACTCTAATTATTATAATCTCTGATACTTCATTTTGATACCATATTACAGTAAAAATAATTTAAAAAGAATAACATTAAAATATCGATAATTTATACGAGTAAAAATTTACATTGTGTAGTTTATTATTAAAAATTTAATGAGCAAATTAATTTGCTAAAGTATTAAATTCATTCTTATTTATTTATTTATTTTTAACAGTATACTTTTGTTGAAATATACTATTTTGATAGAATAAAGTGTTATAATGCTATTCCAGTAAAAACAAATTTTAACTGTATTCCGATTCGCAGTTTATTTTTATAATACAATGAATTAATATTTTGGATTATATCTAAGTGGTTTTACAAATATAGGAAAGAAAAATCAGAATCAAAACTATTATTTTACACTTAAAATGCACTTATTGTCTTGGCAAATTAGAAATAATGATATATTTTACAAGTGAATGAAATCTTTGTCTTTCATGTATTTCTTTTATTAAAAAACTGTGACCTGTTATCGTTGATAGTAAGTTAATATAATTATAATCTGGTAGTAAGTCTTTGTATTTATTCATTTTGCGTGAAAAACAACGAATAAATTTCACAGTAAGCATAAAACGAGTGCAGTTCTATAGATTATTAGTCGATTTGGTGTGACAGGGAGGAATTCTACTGTGGGATTAATTTACATGCTTGATGCTTTGATAAGTATTATCACAAATATTGATACTATGTCATTGAGAAATATTTATTCTTTCGATAATTTATATAAATTCTGCTTTTCTTTTAATTACTCCTAACATTCTTTTGGTCATATTTAGAGTAAAAATAGGAAAACCTTAGGATTTTATTTTAAATATATGGAGTATGCTTAAATTTTGTATATTGAAATTTCATGAAATTTAACCCTCCTCCCCCCCAACCAAAAGATAATTGATTAAAGCAGGGGTTTTAAACTAGTTAAGAGCAATACGAAATATTAAAGCAAGGGTGTTTTTAACTTTATGCCGTGAAAGATTTTAGTTGCACATCATCCGTCAAATTTTGACGGGTATTAACTAGTATTGATAAAGTTCGATGCAATTTTCATCAGGTGCAACCTCTCGAAAATTGTAGTAATCTAACATTTTGAATATAACAGTAATATTTCATATAAATATATACAAAGTATTAAAAAGATAGTGCTAACAGTAACATTTCATATAAACGTATACAAATGTTACAGGAACACTAAATAAAATATCTTTCAATACTGTTATAATACTCTAAAATTCATTACAAAGTATAAACATTAACTAAGTAAAAGAAATAAGATAATGAATAATAACAATAATTCATACACACCTTGCTGTTTTTAAAAAATAGAAAACAGTGAAAATCTAATCCAATATTTACAAATTAGCATCACCGTAAGCCACCATCTCGAGTAGGCATGGGTCAAATTCGTATTCTGATTGGTCCGTGGGTTCAGAACTCGCTTGTAGTAATACTAAATACTGAATAGGACAGTTTTGTGCTAGATTTAAAAAAAAAAAAAAAAAAAAAAAAAAAAAAAAAAAAAAAACGAGGAGCTAGATAGAGAGGTACGATCGCGAGGGGAATCAAATATTTCCCATCAAATAATTAGTAAAGATGATTTGACACAAACATGAAAATGGTGCTCAATTTTTACAGATTCATGCTTTAGACAATATAATAGGGGCATCTATTACGTTTCCATAATAATACTAATAATAATAATAAATAGTTGCAACATCTTGAGAATTTTCCGTGGCTGAAATTTTAACAAAGGATAGTATTTCTTTGCCGAAAAAAGCACCGGTCAGAATTCAACATTGGACACTTAAAATGAAAAACTTGTTGCAATAACGTGAATGTTATGTTTACATTTGAATGGATACTGTTAAATGTATCTTCTTTACACTTCATATTCTCAAATTTGTAATTTAAATTAAATTAATTATGATTGAAATAACGTGTGATTATTTTTTAAAGTAGCCTTCTAACTTTCAAATTTCATCGATGTCGAATGGTTATTAAATTCTTAGAAATTGTTTTCCATCACATTTTTTCAAACATTTCGAGAATGTTAATAGTTTTTCTGGAAATTGTATTGCTATCGGCATATATTCAAAGAATATTTAGCAGATTAAAGAATATTAGATAATATAATAGTGTTCAATGCACTGAACCTTTTCATATGAAAAGGAAAATATTTTGATGTTTATTATTTTATAGTTAAGATTCACATTCATAATAATGAATACATGAATTTGTTTCATATTAAAGGATAAAGTAAGATTTTAATTGTTTGGTGCTATGATGCTTTTTGCTTATGAGAAACTAAATTTATTTGAAGAAGAGTTATTTTAAAAGATTTCAAACACATTGCACATATACTGAAATATACTCTTATTGTGTATTTTCTTAGGCTTTTTTTTTTCATTTTTAAACTTATTTGATTTATTCTGTTATATGTTTTTCATGCGTCAACTGTTATTTTAAAAGAAAAAAATAAATTAAACTTAAGATATTGAAAGCTTTTAATTCGAACAACTTTTCCGCGTCTAATCTGAGAAATTTTTCTTGCGCCAGTAATGGATGTTGGTTTTTTAAGTATCAAATTTTTGAAGTAGTTAGAAAAACAAAGATTTATTTTCAAAGCTTTGACAAAGATGGATTGTTTACAGATGCATTTCTTCTAAGACGAAATTTAAACTTAATATGCGTCAATATATGTCCTTCCTTAGTCTGCGATGTTTAAGACATATGTCTATATAAGGTATTACAGCTTAGGGTTTTTATTCGAGGTCATATCAAATAACTTTTTTTTTTCTCTAAATGTGAAAGAATTTGCAACATTAACTGACGCAACAGTTCTACAAGAATAACTTTCAGTTATTTTCCTATTACTATCAATTTCTCTGTTAATACTGAATATCAAACGAAACAAAGACACTAGAATTTAACACTTTTGCACCTAAACACATACGTGCGCAAATACACATGATGCGCTGTTTTAATTAGTCTCGCGTGTATATGTGTTTTAAAAAATATATAAAAGGGTGAAAAATTAGGTTATACCCCCGTTTCGCCGACACGAAAATTTCCTACCCCCTTTCGTTGACAAATTCCCCAAAGATGGGAAAATCGACATTATCGGTTTAACCCCTGTTTCGCCGACAGTGAATGTTCACCCCAATTTTGTCGGCGAAATGGGGGTATAACATACATTTTTCAAGCTTATTTAAGACTGTTGAACATCTGGAAGAAGTATGTAGCTTGAAGGCAATAATCCTAAAAAACTTAGAAGCGAAGATGCAGAAAAACTTGGGAAATAAATACGCTACACCCAGACTTAGAAATTAAAATGTGAAAAACAGGCGCCGAGTTTGTGCGAAAGGTTATACCACCGTTTCGCCGACACTAAAATTTTCTACCCCCTTTCGTTGACAAATTCCCCCAAAAAGGGAAAATCGTCGTTATCGGTTCAACTTCGCTGACATTGTGTCGGCGAAACGGGGGTATAACAAAAATTTTCCAAGCGCATTGAAGAATGTTGAACATCTGTAAGAAGTGTGTTGTTTGAAGACAATAATCCTAAAAAACTTAGAAGCTAAGATGCAGAAAAGATTGGGAAGTAAATAGGCTACACCCGGAAATAGAAATTAGAATGTGAAAAACAGGCGCCAATGGCACTTAATTATTTTTTCTTAATTACCAAAATGGTCTACTCAGGCATAATTGTTAAATTTTTTAATAGGATAAGACTTAGTTTATTATTATTATTTACTTAAATAATAAATACAAGCGCAAAAATTAATATGAATATATTTATATTTAAAAAATAAAATAATAAAATGAAAATAAAAACTCCCGTAAAACAGAATAAACAGTAGAATTTCTTTTTTAATTGCCTGCTGGCAACTCATTTTTAAATTTAGTCGAATTCCAAATATTACATCTTCAAGCAAAATGAGAACAATTAGAAAACATTCATTTAAACTTTTTTTTTTCGGTTGTTTTAATTATTAACTTTTATTTTTAGTTTTAAAAGCCTAAAGTTTATTAATTAATTCAGTATTTCAGAAATAATCATGATAAACATTTTTTGGTGATGTATTAATAAACTGAGAAATAACAATTGGTAGGAAAAAAAAAAAAAATAATAATACATATAAATTAAATAAATTGAAATATTATGTTTTTTTTTTTTTTTTTTAAACAGCATTTATGTGTTTTTTACTTGCTTGTTTTTATTGAGCTTATGTATCGATGTGTTTAAACTGAAAATATAAGATTTTTTTTTTTTTTTTTTTTTTAAGATAATAATAAACAAGAATTTTGAAAATTTCAGTAGACTTCAGAAATCTGCTGATCACGACCAATTTAAACATTGAAATTTATGATAAAGTTCAAAGAAGAAAATCATGATAGAACTTACTTCAATGGTGTTATTTTAGAAATGGAGTCTAATGAGATAAGGAAAGTTAATTTTAAGCAAGGTCTAGGTCTTGGAGAAAAGTACCTAAATTCTTTTAACTCAATAATAATTGTGCTTAAACACACACACACACACACACAGGGGGGGGGGGAAAGTACCCATAGACTGAAAATGTAAATAAATAAATTACTTGTCTTTACCTACATTTCTAAACTGTAATAAAAGTCGTAAATATATTATATAATTATTCTTATACTAGCAGGCTGTGCCCACTTCCTTTTAAAAAGACTTCCTTTTGAAAAGAAATTATTGAAAAATAATAATAATAAAAAGTTGCTATATTACAAATGTTGCTATACTATAAATTTTATATGTACATTTTTATTACATTATTTATACTCTTTATTTGCTTTCATCTATATCTTATGTAATGACAATCATTTTCAATGCATTTTAATATCAAAATTCTAATTTTAAAATGAAAAAAAAAAAAAAAAAAAAAAAAAAAAAATCTACAAAATTTTTAAATTTTAAAATTTGCGCAGTTTTTGGTCTCAGGCTGTATGAATTTCTGGGAGTGCACTGTAAAAAGAGAAATAATTTTATGACAGTGACGTGGTTATAAATTAGGCGTAAAAAATGACAAGTGAAAATTGTAATTCACCACGGGTTGGTGCACCTGAGACTGTGAGTCGTATCAACTGGTAAAAAGGGATGAACTGGACACTAATCTCCTTACGTAACTATACTCGGGGAAAGGATAACTTGATAGTGTGTATAAGCCTGTAGAAATTGCACATCCGCGAAAGAAATTAGTTCTTTACTATATTTAAGTGTATTAAACTTTTTCTCGATTTTTTTTTATTCTGGTAAACTGAAAAATGATTAACTATTTAAACTAAACATATTTATGTCAACATATGGAATTTTTTGTAATAGATAAGCATAAATTTTATATCAATGTATTGTTTCGCGAAGAAAGTCTGTTGGCGAAATATTGGCGGACGAGGGAATACCGGAAGCAACCTTTTAACCCCTATTGTGAGTGCGAAACAGTTTGGTGGGGCTAATAGATTAGTTTATTTTCGAAAATTTGAAGATAATTAATGCACAGTCCGTTTCTTTAATTTCACAACTATTAAAAATAGAGCAAAAATTTTGACGGATTTGAACTTTTGGGAAATTTTCACACCAGATTCACACCAAATATGTCAATGAAATATTCAAACTAACAGGAATAAGGAAAAATATTTTTCGACAAATACTTTTTCGTTATTATTATTACATTGATAATATAATTTCAATTCGCTTACGCATTGTTATATAAAATATTTTTATTTCCAATACAAACAACTAATAGTGTTTACATTAATTTATACTATGCACTATATACTAAAGATTTAACTTTTTTTTTTTTTTTTTTTTTTTTTTTTTGAACAAAACAATAAAAGAAAAACATACTTATCTTTAATAATAATAATAATAATTATCATATGCATATATATCAGACTTATAAATGTAAAATTTATATATAAATGGGAGACAGATCAATTATTTAAAGCCGAAATTACATAATTTGCAAGCATTACATTGTAAAACAAATTTTATTTTAATGGATATTTACTTAAAGAAATTTAATTGGGAAATAAATAGACTTTATGACAAATTGATCGATACCTTAGAGAGGAATTACAAAATTTTAAAGATATGTAGAGCAATTATGTAGGATTTTCTATATTGCAGTTTAAAATATTTACTTTTACAGATATCATTATAAAAAATTTTGATTAGAAAAAGCTTACATTGAATAGAATTATTACTTATAATTCTGTGGATTTAGTTGGTAAAATAATTTCATCAAGTGAATAAAAACTATATTATTTAACAAAAATAATAAATTAAATTAATTTAAATTAAATTAAAAATAAATAAATAAATAAATAAATAAAGGCTGATAGTGGTCAAGTGAATTCAAATGAAATTTAAATTCTGTCCTACACATAGTATAATTTTGTGAAAGTGGCCTATTTATTTATTGTGTATGCATGAAACTGTACTCCTGACACTGCCTGCTTTAATCAAGGTAGTCTACCGCTAAATTTTAACGACACAATTATTATTATTATTATTATTATTATTATTATTGGCTCTTTGAAAGAAATAGTTCTCTCGTCCTTACAAATCTATCTTTTAGAGATTTGAATTTAGAGCCAAAAGCCTCCTATATTCATAAAAATGCCTCGAAGTTCTTCCAAAAGCTACACAAAAGTCAAAAACTTTTATTTTCAGATATCTAAAATAATTCCAAATGGCTACAAAATTGGTATTCATTCAATTGCTAAGTTTTTCAATATCAAGTATGACGGAATTTTGTCTCATTTTCTGCAATTGCTCTACATAATTTACTACAATAGCTATTTTTCGATTTAAATATACAAATATCCTTTAAAAAATAGGAGGGGGTTCTTAACTTTGTAGCCCTTTGAAACGGTTACTATATAAATTTCTGAAAACTTCTGTTGCACATTATCTCTCAATTTTACCTTTAATATTTTTTAACTGTGCCAAAGGGAAAACAAAATCACAAAATAAAAAGATAAATCGTTTTTATTTAGTCTATGCTGTCGAAAAGAAATAGTCCTCAAAAAAAGTTTGAAACATTGTTTCTGAAAATTTTAAGATTGCTTTTAAATTTAATATCACATTAATATCAAAACATGCTTATCCATTCAATATATCAAAATAAATTGAAAAATGCGTGAAATGCCATGCTTTCATTCATATTCCAAAGAATTGAATAACGTAACATTTCCCTCTTTCTCATCTATAAAAATCTAAATCCAACCTCCTAAAAATGCTATGAAAATAAATGTTTCAACTAAGTTTTTTAAAATAGCAATCGCAAAGGTGTGTGTTTATCAGTATTAAATAAAGACATCAAGAAAAATCATATTTACAAGTAAATTAAAATTCGCTTCCCTTTCACATAAATTGTGAGTTTCTTAATTTTATTCAGAAATGAATTTATAAAAATTCTCATATTCACATTTAGCCTAAAATATCGGGAAACAGACAAAATGAATGTATAAACAAATTGTAAACAGAGATTGCCTTCAGCACATGAAAATTCACTATATTTATTTATTTATTTATTTATTTATTTATTTTAAATTAATACATTTTTAATTTTTTCATAAAAGCATTAAACTATTTCCACTTTCTCATTTTTTTACTGCTTTTAACATTTACTCATTAACCGGTAAATAATAATGCAAATTGAAAATCTGTTACGTTTTGTTCATTTAGAACTTTTTGTTCATTTTCTCCTCAGACGATACTGCCATTTAAAAATCACAGTTTAAATCTTATGACAAAATAATTTTTCTGCCAAAATATATTCGAAATATTTTAAAAGTATATTTTTAAATTAATAATAATAATAATAATAATCAGTTTCTCTTTAAAGAAAACAAAGACAAAAAATATACATACAGATACTATTTAATATAATTTTTTCCTTTTTCAAAATATTTAAGCATTAACCTTTTTTTTTTTTTTTTTTTTTTTTTTCTCTCTCAAGGTAAAATTTAGTACATTACTCAATTTGCAGTAATATGAATTTACAATAAATTGTAAGTAATGAATTTAGTGTAAATTCATTTCCAAAGAAACTAAAAAATGTACTCTGAAAAAATATTTTTACTTTAATCGAAAGAAAAAAAAAAAAAAAAAATTGCACTTCGGGAGTGCCGACAGAAGTGAAAACTATTATTACGATAAACTATTATTACGAACAATTACGTGTGTATTACTTGAATCGTCAGGAAATATTTTATTGTGCAGGAAATACTTTAAATAATGTGTTTTGTTTTTTTTATTAATATAAACTAATACTACAAAAATTATATTAAAATTTTATTTAATGCGCTAACTAATAGAGACAGTGTCCGGAGATGAGAGAAGTCGTGTAGAGCCGCACTAGATTGTAAAAACGTGAGAAAAATGGCGGCTTTGGCCTTTCTCATGGTTTTGTGAGGTCTAACTGCAACGTTTCCGTCTGCAATTTTTAAGAGACAATGGCTGGGGATGAGAGAAGTATTGTAAAGCCGCACCAAATTGTAAAAACGTGAGAAAAATGGCGGCTTTGGGCTTTTTCACGGTTTTGTGACGTCTAACTGCAATAGAGACAGTGTCCGGAGATGAGAGAAGTCGTGTAGAGCCGCACCAGATTGTAAAAACATGAGAAAAATGGCGGCTTTGGTCTTTCTCACGGTTTTGTGAGGTCTAACTGCAACGTTTCCGGCTGCAATCTTTAAGAGACAGTGTCCGGAGATGACAGAAGTCGTGTAGAGCCACACTAGATTGTAAAAACATGAGAAAAACGGCGGCTTTGGCCTTTCTCGCGGTTCTGTGAGGTCTAACTGCAATGTTTCCGGCTGCAATCTTTAAGAGACAGTGGCTGGAGATGAGAGAAGTCGTGTAAAGCCGCACCAGATTGTTAAAACGTGAGAAAAATGGCGGCTTTGGGCTTTCTCACGGTTTTGTGAGGTCTAACTGCAATAGAGACAGTGTCCGGAGATGAGAGAAGTCGTGTAGAACCGCACCAGATTGTAAAAGCGTGAGAAAAATGGCGGCTTTGGCCTTTCTCACGGTTCTGTGAGGTCTAACTGCAACGTTTCCGGCTGCAATCTTTAAGAGACAGTGGCTGGAGATGAGAGAAGTCGTCTAGAGCCGCACCAGATTGTAAAAGCGTGAGAAAAATGGCGGCTTTGGCCTTTCTCACGGTTCTGTGAGGTCTAACTGCAACGTTTCCGGATGCAATCTTTAAGAGACAGTGGCTGGAGCAGATTGTAAAAACGTGAGAAAAATGGCGGCCTTGACCTTTCTCACGGTTTGGTGAAGTCTAACTGGAATAGAGACAGTGTCCGGAGATGAGAGAAGTCGTGTAGAGCCGCACCAGATTGTAAAAACGTGAAAAAAATGGCGGCTCTGGCCTTTCTCACGGTTTTGTGAGGTATAACTCAACGTTTCCGGCTGCAATCTTTAATAGACAGTGTCCGGAGATGAGAGAAGTCGTGCAGAGCCGCACTAGATTGTAAAACAATATACAGTATATAATTATTAACACTTCACATTAGCAAGTTAATTGTATGATACATTATTTGTATCATACAAGGATGGAAAGCGTCAGCTGACGATGACGGGAGTTCAAGGATTTTTGTTCAGCCAAAAGTTTTCACTTCAAATGGAAAGCGTCAGCTGACGATGACGCGATTTCAATGGTTTTTGTTCACCCAAAAGTGCTCAACGCGCCTAAAGAAGTTTTCACTTCAAAAAAAACTTTCCCAAATCATCGCTAAATCGCCCGATATCGCAACCCAATTAACGCCAAGTGCGTAAAAAGGTCTCTGTAGCCTTTGCAATGCCCTCAAGTGTTGCGTTCCCCGAGTATAGTAAACGCCATTTCACTGAATTGAAATTTACTTTCTACTTGTTTTCCCCATAATTATAGGATAAATCCCTAAATAGCTGGAAAGGGAAGCTTGAATGGGAAAAGCAGGGGAGTAGGAAATTTTTTGTCGGCGAAACGGGGGTTACACCAAAAATTAGTAATCTGTTGAACTTGAACGACAATTCATCGTTTGTTATACTATTTCATTTTCTGAGTTTCGGTCCTGTCGTTCAAGTTAATGTATCGATAGCCTTTTTCGTTTTCCTCCAAGTGTGGCACATCTTGAACTATGATCGACTGCTCACTGATGTCTCCTGCTCATGTCGATCGATTGATATTGTTTTATAAATGTTGCCCCCTGAAAATTGAGCGCAATTTTTAAGAAAATTCTTTGCCATTTGCAGTAAAATGGGAAGCGCCATATACCCTTTTTCCATACGATCGTTGTAACGGAAAATTTAGAATTTTTATGTATAAAACTTATTTTTTTCCATGCATAAAAGCGTGTTTCGTGTGGAATATGGTATGAAAATCATTGTTTACAGGGCTATCCAAAAGAATTAGAATATAGTGGGATAAATATAGTGGACTTGTCTATAATTGAAAATTGCAGAAAGTGCATTTCAGGTTGTGCTGTGTGTTATTAATATAGAATTATGTTTAAGTTTGCAATGTGGTGTGTGCATAATTTATAGACGACATACAGAGCTACCATTAGTTAAGCTCAAACATTCTTTTCTATGGAATTTAATTGGGAGAAAAGTTTTACTATATCGCGAATATGTCAGGAAGTAGTTAATTTGGATTTGAAAAATTTTTTAAATTGTTTTTAATTCCTTGCTGTTAATTAAAATAAATAAATAAACAAATTAGTATATAAGGTATAATTTATGTTTTTTTTTAATATTTTCCGCTAATGCTGTCGCTAGGAATTGAGAAAAATTGTTTTATCAAACCCTTTATTGTGCAGCGCATTCTTAATAGCTGCTAGCAGTTATTTAAAAAAAATATGATCGTTTAAAACTTTCACGAAATTCTGTTATGAAGGTATTCGTATTATATCTTTTAAGGAAACCACCTAAAGGAAAAAACTTTTTTTTTTTTTTTTTTTTTTTTTTTTTTTTTTTTTAAATACTCAGTTCCGTAAAAGAAACTGTATTTAAATTTCTGATGCTACACCGTAAAATATATGTTTGCAATAAATCGACTATTTGAGATTTTCATTTGATTTCGCTTGATGAGACTTGATTTTCTTGAAACATTTTGTATTTATAAGAATCATAAAAATATCAGTAACTTTGTAACTACCTTTTCCATAGCACTGCATTTCAGAATTTCTTATTGGCTAATTTATCAACAAATCTCACAATTATGCTGTTTATTTTATTTCCCCCCCCCCTACAAGAATCTGCTTTCCCGTTGTATTTAGTAGCAACAATCTCTTTTGCTGTTCTGCACTGATGGCGGTACTCTTAGCGCTACCGAAACTGGAGTATGCTAATTTCATCTTTTAACTTGGCGTTTTTAACGCTTGTTAAATTCCCTTTACTATAATGTTTCGGTATCTTGACATGTATATCGTTCTATAACTTTTAATAAATATCCTAAATGTACTTTTACATCATTCTTAATACTCTGAATTTAAATGATGTATACGTACAATGGACCACTGAATACAACGAAAAATGCTATTAAGATCAGTATGTGGTTTTTGGAAAATGACCAAAAAGAAGAGGGATCTTTATCCCACCTCTCTTTAGGCATTATAAATGATGTGATAAGAAACAAGTATCAAGGCTGTCGGATAAAAACAAATCTTTATTTAAAAAAAAAACAGAAGAAAGAAAGAAAAAGAAAAAGAAAAAACAATCCTTATTACATAAAACGGACTAACAAGATTTTTTCCACAAGTTGCGAGTAACTTTCTATAACTTATCTGTCAAATGTATAAATATTTGAACTTAGTGAAGTAAGTATGGCAAAAGTTTTCAAATATTATATATTTTCATTTGCGGTAATATGTGCGTACTTTTTTAATTATGCATGATTTATCTGAATTTTAAATTATTTTAAAATCTGTGAAGATATAAAACTTTAAATTACCTCTAAAATGTGTCGGACAGGAGGTGTGACACGTTTAAATTCCAGTCGAGCTCAGTTTGTTAAAATGGTTCTTTATTCGTGCTAAATTTTATTGCTTTACTGAATAATCTCTTCTTAACAACTATGGTATTATTTATGCTACCACTTTTTAAAAACTGTTTAAAAAGATATATTTGCTGTTTATGTATTAATTCTTTAATTTTTTCTTGGTATGTTTCTACTTTTTGCCTTGTGTGTTTTAATTTCATCGTTTTGCTTTCTCACTATATTAGAACATGACATCACTTATATCTTTGACCTCTTGTAGCAGTAACTTTTGTATTACTTTTCACTTCAGGAAGTTCTTGTGGATTTTTTACGTTTAAAGAAGGTCGTGTAAGAGCACTTTTTATTTTCTGAACATCTCCATTTGTTTCCGCTTAGTAGATTTTGTTTGACATTTATTTTTCTTTTTAACATATTTGCCTTCTATATCTTTTTTTTTTTTTTTTTTTCCATTAGTTTAGCCCTTTTCTTTTTTTTTTTTTTCTAATGACTAATTTATAACGCTAGCAGCATAGACTTTTTTTTTTTTCTAATTTATTGTTCTTCTTTCAATGTTTCTTTTTGCCCAATGTTTCTTTTTGTTTGTTTCTTTTGTTTTTTATAATATTAACTTATGCTTAATAGCAGTTAAGATTTGAAATTCAACAAAATCGGTATTTTATGTTTCAAAACCAAATATAATAAGTCGTAAGTTATTTAATTTGTCTTAAGTTTATCACACTTGACAATAAAAACTCCGTAATTTATAAAGTAGAAGATAACATATTTTGTTCGATATAGAGCAAATAATTAGGCTGAAATATAACAAGCAACAATAACAACAACAGTAAAAAATAACAATAACAACAAACAATAAAGCTTTTACTTTTAAGAATTATATTTAAAATTTATTTTAATTCCATTATTTTACTTCATATTATTCACACGCATCCTTAATTTCTCTTAATCAATCTCGAATAAAATTAATTTTTGGCTTTATAAAAAAAATATAAATCCGTTATTATTATTATTATTATTATTATTATTATTATTTTGTCTTTTTCTCCACTAATTCTTTACTAATTTCATCATATTAATAATGCTATTTACATGTTCTATGTGCTTTTAATTTAGGTATATCGCAAGCAATTATTTTCTCTTTCGACTTGAAATATGGTATAATAACATAAGTTTTCATTTTCGGTTATTCTACATAAAAGTGTGAATGCTAGGGGAAAGTTGGATAAAACCGGGTAGGTGGATAAAACCGGGACACAGCAGTTTTAGCTTGATTAGTATTGCCATCTGTCGGAAAACGCTTGAAACTAGTCTCAAACAACCGCCATGTTATTTAGAGTTAAATGAAACGCAGTGTTGTTTCTTTGTTTGTCAACGCCGATGTTTCGAAAAATTCGAGTAGAAAAGTTTTGATTTTTACACCACCGATTTCACCCTGTAGTTTCTAATTGCTTAGAGATTTGTTTTAGGTAAGTACAACATTTGATAACACCTTTTTCAGCAGTTATTTTAAATTATTGAACCAGGTTTTGCATCATGTTCGAAATGTGCTAAGCCTTCTTTTCTGATTAATGGCGCTGTCGGATAAAACCGGGACCTTGGCAGTTGGACAAGACCGGATAATCCTAGATGACCATTTCTCACATGTCAAAAGTATTGAGCTAATAAATGCTGCAATAGAAAATCATGTTATCCTTTTATGCTTCCCTCCTCATACAACCCACCGTCTACAGCCGCTTGATGTGTCCCTAATGGCACCTTTAAGTGCCTTCTACGAACAGGAAGTGAGGAAGTGGCTAATCAACCATCCTGGTCGTGCTGTGACAATTTACCAAATTGGACATTTATTTAGAGATGCATATTTAAGGGCAGCGATTCCTCAGACAGCTATCAAGGGGTTTGAGAAGACAGGGATCTACCCATTCAACAATGATGTATTTCCAGATCACCTCTTTGCACCCTCTGATACAACTGAAAGACCAATGGAGATTGAGGATAATCTTTTATCTGAACAACCTCAAGTTGAATCAACAATCATCGATAACCCTTTGCCTGAACAACCTCAAGTTGAATCAATAATCACTGACAATCCCTTGGCTAAACAATCTGAAGTTCAAGTGTGTTCGGAAACTGCGATTTCTTCGCAAACAAATGATCGCAAAAAGGCTGAGATACTAAAAGTCGATGATCAGCAACCTTCAACTTCTACACATGGTCCAGGTAAGGCTATCGTGTCTTCTTTCTCAGTATCCCCAAGAGAAATAAGGCCTCATTCAGAGCAAAAAAGAGCCAAGAATTGTGAAGAAGCCCGACAAGCGGCGAGGGAAGACAGTAATTCTTACTTCTTCACCTTATAAGTTAGAGCTGGAGCTTGAAGAACAAGGAAAAACTAAGAAAAAAGAAAAGAAAACCTTAAAACAGAAACTGTTTAAGGTCCCTAAGCAAAAAACTGTCCAAACACGGAAGAAAAAGAAGTTCAGCATTAAAACAGATTCCTTGTCATCAGATGAAGACGAGGAGGAAAGTGACGAAGCCTGTATCTCTTGTAATGAATTGTATTCCAAGTCAAAATCTCTGGAAGGTTGGATACAGTGTCTCCACTGTAAAGGTTGGGCACACGAAGCCTGTAGCAATGCAGAGGAGCATGATCAACATTTTATTTGTGATTTCTGTTCTTAAAATTTCTTACAAATCTGATCAATTAACTGAATTCACGATAAATTACAAATATATTTAATTCAAACTTACTTATGTTCCGTTATTTTTTGACCCACCTATATTCCTCAGTATAGGAGGGTCATTGTACCAATTTATTGTTATAAATAAATATTTCAGTAGTAAGAAAACAACATTTTTTAAATGTTTCTAAACATACCCGGTTTTATCCAACCTGGTTGGATAAAACCGGGTACTTTTATACTTCCAAAAAAAAATTATTTACCCTCCAAAATAATGTTCTTCCACATTGCAAAATATTTATTTCTGTAACTAAAGAACTAATTTATCATTCAAATAGAAATTTAAGCAATTTTATTCACTTAACTGCTTCGGAAAAAAAAAAAAAAACTTTGGGACCCGGTTTTGTCCAACTTTCCCCTACATGATATTCAACATGTCATTTGTTAAAATAGTAAAAACGAATTAACATAGCTGCGAACGACTTGAAACACCTGTATGGTAAGTACTTACGTTGCGACTCAGCCATCTATTATTATCTTGCAGTTGCAGCGTATAACTCGCCTTTAAAGAATTTTTTTTTAGTCTTTAAATTAACGGAATTGCGAAAACTTTTTGAATTCCGAAGCATTGTTAGTACCCACTTTTTTCTCGCAGCATACTTTTTGAAGAGTAATTTTCTTCCTATTTAATCATTATTACATATTAGAGAAAATTATTCTGCAAAGAAAGTGGTGTGAAAAATTGTCAGGTATTAACAGTGCTAGGGAATAAAATAAAAAGTTGGCATCTCTGAATTAAGAAAATAAATCAAGCTTTTTAACAAATTTGATTTTAAAAATATACTTTCATATTTTGATTACGATATAGTAACATTTGTTTGCAAAAAAAAAAAAAAAAAAAAGAAAACATAACCCTTTATTGCATTGTTTAAGAGTTGAATTACACGTTCCTTTCGCATTAATTATATGGAATTATTTTATTCTTTTAAAACATATTTTATAATCACCTTTGCAGATTTTTATTCCACAATCTAACATTTTTTTTTTCTTTTTTTCTTTTCATGATATTATCTCAGATGAATTTTAAAAATACATGATAAATTTAGCGCAATGACAAATAGAAGTTTTATAAATTAAAATCTACTTTCCATAACTATCTGCTGTAAAGAAAACTATTTTTAAAATGTCAATTTGTTAAAAAAAAAAAAAAAAAAAAAAAAAAAGGAGAGAGAGATGTTAGCAAAGAGGTATTAAAAGGCATCATGGCTTAATTTGAAAATCCCACTATAATAGAAACTTAATGACACAATATGTAAAAAATTATTACTGATGTTTTGAATACATTTGATTTATTTAATGTAATTTTAGATAGAAGTTTCGTAAATGAAATGAGTCTATTTTGCTTAGATGTATTTGTTAAGACGGGAAATCATTCCAATGCATCGATTCATATTTAATGACAAACTCATAAACGAAACAGTAATGAAAGAAATTCATATATTTAAGGATTAATTTTAAATTATCAAATGAAACCTTAATATCAAATATTTAGTTTTTTTACATTTTCTTAATATTACCTTTGGTGGCTTTTAAGTATATTAAGTGTATTTAATGTAATGACTGGTTAGTTCTGCAAGTTAAATGAGTCGCTTTACTTAGGTGCTTCTTCTTGAAAGCTAAATAATTTTAATGCACCAATTAGAGCTAAATGAAAAAATAAAATATAAAATAAAATAAAATAAATAAAGAGATGAGAAAGGTAAGAAGATCATTCACTGAAGAATATTTAATTTCTAGAATAATTTTGTAAGTTAAATCAGTTTCTATGCTTATAAGAAATGTCTCCTTAAGGCGCAGGCTCAGAATATTTTTAAAAAGAAACCTATTGATACTACTACTTACTTTCGTAACATAAGATCTGTCAAATTTATCGGCGGAATCCTCGGAGATAAAATACATTTGCAAATTTTGCGCGAAAAACCAAACACACCCTATATACATTATACAAGGCCCCAGGAATTTGAAAAAAAGCTGGTCGTTCTGGTAGCCAGTAAAAAGAAAAGCCTTTTTTTTTTTTTTCTTTTGAAGAATAGAGCCCCAGGATTCATCGCTAAAGACGATCTGGTTTCATTTGGTTGCAATCCAACCCCGTCGAGCGCGACACCACTCTAAACGGAGGAGAAGGGTATTATTGGCTGCATACGTAATGGGCGCAGCTAGAGCCCCTATAATACATTATAGGTGTCTTAAGCGCAGTTTCCACTGCGGTTGGTTGGAGATTGATTCGAGCGGCGCTATTCAGAATCCTTTGATGTGGTCAAGCGGTTGGAGGTGGTTCGATGGGTTGGTTCGACGAGAGGTCCCTGGCTCTAACCCCCAGCTGAGATAATTGAGGGGCCAGTGGCAGATCTTTGTCAATTTTGCATCCTTTCCTTAGAAGTAACTGCGCAATCTGATAAAAAAAAGGTTACAACTGATGACAAGACATTTGGCTCTTTGTGTCGGAAGTGTGATTAATGGTTTTTTGAACCTCGAAGCTTCAACCCTAGTGGAAACCAGCCTGTAGGCGCAGCGATAGCACATGTCCTTCCGCCAGGCGCCTTGAGATGGTACTTACAGACACAGGAACAGGTTGTGTAGGTGCTGCATGGCTAGATGCACTGTTAAAAATTTCAACAGAAAACTCTGAGTAATCTGTTATCTTAAGTCTTACGTAAAATTACAGATAAAAAAAAAGCGGAGATGTTAAAAAACTTATTTTATACATTCGTTTTAATAACTAATATTAATTTAATTAATTATGTGTGAGAACATATATCGGACTTAGAATGCTTTTTCTAAAGTAGAAACAGTCATTTTAATTTTAATAAAAAAAATAAATAATAAAATTAGGTAAGAATACAGAATAAAGATTGATAATCTCGATTATTCACTTTTAGCTAAGAATTGCTATAAATTTACAGAGAATCTAGATAAATATTTACATTAAATTTACAGAAATTTTTAACAGTGTTGCGGACAGTGAGACAATTGGCGCTATGCGTGTGTTTCGTATGATGTAACGGTTTTTTAGATTATTGGTCTGTTGAGCGCGTCCTGAGCATGGTCGCCGTGTAAGCGACCTCTCTCTTATCCACTAGTCCAACACCTCCTCACAGTAAAGTCAGAACGGCCTAGTTGGCTGACTACTCCCCGAGCTGATTACCCGGATTGCATCATACCGATGATTCTTCTCTTCTCGAACTCTGACAGCCACTTGTAATTGTCTTCGTAACGGCATTTCTATTTAAAAAGCGTCCCTCTGTAACAGATTATGTACACCAAACAAGCTCTGCTTACCTGTTTTATACTCCAAGAAGAACAAAGTTCAACGTCTTCTGGTTGCTATTATGCAATGCGCAATCACGCTGCATTTTTAACCATTTGCATATCTGCCTTCACATACTTTCATGCCAAGTTTCATTACGGCCGAACAATTACTTCTTCGTGCGCAAATTTTCATGGTAATGAGTGTATTTCATTCTATTTAGTACAATCTGAAGATGTTGAAATGTGGCAACGAGATATTTTGGCCATAGGTTTATGTGTATGAATATTTTTGAATATTTTTACACGAAATATTTGCCCGATTTCATTAAAAAGTTTCAGAAACTATCCCTATACGATAGAGATTTATCTTAGAGTTTTCACTCCCTGATAAAGATTTTTTTCTGAGTTTGATAACAGACTCACACACAGATAGACCATCTGCTAAAAACTTGAATTCGGGGTCAATTTGAAAATTTCCAAAACAAATTTTTCTTTACCATATGCAAATTAGATAAGGAAAAATAAAGTAAAGAAATTAAAAAAAAAAAAAAAAAAAAAAAGAAATAGAAAATAAAATAAAAGGGGGAGGGAGGAGGAGGAGGAGAAAAGAGATAAACATATGTTTGAACTTATATCTGAATTATGATGAACTAAATCATAAATATATATTTTTGCCTTCATTCTGACATTTTTTTAAAGAATAAAACAAATTTACAATGGAATTAATAATTTAATTTGCTGTCTATCAGAATATTTTTTTATTTATTTATTTATTTATTTTTGTAATTTCCTGACGCAAATGTTTGTTCATTTGTGAATCAACTCTGAAATAAAATTAAGAAAATATTTGTTTATATTTCACAAATACTTAATGTAACTGGTAATTTTCAATAAGATATTTACACACAAATCTGTGCTAGCGATTACTCTGACGATGCATTAATTTCCTTTCAACCTTATTCTGTTTTATCCTGTTCTGTCTAATAAGTTAAAAGTGTAATGATGTGAATAAATGATTTTGGGTGCTAAATAAATTCAAAGACTTTTGAAAGTAGATAAGATTTTAAAGCGAAAATTAAAATATTTTTACGAAAAGCAACACTTTTCATTTGACTTTTGAAATATTTTAACGTGTTTAATTAAAAGCTTAGACTCAGTCGGAAAAGCCCTAGAACAGCTCAAGAATAAAAAATAAATATTAGTAATGTATGTATGTCTTTTGCGGGATCATTCTATTTTCATATAATCTTTTGTTTAAAATTACGAACTCATTTTTAATTTGAGCAAAATAATATTCAAATTTATTTATACATTTATGTAGGTGATATAGGAGTTTTAATTACTTCTAGGAAAATACCCAGGTAACTTGATAAAATTTATTCTGCATATTAAATATCGTTATGTATATAATATTGTAAATTACAGCCACTAATGTTAATTGTTTTGTTTCAGGGAGACATGTATTGAAAACATTCACATTCATCACATCCAGCGAGGAGATATCGTAAAATTTTAATTATTACTAGGAAATATACGAGATTATAGGATAAAATTTATTCGACACTTCAATTGATTCCTATGTGCATAAGATTTTAAATTACAGCTATTCATGTTGATTTGTTTGGTTTTAAAAACTGCTGATTGAAGTAAACCCATATCCGACGATGGGGTATCATAATGTTTTAATTATTAGTTTATTACTAATAAGTAACCGCCATATCTATAAAGAACTTATTCTGAAATTCAATTAATCATCATGTACAGTCGGGGGGAAAAAATGCAACACCCGCTGTAATTTCGTTATTTATTGACACAGGAACACCTAATAGACATAATTCAACAGGAAATTAAATGCACTTTCTGAAAATGTCGTCGAATTTTGAATAAGGGGTCATCTACATATTGAAATGAGCGCCAACTTTGATTTTTTCTATAGCAACACCCAATTCTGACTTCATGGCTTCATATTCGAATTTCTGAGAGTCTGGCAGTGCGGAAAAGTATACTATTTGTATAATTTATCTTTAGTATTTATAGAGTTATAATCAAAAATGTGTTAGGGGGTTATCTCTAAATGTAGGAAAATAAAATTCAGATCCTATAAGAAATATGATGTCAAATTATGTCCATGTTTTTTTTTTTTTTTTTTTTGGATAGTTTTATAATTTTTATATAAAGAAATTGTCAAGCAAAAAAAAAGGTAAAATAAAGTTTTAGGCTTGGTTAACATAGCAAAATAAAGTTTAGGCTGTTGCATAAAAAGCATTGTTTACATATGGAAAAATTGTCTTTTTATTATGCATAAAATTGGATAAACATACTATAATGTTTAAAGCCCTATTACTCACCTTTAATACAGAGCTTATTTTCTGAGGTATTGTTTACATTTCTCCAGGAGAGCACGATCAACAGAAGTTCGTATTTACCGGCATCCACGCAACACTTGCAAGCCTTGTCTATCTGGAGTAGTATCCATCGCCGCTAATAGATGGCGTGGCGTTCAGCTGTTGCCGCGAGTTTTCATTGGCCAGGTGTTGAGGTCCGCCAGGCTCTATTTATGGACAAGGAGGTGAACAAGGAAATAAGGGGTTTAACACGAATACTCGATGTCACATTTACTTTTCTTTCTTTTTTTTTTTTTTTTTTCGGTATTGTTTTGTTTTAAAGAACGATGAAGGCGGGGCTTGTCTTCTTTAGGAAAAAAAGGAATTCTTGATGACTAATGACTAAAATTCATAATTTTTGTTTCATCTTTTTTTTTTTTTTTTTTTTGTTTGTTTGACGTTCTTGTTATATAATTTGACTCGTAAGTAAAAAAGAATATTTTGTTTAATTTTCTTTGTTATTTTTTTAAGATTTGATTCATTATCTCATGCAAAACTATATAAGAGACGGCCCCCTAAACCACTCGAAAAGAAAGATTTATTTCTATCTCGAAAACTAATAACTGGAATGAGCTGCAAATTAGCACACCCATATTTTTCACCATTAGGATTCATTTTATGTAAAAATTAATATAGGTCATATTTCATAATTTTTATAAATATGAATTTATTAATATTTTTCAGAATTAAAAATATTTTTCAGAATCAGAAGTAATGATGGATTATGTTTGGGTTTCTTCACTGTATCTTATAAAAAAAAATTATATCGATCAAGTTATTTTTTGTGAAGATATTAATAAAAGTTTGAAATATGAATTTAACATTAGCACCTTCAAACTTTGAACGCTTATAACTCTGTGAAAAAATAAATAAAATATACAACCAATATACATTTCGCGTTGTCGCGATCCCAGGAATTCAAATATAAAATAAAAATAGGGCATTACCATTGAAAAAATCAAAGTTGGTGTGCGTTTTAATATGTAGACGACCCTCAATTCAAAATTTCACTTCATTTTCTGAAACTACTCACAATTCCCCGTCGAATGATACCTATTACATTTTTCTACATCGATTAGCAACGAAGTTACGTTGAGTGTTGGGTTTTTTTTTTTCCCGACTATGCATAATGTTGTAAATAATAGCTAATAGTTTTGATTTTTTTTTTTTTTTTTTTTTTTTTTTTTTTTTGGTTACAGGAATTCCTATATTAAAGTAACCCACACTGCCCTTATCTAAAGTGACAGCTTTAGAAAAGTTGGGAAACAATGGGGAAAATGTTTAACTCTTAATGGTGACCATGTAGAAAAATCTTAGGAATAACTTTACTGTATTTTACAAGCGGTAACACTTCGAATAAAAAACATCGTTGAATAAATTATACTTATTAAACCCCATATTATTTTAATTTAATTTAACAACAATAGAATTTTATGTGTAGAGGTTTAAAATTTTGTAAAATATAAACAAATATATTAAAACCTCAGACTGTAATGTTTTGAAAACGATTTCTTTTTATAAACTGTTATTTGAAAGAAAATAAAAATACATATGAATATGAAAACCAAAAAAGTTTTGTTTTATATCCAGGTATAGGTAAAAATATTAACGAAGAGAATTTTAAACCGAAAGATATTAAAAAAAAAAAAAACAGCTATTTACAAATTGTGCAAAATTAGTTAGAAATTCGCTTTCTTAGCTACAAGTTTTTCTTAAGCTATAAGTTATTCTTCGCTGCAAGCTCATCTTAATGTTTATCATTTAATTAAATGAACGAGCTTTAAATAAAAAGTAACATTTTTATTTGCATATTTAATTATTTATTTTTTAACCAAATTATTTTTGCTCTTAAAAATGTATTTTATTAAGTATTTCAAACATAATTCCACGCAAATAAGATAACGTCACTTACGATTTATGCATATTTGTTATGTTAAATATAAAATTTTTCTAATAAGTTTATTTAAATTTCACTAATAAACGTTTTAAAATTACGCAATTTTTGTAATTAATTTCACTATTTTAAGCTTTTTTGAACAAAAATGTAGATAACATATTTAATTAAACAATAGTAATTAAAATAAGTATTTTCATCTGTTATTTATTGAAATTTGATATATTTAAATTATTTCACTTAATGAAATTGAAATAGACTCATACTAGATGTAAAATAAAAGTAAGAGTGACTAGCCTTTCTCACTTAATATGATTTTCAGAAAAATCTCATAAATAAAAACACTTACTGAAAAAAAATATTTATTTATTTATTTTGTGTTTCAAAAAAAGAGATTTAAATTTTTGATATTCGCATTATAATTTCAATTAAACAAAATATTTTTCCCCCGCTGCTAAATTAATAAATTAATAAATTATTAAATGAAATTATCCTATATATTAAAACACGAAGGTATTTCTTTAAGACAAAAATCGCATGATCTGGGCATGCGCTTTCTTTAGAGGACTCTAGTGACCAATCGGTGAGGGGGCTTTTCGGATACCTAGATGCAGGCGACCTCTGAAACCTGAACCCACGGACCAATCAGAATAAGAATTTGACTTATGCCTTCTGTAGTATCGTGGCTTGGTTTACGGTGATGGTGATCAGTGAGGGTAATTTGTAAATATTGGGTTAGATTTTCACAATTTTCTATTTTTTAAAAAGAGCAAGATGTGTATGCATTATTATTATTATTATTATTATTATTAACTTATTTCTTTTACTTAGTTAAAGTTTATACTTTGAATTCTAGAGTATTGTAATAGTATTGAAAGATGTGTTCCTTTCCTGTTAACATTTGTATACGTTTATATGAAATGTTAGTGTTAAAATTTTAACCTTCTTACTACTTTGTATGTATTTATACGAAATATTACTATTAGTATTTTTTAATGTTTTGTGTGCATATACTATATTCAAAATGTTAGATTATTACAATTTGTGCGAAATTGCACCTGATGAAAATTGCATCGAGCTTTATCAATATTTCTGTATTGCACCGAAAATAAGTATTTTTATTTCTAGTCATTGTATTAAAACTGTATCTTGATATAAGGAAAACGAGACGACGAAGATGATTTTTATTTTCATTGACAGATGGCGCCACTACCAATAACCAATGATGGAATGCAAAATGATTTATTTTAAGGCATTTTAAAATGTCTTATTTTAAAACATGTTCCTTCTTTAAGACACTTTATATCAGTTCATTTGCCCCATCAGTTTATTAAGATACAAAAGTGTCTTAAATTAAGATGTCTATTATGTTTGAGCTTCATATTCAGACATTTACGTGTCTGAAATGTATTTTCAGATAATTTTTTGCCTTACTTTAAGACACCTTTATTTGCAGTGTTGGTATGTCATTTTTTATGTCTTAGAGTGTACTTTAAAAGCTATTATACAACCTTCCCGTAAACAGCAGAATATGATATGGCAGAATAATAGCGTCACCTTGATGGCAATATATGCCAAAAGTGTAATCAGCACCAATTCATTGTGCAATGAATTGTAGAATATCGAAGAATTCTGCGGATTCCTTCATGAGATATAGTGCCACAAAATTTTGCTCACACACGTACCAATGGACATAGACAAATAAACATTTTATAAAAATTATCAAATCGTGTTCAGGACACTTCAAACATGTAAAACCATCGGAAATTGAATTGTGAATTGCAATTTTTGAGTCTGGGGCAAGCATTAAAAGTCACATGATGTTGAAGCGAATCGCACATGCATTTCATACTTTGCCAGTTCACCATTTGTCATTATTAGAGTGCCTAGGAAATGTACAAAATGTTAATTGTTCCATATACTGTTGGACAGTTTTTGGCATTCCGTTAAATGTCTAGATATTGTATAAATTACCGACTTTCATACACTGCCAGTAATATATAAATATACAGTGCGCGTCATATGTTTAAACGCAGCAACAATTTTTAAATTACATTTTAAATATTGATTTTATTCCATTATACTATTTACGCGTTAAAATCTTTTTTAAAAACCATATTAAAAAATCCAATTTTGAATTCTGTTTCAAACCATGGAGTTTAAAATTGCTAAAGAAAAAAAAAAACTGTGCCAAAAGTTAAAGCACAAACTTTTTATATGCAAATTTTACAAAATGTCATAAGCAGCTGCGCTTGCTAGCTACTTTTGTGTTTATAAAGATTATAAGTATATATATATATATATATATATATGTATATATATATATATTACGTTAATACAAAATGGCTGAAGTTTAAAGAATTTTTATATAAGAAGGCATCAAAAATCGGATATATCAAAGGAACACGTAAGTTCATTTCTGAAATTACAGCTGCATTTGTTGAAAATGTATTTGAATCTATTATTTATTTTATGAATATTATTATTATTACTATTGGAAGACAACGTTTTTTAAAAAATAAGATACGCGGTCTTCTTTGATCGAGAGCTCGCGTTTATTAAAATTTTTGGAATAAATAATTTTTCTGGTTTTGAGTAGCAGCTTTTTTTCCATTGGGAATAAAGATTTTGTATTTTTCAAATGGTTTTCTCAAGAACTGCTAGGAAATGCTGTTGCCGAGCGAAAATTGTTGCCAAGCAAGAAGAAAAAGAAAAAGAATATTAAAGGGCATTGTAAAGAATGTAAATAGATAAAGAATTTGAATTTGAAAAAATGAAACCTGAAGCCGAGAAAGAAATCAAGCTCCCTAGAAGGTCGTAGACGAGGTGAGTCTGTTCCATTAAATTCTTTACCTTATTTAAGCAATTCAAAAGTAAAGTTTACGTTGCCAAGATTGGAATTTAGACAATTTGGCGATGACTTAAAAGATTGGCTTCCTTTTTGGAGTCAATTTGAGCAGGTGCATAAAGATGAAGATATCACACCGGAAGATAAATTTCGGTAGTATTTAGTGTAAGCCACGGGTGCTGGTTCCTGTGCAAGAGAAGTAGTTGAAAGTTTTCCGCCAACTGGCGCCAAGTACTAAAAAGCTATTGATAGTTTAAAATCTCGCTTCGGCAGAGAGGATCTTTTAGTCGAAGTATACGTTAGATAGTTGCTAAAATTATCTCTGTTCAAATTAAGGAAATGTTTTCATTAACCTCTCTATATGACAAACTCGAATTGTATTTACGTGCATTGGAAACATAAGATGTAACCACGGATAAATGTGCATCTATATTGTATCCTATGGTTGAATCTTGTTTTCCAGCTGGTTTTTTGAAGACTTGGAATCGTAGTAACATTTCTCATTATAACATTGACGCTAAAGAAAAGTTAAATAACTTAATGCAATTTCTCAATAAGGAAGTCGAAGGCGAAGAAAGGATATCTTTGGCTGTAGCCGGTTTCGGTTTAGGAAAGGGCCAAGAGAACAAACCTTTCAAAAGGAAGGAATGCAATTTTGAAAATTTGAAAAGTAAAGTACCTACAGCTGCAGTTTTATTAACAGCCACTTCAAATAGAGAGGTGAAGAAATCTTGCGCTTATTGTGATGGCAAACATTCAAGTTCAGATTGTTACAGCTTCGGTTTTATTAACGGCCACTTCAGATAGAGAGGTAAAGAAATCTTGCGCTTTTTGTGATGGCAAACATTCAAGTTCAGAATGTTTTTCAGCTCAGAAAAGGAGTTTAGAGGAGAAACAAAAAATAATTAAAGATAAACGTTGTTGCTTTGCCTTTTTATCGCCAACTCATACTGTTAAGAAATGTCGAGCAGTTCTAAAGTGCGTGATCTGTTCTAAAAAGCGTTTACCTCTAATGTGGGATGTATTTGAGTCACAAAAAGAAAAAGAATGTAGAAAAAAAGAAGAAAAACCCACAGAAAATGATGTTAATATGTCCAATTTTAACAAACGAAGTCCAAAGATATTTCTTCAAACCGCGAAAGTCAAATTGATCTCTGGCAATAAACAGAAAACTCTGATATTGCTCTTTTCATTCCGCATTGCATAAGTCATATATTATGGAAATCGTAGCCAAAAAATGAATTATATACCCATTCGCCAAGAGAAAATGTTTCATTCCCTTTTTGGTTGCATTATCACTAACGAGGTCAACCATAATTGCTATAAAATGACATTGAAACATTTGAAAGAAAATTTTGGCTGCAATTTTGAAGTTTTTGATCAGTCTACAATATGTGAAAATATTAGACCGGTTTTTAAAGGCCCTTGGATAAAGGAGTTAGAAGAAAAGGGGATTAATTTAACGGACATTGTCGACAGATGTGAAGCAATCGATATTCTCGTTGGAGCTGACGTCATGAGAAAAATGTTGACAGGAAAAAGAAAGGTCTTATCGTCGGGTCTCGTGGTTTTAGAAACGTATTTAGGTTGGACCTTGATGGGAAAAGTACCACATGAAAAACTTCGGAAGAAAATTTGTCGATGTCATTGTTATCGCTATATGTAAATGACGCTGAAATCTCAAACCTATAGAAGTTGGATTTGATTGGAATCTATGATCCTGTCGATAAGAAGTCAAAGTACGAGATTGATCTTCAGACTAAAGAGCATTTTTTAGAAACCGTGGCAATTAATAAAAAAGGCAGATATGAAGTTTGTTTCCCGTGGGCTGATGATGTCGCCTTTACCCGACAACTTAAGTTTGACGAAGAAGCGGGTCGAATACACTACAGCAAAGCTAATAGCGATGAACATGTATGAAAAATATGAAGATGTTCTTCTGAACTGGATTAATGAAGGAATAATTGAGGAAGTTCCAAAGAATGAAGTAAACTCTTATGACAATTACTTACCTCAACGTGCTGTAATAAAACCTAGTAGCAGCACAACTCCAATTCGCTCAGTGTTTGATGCTTCAGTTAGATTAGCAAATTATCCTTCTTTAAACCACTGCTTGGAATGTGGTGTTAACCAGATGGAACTTATCCCAGATATTTTACTTCGATTCAGAGAAAAAGAATTTGGCGTTATCGCCGACATTAAGAAAGCTTTTTTGCAAATAAGCATTCGTAAAGAGGACAGAGAATTTCTTGCGTTTTTATGATGGGAAAACCTAGAAGGAAAGAAACCAAAAGTTTTTCGCCACACAAGAGTTGATTTTGGTGTTAAATGCAGTCCTTTCCTTTTGGCTGCGGTAATTGAGCATCATATTCGGCATTGTAACGGATTTGAAGAGTCTTTAAAGAAAGGCTTTTAGAGTGTTTCTATGTAGACAAAGTCTTTATCAGCGTTAACAGCAAAGAAGAATTAGATAAGATTATCATTAATTCTAAAGCTTTAATAGCTAAAGGTTTTTTTTATCTTAGAGAATGGGAATGGTATGGCGACTATAAGGGAGACTAGCTCTAAGAAAGAGACTCAAGTATTAGGTCTTATCTGGAATAAAGAGCTGGACACCTTGAAAATTAGCATGAAAATTAACACAACATTAATATGAAAAAAGGAACTAAAATAAGTATGCTGTCTGAAGTATACAAAGTATTTGATCCTATTCACTTCACCTCACCAGTCATGCTTTGTCCAAAAATATTATTACAAAAGGCATAGAAATTAGGAACGAGTTGGGATAAAGAGATAACTGGTGAGCTTCGAGCTTCATAAAGAGTTTATGCGGTGGTTTCAAGAACTGAAGTATTTGACTGACATACAGATCTCTAGATTTATTCGAGTGTCTTCTGTATATTTAAGTAACTGCACTATTCACACGTTTGTTGACGGAAACAAAGATGCCTATGGAACAGTTACATTCCTTAGAGTAGAGGATGATAATCAAGTTGAGTCATATTTGCTTGCGGCAAAGTCTCGAGTGGCTCCGTTAAGAAGTGTAACTATTCCTAGAACGGAGCTTCTAGCTGCTGTAATTGGAGCGAGACTAACGAATTCGGTTATTGAAGCTCTTGGTTGGAGAAATGTTATGACATATTACTGGAGTGATTCTACAAATGTTCTTGCATGGATACAGCGAGAAGAAAATTGGTCAGTTTTTTGTTAGAAATAGAGTGCAAGAGATCATAAAACTGAATGATCCTTCATCATGGAGACAAATAACGGGGGAGAAGAATGCTGCAGACTTGCCCCCCAGAGGATGCAAAGCGAAGCAACTAGTCTCATCAAAATGGTGGGAGGGTCCACAATGGATGAAATATATTTCTGAATTTCAAACAATGATGAATTTCTCCAATCGCAATTGGAATGAGGAAGAGATTGAAAATGAAAAGGAAAAGGCTAAGAAAACTTGTATACTGACAAATACTGAAGCCATTGGTGATGAACACTGGTACTATAGATACTTTTCTAGCTATGATAGAATCATTCGTCTTGTTGCATGGATCCTTCGTTTCAAGCACAACTGCAAGAATTTAAATAGGAGGAAGCATGGTGAATTGACAGCCTCAGAATTTCATAAAGCAGAAATGAAGGTTTTACTTCTGATTCAGAATGAGTCTTTTCCTCCAGAAGAAGAAAAGAGATTGAAAACTTTCTAAACATTTAAAGACGAACTTGGTGTCATTCGTTTAAAAACCAAAATTATTTATTGAAAAGACAGTGAAGATTTTCTTAAACCTATTAGTCTTCCATCAAAACATGAAGTGGTAAAACGGCTAATTTATAAAGGAAATGTTAAGAACTGTCATGCTGGTGTCCAGATACCATTAAATAAACTTCGAGAAAAGTATTGAATCCTAAGCGGAAGAAAGGCGGTGAAAAATGTTATAGCACCCTGCACTGCATGCAAAAGTTTTCGGTCAAAGAACTTAGAAGTAATTAGTCTTCTACTTCCAGAAAACAGAGTTAAAGATGCTGCAGTTTTTCAGATAATTGGTGTTGATATGACTGGACCATTATTTTTCAAGGTTAACAAGAAAAGCTGAGTTTTAATTTTTACTTGCACAGTATACAGAACAATTCCTTTGGAGCTTGTTACTGATGTTTCAACAGATGCGTTCTTAATGGCATTTAGAAGATTTACAGTTCGCAGAAGAAGATGCTCTACTGTTTACTGTGACAATGGTTCAAATTTGGTCAGAGCAGCCAACTATTTCAAGAAACTAGACTGGGAACGTATACGAAATCATGGAGTTGTCAACTCTATTGATTGGAAGTTCAACCCCCCCCCCCCAACTGCTGCTTGGTGGGGCGGATGATGGGAGAATTAGTTCGAATTTTAAAATATCTCTTGAAAAGAGTATTAGGACTGGCACGTCTCGATTACGAAGAAATGATGACGGTTTTAACTGAATGTGAGAGGGTAGTCAACTCAAGCCCTATTGCTTACATCTGTGAAGAGGGTGCTGTAAAACCTATTTCGCCATCGATGTTCATCCAAGTTGTGCATCAATGCAGTTTTCCTGATATGGATGCTGTTGAGCAACATTTTTTGTGTAAAAGGCTCCAATACAGATAAACCATTCTTAGAGATTTACGAAGCCGTTTTAGGTATGAGTATCTTGGGGCTCTTATTCAATGAAAAACCAAAAAGCCAGCCAAACATACCGTTACTGTTGGCGAAATTGTTATGGTGGGAGCCGATAATAAAAAAAAAATAATCTACTGGCCTTTAGTTCGTATCACTGAGGTTATACCAGGCAAAGACCGAAAAGTACGACTTGTTAAACTGCAAACTTCCCAAAAGGAATTCTTACGCCCGATTCAAAGAGTTTATCCCCTAGAGATAACATACTCTGATGATTTGTTCACACCGATGACTCTCAATAAAGTTAAAGAATCAAATGACATTTCCAAAGTTTCGGACAGTACTACTAGTGAGCAAATGAAGTTTAGTAGAGTTGGCAGAAGATTTAAACTGCCGGAAAGACTGAACTTGTAGATTATATAAGAAATTGTTGATCATTCTACTATTTATTTTATTTTCTCATTTTTATGTTTAGTTTAAAACTAATGTTGCCATCTTTGTATCAGATTTGTTTTGACTGATAGTTTTCATGTTTTGATTATTATTTATAACCAAAAGGTGGGAGGATGTTGAAAATGTATTTGAATCTATTATTTACTTTATGAATATTATTATTATTATTATTATTGGATGGCAACGTTAGTTAAAAATAAGATACGGGGTCTCGTTTGATTGAGAGCTCGCGTTTATTAAAATTTTTGGAATAAGTAATTTTTCTGGTTTTGAGTAGCAGCTTTTTTCCATTGGGAATAAAGATTTTGTATCTTTCAAAAGGTTTTCTTTTTGTAAATAATATTCAACGTAACTGTGTTCTTTTTTACTGTTATTTGAGTTTTTAGAAAAGCGCAGTACATGTTATTCAATTGAGTAACCACTTTGAAGATAAAAGTATGAATATTTAATTTACTGGCGTCCGTAGATAATACTAGTTTTTTTATAAAGCAGAAGGAAACTGTGATTTTCCTTAGGTAGCTTTAACAGCATTAACAGCTTCTCAAGCTTATTTGCTTCAAAAGACCCTTTATCAGAAAATCCTCTTGTCTGCAACGCCGTGGAACAAATATTCGAAAAACAAAAATAATAAAATTATTCATTTATCTTGAATAAAAGATCACTCGGAGATTCTTGAAAAATAACTAGCCGATGACTATGAAAAGGCAGCTGCTATTAACAACACAGCCCTTTTTTCCCTTTTGCCATACTTCATTTCTTACGTAAAATACTGTACAAACTGAAAGTTCATTGCTTCCTAGCAAGAATGCTGGGACAATGGGGAGGTTGGGAGGTATACATACAAACTATTAAAGACAGTTAACAATGCCTTATTATTAACGGAAAGATATATCTTCTATTTCTGCACTAATCACGGCCAATTCTCTTCCCATCTCTGTATACTACCAAAACCTCTTTCTCCTAATTGTATCTGCGACATATATACATATATAGGGATTCAATATATTATATTATTAAATACCCAGACATTCAATTAAAAAAAAAAAAAAAAAAAAAAAAAAACACTTTTTTTGTACAGCTCGACAAAATGTATCCTGGATCGGCCTGCTTTTCTAGCAACAACAGTCGAGTGTGTCAAGTATGCACAATTACACGCAACAGAGTTAGTAAGTCCATCTTAATTCTATTCATTTTTTTATCATTTTCAGCTTTCTGTTCTCCTCATTTTTGTTACCACTCCTGTCCCCCAGCAGTAAACGTGCTCTAACTTAATTTTTTTTTTCTATGCAACGATACCATAACAATTAATAATCTTTTAGTAGTAATAATATAGTCCAAGAATTCTAGGGCACATACTGATGGAATTTAACAGCTTACTTGAAAACCTAATAAAATTATCTAATGTCTGTACATATCTTTAAACATATCTTTACCATATATACATACATATATAATGTACTGCCCAATAAGAGCAAATGCAAGATAGAAAATCTGGCTACACAGGCATTTCAGCCGTAAAACATAATAAGCTTGGCGCCCAGGTCGGATGTCTTGTCTTGTCTTGCCTTTTGCCTTTCACCAAAATGACCTAAACTAAAAATGTATCAAGTCTTTACACGTGATAAAGATTTTAACATTTAAAGATCTTACCTTTAAAAAAACCTTGCTTCTCAGCTCTATGCTAGTAAAGGACACCGTTCTTTCGGAAAATTGTTTTACGTAATTTTTTTTACGTATGTATAATGGAAAGCATTTTCCAAGACAAACTACTATAATAGTTCCTTTGTCACAATGTTATAATTATGTCGGAGCGTGGTGATAAAATGTTACAGTATATTTGAGTTTGTCCGAAGATTAATGCAATTTACCAACAAAAAAGAAAAAAAAGAAAAAAAAAAAAAAAAAAAAACAGAGAGACGGACACAAAAATAATCAACTACCTACTTTGAAATATAAGTAGAGACCAATTAGGGAGAGCGACTACAATCGCGATGCAAATTTCCAGGTCCTTTCTTAAATACAAATTCAAGAGCATGAAGTACTTTTCACTGCTTTTTAAACACTTTCCAACAAGGTTGATTATTAATGACTTCGATTTGTCTGTCTGTCTGCCCGCGCTCTAACTCCAGTAAATATTTATGGAATTTCTTGAAACTGTTATATGTTATTCAAATTCACTATCAGATGTTCCCTATTGAAAATGGAGTTTATATCTCTACTGGTTCGTGTACAGGGACACCCGAAAGTATTTCAAAGCATTGTGCTCTATGAGAGGTATTTCTATAAACCATATTTTCGTACCTTTACTGTACACAAATCTTAATGAAATTGAAATATGTTATTCAAGTTCACTATCGGATGTTTCCTATATAAAATGGAGTAAATACCACCACTGGTTTGTGTACAGGGACACTCAAAAGTATACCAAAGCATTGCGTTCTGTGAAAGATATTTCTATAAACCAAATTTTGAATACCTTATCTTTGCACGAAGTTTTATGAAATTGAAATATGTTATTTATATGCACAAAAGAATTCTTTGCATAGAATATAGCATGATTAGCATTAGATTTACAGGGTGACACAAAAATATTCAGTTATATTAAGAGCTATTAATAAAAATTTGCTAGAATTGTACTTTCGTTTATATTAAGCGTTTTTAACACTTTATAAAATTTTTTAAGTGTGAATATGATTTCAATTTGTGTATCTGTCTGACTGTTCTTCTGTCCGTCTGTCTGTCTCTCTGTCTGTTTTTCTGCGCTCTAACTCCCGTAAATATTTATGGAATTTTTTGAAACTAATATATTTTATTGAAGTTCACTATCGAATGTTCCCTATTGAAAATGGAGTGAAAACCCCTTCTAGTTTGTGTACAGGGACACCCAAAAGTATTCAAAAGCATTGTATTCTATGAGAGGCATTTCTATAAATCATATTTTAATACCTTTACTCTACAGAAACTTTAATGAAATTTTAATATATATTCAAGTTGCCTACCGGATGTTTCCTATGTAAAATAGAGTACATTTCTCGCTGGTTTGTGTACAGGGACACTTGAAAGTATTCCAAAGCACTGCGTTCTAATGGAGTTATTTCTATAAACCAAATTTTAATAATTTTACTTTGCACAAAGCTTAATTCAATTGAAATATATTATTCGTATGCACAAAAGAATGCCTTCTATATAATATAGTATGATTAGAATTAAATTTACAGGGCCACACAAAAATATTCAGTTACATTAAAAGCAATTAATAAAAATTTGATGGAATTGTACTTTCGTTTACATTAAGCGTTTTAACATTTTCTTATAATTTTAGTGGGAATATGATTTCAGTTTGTGTATCTGTCTGTCCGATTGTCTATCTTTCTATCTGTTCGTCTCCGGCTCCTAGCGTCCTTAAATATTTTGAGAATTTTTAAAAAATGATACAATCAAGTTCATTTTGGAATGGTCCCTATTTAAAATGACATTAATAGATCCTGTACAACAAGTTTGTGTACAGGGTCAACAACAAAGAAAAATGCCAATGCATTACGTTTTAGGAAAGACATTTTTAAAAGTTATATTTAAAAAACTTTCTAATGTAAAAATAATAAAAACATTGACATGTATTGTTAATATTTAAAACAATGTTTTGTTTAGAATATGATATGATTAACTTTCAGATTTACAGGACTACACTAAAATATTCAGATAGATTAAAAGCTGTAATTATAATCTATCGACTGCATTTTCTTTTGCGTTAATCCTTTTTAACACTTTCCAAAATGCGTAATAATGGTTTAAAAATTAATTAGCCTATCTGTATATTTTTCAGTCTTTCTGTCTGTTGTGTGATAACGTAGGCAAAGAATATTAAATATTATACGATACAAGAATTACGTACAGTTGGAAAGTGTTGCTAATCAATGCGTACTGCGTGATTTTTCTTTCTTGTTATTGCTTATCAGTGTTTATTTTCTTTCATTAAATTCGCAAATAATCGCGATGTACATATGAGATTTTACACAGGAATAGTTTAGTCACAAAAAAAAAAAAAAAAACTTTTTTGCTTAAATCGCAGCTTAAATGTTAAGCAAAATTTATAATATTATTATAGCATAAATATTTAATTAAAACCATACTAAGATAAATTATAAATGTCAAAAATTGTTTTTTTGACTTTCATAACATAAATTAAAAGCAATTCTTGTTTCATCTCTTATATATTTCTACAGGGTATCGTCAGTCGAAATTTTTTCCTAATTCTTCCACCAGTATTTTTCTTTTAGTAGTAAATTTGCACGATCGATTAAGTAAAAAAAAATATTATATAAGTACACTGGTGGAAGAACCAGATAAAAAATTTCGACTCTCGACACCCTGTTCTACATTTAACTTTTAATAAAAAAAAAAAAAAAAAAAAAAAAAAAAGTTAGTATAACTTTCTCCTCATTAATAACATTCCAGGACGTTTTTAACAAAGTTGCTATAAATATTAATATCATTATTTTAACGATAATAATAATTCAAATGATACTCAGAGGTTTTCAAAATTTTATTGTGTTTCTAATTATGTTTTCAGAGTCGACTTATTTTTAGTATTTTTAGTATTGTACCTACTGATTGTAGAACCAAACTGTTCCCAGTTATACTCAATTCTATATTTTTGACATACCAGTTAAGATTTTAGTTTTTAAAATAAGGAATATCTGTATGACTAGTTTCCTGTGATACTATTCTTCAAACCGATTATCACTTTTAAACAACTGAAACAAAGAAATACATAACTTAATCTTTAGAATTAATACAATTCATTAAAATAAAAATCCTTTATTCATTTATATTACAATCACGCGTTATTTTCTAATTTTGCTTTCCTGGATATAAAATTTGAAATTGATAATTTATGCATATCTAAGATATTTAATACAATTTTTCATGAAAGATTATTTTAATTTCTTGATTTCTTGAAAGATTATTTTAATATATTATTATATTTTGATATTTAATAACTAAATAAATATTTTTAAAAGTATTATTTTAATTAGTACAGTAATAAATAAATAAACAAATAAATAAATTTTCAACTTTACATGGTTTCCTCATAGGTTATACAAATTTATCATTACATTTGGATTTTTTAGAAACTAAATACATTATTTTAAACTTTAATTTAATCAATATTGTATAAGAAATTTAATTTTTAAACTTTACATGATTTCTCGAAAGATTATTCTAATATTTTATTATGTTTTATTTTTTAAAACCTAAATATATTTTTTAAAAATTTAATTTAATCAGTATAGTACAAAAAAGTATTTTTTCTTTTTTCTTTTTTACTTTGCATGATCTCTTCGATGATTATTCTAATATATTACATTTGAATTTTTAAAAACTAAATATATATATATTAAAAAAAAAAAAAAAAAAAATTCAATCAGTTAGTACAAGAATTTTAATTTTTCAACTTTGCATGGTTTCTCCAAAGTAGTTTATATTATTATATTAGGATTTTTAAAAACTAAATTATTTAAAGAAATTAATCTAAATTTTAATTTAATCAGTATAGTATAAGAAATTTCATTTTTCAAATTTGCATGTTTTCTCCAAAGATAAAGTTTTAGAAAATCTTTGGTTTCAAATCATTTCGAAAGATGTCTGAAAAACAGCTACCAGCGCTATTTATTCATTTGTTAATTGCTAAAATACACATCAGACTTATACGCTTGACTGACGCTATTTATTGCTTACTTTTATGCATTTATCTTTTAGGAGTAAGAACCATTAAAAAAATATTCATTCTCTGTGTCACCCGGTACTTCAGCTACAGACCAAGTATTCCACACCTGGAAGTTCTAATATGCAAGCGCAGAAGATTGCCGGGTCTGTAATATTTACCCGGCTGCCGGTTCTCTAAACACGGCCTTCTTTTTAAGATAAGGTGGGCTTTTAAGAAGGTATTTAAACCTTTAAATGTTTATTTGAAATTATGAATATTTAGGATTATTTATCTAATGAACTCTCAACTACTTGGTCGCAACACAAACTTGAGTCGCAGAGGCATTTGCGATGGGTCGAAATACTTTCATGTTTTTTCTTGTTTCCATATTTTTACAATTTCTTCAATTTGGAGAAGACAAGAACATTATAATTGATGATATTCAGAAATTAAGTCTCGAGTTCAATCGCTTCACTACATTACAAAAACACGGTGAAATATAGTCAGATACGGAATACATTTAATATTAATATTTGAAGACTTGCTTTAATATTTTTAGCTGTTGTATTAAGTTTGTAAGTAGCCGTTTTATTAAGTCTTTGTATTCGTTTAGCCAAGACGAGCTCATTGAGGTTAGAAGTTATGGAACTTTACGTCAAGAGTTTTAAAAACATTTTTCAGACCATGGATAAGTCTGAAAAAAAAAAATAGAAAGACCCTTTCTACTCAATGAAGTTAGGAACGTGCTACTTCTTTTTCCTATTACCTACTTGTATAAAGCTAGTTTCTCTACACTTTTTAACATGAAAAAAAAATAACAAATAAATAAACAAATTATAGTCGGAACATTATACGAGATGCTGCCTGTATAAATATACAAATGCTTATATATATACAAGGACAATGATCACACTAAAGAAATGCAACTATTTCCAAAATATTTTTTTGTGTTATTGTTTTATATCTTACTGTATTATTATGCAAAATTTTCAACTATATCGATAACATTTTCAAAAATCCACTTGCTGAGTGATTGCTTCATTACTTTCAAAAAACAAACATTTTATTAAAAAGAAATATTAAATAATCATTTCAAATTGCGAAATATATCCATGGGTCTCGAATTCAATTTTTCGTTGATTTTGGGTAATGGATAAAAAATGTTAAGAAGCTGGGATATATTTACATATTCAAAAAATATCTTTTAAGTAAATATTTTCCAGCTGAAATACGATCTAATTGAAAATTTTCCCATTATTAGAAAAAAGTACATTTGTAAATATTTTTTGTGAAATTTCTGTACATACCTGCTTTTTAATAAATGCAGAAAATTCATAAATGTTTAAAATGACAAATCCCTGGTGTATAATTCCTAAGATAGGCATTTCTAAAATTATACTTTTTGAGCGTAAAAGTACACTTTCGATACATTTTTTTTAAATTTGAGCCTGAGAAAATAACCGTCGATATCTTTTCATTTCTAGTAGAAAAACACTGGAAATAAATGACAAAAAAAAAAAAAAAAAAAAAAAAAAAAGAATAAATAATATGCAGTTAAGAAATAATATTTTATTTGGCATTACTGAGGCAGAGAAAACTGTCCATTAAACACCTGTAATCTTACAAGAACACAGCCCTACATGCTTAATAGCACGTTAAGAAAAATGCCAGTCTTTTTATGTCTAAAAATTTTTTATTGCATTTATCTGAAAACTTTTTTTTTTTTTTTTTTTTTAAATCAGTGTGAAGATTTTGTTCTTTTAAAATATATTATATGATTTAAAAATAAATCGATATATATATTTTTTTTTCTCTTTCAAAACCAAAATTATTACAGTAGGGAAATAGAAAATAAGTAAATCTATATAAATAAAGAGAATTGTCTTTGTGTGATTGTCTGTCTGCGCTCTGGTGCTCACACTACCGATCGTAGAGACAAAACGTAGCAGATGGGTACCTGGGACCATGCCGGTTTTCACCTCATCGAAATTTCGAATTTCCAGTTTGAATTTTTTTAATTGTTATTATTATTATTATTTTAAATATTGGCTTCTATGTTTCATTTTTCATAAATTTAATCTTTCGTTGTAATTGTCTGCATATCTTAGCAACGGTTATTAGCTATTTATTTTTTATTTTACATTCATTTGAAGGCGATTTTTTTTTTTCTCTTTTTAATTTATTATATTTATTGAGAATAAAATAAGAATGCAGCAAAAAAAAAAAAAAAAAAAAAAAAAAAAAATTAAGTGTATCAAAATTTAAATTTAAAAACGTATTTATAACAGTTATGTTTATGTATTTTTTTTTTTTTTTTTTTTTTAGTATAACAACTTTTTATTTTCATTTTTTTATTTAATTCCTGTAAAAGAAAAATCTTTTTTTTTTTTCTTCTTCTTTCTTTATAGTATTTATCAGGAAAACATGGTGGTATATAGTAGAAAGGATTAATCCTTTCTACTGATTAAATTTACTGATTTATTTCTTTTTACTGATTAAAATTTATAAGTTTATTATGCATTTAATTTCTTTTAAAAGAAAATCGAAAATCTACTTTTTATTTTATTATACTGGCCAGAATCAGATCGTAATATAGTGTAAATAGCGGGGCCTATAAAATACATGATTCAAAAAATAAAATATTTAATAGAGGCTGCGATACAGTCCTCGTTAAAATCGTAGTTCTTAAATAATAGCAAATCCACCTGTCGTCGATAAATACCCAAACTAAAGTCACCAGGAAAACCTTTCTGCAGGCAGTGGGAACCTGGACCCCATGGAGTGCGGGCGGAAAAAGAGCTGTTGTACGCAACGTGTACCCAAAACGGAGTTTGGAGCAATTTCAATGTATGTATTTTTGATTTTTTATTTATAATGTGATATGAAAAAATAAATACTGATCCAATTCTTTTGAAAATTCATTTAAATATAGTGACCAGCGAAGCGGGTGCAGACTGCTAATAATAAATAAATAAGTAAAGTAATAAAAAAAATATATTAAATAATAAATACATATATATAATTAATAAATTATAATTTAAAACGTAGTAACATAAAGAATAACAGATGATTAAATGCCATCAAAATACAAGAATAACTAATAAGAATTAATTAGTAACTAAATTAAATATCCTGAGAATATACAATAGTTCTTCAATGAAAAGAGTTAATACAATAGACTTTATTAATTAAGCAAAATTGAATTTATTCACAACAAAATTACCGTAACCTTATTTATTTTCTGGAAGTCATATAGCAGTATAAGACGTTGAAATGAAAGTGAACCAAGATTAAATTTAAAATGAAGCATTGAGAAAGTATTAAAAAAAGGAGAAATTAAAAACATTTATAACAGTTAATGTTGTGAAGAAAAACATTAGAAAATGCTCAAAACCGTGAAAATTTCTCTTCAGGAAAAAGCATTCCCACAGTTTAGCAAATTAGAAAAGCACAATTTAGAACGCTAGGTCGCCATTAAGGCAAAAAAATCAGCGGGTTTCCCGAACTTGCTTTAAAAACAATGAATAGAATGGAAAAAAATGGAAACAGATTGTAAATTATTAGATACCTTAACCAAATAAACTATAAATTTCACTGAATAGAGTTCTGCCAGATGTATAAGAGCAAAATTAGTAAAAACGCGAGATGAGTTGTTAGCAGCAAATCTGAGAAAAATTATTTCCTCAGGCAACCACGTAGACATTAAAATTAGTCTAACCAACCATTAGAAATAGATAAAGCTTCTTTAATTTTATTAAGAATTGAATTATTAAAAAATTATCGTGATATAAAAATAAACTATTAACTAGTAGAAAATTCAAAATGACCGCATTGACTTTGGTGCAAAGTCGGTAAAAAATTTAGATTAGATAACTGCCATCTGGCGAGAAATAATAGCACTATAGTTGATAGATAAATGAATTGAATCACTTAAAGGGTGATTATAATTCTATGTTATTAAACTAATTGATTAAATTCAAATTTTTATTTTTTAAATAGCTTTTAAGGGTAATTACGATTAGTTTTATGTTTATAAACTAATTGATTAAATTTAATATTTTTGTGATTTTAATATGTATCTTGGAATCTTCGAAACTTTTGGACGGCCCCCTACCTACCTGGACTAGGACAAGTTTAACGGGTGTGATACCGTCCAAAGGGGCGAAAAACGCCAGATCACCACATGGCGACCAACTATTCTGAGCTGCTAAAACACCCCATAGAAATGAGCTGTGTCCGGAGGAGCTAGGATAAGACTTCTAAGACTTCTGTTAGGTATTGGATATAAATTTGCCTCACTAGAGGGCGCCAGAGGTCCCGTTGAGATTAGGGACCGTATATAGAGAGAGATTGGACATTGACCGAAAGTCGGCCATTTTAGTGCCAATTCGGAGCGATCCCCGTAGAACGTAATGCTTTTTCCTTTGCCATTGACGCTTTACTATACAACATAAATTAAAGGAAATTGTGCTAAATTTGTGCAGAAAGTAATGCAGAATATAAATATGTAATTTTATTTATCTCTATCGATTATTCTCCCTCTCGAGGATCCTTACGTTGAGATGAGATTCGAAGAACATTTTTGTTTTCTCCCGGGATTTTAGTTTTAGTTTTGTTTTAGAATGGAGAGCAACACGTCATGAAATAGTAGTTTGATCTCGGGCCTTTTTTTGGCCTGATTTTATTATTCATGGAGCTACAGTTTAAGAATTAGAAAAAATGGCTCATAGATTAGTTTTAGTTTTAGTTTGCTTTAGTGAAGAGAGCAACACAATGAAATAGAATGCTCTCAGGCCACCTTTGGCCTAATTTATTTTTATGGAACCACCACTGTCATCACGAAATAGAAAACTGGTGGCTTAGTTATTAAAGTATTACGAATAGAAAATTGTTTTCGTGAAATTTCGAATATGTATATATTTTGTACATCTTCATTGTAGATATCATCATTCAAGTTGTGTAATTAATAAACTGTCTTATATTTTTCAAGATTAAGAAGAGGTGAATTTTTGAATTTAAGTAAATGTTTTTTCTTCCTTTTCTACAGAAGAATTTTACAGGTAAGAAGAATATTGATATATCATTTTGAAGATTATTACCTGAAAATTAAAATGATTTGAAAATATTTAATAATAATTTTGATTAAATGAAAGATCCTGCGATCCATATTTCACAAAGGGTCGAGAAGACTCGCTTGAAGCCGTTCAGAAGAATGGCGTTATATTACAACTTGTATCATATAGTAGATAGGACTTTGACATTGCGATTTCGCTTTCCAGAGGCTTTTTTTTTTATATATATATATCTGTATATATTTTATATATATATATATACACGTATATATTAATATATATCCGTTCCCCGGAGGTAAAGGACACTGTCCATTTTGTAACAAGAGTTACCGCTATGTTTTTGATGTGCTACAATGAAATATATTTGTTTTTATTTTACACTGTCTTACCGCCTTTAAAGTAACTGGACATTACTGCTTAATGCCTTTATATAAAGCAAAAAATCTGATGTGGGCACCACATGACTTCCTTATACACTTTTAGAAATATACATTGACATTGGATCCGAAACAGTTGGCTAAAAATATTTAAAAAAATTAATTATCACCGTGTTCTGAGCTTTTCTGAAAGTTAGTTAAAAACCGATTATAGGATTTGTGCTGGTAATGCAGACGAAGGCAGCAGGGACCCGAAAAAATTGGCTAGAAGTATATTAAAAAAAGGAATTTTTACCGTGTTCTGAACTATTCTGAAAGTTTCAAATGTCTAGCTAGTCGGGAAGTTAGTTAAATAAACTTTCTGTTGAACCATATAAACGCTGCCGAAGTCAGCAGTGACCCGAAACAATTGCCTAAAAATATTTAAAAAATGCATTGTCACCGTGTTCTGAGCTTTTCCGGAAGTTTTAAATGTCTAGCTAGTCGGGAAGTTAGTTAAAAATCGATTGCAAGATTTGTACTGGTAACGCTGCCGTAGGCAGCAGGAACCCTAAACAGTTGGCTAAAAGTATTTAAAAAATGCATTTTCACCGTGTTCTGATCTAGTCTGAAAGTTTCAAATGTCTTGCTAGTCGGGAAGTTAGTTAAATAAATTTTTTGTTGAATCACGCAAACGCTGCTGAAGGCAGCAGGTATCGGAAACAGTTGGCTAAAAACATTAAAAAAATGCATTGTGAATGTGTTCTGAGCTTTTCTGAAAGTTTCAAATGTCAAACTAGTCGGGAAGTCAGTTAAATTGCAAGATTTGTCCAAACCGTTTTTGAGTTATTACCGTTTTTTGATACATTATGGCCAAAACCTATGTATTTTTGGCCATTATGAACATAATTTTCCTAAATATCTCCAAAACGGGAAATCATACAAAGTCCAAAAAGAGAGGTGCACAACTAGATGGTATAACAAACCTATGTACTAATTTGCAACTTTCTACGTCCAACCGTTTTTGAGTTATGCGACATACACACACACAGACACACACACATACAGACGTCACGAAAAATCGCGTAAAGTCCCTTATATCTCTAAAACGAGAGCTCGTGTTAAGACGACACTTGCAGGTGTACTACTAGTCATCTTGACAGTCACACGTATAAATTGGCAACATTCAGCGATCATTCGTTTTCGAGCAATGTGAAATACAATATCCATTTCGCAAATCGGGATTATTACTATACTTTCTTATACTTTGTATAAGGAAGTAAAATTGCTCATAAAAGGAATGGGGCTAACTCTTTTCACGGTGTCCTTTACCTCCGAGATACAGATATTATATATATATATATAAATTTTATTTATGTTCTTGTGTTATAATGAAGCTTCTTTCATAGCAAACGTTAATTCAATATCTTATTGTATCATAAACAGAAAATGAAGAAATTGGATTACTATATATTATTTTCATTTGTATTATTTTACAAAATATTCAATTTTTAGCCTTATAATACTGTGTCTAACAAATTAAATGAAATGTATAAAACACTTATTTCAAAGCTAATACATTTTTTTTTTTTTTTTTCATTTGCTTTTAAATTTCTGTGGTGTCTTTAAAACAATCAGCTATAATCACAAACCGAAAATAATAACGCTTTTTGAATTGTTTTTTAAAAAAACCAAATATTACAAAAGTTTCATAAATTAAGTGCAAATGCAAAATGACGACCATTTAATTTGTGAATTGATGTAGCTATAGCTATATAAAACTTGTGCATATATATATATATATATTATGTATGTATATACTGGGTGATTTGCTACTGGTGCTATTAACTTAAGAGCCACTTTTTTTAAAGCTGGACAAAGTCTATGGAGGTGTGATAGTTGACATTTTCAATTTTCCCGAAACTTTCAGGATATGTCAGTAGTACTGTGATAAGAAAAAGTGAAATTTATTTTTTTCTGAATTTCATTTGTTTGACCTAGAGAGGGGATCAAAGTCTGAGGCCGTAAATAAAGGGTGCCATTTTAATATCATTTTACTCCTAAAGCCGTGAGTGACCCATGTCAATTTTTTTAAATACGGATACTACTTGATACTAAGTACATTTTAGCATAAACAGTTTGGTGGGTCATTCATGGCTTTAAAGACCAGGGTCATTCAAAAGTGCAGTTTTCGTTGATTTTTTTCATGTTTTCAGTCTAAATATCTGCTAAAGCCATGAGTGCCCCATAGAAATAATTATGGGGTTAATTACACACCTTAGTACAGAACTTAAAAATATTTAAAATTGCATGGGTCACTCTTGGCTTTAGTAGTTAAACGGCCTCAAAGTTGAAAATTTTCAAAAAAAGGTTAAATTTTGATGATAAATTACTCTATAAGCCATGAGTCAATAACTATGAGAGAGAGTTTTAATTATACCCTAGATGGTCTAGTTTTAGACCCAGGTTACAAACCTATTGGGCTTGCAAGATTTATTTATAGTTTATTTTATATCGCCAATGTGTACCTGTTCTATGTAGTACAAAACGCTTGAGGCCCAATTTTGTAATACATTAATGCTTATTTAAAACTTCCCATTTTACATTACAGACGTCAGCATCAAAATAAATATAAAATAAATATAAAATTAAAAAATCTGGAGTGACTCCACTCCACTTTCCGAACATTGATTAATTAACAGTTTTGTAGATAAAGCCTATAAATGCTAGATTCACCAAAATGCTTATAGTTACTGCAACAGTGATTTATAATATTCATATAAATTTTCAGCTCAATTGAATAAGGCATTTAGATGCTATCGCACTTTTAAAAATTTGGTCCCATAGGCCCTAATGATAAAGAATTTTTCTTTGTGTCCCTGTAAAAACACTATAAGTGCTAGATTCTCCAAATTCAATACAGACTGAGTATCTGTGACCTATAATATGTGTATAAATGTTTTGCTCAATTGAATAAAGCGTTTAGATGCTATCGCACTTTTAAGATTTTGGTTCCATAGGCCATAATGATAAACAAGTTTTCTTTGTGTCCCTGTAAAAAAACTATAAGTGCTAGATTCATCAAAATCGATAGGGTTCGTGCTACGGTGACTTGCAACATACGTACCAACTTACAGCTCTTTCGAGCAAAGCGTTTAGACGCTAGCGTGTTCACTCACACACACACACACACACATACACACACACACACACACACATACACACACACACATGCATACATCATCGTAAAAAGAGTGAAGACGCACTCAGGGAACCTCGAAACGTATAGAAACATCAAAATCTCAAATTCGGATTTTTGACATGATTACAATACTTTCCTCACTATAGTGTTCGGAAAGTAATAATCTAAGATACATCTGAAATGTGCATATTGTTATATTATGTAAAACATATATAGGGTGATGAAAACAAGACTGTATACAAAATAATAATAATTATAAAAATTGCGCATGAGACTAATTGAAACAGGTGTTTCAAGTAGCTTCCCCTATATTTGTTCAGCTGGCCCCTGCCCACAATTTTCACTTCACGAGATGTTAAGCTACCAGTACTTATGCTCGTGGGCGTTTCAAATCACATGATTAGCAAGTTGCACCTATACACTATAAACGCTAAATCAATCAGAAACATTCACCAATTTTTGTTACATAAAATGCAACATCACTTAAAAATTTGAATTTTTACTCACAGTAAAAAACAGTACTCAAAAACAGTTTTATCCTCATAAAATCGACAGATGTTTACATACACATCTTTTTTTTTTACATTGTAAAGTAGGTTTTGTGTGTCTGTACTTCGCTTTATTGGCAATCAATAAGAACTTAAAAATTGTATTTTTTATTTCCATGTTTCAACTTACCCCGTGCTTCAACTTGCCCCTGTCTTCCTTATGTAATTTTTACTTTCCGAACACTATAGTGAGGAAAGTATTGCAGTCGTGTCAAAAATACGAATTTGAGATTTTGATATTTCTATACGTTTCGAGGTCCCCTGAGTCCGTTTTCACTATTTTTGCGATGATGTATGTATGTATGTGTGTATGTGTGTGAGTGAACACGCTAGCGTCTAAACGCTTTGCTCGAATGAGCTGCAAGTTGGTACGCATGCTGGAAGTCACCGTAGCACGAACTCTATTAATTTTCATGAATCTAGCCCTTATAGCTTTTTTACAGGGACGCATAGAAAAATTCTTTATCATTATGGCCTATGGGACCAAAATTTTAAAAGTGCGATAGTATCTAAACGCCTCATTCAATTGAGTAAAAAAATTATACACATTTTATAGGTCACAGATACTCAATCTGTATAGATTTTGGAGAATCTAGAAGTTACGTTTTTTTTTACAGGGACACAAAGAAAAATTATTTATCATTATGGCCTATGAGGCCAAATTTTTAAAAGTGTGATAGTGTCTAAACGCCTTATTAATCTGAGAAAAAAATTTGTACACATGTTATAGGTGACAGTTGCACCAACTGTATAGATTTTGGTGAATTTAGCGCTTACAGTTTTTTTACAGGGACACAAAGAAAAATTCTTTATCATTATGACCTATGGGACCAAATTTTTAAAAGTGCGATAGCATCTAAACGCCTTATTCAATTGAGCTGAAAATTTATATGAATATTATAAATCACTGTTGCACTAACTATAAGCATTTTGGTGAATCTAGCATTTATAGAATTTATCTACAAAACTGCTAATTAATCAATGTTCGGAAAGTCGAGTGGAGTCACTCCAGATTTTTTAATTTTATATTTATTTTATATTTATTTTGAAGCTGACGTCTGTAGTGTAAAATGGGAAGTTTTAAACAAGCATTAATGTATTACAAAATTGGGTCTCAAGCGTTTTGTACTACATAGAACAGGTACACATTGGCGATATAAAATAAACTATATCTAAATAAATCTTGCAAGCCCCATTGGTTTGTAACCTGGGTCTAAAACTAGACCACCTAGGGTATGATTAAAACTCTCTCTCATAGTTATTGACTCATGGCTTATAGAGTAATTTACCATCAAATTTGACCTTTTTTTGAAAATTTTCAACTTTGAGGCCGTTTAACTACTAAAGCCAAGGGTGACCCATGCAATTTTAAATATTTTTAAGTTCTGTACTAAGGTGTGTAATTAACCCCATAATTATTTCTATGGGGCACTCATGGCTTTAGCAGATATTTAGACTGAAAACATGAAAAAAATCAACAAAAACTGCACTTTTGAATGACCCTGTCCCTTAAAGCCATGGATGACCCACCAAACTGTTTATGCTAAAATGTACTTAGTATCAAGTAGTATCCGTATTTAAAAAAATTGACATGGGTCACTCATGTCTTTAGGAGTAAAATGATATTAAAATGGCACCATTTATTTACGGCCTCAAGCTTTGACCCCCTCTCTAGGTCGAACAAATCAAATTCAGAAAAAATTAAATTTCACTTTTTCTTATCACAGTACTACTAACACATCCTGAAAGTTTCGGAAAAATTGAAGATGTCAACTATCAAAAGTCTCCAGCTTTAAAAAAAAATGACTCTTAAGCAGATGCAGATGTAGGGAGCACAAATGCGATTCGGAATTACATAGCAATGCAGGGGGTCTAGCACGAACTCATCGGAATGCTAACATTAGTGGAAACTTTCCGATATGACGTCACTTTTTTGACAAACCCCGAAAACCGCTAGCACGAACTTATCGGAAACCTCTTGTTTACGGAACTGACCTACGGAATCGATCTAAAAAATTTCATCAAGGGATTACATTGCGGAAATACAAATCCGATATCGAATTTTAAGATGGCAGCTTCGATTGTAGCTGCATTAAAACTATTTCTTGAATTAGTAGAAGTGCTTGATATTTAAATTATTTAAAAAAAAATTATATATAGCTTAAATAGAGCATATCTATGAAGTATAATAAGCCTTAAATATATTTAAAGTTTTGGAAAATTTATTAAGTTTAATGAAAATTTTAATATATATTTTCTTTATAACTAATATTCTTATTTAAAAAAGTGTGAAGAATAACATGTCTTAATATTTAAAGTTAATGAAAATTAATTAAGTTTTATAAAATTTACAATAAGTATTTATATATTTTCTCTTTAATTAATATTCTTATTGATCATGTACAATATTATGAGTATATCCATTAAGAATAACAAGTATTAATATTTAAAATTATTAAAAATTAATTAAGTTTAATGAAAACTCCAATTCTATATTTTCTTTGTAACTAAAAGTCTAAGTTATGTTTACGAATGATGTAAGTCCCAGTATATAAACTACTGGAAATTAATTAATCTTAAAGGAAATTGTGATAAATATTTATTTTCCCTGCAACTAAAATTTTCATTTTAAATTTTATTATTATCGAATTAAATAGCGGTACAACACATTTATTCTACATTCACTTACAAAACTTCATTTGTAGATATATAATAGATTCTAAAAAGAATCTCCCATATCTCAGTGAAAAAAAAGTGAGCGAATATTTTTTAAAAATTTTAATAACTGATATTTACAATCTAGATTAAACAATGTGAAAAATAACATACTAAATGAAAATAAAATTTTAAACGGTTTTACTTGTATTACTTTGATGAGAGAGGATTTTTTTCTAAGCTTAAAAATATAAAATTACACATGTGTTTTATTGTATATTGTAAATTCTAAAAGAAATTCTAAAATTCGTAGATACAAGCATGCAAATAAGTAATAATAATAATAAAAAGTGATAAGCAATCACGCAATTGATTTCAAAAATACTTTTTAAATAAGCAATAATTTAATATCAACTGTTTTTATATTTGTTAAAGTATGCAATATATTTATAGTTATTTAAAGCTTTAGTACAAAATAATATAAATCGATAACAAAAAACGATTTTTTTTTTCAAACTCTATCTCAAAAGTATTAAATCAAAAGTATGCACAACATATTCAAAAAATTTTATAGAAAAAAAAATAAATGCAAGAATTAGATAATATTTCTAGAAGCAACTACATCGATTAAGATAAATTATTTCAATACTTCCGAGGGACATAAATATAAACGCATTATTTTGTAATCATAAAAATTTTATATTACAAACAACTTGCACAGCATTAATCTTTCATAGCTGTGAACTATTTCATTTTCACTTTAGATTAAGTATTATTAACTAATTGCAAATTTATCTAATCCTTTCTACAGGTAAATAATCAAACAATTATTGTTCAAAAGACATTGATATTAACTCTTTTAGAAAAAGTAGAAAAATTAAAAGGTACTTTTTTTATTTGAGGGGGGGGGGGGATAAATTCTTTGAAAAATAAATTAAAAATACTTTGCTTTATCAAATGTAAATATAATAAACTAGCTATAATAATACATGTATGCAAAAATTTACATTAATGGAATTTAAACAAAAATGTTAAATCTTTATACAAGCGATAAACGAACTTTAATATGACAATAAAGTTTAAACATATTGGGAAAAGTAATATATATATATATATATACAGGGTGATTATAAAAACACTACCCCGATATATAATACCATAGCTATCATACCGTTCACAGTAACTAAATAAAATTTTGGTGGAAGGTATTTTGAGGTATGCGCTCAAGAATCATATAAAAAATAAGAGTCAAACTCTAACATTTACGGTTACAGTGACAAAATTTCGAAAACTTCAAATGACAACACCTACTTTTTTTTATTGGAATGGGATCTCCATACCAAAAATCCATAAATAGCGTTGAAACGGTACTTGTAGCACGAAAATTGCCAGCACTAGAAGAAAAGATAAACAACTGTGATGTGCCTACCAGAGCAAGACTAATGACGTCACACTTTCCACTGAGTCTTCGGCTTAGAGCTCCTATAAACGCAAGCCGACTTGTGGAGGCTGGTTTACAGCCTCAACGTGTGGATTATCTCCCATCTTAAATAGGAAGTGTGCAAAGGAGTGAATTGAAGACGACAACTTAAAACTAATCTTTGTTCAACCTGACACTTTCAACGAAACAATCGTTATCTAACACTGAAATCAATTTTTGATCTTGACACTTCCAGTGCAACACTTCCTAAAAAAAAAGAAACTGACTCAGAACTTAATTTGTTTGTCTGGGAATCATTTTCGATGTGAGTCTGTAAGGTATGACATGTGTGGAGTTGGAAGAGTGAAGGTCACCAGTCGGAGCTAGTGTTGAATAGTAGTAGTTTCAGTGACAGCGTCGATCTGAGCATAGATGTGTTGAGTTGGAAGTTTTAAGATAACCAGTCGGATCTAGTTATAGATAGGGGTGTTTTTCGGTGACAATGTCGAGTTGAGCGTAGAAGTGTTGCATTGGAAGTGTCAAGGTCAAAAGTTCATTTCAGTGCTAGATGGCGATGGTTTCGGTGAAAGAGTCAGGTTGAAAAAGATTAGTTTTATGTTGTTGTCTTCAATTGACTCCTTTACACACTTCTTATTTAAGATGGGAGATAATCCACACGTTGAGGCTGTAAACCAGCCTCCAGAAGTCGGCTTGCGTTTATAGGAGCTCTAAGCTGAAGACTCAGTGGGATATGTGACGTCATTAGTCTTGCTCTGGTAGGCACATCACAGTTATTTTCTCTTTTCTTCTAGCGCTGGTAATTTTCGTGCTACAGGTACCGTTTCAACGCTATTTATGTTTTTTGAGTATGGAAATCCCATTCCAATAAAAAAATAGTAGGTGTTGCCATTTGAAATTTACGAAATTTTGTCACTGTAACCGTAACTGTTAGAGTTTATTCTTGTTTTTTATATAATTCTTGAGAGCATACCTCAAAATACCTTCCACCAAAATTTTATTCAGTTACTGTGAATGGTATGATAGCAATGATTTCATATATCGGGGTAGTTTTTTTATATTCACCCTGTATATATTACCTGTATTACAGCCTGTGTTATATCCAACGTTTCGTTATTCCTTATAAGTTGTATAAATAACAAAAGCTAGCAACAAACATTTCAGCAGCGTCCATAGAAACTTAAATGAAACTTGAAATTGATGAGGTTACATGCTGTAAATATTGTAAAATATCCTAATGTTATAAATTCTAAAGATGCAGCTTTCCTACCTAAAATTTGGAATTATATTGTACAACCAGATATTTAACTTGCATTTATATTTTTCCAGTTCAATATGTAACCTCACCAATTTCAAGTTTCATTTAAGTTTCTATGGACGCTGCAGCATCCTTCTCCAAGGATAGTTACCGCAGAGCTGCCAACCTAATCCGGCAAATTGTTAACGCCTACTGAAAAACGCCCCTTTTTCTACACCACTTAATTTTTAGAGCAATTCTCTTCAAATATATCTATGATGAATTAAGTAGAAAAATACTCTAAAAATTAAGTGGTGTAGAAAAAGGGGCGGTACTAACAATTTGCCGGATTAGGTTGGCAGCTCTGTTACCGCCACTCCAAGTTTCATGTTTCCTATCCACAGTTTGTCTTCAAGGTTTGATTCCTTTCTACTACAAGTTTTCGGAAAAGTTTCTTCTAACAGTTGTTAACGCCAGTCCAGTGTTTCAGCTTCCATCCATAGACTCCTCCCACAGAATGATTCTACCACTGCTCGACAAGTTTTCTTCACCTTGATATTACCACCACGACAGCATTTTCAATAGCCATCCAAAACTGGTCTTTTTACAACGCAAGTTGCAGTAATCAAGTGTTGCCTCAGTGTCAATGTAGAATGGCTCCAACCAATGAACTAAAATTTTTTGTATTAAAGTAGCGATGTAACTGAAGCTTTAACCTGATTTATGGAATATATAATATATATTTGCAACACAGCTGCACACTGTACAAAACCATGTAGTTTTCCCGATGATGCCCTGTTTTTCAGGGCGAAAAGCTTAGAAATATGTAGTTTTTAATTAAATGTTTTTAAAATATTTATACTTGTTTTAAACTGTTTTATTTATTAATTTATTTACGTTTACTGCCTTAAATGTATTAGTAACTGGCAAAAAGTCAATTTCAGTAGTAATTCGGGTTTGACAAATTGAAAATAGATATGATATTTAGAAATAAATGTGGAGAAAACTCTTCTTTCTTTAAATAAAACAAAAGCATACGTTCACATTATTCACATACGCAGGCAGTCGGCAGCCATGTTTATTTATAGAAAAACCAAATGGAATGTGACGGTCAGTAAGAAATAAATCCTTGTCTGTGATTGGTCAACTTATCCCGATTTCGATAACAGTCAATTCGCTCTAGAAGAAATTCCATTCTCCCTTTCCGATAAGATGGTGCTAGATTATACTGACCAAACGTCCCCATTTTCTGGGGACAAATGTGGACTTTATTTTATTAAAAGCCATTTTTGTAAGATTTAAAAAATTGCAGAAAGTAAATTATTAATCAATAATACTTTATTTTTAGTCCTTATTTATTAGGAATGAAAAAAATACGTCCATAATTGGATAATTGTAGCAATTTTTAACGCTTCTCTATTATAAAGGTACTTTGATCTGGTCAGCCTATGCTAGTGTGTAAAATGCACAGCGGAATTATTCTGGTGGAAACTGACATTTGCGATAGCGCAAAGTTTCCGCATGGAATTATTTCCATTGGGTTGGTGCTAGACCTCCTCAGGATCGAGATTGCAATCCTAATGAGATAGGGGATTTTTTAAAGCCTGTTACAACTGTTTAAACCATAGATAAGACATAGATTGGTCAAAGAGAGGGAAGAAGTGATTCCTTTTTACTCGGGAAAAGTAACTCTAATGGCTGTCTTTCTCCGAATAAATTACACACACGAATACACACAGATAATTTAGTAAATAAAATTTATGAATAATTTATTTACTAAAGGTGAATGCAAAATTCCAGATACAGTTTCAAATTCTTTTTTTTTTTTTTTTTTTTTTTTTTTCAATACCTTCTAATGGCTCATTCCAAAACTTTTTTTCGGCATCAAAAATTTTTGCTCGATAACATGGGGATGATAGATCTATATATATATTACTATATCTACGGTATAAACACACACTCAAATGGTTCCCAATATTATTGAATTCAAAACACTTGTGTTAAGATAAGCATACAATGAAAGGGTATTTTCATTCATTTGATATTTTTTAATACGTTTGAAATAGTGTGAGGCTGATTGATGCTTTCTAGTTCGTTGAAATATCAAGAAACAGAAAACGGGGTCAAATCCCGTGGATTTTACTTACGCGAAAGTTAGGGGGTTAAGGGATATCACAGGAAAACTGTAACAGCTACTCACAGAAGTGTTAGGATGAAAACTATGAATACATTGTGATCGCGAAATGACATTAAAAGGCCAAAAGCTAAAATAAATTATGAGTTTCCTAATAATTATACCTCCTAACAACAACTCCTATCTCGTTGGGACTGCATTTCACTGTAAAAATGAAAAATCCCGTAAGATTACGGAGAAAGCCCGGCAGCACAGATTCCAGACAAAGCCCGTAAACAAAACATTGGTTTTACTGGCAAAATGTTTTTTATAGGCAAGTAACGTAATTTAAGGTTATTATATGCTTAATTTACGGTCTAAGTGTTTCTTTTTACGGGCTTTGTCTGGAATCTCTGCTGCCGGGCTTTCCCCGTAATCTTACGGGATTTTTTTAAACAGTGTTCCAACCCTGCATTGCTGTATGATTCCGAATAGTCCTTATGCCCCCTACATATCCTGTGAATCACTCTGTATATAAGAAAGTATGTACTTGGTGAACAATGAGAGCACAATATGCAGTCGTTAACAACGAAAGAAGTAACAATCCTGTGTCTAAAATTATTGACGATCAGAGAAAAAAAAATCAATTAGAAAATTGTACTGCGAAGTGAATTTAGTTAGAAATGGTATTATATGATCATCAATAGGCAAGTCTAAATTATATAATTTATATATATATATAGATATATACATATTTCATTATATATTGTCGGAGATTCCCCATTCATTCTTCTCTTTCCAGAACAATTGACTGCCGCCAGACAAAGTGACGCGCGCCTAGTAGAAATCTTTTCATTGCGTCACTCATTCATTTTTAAATGTGAAGTATGCGACAGATGTGTTTTAGAATCAGAACAGAAAAGGACCTTGAATAGTAATAGGGCCACTAGAAAAGCGGTTTGTTTGCAGATACCCCGGTCCTAGAAAAATAACTTTTAAAAACTCTCAGAACTTATAACTTTAATGTTAAGAATTAGTTTAATATCAACTTGTAAATAATATTTTGTTTGTGTACTCGTTTCATGTATGTTAGTCAAGGATTAAAGTGTGTGTTCTCGTCAAGCAGTGCTCTTTGTTCGCCGACTCTTTATTAATGGATATATTTTATTCATAGGTGGCAACCTTCCACACCTGGACCCATTGCGCTAGAAGCATTCAGGTGAGATCCATCCATATTTTATTAGTTAAGAAATTTATATAGTAAATAAGTTTATTTTAGAAGAATATATGACTAAATTAGGATTGAGAAATGTTTTGTTAGATAATTTAAGAATGCTGTAACGGGTCTGTAAGACATAGAATTAAGATTTAAATCAGAAGTAAGAATGAAAAGTGAAACAAATGTTTCAATAGAAACCGAAACAAGACCTATTTTAAAAGAAGCAATGCACATTAAATTGCAAAGCTGGATCTCGCTAAATTTACCGGGAACGCAGCTGAATGGCTAACTTTTTGGTCGTCATTCGAAACGGCTATTCATAATAATGAAAGTTTAGATCCTGTAGATAAATTCAATTATTTGAAATCGTTTTTAGCTCCTGATCCCTTAAAATGTATTGAAGGATTCTCTGTTACCGCGAGTAATTATATAAAGGTAATGGATATTTTAAAACAAAGATATGGAAAAGAAGGCCTCTTAGTGAATGTACATTTGAATAAATTATTAAATATCGCCCCACTAAAACATTCAAGTGGCATTAAATCGCACAGGAAATTTACGATGACATACAGATTAACATTAGGAGTTTAGAGTCATTACATGTTTCTTCAGATAGCTACGGCAGTTTATTGTCACCGATATTACTAAAAATTTTACCTAAAGATTTAGCATTACAATTTAATATGGAATTTCATGGTGTTAATTACGGTGTAAAAGATATATTATCTTTCTTAAATAAACAACTCGTATCGCGAGAAAGCTTAATAACTAGCAGACAAGATGATTGCGGCGCCAGCCATTTCTCCCCCCGAGCTCAAAGGTTAGATAATCGAAATCGTGGAGAGGTTTTCTCCCCCCGCGTTAATAAATTTGATAGTCAGAACCAGAAATTGCCTACTGCTTGTGGCTTATTAAATGAGAATAAAAGTGATAGGTGTAATTTTTGCTCCGAATTGCATTTAAGTAATAAATGCGTCAAAACTCATAATTTACCATTTGATGAAAGAGTTAATCTGTTGCGTAAGAAAGGCCTTTGTTTTTTATGTCTTCAGCCTTCGCATCTAGCTAGACACTGTGTATCAAAAACTTTATGCAAGTTATGTAATCGTAGGCATTCAGAAATAATGTGCAATGGAAATAAAGATTTGAAACAGGAAATAAGTAATTACGAAAGAAATGATCAATCTAAATTGGCGTTATCGAATCATAATTTACAAGCGAATGTTTATTTGCAGACGTTAATAGTAGCAATTTCTAACAGTGATGATAGCAAATCATCATATCTTCGGCTAATTATTGACTCCGGATCTCATAATAGTTACATCAGTAAGTTTGCAGCTGATAAGTTAAAATTGAAAAGAGTAAATAAAGAAACAATCAGACAGGGTCTTTTTGAGGGCATGGAAATATCAGCTGAACATAATCGTTATGAATTTACGATCGGGAGTTTAGATAATAAGTTTAAGTGTAAAATACAAGCACTAGATCAAGAAAAAATATGTACAGGCGTGAATTTATGTCGCGATGGATAAATTAGTAAAACTATTAGAAAAGGAAGGTGTATATTTATCAGATGTCCCTAGAAATAATAAATCTTGTTTATACCAGAAAAATCCAAACGAAGTATATATATTTTTGGGAGCTGATATGTCCGCTGAACTATTCACAGATGACATAAAATATTTTCCAAAATTGGGATTAACTACATTTAGAACTAAATTGGATTGGACCATTTTGGGCAAGACAGAGGGTCACAAGAGTGAGCAGGACAATTCTTTAGCGGTTCTATCGTTGTCATTACATGTGTCAAACGCCAGTTTATCGGATTTATGGCGCTATGAGAATCTAGGAATTACTAATGAAGATAATAAATCGAAACAGGATTTAGAACAAGAAACCAAGAATCATTTTCTAGAAGCCATTAAACGAGATAAAAGCGGTCGATATGAAGTCAATTTACCATGGACAGTTGACCATTCGATTTTAGCAGATAATTACTCATTGGCAGAAAAGTACCTGTACAAGACGGAAAATAAATTAATCAAATCTGATAGGAAAAAGGAATATGGGGAAATTTTTGATTTCTGGGAACACAATCAGATTATAGAAGAGGTATTGGACAGAAAAGGGACAAGGTACATTATTTAGCACACAGACCTGTGGTTAAAGAATGTAGTGAAACCACTAAGATTCGTCCAGTATTTAATGCCTCAGGTCACACTAGAAACAGTCCCTCCCTTAATGATTGTCAAAAGGACCAAATCTTATAGAAATTATACCTAGCATTTTAAATAAATTTCGTGAATACAAGATAGGAATTTCGTCCGATATAGAAAAAGCCTTTTTGCAAATTAAAATAACAGAGAGAAAACGCGACTTTTTGAGATTTTTTTGGTTTAATAGCGAAAATAAATTAAAAATTCGTAGACATTGTCGGGGGGTTTTTGGCCCTCAAACCCTTTTTTGCTTAATGCAACATTAAATCACCTTTTAGATAATGTTCCCGAAAAGTGGCGAGAGACAGCTAGGCTCTTAAGAGATTCTTTCTATTTTAATAATTCCCTCATCAGCCTGAATTCAAGTCAAGAAACAGAAAAATTTATATCAGAATCTCAAGGAATTTTGGCTTCGGCACATTTCAATTTGAGATGTTGGCGATCGAATTGGCCCCAAGCTATGATCTACAAAACTGAAGATAAAAAGAGGTTTGCTCCCGTGTTAGGATTACTCTGGGATTTGGAAAATGACAATTTAGTTTGTAAAATTGAAGAATACCTCCTAAAGATAAGTGAACTCCTTACAAAAAAAAAAACCTTTATCAGTTACCCAAAGAATTTTTGATCCTGTGGGATTCACAGCGCCTGTCAGTTTAATTCCTAGACTAATCCTTCAAGAAACGTGGATTCAGAAGGTGAAGTGAAGAGCTTTCTAAAACTTTAAAACAACAGTTTTCTAATTGGCTGAAAGGAATAAATTTGTTATCCCAAGTTCAAATACCTCATTGGCTTAACATTTGCCCAGAGAAAGAAAAGAAAACATCGTTACATGTTTTTTCTGATGCAAGCAAGCGAGCATATGCCACTTGCATATTCGTAAGAGTAGAGACCTCAGAAGGCATCAAGGTCCAGTTCATCAATGCTAAATGTCGAGTTGCACCTATTACAGAATTGACCATACTCCGCCTTGAACTGTTATCTTGTCTTATTGGCGCTAGGTTGGCCAAAAATGTGCAAAACGATTTAGATTTACATGTAAATACCATATTTTGGTCGGATTTAACCCCATTTTTAGGTTGGATAAGAAAAAAAACAAGAATGGGGTACCTTTGTACATAACAGAGTATTAGAAATTCGAAATCTGACCGAAGTTTGCAATTGGAGACATGTACGGGAGATTTGAATCCCGCGGACCTCCCGTCTAGAGGATGTTCTTTTGAACAACTACAGAAATCGAGATGGTGGGAGGATCCTAGTTGGCTTTATTTACCTGAAAGTGAATGGCCTCAAATAGAAGAAGACCCAAACGAAGAACTCATAAACAGCGAAAAAAGGAAGACAATCTTAAACCTTTTAGATAAAAAGGAAAATAATTTCAATCGATTTTATCAATATTTTGCTTCTTGCAAGAAAACTGTTAGAACCATTGCCTGGATGGATATACAGATTTTATCATAATTCGAAGACTACTGAGAAAATATCCGAATTGGATATTTCAGTTGAAGAATTTTCAAAAGCAGAAAATGTACTTCTCCGATTAGTACAATAAGAATCATTTTCAGGGAGAACAGATCCAAAATTAAGAAATTTAAGGCCTGTCGAAGATAAAGCTGGTCTCTTAAGAGTAAGAATCAATATAATTCAAAGAAACGACAGTGAAAACTTCAGATATCCTGCAATTTTACCTTACAAGCATCCTGTTGTCCAAAGATTGATATTCGAATAGCATTTAGAAAATCAGCACGCTGGAGTCAGCACTCTAATGGCACTACTAAGAGAAACTTTTTGGATACTGAAGTCTAGAAAATGCATTAGAAATACAATAAGAAAATGCTTGATTTGCAGAAAACTTCAGACATCCAAAATAGATGTTGAACCTGGAGTATTACCCGAGGACAGAGTACGAGAAGCAGCCATCTTTCATGTGGTAGGCGTGGATTTAGCCGTTCCTCTTCATCTTTCTGATGGATCAATAACGTGGATAGCTTTATTTGCGCTGTCTACCGAGCCATACATCTTGAAGCCATTACGTCTCTGTCTACAGAAAGTTTTCTCCAGTCTGAGAAGGTTCATAGCAAGGAGAAGCAGACCCTACATCATCTGTTCAGACAATAGGAAGAAATTCCTTGGAACCAGCAATGCTCTCTCGAGTGTAGATTGGGAAACCATCTGCAAGGTAACTTCCATTCAGAAGATCAGATAGACATTCACCCTCCTGCAGCACCGTGGTGGGGAGGTCGGTGGGAGAGGCTTATTGGAATGGTTAAAGGAATCCTGAAAAGAAACTTAGGTCGTGCATCCTTGAATTACGAAGAACTTTACTCCATACTGTGTGACTGTGAACAAGTGATTAAGTCACGGCCTATAACCTATGTTTCCGAAGATAACACAGATTCGTTACCTTTAACCCCAATGATGTTCCTAAGAGAATTACCAACATTAGGAGTACCTGACCTAGATGCTTTAGATTCTAAAGATCTTAACCGCAGAGCCAGATATAAGCAAATAATTAGAGAAAGCTTAAGAAACAGATTCAGAGCTGAGTATTTAGGGCAATTACGTCAACATGCATCCAAGACCAAAAGATTCAAACAATTGAAAGTCGGCGATGATGTCCTACTAGAAGATTTCAATAAGAAACGTATTCACTGACCTTTGGTAAAAGTTATCAAACTTTACTCAGGCAAAGATAATGTAATACGCATAGCTAAGGTGAAGACCGAAAATGGACTTTTTCTGCGTCCATTGCAAAGATTGTTTCCTTTAGAAATTGACAATACCGAACTTAAGAATCACCCCTCTTTATATAAATCTCTCCAAGAAAATTTAAGTCCTTCGACTTCCGAGAACAAGGACCTCTCACAGAAACCGTGTGGAGAACGCATCTTCTCCATACTCATTTAACTTTAACTTGGAGCTGTAAATGAAATACTTAATTTATGAAGAAATGACAGAGTCCAAATATATAACATAAATGAGCTTTAATTGAGCTTAAATAAGAAGGGGGACGTTGGACTTTGATTGGATTTACTACGTTTAAACGGGCGGCCCTCTTAAATACTTTGATATTAATAAATAACCACCGTTACTTTACTTTACTTAATTTACTCGCAAATGATCTCAACTACTTTTAATCACTTTCATTAACTTTTAAGACCAAGTAGTCTTTCGCATGTAGGAGGATTCCCTGACGCTACAATGCTACAGGACTTACTCTCTTCTATCCTAAGCCTCTAACAGCTAGCTCCCTCAACTCTCATACTTTCCTTCACACTAACTTTCTAACTACCATCCTTCAACTCACTCGCCTTTCAACTAACGCTCGTACCCACTCTCTACTAACACTCCTTCCAACTCCTTTTATCTATCTTACTTTCCAAAATATTTGCATATTTCAATTTACAATTTTAAGTTAGGATAGGAACTAACTCCATCACTCAATCGACTTGAATCCTAAAACAGCAGATTCACGTTTTACCCGGAAAGTGCGAGTTTTAATTGTAGCACTTTGCTATACCTGACAGTTCCTCCCCCCAAAAAAATTTCGCGGAAAAAATCCCCAACGGGTTTTTACCCGTGCAAATTTTAAATTATTGCAATACTATGCAAAGAAAAGTTAGCTGCAGTGACTTACTGTTTAAAATTCAACTATATAATATTTTAGAAAAAAAGAAAAAAAAAAAAGAGGGGGGGAAACTTAAATTTAACTAGACTGCCCAAGAATAAGTATTGCTTGTAAAATATAATAAGGAAAAAAAAATTTAAGAGTACAGGGCCAAAAACTGGACACTTAGCTTTTTAAAAAAAAGTTTCGTATTATGCTCAAACTAAGTCGCTTTACTCCAGAAACCGTTTGTACTCAATTTAGTTAACTAGAAGTCCAGCGTAATTACAGCGGGGAAATATAGGTACTTCTTTCCTTTTAAAAAAATGGAAAGGAAAAGTTTAATTTAAAAATTTTCAGTACAGGAGGATCGCCTTAAACAAAAAAATGCGATCAGTAATTATTCAAATTGAAATTGTGAAAAATGATAGTAGGAAAAAAAGTCTTTATTTCAGGTGTTCATAAAAAAAAATTAGTTTTTATCAGATTTTATCTTGAAAGGCTCAATCCACTGCTGGCACACTTCCAAGAACACTTTACTTCAGAAAAGAGAAACGCTGCTGGCAGACTTCCAAAAACTTTTTTCGACTTCATGTGAAAATTAACAATCTTTAAGAAATCAGCCTGGATTCAGATTTAACCTCTGTACTTCGGGTTTAGAGTCAGGATCAGCAACTGGACCTCAGATTTTCTAGAATTAAAACTTTTTTAAACGTATACATCAAAAATAGACGTGAACTACACTTTTATATATAGATAAATGACATAATTTTATACATAAGCCCTATTTCAACTAGGTGTTTGGGTACGGAAAAAACAAAATGTTAGTGGATTAATAAGGTTAATTTGTTAAACGCGAATTAACATGCAAAATAGCTTTAAAAAAAATTCTCTTTTTACCCCATACTAATAGATATACATACATAAAAACTTTTAGTAAAAAATTCAAAAGTTTACAACAAGAAAATTCATTTGATACACTTTATACAACATTTAGAAAACATATTTAAGGATACAAAATTTTCAAAACTGCAGTTGATCGCTGAGAAATAAAAAAGATTTACGTACATACATTTTACATTACATTTACAAAACTATAGAGAAAAATGTTTATACACTTATAAAAGTTTATTTTATACAATTTACGACATTTAGAAAAACATATATAATGAATAGATATATATACAAAGTTATTCAAAAAAGTTTTCAAGACTCCGTTGTTGGCTAGAAAATAGAAAAGTAGTAGAGTATATACATATTGATCATGTAAAAACTTAGAGAGAAAATTTATATACAAAGGTAAGAAAATTTATCTTACGAATCGCTGCAGGTGATGGCTAAAACAGAAGGCATTTAAGTACATATATAGATCATTCAAAAAACTAAAGAGGGGGGAAAAGTTTATACAAAAGTTCAACAAGGTTTTTTTACCAAAAACTGCTGGTGTTGGCTAGGAATTAAAAAAACATTAACGTACATACATGCATATATTATATACAGAAAAAAAATTTATGACATGTAAACAGTACATGAAATTTCGAGAGATGAAAGTGCATGCTATACGTTTAAATTTTGCATTTTTAAATTTTAAAAAGTTCATGCAGCAAGTTTAAATTTTGATTTGTGATATTTTAAAAAGTTCATCTCTTTGAGATAATGATTGAAAGTCCAGAAGAAAGTTCTACATGTCGAAAATTTCATAACTGCTGTGATAGAACTACAGTTTACAATGGAAAAAATATAAAGCCATAGCACCTGACAGATTGATTCCTTTATAGCAGCAAAATAAGAGATGCAGGTCAGACTGGCCTGTAGAGTTGCAGCGTTGGTGGCTTGCAGATTTAGGTGAGACATTGCAGGTTCGCTGGTGTCCTGAGGAGGGTTCGAACATGGTGCCTGGTCACTCTCAGGAGGGGGTTTCACACCCAGAGCCTTTTCACTGTTCGGAGGAGGTTTTAAACTCTGAATCTGGTTCTTGTGGTGAGGGGGTTTCGGGCCCGTCACCTTGTCACTGCCCATAGTTGTCACAGAGGACTGCGTTCGCTCCGTGCTTTTGAATTCAGGGCTGCTAGACTTTCTGGAAACTTCGCAGGAGGTTAAATAGACGTTTGGAATTGCCGACTTTAAAATACTTGCATTTTCCGTTGGTTTAATCGGCGGGTCATTTTGAAACTTTAAGTTCACGTTCGCATTAGAAATATTTGACTGTGTCGGCTGTATAGATGCACAGCTGACATCTAAAGGCGAGTTACCAGGATTATCCGCATCATTTATTGATTTTATATTTTCGCTTAGTTTAACAGTTTCCGCAGCCACAGTAATTTTAATAGGATTTTCTTTTACAATTCCTGTCGCAACACGAGATAATTTTTCGGATTTAGTATCCGTAGCAAAATTCTGAATAATAGATTTAGTTTCATATGTATCGCTGTTTGAAAATGAAGTTTGTTCGTTCGCAGTCACTTGCGTTTGGCTTTTGCCACTAGAAATAAAATTTTCCTCACCAGTTTTAGGGTGACTTAATGCACTCGAGCTTACTTCTGGCGACTTAATAACTTCTTGTGGTTTTTCTACGTCCTTCATTACCGCTTCCCACTGACGTTCTTGAGGGGGAAGGGAACGGTCATGCTGCAATCGTAATCTATCAGACCGAGTGGCAAAAAGATCGATAACTTTGCGTTTTAAATAATCATACGTTGGATTTGGGCCAAGCGAATGGCAGGCGATTAATCTATGCCACTGTTTCGGTTCTCCTTCTAGGGAATAGGCCAACCAGGAATATTGGTTTTTAACATTGATTTTATGAAAATTGAAAGAATATTCAAGCTGCTCAAAAAATTGCAGCACGCTAGTGGTGCCATCAAAAAAGACTTGCTCGGGGGGAGATTCGAGCAAAGTTGGGCGCCAATGTGGAGAACGAAACTTCTCCATACTCATTTAACTTTAACTTGGAGCTGTAAATGAAATACTTAATTTATGAAGAAATGACAGAGTCCAAATATATAACATAAATGAGCTTTAATTGAGCTTAAATAAGAAGGGGGACGCTGGACTTTGATTGGATTTACTACGTTTAAACGGGCGGCCCTCTTAAATACTTTGATATTAATAAATAACCACCGTTACTTTACTTTACTTACAGTCGGCTGCAAAATTATTCGAGCACTAGCCAATAATTCCTACATTTAAAAAGTACATTTAAGACTGTTTTGCTAAGTAAATCCTTGTCGAATCATGTTGTTAGACTGATTAAGAACATGACTCGACAAGGATTTATTTAACAAAGCTGTATTAAGTGTACTTTTTTTTGGCAAGGATTATTGCTAGTGCTCGTATAATTTTGCAGCCGACTGCAATTTACTCGCAAATGATCTCAACTACTTTTAATCACTTTCATTAACTTTTAAGACCAAGTAGTCTTTCGCATGTAGGAGGATTCCCTGACGCTACAATGCTACAGGACTTACTCTCTTCTATCCTAAGCCGCTAACAGCTAACTCCCTCAACTCTCATACTTTCTTTCACACTAACTTTCTAACTACCATCCTTCAACTCACTCGCCTTCCAACTAACGCTCGTACCCACTCTCTACTAACACTCCTTCCAACTCCTTTTATCTATCTTACTTTCCAAAATATTTGCATATTTCAATTTACAATTTTAAGTTAGGATAGGAACTAACTCCATCACTCAATCGACTTGAATCCTAAAACAGCAGATTCACGTTTTACCCGGAAAGTGCGAGTTTTAATTGTAGCACTTTGCTATACCTGACAACCGATACTCAACCCCAGAGAAAAGGAACCTGTAAAAAACCCTCAAGAACCTGCCAGTAACTAGAAGTCCACAACAGATGATCCCATTGCCAGTTCCCCGGTGGTCACCCGAACTGGCCGTGTGGTGAAACCCCTCAACGACTTCAACTTGGACGGTTGAGTTCCTCCGATTAGTCGCAACTCAAGGTGGGAGGATGCTGGGGATTCCCCGTTCATTCTTCTCTTTCCAGAACAATTGACTGCCGCTAGACAAAGTGACGCGCGCCTAGTTGAAATCTTTTGACAGCGTCACTCATTCATTTTTAAATGTGAAGTATGCGACAGATGTGTTTCAGAATCAGAACAGAAAAGGACATTGAATAGTAATAGGGCCACTAGAAAAGCGGTTTGTTTGCAGACGCCCCGGTCCTAGAAAAATAACTTTTAATAACTCTCAGAACTTATAACTTTAATGTTAAGAATTAGTTTAATATCAACTTGTAAATAATATTTTGTTTGTGTACTCGTTTCATGTATGTTAGTCAAGGATTAAAGTGTGTGTTCTCGTCAAGCAGCGCTCTTTGTTCGCCGACTCTTTATTAATGGATATATTTTATTCATAGCTGGCCACCTTCCACACCCGGACCCATTGCGCTAGAAACTTTCAGGTGAGATCCATCCATATTTTATTAGTTAAGAAGTTTATATACTAAAGAAGTTTATTTTAGAGGAATATATGACTAGATTAGGATTGAGAAATGTTTTGTTAGATAACTTAAGAATGCTGCAACTGGTCTGTAAGACATAGAATTAAAATTTAAATCAGAAGTAAGAATTCGTTGCAGCAATATATATCATATATAAAATTTCATTATAGTTTCGCTTATAAGTAATAGTATTTGATTTAAAATAAAATGCTTTTCAAATAAATCCTATTTCAATCTTTATAACTTCTTGTTTTTTCTTTACTATTCTGTTTGAAATATATTCTGGAGTGTGCTAGCTTGACATATCTTCAGAAACCTGCTAGTACTACATAGTTCTTTTAATAGCTGTGTTCCCACCTGCTGACGAAGAAAACATAGCAAAAATTGAAATTTTTAGTTTGAATAGTATTAAATTTAACTTATTTTTTTGTTTATTAACATTGTTATAATTATTGTTATTTTTACATTCCACTTTCATATCTTCACTTATCATAATTTAAATTCATAGTTATATATATATATATTTATACATAATGTAATAAAATGTAGAAGACATGGAAAACAAATTATCTATGCCAAATTCATCCAAAAGATTTATATAAATATGACCATGAAAAGTTAAAATAAAGATGAATTAGACCACAATACTCACGCAATAATGAAAAATGAAACCCACTCACATCAATAATGAAAGAGTATAAAACTATCATTATCAATGATAAAGAATATTGACCAATTTGAAACCTCTATAATTTAAATGAACATTAGCAAATTTATTATCAAGTGGAAAATGCTCAAAAATAGAAGAGTTTCTCTTTAGGAACCGTACATTCTTCATACAGAAGAGAATCACACGATTTCGAAGAATGTAATAGAGACGTTTTAAGCTAAAAATCTACAGTCATACGTCCCGATGTTGCGATAAAACTTTAAAGACATAAAGATAAATAAACAAACAATATCCAAAGAGGAGCAATTAAAGAAAGATATAAAAATACTTTGAAGCCTCGAATTCATGTGTTGCCACCACTGAGGTGTTCTGGTGAGCTGTACAATTTTAAATAAAAATTTACTGCCTCTTTTAGAATTTGCTCTTGATTCCGAGTGATTTTTTTTCCACTTTTTGACATCAAAGCTAGAATTATTTTCCTATCAAGCATCAGATTTTTTGCTCTCTTCAAACCATTATTTTCTTCAGTGGCTTGCTGGATCATATTAAAATTAAATTTCCTGGCATCTTCTACAACCTTCTTCCTCAAAGTTTTACATAGTTCTGAAAATTCAACCTTTGCAGTAGTACTTCTCTTGTTATTTATTTCCTTTTTGACATCAAAGCTAGAATTATTTTCCTATCAAGCATCGGATTTCTCTTTGTACTCTTCAAACCATTATTTTCTTCAGTGGCTTGCTGGATCATATTACAATTAAATTTCCTGACGTCTTTTACAATTTTCTTCCTCAGAGTTTTACATAGTTCTAAAAATTCAACATTTGCAGTAGTACTTTTCTTGTTATTTATTTCCTTTTTCTTCTCTTTTTCATAAGCTGCCGTGTCCCTTTGGAAATTTTCTAAATGGGTTTATCTTCTTCTAAGCCAGTAACTTTTTTTGCTGATTCGAGAACAATATAAACAAAATTCACTGTGAACTGTGTGTCATTAACGTCTTCAGTATCTTCAAGCAGTTGAAATCTGTTTTTTAGTTTAAACTGGAATTCTCGTCTTTTACCTTTTAGAAGCTGCGGATGAATTCTCATGTTTTGAATTTGCATCAGTTTCTGTCTTTCCAATGCAACCTGAAACTTTACCTTGCAACTTACCAGTCTGTGATCACGACCAGAGTTAAATCTATTTATCACAGCACAATCAGTAAACATGTATTTCTTGTCAGTTAAAATGTAGTCAATTTCACTTGTTCCTCTATCGGGACTCCTCCATGTTCATTTCTTCTTTGGATTCTTTTCTAAAATAAATACATGACATAAAATTTTTCACATTCTGCAAATTCAGTCAGTCTATGTCCTCTTTCCTCTTTAATTCCCTTTCTAAATGCACTAACTACACGATCAACTGAATGTTTGGTACCAATTCGTGCATTGAAATCTCTCGTAATGGTTCTAAGATTGTGCCTTCTGGTTTTGCTGAGAGCCTTCACAACATCCTCATGAAATTTCTCGATAACTTGGGCTTCACATTTTCTGGCTGGAGCATAAACTTGAACTAGCTCAGCGTTATAATGCTTAGAGAGCTTGACGGTGAGTGTTGCAACTCTATCAGAAAAGCTTGCGGCTTTTATTACTTTGTTTTGCAGGTTCTTCTTAACCAAAAATCCTACTCCACTATATCTTCCATTATCCGTTCCTTGATAATAAAGCATATTTCCACTCTTCAAATCTAGAAAATTTTTACCTTTTCTTCTAACTTCATTGAGTACTACAATATCCAATGTAATATGTCGTAGTTCTTCTTCAAGCTCAAGGAGTTTATCTTCCGAGCTCAAGGACCTGCAATTTAAAGCACATATATTCATTCCTTTGCAGCTGACCTGTTGATTATTCCCACCCTCTGCCTTCTTGCTTTCCTGCCTGCTGTCCGGAGCACGGACATTCCGGTCGCCGGGGACTGAGGGCCATTGTACATATGAAACAGGCATTTTCAAATATGAAGGAGGAGTTGGCCAAGCCACACCATGCTGGCCAGTGGGTCTTGCTGCGAGCCCATCCGTGTTCGTTCGTAATGCTAATGCTAACAGCTGCACCACTTGAAGGTACGTTTTAGACATTAAGCCTACGTCCTGGTCGTTTCCTCCAAACCACATAAATAAAGGAATTGAAGAGTCTCCTCCCAGTTAGAAACACAGACCATTATGCAACAGACCATTAACAATATATATATATATATATATATATATATATATATATATATATACATATATATATATATAGGGAGAGAGAGGAGAGAGAGGGAGAAAATAAAATAAATAAAAATGTATAATGCTTAATTTTCATATAGCAAGATGCTTTAAATTTCTTTCGCACAATGGCAATTTCCCAGAATAATATGTTAATCTACATTTCAATCCTATAATATTATTCAAACGAAATGTGTTGTCCAGTACAACAGAAGAGTAGATCACAAAGGGTTGCCTTACCTTGTTTTTAACTAATTTTTGTGTTTAAAACCATCTGTTTCGAGTCACGCGACATCGCACTCTCTCCAAATCGCCAACTTTCTTATTTATTTATTTATTTTTACAAAGTATTGGGTATCATCCCAATTACAGAAGGATTATAATGAAAACTTGAACAAAAGCACCTGGTTGTTATAGTTGGTGAAAACTTTTTCATTATTTTCTGATTAATGGAATAGTATCGAATAGATAAAAAGCTAAGTTGCAATATAAAACTCAAACTAACAGAAATATTTCATCAAATCTAATATTAATTTGATCTTTGAATTGCAGTAAAATTCATTAAAAAGTTTAAAAAGAAAGATTTGCTTCATTCTACCATCACTTTTGCTTAGTTCTTTGTGCTTTAATATGCTGTGTATTAAACTTTTGTTGCTGGTCAATAATATGTTTTGTATTGAATTCTCAAATTTTGAAATTTTACTTTAGAAACTTTTTAAATTATTAAATCTTCTACTTTTATAATTTATAATAACAGAAATACATTTATCTCTTTTCATGGAGTCTGTATTACCTTCGGGAATCATCTTAAATTCTTATATTAAAAATATATCGAAAGGGCATCTTCAGAAATTACTTTCAGTATTTTATAAACTTAATTAAACTAACTCACTTACTTAAATGAAATATTTAGAAAAACGTCCTCTCTCAACACAATATTTCGAGAATACTCCATAATAATTAAATAATGTTTACTATAACTCACAAAATTGTTCCCTATTACTGTTATTTTTATAATGTTTACTGTAACATTACTATAACTACGAAATAAATCAAAAAGCATTTTCCTAACCTTTAAGAAGATTTTTCTGTAGAAAGAAAGAAATGTATAAATTAATTAAATATGTAAACAGTATCATTTTTATTAACAAGATACATTTATTGGAGGATATAAAATTGTATAATAGTCTTAAAGCTAAAATATATCTTATTGTAACCAAGTCAAATTAAACAATTAACTTTATATATATATATATATATATATATATATATATACTTCATTTTAAATTTTTATTTGAATCCCACTTATTTGCAATGAAAATTAAGTTAACTATTTATAAATAGATTAAATGAATTTAATATGAAAGCTAAGTAAGGGGTTAAAATATGAGTAATAAAAATTTTCTGTATTTAAAAAACAGTATTTGTAATGTTATTTATTTATTTTTATCCAACTCCCCTACATGTTTTGAAACATACAGTTATTTATTTTTGTTCTTTTTCCCTTATAAGCTTTGAGACGAACATTTTATTTTCAATAGAAATATTATACAACGTATTTTTTTTTTTTTTTTAAATAACATTATTCTATCAACATTTTAAGAGTATCTGCGTGCAAAGCTCTTATATTTCATTTACATTGATAAGTTTATCACCCACTATCCATTTGTTTACTTTCATTTTATTTGACACTTCAAATGTTTCTTTCATCGTATTTGAATGAAAACGTAACGACAATACGTCTTATCTCCCATTCAGAAATATTTTTTCTCCCATTGTTAGAGCGTGATGTTTCAGTTTATCTTTTCTTACAGAAGATTGAAAATATTTTTGAAAGTAAAAGTCTGATAATTTTATTTGAAATTTTTCGTTTCCTTCTTTAAATATCATATATGCTTTGATAAATTTATCATGATTTAAATTGAAATTTTAAGCCGTACTTAATTATGTTTTTATATTTTTATTTATTATTTTGCTTAAATGCCCTATTAATGTGTAAGTTAAAACTGTTTTAAAAATAATAATGCGTTACTTATAATTAAAATTTTCAAAATTACACGCAAAAATATGTTTATTAACTAACTTACGTTTGAATTTGTAAACAGTAATTTTGTTAAAAAAAAAAAAAAAAAAAAAAAAAAAAAAAAAAAAAAGGTCATTCCTGTATTTTCCATAGCTATACGTAACAAGGGTAAAATAATGAATCAGAACAAATATTATGTTCATAAAAAATTAGCCAAAAAAATCAACAATGAAATAGCAAATATCCTATATCTAAAATGTTTAGGTTATGTATTTTTATTTTTTTATTTTAATTTGCCATTAAAATAATAAAAACAAAGATACTATCTACACGAAAAATCATAGGCGACGACAAAAGTACATAGTATAATAATGACATGTTTGGTTCGTTTTGGGTGTCGCTCTATGGTCATTTTTTGCTCATAAAGGCTTACTAGGCTTAAAGAAAATACCGAAGCACTACGATCGTGATTTAAATACAGCATCTGGCAACTGAAGACCAGAGGTTAACGCAGCAGAGCGTCAACCATTTGGCTAACAATATTAAAATGAAAGATTTATCCTCTCCTCAATTTTTTAATAGACTGCCCCCTTACATGAACATTTCACACAGTTATAAGCAGCATTAGAATTCATTTAAAAATGTCATTGATCCCACAGACCAATGAATATGAGAATATACTGGTCCGCAGATATAATCTCTAATCCATTACCGAAATGTCCCTTTAAACTTTAAAGTTGCTAGCAAAAATCTAAACCTTATACATAAAGTTTTGCACCTTTAAGAAACATCAACTTTAAACAAAAATGAAATATAGTTGGAATAGGAATTCAATTAAATATTCTGAAGCAGAAATACATTTAAATATTCCAAACTCGTGCGGCAGTCGGTTTGCTAGGTTGCTACAGGCCGTGAAGTTTTATTTTTGTTCAACTAGGGAAATAAATGTCTGGCATTGGTTCTACAGATAACTGGATTGTACTTATTGCTTGTTCGGTCAATTTCTGGTTGTCTCAAAGTAGCGGGCCACCATCGAATTCAAACGCTGGGTGTAAGTATTAACATCTTTCTTTCTTTTTTTTTTTTTTTTTTTTTTTTCTTTTCTTTCTTTCTTTTCTTTTTTTTTTTTCTTCCCTGTATTTGCTGATCATCAATTTTAGTTACGTTAATATTTCTATTTCTATCGTGCACAGGCTATTTTTCTGATTTGTTCACACGGTGAAAGGTTGGATCAGTTAACTGGAAGTGAACTGTATATTAGCTATTGCTGCTGTATGGATACAGATAACTGGACAAAAACATTTTGTATACATTTCATGTCGCTCCAAACCTGAAATTTAGCACCAAAGATATTTTTGAAAGCTATAGCACTTTTAATAACTATATCTGTAGAAATTTGTAAGAATGGAACGGGGGGGGGGGGGGGGAGCAGAGAATTTATACTACCGATAGGAGAAGGAAGGAATAAGAGGTTTTCAGCGTGGCCTTCAGTATGAGCAAAGTAAACACATCCTTCAAGATTAAAATGGTTCCTTATTCAGAACAAAGAAACCATTGTTCGGAACATATTTTGCTATTCAGCTCTAATTTCATTATCACAGAAGAAAATATATGGACTATTAAGATAGGAAATCTTTATCGTCAAAATTTCTATACAATTAAATTCATCATTAATTTCATTTTGTGTTTCTTTCTCTCACAGAACCTCCTGATACAGAAACTTATTTTAATGAACGATATTTATGAGTCAGAAAAGTAGAGAAAGATTAGTAACCTGACCTATTCCATAGGATAGGAGCAACACAATAATTATTCATTGAATATCAATATTTTTTACATATGACACTTAGTTTATTTTATTTTAAAGAGTAATTTAACTCGAGTAATAATAAAATATTGTAAAAGGCATTGTCAATTAAACATTAAGAAAATCGTAATTATAGAGGTGATTAAATTTCGTTTAAATATGGTATGGTTATACTTTTTCCTATGATTTTCCTGAGTTCTGATTGCTAAGATATGCTTTTAGAAAAAGATCAATTATGAATAGATAAGAATCGGTGATACGTAATGATTTCATTCAGGTGGATGGTCATGTTCAATTGTATTCACCTAGGCATGTCGACAACTATTTTGGGATTCAAAAAATATGACAAACGATCTCACCATCTGAATCTTAAAAATTTTATCCTATGACGTTTTTTTTTTAAATTGACTTAAAATAAAAGCCTGTATTTACCTTCAAGCCCGTTATATAATTTAGGGCAGATGATGCTAAGAAAATTGCATTTGTTTCTTATATCATTAGTCGACTGTTTGATTGCTTGTATAGAGGCGAAATCACGCGTTCGTTACAGCTACTAAAGAACATCAATAAATTCAGTCACTTGAGGGAACTTGACACCACAGAAGGTTTCATATTTCGGTTTAATATTTATAAATTGAACTATATTACATTTGTTCAATAAAATATATATTCAAATAACAATTCTTATGCTTTTTGATATATTTTTTACAGATTTGAAATCTTGCGTTTTCTCAGTTTGAAATGTTTCATAAATTCATGATCTTCAAAATACTAAAACTTTACAAATATTAAAAAAAAAAAAAAAAACTTTTTTTTTGTCAGTTTAATAGAAAACACTTAAAAGAATTAGGGATGGATTTTGCAATACATTTAAAAGAAAAATATACAAAAATAAAAATATAACAAAAATCATTTTTTTTTTTTTTCAAATTTTTAAATAAACAGGCATTTTTAATTTTTTTCCCAAAAAACTAATTAATAAATTTTAAAAACCATCCATAATTATTTTAAGTAGGTTTTATTAAACTCATGCAAAAGAAATATTTAGTCTTTTTTTCATAATCTGTAGAAGTTTAGCATTTTGAAAATCATGAATTCAGGAAAAAATTCAAACTGAGAGAACGCAATTTAAAGATTTCAGATCAATAAAAATATATCAGAAACCATAAGAATTGTTGCCTGAATAAATATTTTATTGAAAAAACAAATTCAATTCATAAATATTAAGGGGAAATGAAAGCTTTTATATACAACCTTCTGTGGTGCCAAGTCCCCTTAATTATATTTTTTGACAACTTCTCATGTAAAAATTCTCGCATTAAACTTGAAAATTCTACATTAAATAACAGTTTTTTGACTAACAGTTTGGCAAATTCAACGATTTCACATTAAGTTTTTAATTTTTATGTACGGAAAATTTGTATATGTTTCAAAGTTTTCAGACTAATGCATGTTCTTTTAAAAGTTAACATTAAGTGATACTAGCGTCCATAGCACTGATGAAAAAAAAAAAAAAATCGTTAATACTGTATGTGCCACGTCAATCACTAGTACTGACATTAAAGTTTCCGTTCAGGATGTGACAGTTACTACCAGTGACTGACAGTGTAAAGTACGATGTGAAAAAAAAAAATGTTCTAACTGCATTCTTTTAAAGTACATCATAGCCTCCTAAACTAGATGCCTGTCGCGTAGCTCGGAAGCTTGTCAACAGTTTAAGCTGCAGACAGCGCCACCTTGTACAGATTGCGCGACTTTTTTATTCAACAGCAACCAAACATTTTTTAAAGTGGGATTTGATATACGTAAAAGGCGAATAGAATCGAAGAAACGTCAATACATCATATATCACTTCTTAAAATTATTGGTGACAGTTGAATAAAAAGTCGCGCAATCGGTACCAGGTGGCGCTGTCTACCGCTTGAACTGTTGCCAAGTTTCCGAGCCACGCGACAGGCATCTAGTTTAGGAGGCTACGACTGCATTGTATTAAGTAATTATTAAAAATTCATTTAAAATTTACTTCTAAGCACCGGGCATGACCTGACGGGGATTTCCTTATGCATTCACGTGATACTCAGCGTATTAATAACAAATATCCAAATTAAAAATATGTGATATAAAATGTTCTGTTAATAATGTTAACTAGAAAGTTATGTTAAAAGTAAACTCAGTTTTTCATGCAAGCCAGTTAATATTCATAATACGTATTAAATTTTTCTGACTATTCATTTTCATTCATATTGTATTACTTAAATTTATTTGTAAAATTTATTATATTCTTTTACAAACACTGATACAGTTTAATAAAAGAAATACGGAGTGTAATGTCAGAAAAACAGATTTTTTTTTTTTTTTTAATTAAATAAATACTAGCTGGCCTGAGAACTATGAAAATGTTTACCAAAAATCATGCTCTCGGGTGCCTGCAGCGCCAATCGTAATTTGTTCTCTGTAAATGTCGCATAATATTAAAATATTAAAAATTAAATCAAATCTCTCCTAATTCCTCATAACGTAGCTCTAGTTCAACGTAAAACACACTCAAATCAATGAAAATCAAATAAACCAATCAAATCTCCCGTAATTCCTCATAAAGTAGCTCTAGTTCAACGTAAAACACACTCAAATCAATGAAAATCAAGTAAACCAATCAAATCTCTCGTAATTCCTCCTAACGTAGCTCTAGTTCAACGTAAAACACACTCAAATCAATGAAAATCAAATAAACCAATCAAATCTCCCGTAATTCCTCATAAAGTAGCTCTAGCTCAACGTAAAATACACTCAAATCAATGAAAATCAAGTAAACCAATCAAATCTCTCGTAATTCCTCATAGCGTAGCTCTAGTTCAACGTAAAACACACTCAAATCAATGAAAATCAAATAAACCAATCAAATCTCTCGTAATTCCTCATAGCGTAGCTGTAGTTCAATGTAAAATACACTCAAATCAATGAAAATCAAATAAACCAATCAAATCTCTCATATGATTCTCCATTCTGCGCCATTATACAAATGGGAAGTTTTATTTTCAATCTTTTTATTAATTAAAAGAAAACTAATCAAAAATTCGAAAATCTGACTTCGATGTGCAAAATGACCCTTCGGAGGACACCTTTGTGTTAAATCACGTGACTGCCCGAGCTGCCGTTTTCGAGAACAGTGAAATATACATATATATATATATATATATATATATATATATATATATATATATAAATATTGCTCACTTAATAGTATAAGATAAAGTGAATAATTTAAATGTATTTTACAATACAATAAGAAAAATAGTCATTAAATATTTATATAAGGAATATTCATGTATTTTTTGTCAATTTCTCTGTTCGTGACATATACTATATGCAGAAATGCCACATTTTAATTCATTCCGGAGCCTTTTTAGCCCTACCATACCACTTATTTTTTAAGAGTATTTTTTCTCTTTTTATATTGTAGTTATATTTCGGAGAAAAATTTTCTATAAATAAAGTGGTGCGAAATAGAGGCGGGGCTAAAAAGGCTCCGGAATAAATTGAAACGTTGGCAACTGTGCTATATTATGGTACTATTATGCAATTTTGTCAGATTTTGCTACCGTTTTATTCAATAGTCACCAATAATTTTCAGAAGTGATATTCGATATAGATAACAGACGATTAAGCTTCGGAATGATTAGGCACCCGTTACATTTAACCCTTTGCACTCGGCATATTTTCCGTAAGACACGCCTTTTGGCGTTCCTTTAAAACGTCACACGTATAGTTTCCAACTTACTACCTTTTGGCTACCGAAAAATTGTAATAATTTGTTTTATTTTACTTCATCATTAAATAAAATAAATCTTTCTGTTAAAATTTTCCGGTAGCCGAAAGGTAGCCTATATTTACACGTTTTAGAAAAATAGCATTTCATTTGCAGAGTAACACCTTAAGGCGTGGCTCGATTTTTTAATGCCCCCTCAGAAGGGACATACGAGCGATAAGGGTTAAAATTTAGTGGGGGATTTTGAATAAAAAAGTCGCAAAATCTGGGAACACTGCTATTTTGTGATATTAGTAATCATAGCATGATCATTAAATAGATTTTTTAAAATCACAGGATTTATGAATATGATTAACGCGAAAAAAAAAAAAAAAAAAAAAAAGACTGAATCATTGTTACATCTTTTAACTATGATGCATTTAAATATTGTATTAACATCTTTAAAGGGTCATAAGAAATAAATACAGATTTAAAGATTTATTTTGTTATCTAATATATTTTCTAAGAAAACAGATATAATAAATGCCTATGAACTCCTGATAGTATGCATTAAAATGAGAAAAACTTATCTTAAATCATGGTCAAATACTTAAATATCAATCAACAAATCGATGTTTACACTTTTTTTATGTAACAGATTAATTTATCTTTCAACGAAAGCGTACATTTTAACAGCTCAGATAAGAAGTGGAATATCCAAAAGGACTATGAACTTTATATTTTTATTTTAAAATATTTTCTAAAAATAATATTTGATACAAAAAGTCAATTTTTATTTCGCGTATGATAAAATGATAAAGTTAAGTGGGTTTGTCCATGAAGAACTTTACGTTCTATGATAAGAATCAAAGATGCTAGGATAATATCATGATGAAAGTTTAGAAAGTAAATGAATAAACCCTTTGTGATAGAACGTTTAACACTCATGCTGAGGATATTTAAGATAAACTAAAAGGTAATAAACTAAAGGTTTATAAACTAAAAGGTAACAATTAATTAATTATATAGAAAGTTAGATGTCAATAAAAATAAAACTTTTTTTTTTTTTTTTTTTTTTTTTTTTTTTTTTTTTTGTCTCACTATTTTTTTTTTTTTTTCCTCACTAATTAATTCATTTGTTCATAATTTTGAAGTGAATACAGAATGAATTGACAAAATTTTGCCAAAGTAAACCATTTTCATTTTGCATTTAAAATAACTTTTTTAATAATTCCTTCAATGCATAACTGTCAGTATTCACGTTTTTATAAAGAAGGCTTATTGCCACTAAATTTTTATAAAAATCTCCACTATTGATTATCTGCAATTTAATATTTTTAAATTTACAATTTTGTCAATCTGGTAGTCGAATGATTAGCGCTCTTAACTTCCGTTGCCAGATGCAGAGTTCGAATACTAATTCAAGTATGGATGTGGATACTACATCAAAATTCACTTTAAACCGTAAGTTTCGATTTAATGAACTTTGATACGCATGAAGTGGCCATGGAATGACACCGCAAACCAAACGAAACATGTAAGTTTATTATTATAATATAATTACCATAGCCTCCTAAACTAGATGCCTGTCGCGTGGCTCGGAAACTTGACAACAGTTCAAGCGGTATAAAGCGCCACCTGGTACAGATTGCGCGACTTTTTATTCAATTGTCACCAATAATTTTAAGAAGTGATATATGATGTATATAATCGACGTTTCTTCGATTCTATTCGCCTTTTACGTATATCAAATCCCACTTTAAAAAATTATTGGTTGCTGTTGAATAAAAAAAGTCGCGTAATCCGTACTAGGTGGCGCGTCAAGTTTCCGAGCTTCGCGACAGGCATCTAGTTTAGGAAGCTATGCTTGTACAGATTCAACGCTTGAATAATCTATAGTTAATTTTTAATTGTTATCGTTATTTAAAAATAACTCTTTTTCCAAATCACTTTTTAAATAGAATATATGGGGATAGTCTTTTATTCAATTTTCTTTAAAATTTCTTGAATCGTTCTATTGTTGGTTCAATTTTCATAAAATATGTTTCTAACGATTTAGCTATTTGTATTTTTATTTTCTAATCTCAAAGGTTGCTCTAGCGAATGAAAGTCAATACTGAGTCCCCCTCCCTCATTATTAAAATGAGATTGATTTGCTAATTCTGTTAACCCATTAACGGGCCGTGGCAACAGTGCTGCCAGACTTGGGGAACTTTTTTATTCAACAGTCACCAATAATTTTGAGAAGAGATATTTGGTATACATAATAGACGATTAAACTTCGAAGTGATTAGGCAATCGTTACAATTAAAATTTTGTGGTGGATATTGAATGAAAAAAGTCCCCAACTCTGGCAACACTGCATGGTAAGTACACTTATTGCCAATATCATGAATTTTTAAATGAGGAAGGAGTGGAAACCTACTTTACTACGGCTGCCATTTTTATTCTACTAAAATTCATGAAAGAACAAAATAGAACAGCAAAGTGTCCCACTCTCATAGCTGCCATTTTGTACGCTTTTCGCTAAGAATTTTTTATATATTTTCTAGAAGTTTTTAACGATTAAATAATGTGAAGTTTAACACACAAAAAGTAGTGAAAAAAAAATAAAAGAAAACGCACAAATTAGCAGCTATGCACTCAGTGTTGATTCTTTTTTTTTTTTTTTTTTTTGTCTTTTAACTGCATTAGGAAATATAACTATTTTAATTATGAACATTTCTAAATGAATATACAAGAGTATACATTTAAATAGCTTAATAAAAATTAATAATAAATTTTTAAAAAGAGCTTTAATACATCTTTGATTGAGTTTTACGGTGACCTATAATTTAATTTGGAAAGTTTTTAAAGCATGTTAATATATATTTGTTTACAGTAGACTCCTGTACAACGCAGAGGGATACGTTTCGCGCATAGCTGACAACTTTTTTAATTTATTCCGGAATGTTTTTAGTTCGCCCTTTCTTTCACACCGTAATCTTTGTAGAAGAATTTTCTTCAATATATGATTACGATTAAATATAAAGAAAACTACTCTAAAAAGATTAAGGGGAAAAAGTGGTGGGATTAACAACACTCCGGATTAAATTTAAAAAGTTGGCAGCTACACGTTTCGCGTAATAGAAAATCACGTTATACGAGACATATATTACCAGATAAATTCATGCAAGTCCAACTCCATCAGAAACAGATGTAAATCATGTAATAACTGCTAAACTAATTATTGGTGGAGAGGGTTTCGTTGATATGAATGAGGTACAGTCGGTAAAGAATGTATTCGAACACTAGCAAAAATTTCTATATAAAAAGTAGAGTTAATACTGTTTTGTTAAATAAATCCTTGTCGAATCATGTTCTTAGTTGTTTATTTTTAGAAATGGTATATTAAAATGTTTTTGTGGTTGAAATTTATTTGAGAAAAGAAATTTATTTAGCTTATTAGATAAAATTAATTTAAATTTTAATCTTTTATAAGCCATATAAGTGTACTTACCACCCACGACCCAATTCATTAAACTTAAATGAGAAAGGCGTAATAAGCTGCTTATCCATGCCTATTGTTTTTAGTCTAAGCAACCCCTTTTGTGAAAAATTATTTACCCTGTTCTTAAAAAGATAATTTCAGAAAAAAATGAATCAACACAGAGTGCATAGCTGCTAATTTCTGCGGTTTTTTTTTTTTTTTTTTTTTTCACTACTTTTTGTGCGTAAAACTTCGCATTATTTAATCGTTGAAAACTTCTAGAAAATGTATAAAAAATTCTTAGCGAAAAGCGTACAAAATGGCGGCTATGAGAGGCGCGCACTTTGCTCTTCTATTTTGTTCTTTCATGAATTTTAGTAGAATAAAAATGGCAGGCGTAGTAAAGTAGGTTTCCACTCCTTCCTCATTTAAAAATTTATGATATTGGCGATAAGTGTACTTACCCTGCAGTGTTGCCAGAGTTGGAAACTTTTTTCATTCAATATCCACTACAAAATTTTAATTGTAACGTTTGCCTAATCACTTCGAAGTTTAATCTTCTATTATGGATACCAAATATCTCTTCTCAAAATTATTGGTGACTGTTGAATAAAAAAGTTCCCCAAGTCTGGCAGCACTGTTGCCATGGCCCGTTAATGGGTTAATAGAATTAGCAAATCAATCTCATTTTAATAATGAGGGGGGGGGACTCAGTATTGACTTTCATTCGCTAGAGCAACCTTTGAGATTAGAAAATAAAAATACAAATAGCTAAATCGTTATAAACATATTTTATGAAAATTGACCCAACAATAGAACGATGCAAGAAATTTTAAAGAAAATTGAATAAGAGACTATCCCCATATTTTCTATTTAAAAAGTGATTTGGAGAAAGAATTATTTTTAAATAACGATAACAATTAAAAATTAACTATAGATTATTCAAGTGTTGAATCTGTACAAGCATAGCTTCCTAAACTAGATGCCTGTCGCGAAGCTCGGAAACTTGGCAACAGTTTAAGCGGTAGACAGTGCCACCTGGTACAGATTGCGCGACTTTTTTATTCAACAGCAACCAAAAATTTTTAAAAGAGGGATTTTACATACGTAAAAGGTGAATAGAATCGAAGAAACGTCGAATATATACATCATATATCACTTCTTAAAAATATTGGTGACAGTTGATTAAAAAAGTCGCGCAATCATTACCAGGTGGCACTGTCTACCGCTTGAACTGTTGCCAAGTTTCCGAGCCACGCGACAGACATCTAGTTTAGGAGGCTATGGTACAAGCAATGTTAACAAGACGGCGTCTTTGAAACTTATTTGTTTATACTTCCGATCGTGAATAAATGTTAAATAGTGGAGTGCATACTTTTATTTTTATTAAAAGTTGAATAAGTTGAAAAGCTGTTTTTCTCTTATATCTTTAAATGCGTGTGTAATATTATTATTATTTTATATACCGCTGCTTTTTTTTTAAATATGTCAGCTTTACTTTTCCTATATAAACAACAGGTAAGTGTATGCATTTGTATTTCTAAACAAAAAATCAGACACTAGGTGACAATGTTAAATTTATCTTACACGTTATATGGGACTGTTTATCGCGCTGTATGAGTACTAGTCACATTTTTTTTTTTTTTTTTTTTTTTCGTATTTTACGGGCATGCGTAATACGTGAGTCCTCTCTCTCTCTCTCTATATATATATATATATACATATATATTATTATTATTATTATTATTATATATACAGGGTGTTCCAAAAGTCCCCCCCCCCGTCCTAACTTGAAAAGGAGTCAGAATCGTGAAAAATGGTGAAACACATGTTCAATGAATTCGAGAGGGACCTCTTTTGGTGAAAAAAATTTGGGTCTGGGAGTGCTAAGGGGGGGCGCTAGGAAGGGCAATTTTAAAATTTCAAATGGGAAGGTATGTCTTGTGATACATCCCAGGAAACATCTTTTAAAATGAATTAATTTGATATAAGTAGTTTTGCCCTACGATGATTATTAAAGAAGATACGTGAGTTTTTAGACTTTTGAAATGTGGATTTTATACTTATGTATCCCCTTTAATAATCATTGCAGGACAAAACTATTTAAATCAAATTCGTTGTCTTGAAAAGATATTTCTAGAGATGTATCACAAGACATACTTTGCCCAAAAATGTTTGGCCCGGGCAAGGTGGTGGTAGAAGTGCCGCTAGGGAGGGCAACTTTAAAATTTCAAATAGGAAAGTATATCTTGTGATGCATCCCTGAAAACGTCTCTTCAAGAAAATGAATTTGATATAAATAGTTATGTTTTGCAATGATTATTAAAGGGGATACATAAGTATAGAATCCACATTTCAAAAGTCTAAAAACTCATGTATTTCCTTTAAAAATAATCGTAGGGCGAAACTAATTATATGAAATTAATTTTTTTTTTTTTTTTTTTTTTTTTTTTTTTTTGAAGAGACGTTTCCAGGGATGTATAACAAAACATGCCTTCTTATTTGAATTTTTAAAGTTGCCCTCACTAGCGGCTTCCATTGGCCTCCCGAGTACGAACTTTTTTCACCAAAAAAGATCCCTCTCGAATTCATTGAACACGTGTTTCATCATTTTTCACAATTCCGACTCATTTTCGAGTTAGGAGGGGGGGGGGACTTTTGGAACACCCTGTATATATATATATATTATTATTATCATTATTGTTATTATTATATATATATATAAATTGAATAATTTAATACCATGGTAATATTCAGCAATCAAAAGATAAATATATATATGTATATATATACTTTTTATAATGAGATGATTTCTGTTTTCTCCATTATTATTATTATTATTATTATTATTTTATGTGATAAGAATCTTGAAAATTGCAACTTTAAGGCAGGGAAATAAAATTTTACACAAACTGTCTTATGAGATGTAATGTTTTAACGTGAAACGTATAACATATAATTATACAAATATAATACCTTTTTGCTAAATATGTATATATATATATAATGCTATATTTAAAGTTTGACATATCATATCAGAAAGATGTTGTTTCATTGTGCACTGTTTCTTTTGAGAATTCAATTATATATATATATATATATTACCAAATTATTCATATACGCAAAACTATTTTTCTTTTTAAAACAAACATCAGATTCCAATTTCTTTAATTTTGAATCTAACCTCAAATATTATGAATGAAAATGTTCATTTGTTAAAATTATTTTCAAATGTTCATTCATTTTTTTTCCAACTAAGTAATTTGTAAATGTTTTTAAAGAAATAAAATACGTTTATTCGTATTTATTCCAAGATAAAATTCGGATTTTTTCTTTCATTTTGCCCATTTTATATTGTTATTGCATTGTACTTTGTGTAATGTTTAAAATAAAACAAGACAAAGCTAGATAAATTTCTATCATTAAGCATAACTTAATCTACTTTGTCATCACTTTACCAGTTACAAGCAAACTAGAGGTGCGATTACTGAATATACTGTAAACATGGTTTTATAAAAATTTGTATTTGTGCCATAAAATTATTATAATTAAAAATCACAAAATTATATTACTATATTATTCTGCCACAAAATTTTCTCACACACATACAGACAAACATTTTCTAAAAATAGTTAAACCATGCGCTTTTTCTCTCAAAATGTGTAAATCCATCAAAAACTACAAGAGGAAATATTTTTACTAAGCCATTAATTTCTTCTATTGAAAATAGAATAAAATAAAATACAATTAATTTTTCATTTATCATTTATTTATTTTTTAATTTCTTAATAATAAATATTTTAGCATGAATTAACTAATAATATTTCTGTGATTTAAGATTGCTTGTTATTTCAATTTTTAGGATTTTAAATTAAATATTATAGATAATAGAACATGAGCATTCAATCCCATTAAAATAACAAGTGCATATGTATTCGTAAGAGTATGTATTCGTAATGAAATATTAAGATACCCAAAGCTCTTTTCACATTACGCTAGCTGAAATGATTACAATATAAACTTTCTTGTGAAATAAATAAACTGATAATAATTTATTTGATAGTAGAATTCTCAAATAAACATTGCTCGTTCACGAGAAAATTACGTTTTAATCTTACTGAATACTTCAAAGACCGTAGGTATTTCGATATAAAAAAAGTTTTCATAAGTTACAAGTTTCTCATAAGTAGCAATAAGTGTGAGATATGTAATAGAAGTAAAAACTTTTTTCAGAATTTTCTTTCTTGGCCATTTCTTTCTTTCTTTACCTTTCTTTCTCCCCCCCCCCCACCCCCTTCCACTTTAATATTGACCACATGTGTTTTACATATACTTTTGATAGAAAGGCTTAAATAATTTTAGCAAAATTATTCACTGCCATACAACAAAAAAAGTATTAATACAAATAATAATCAATTTCATCATTAAGACTACGTCTGTATTCTCAGAACAATGGAGAAATTTCATAGTTTATATGAGAATTTAATGCTGGTTAGATATTGACAGGGGAACTCAGTGGGTAGATCACTAACGCGTTAAGTGATAAATCTCAAGTTCCAATCCTTAGTTGGACACTACTCGCTGTTGCTACGCCTAATTTGTCTTTTTCTATCAAAGATATGTGTATGGTTGTAATGTAGTAAATTTATGTATTTAATATATTAATTTACGATAAAACTTTTCATTCAATCACTACAGTCAAAGACATCATAGTATATATGAAAGAATTTTTTTTTAAGTTTCCCAAACAATATTTATAACTGAAGAAATATAATAATGCAGTATTTTTTTCAATTGAAAAACATGCTTAGAAATGGTAAACTTCGCTATTCATGAAAATTTTCGACCTCGAGTTATTGACGTTGCACATTTCGAAGTCAAGGTATGGTGAATCAGCAAATTATAAATTTCATGTTGTGTCCTTCTATATGTTAGTTAGTTGGTTTGTTAGTTTCTGAAGTTATAATTTCAAGAATCCATGATTGGACAAGTTTTAAAATATCATTTATGATATTGGCCATAACCCTTTTGAGAAAATTTCAACATTTTTACTTTAAAATCAATTATTCGAAATTTAATATTTTCTTAACATGGCAGAACATGGTAAGTTTTCGCACAACCATGTGTTGTAAAAATTATTTTCATTATAATAAAATTGCATGAATTTTAAAATTTCATTTATAATACTGGCATGAACATTATCGAATATGAACACTCTCTTTTCAGACCTTCCTAAGTTATTCGAAATTAAAGATTTCTATAACACGGCAGATTGTACGGGAAATAGCATGAAAACTAAATTATGGAACTGACAACAATAAAATTAAGCAGTAAAATAAAAAAAGATAAAGTGATCAAAGCAGATGAATGGCCGAGTAGGAGGAATATTTCAAAAAAGTGCCTAAATTATTTAAACTTGAAGATTTTCATAGTATGGCATGGATAGAACAACATTTCGCACAAGCTCGCATTGTGGGGGATTATTTTTACTTCAGTCATTGTAAGACCTTACCCTTTCATTATATATATATATATATATATTGCTTGATTAGGTGGATAATATATTCTTACTACGTGAAATTTATGAGAACAAATATGTAATGTTAATGTGAGTCCACCAATGCAATTACTTTAGAGAAGAACTTCATCTGTACAATTAAAAAAAAAAGTAGATATATATATATATATATACATATAAAGTGAAGAATTTAAGAACGTTATAAATTTAGTAATTAATAGATACATGATAAGGCTAACAACACTCAAATAAATGTTATTTTAATTAACAATTCAGTTTACAAGAATATAGTTGGCATAATGTATATCCAATTAGCAAAGCTAAATATTATAAGAGTATTATTAATTAGATAATAAAAGTAATTATTTATTGGTTTAAAAATTAAAATAATACACAAATGTTTAAGCGCATTTGCAGTTATAAACAAAGTGTATGTAATTTTTAAATTAATGGTAATGCCAAAATAGGCCAAAATATGTATATATGTAACTATATATTCATTTATGGATAAACATATTTAATATATATGTGTGTGTGTGTGTGTGTTTATATATATATATTGAAATAAAATAAATATATAAATAAAATACAAATCCTTTATCTTTGTCATTTATTTCCAAGATATTTATAATTCTATCGTCTAACAATAGAGCAAATGGCAGATAAATTAAATGAGGCGTTATAAATTAGCACCTGATAAATTAATTTAGCATGCATGCTCATAATAAAAAAAGTAATTCTTTTCAAAATATATTTCAGCGGATTGCTTGCATTTATCTTATCTTTCTCTCTCTCTCTCTCTCTCTCTCTCTCATTTTTTTTTTTTTTTTTTTTTTTTTTTTTATTCTTTCTTTTTTTCTCTCTTTTCACGGTCACTACTTGATAAACTAACAAGAAATATATCCAACGATTATACTGTTTAAATAGTTCATCATGGTTCACTGTTCTATATTTTTTACTTTTTTTTTTTTTTTTTTAGCGCTCAGAAACGTAAACATTCATATCTCAGTTTATCGAAATGGCACCCAAAATCAAATCAATGATTTCAGAGTTCACGATTCAGAATTTCTGTACTTTCTTTCATTCATTTTATTTTATTTCATTTCATTTATTTATTTATTGACAAAAAAAATTTTCAAATTTCTTTTTAAGTTTAACAACTTGTATTTTTTTCCCTTATAAATGGTGTGTTTCTTGAGGACTAAAGTATTAAAGCTTCAATGTTTATTCATTTTATATTTATATATATGTATATATGTGTGTGTGTGTGAAAGTAAAATTAAAAATTAAATAATAACTTTTTATTTTTGCGCATTAATATGTAAATTTTTCGTTTCCACTTTTATTTTTTATTTTTTATTTTTTAAATTTTTTTAAATTTGATTTTTATTAGCTTTTGATTATATACATATATAGAGGACGTTAAAAGCCCCACCCTACACCCTGTATCTCGAGAACGCGTCGAAGTTTCTGAATACTGTAAAACACGTGTCCAATCAAATTCAGGGTGATTTCGTTTTACTAAAATAACGTAAGTATGGGGAGCAACAAGGGAGCTAAGAGGGGACAAATTTTAAAATTTCAAATGTGAAGTAAGGTCTTTTAATAACTCGATGAAAAGAACTTTTCCAAACAAACATTTTGGCAAAAAAAAAAAAGTCTTGTCCTATACCATGTTTATTTTTTAAAAAGTTAGGGCGGATTAAACATTTCGTTTAAGTTCTCCCTTTCTTCTCAACTAGATCTTGAGAAAGCCTTGAAAATTCTGAAAACTGTAAAAGTGCTTAATCAATATGAGGGGACTTCGTCTGGTTAAAAAAAAAAAAAAAAAAAAAAAAAAAGAAAAGAAAAGAAAAGAAAGAAAATAGGAACATCTAGAGAGAGGGCAACATAGAAATTTCCTTATTTCATTGAAAATCTTCTCGAAACAAACATTTTTTTTATTTATTTTTATTATTATTATTATTATTATTTTAATAAAATTAAACATAATTTATACGTCTCATTAGTATATTAAAACCAATGTAACATTCAAAATGAGATAAAAAAAATACAAAAATTTTTAAAACTTTAAAAATACATTTTAATTAAAAACATTAAAACACATAAGACAGACGTTTCGGCTAGAACACTAGCCCTCCTCAGTGTCAAACATACAAGCACAAACAACACTTACAAAAATTCATAAAACATCATAACAAGATTAAATATTCAGGAGGAATAGCTTTAGCCTTGTTCAAGGCAGAATGTTGCATTTTGGTAAAAGCGCCCTCTAGAAAAATAGGGATTCATAGATATTTACATTAGAAGCTAAAATTTTAAAGTTTTCAAAATCCGGAATATAATCACTATTGAGAGAAGGGATTACGAGTTTTGATCTTAAATCTCCTGTTTTATATGAGCGTTTATGTTCTTTTAATCTAATTTCACCTGTTCAGCCAGTGTCACCGATATATGTAGAATCACAATTTTTACAAGGAATACTATAGAATAGATTACACCTAGACGTTTAAGAGGGGGGACAGCGGGTTTAAAGTTTGAGAGAAAGTTACAAATACCGAGTTGAGGTTTAAAGCTAGTAGAGATATTAACTCTTCTAAGTAATTTAGAGATATTTTCAGAAATACCTTTATAATAAGGGATAGTCGTACGATAAGTGGAATTTTTAACTTTAGGATAAACTGATTTATATGAAAAATAGAACTCTTCTTTATAAATTCTTTTAATAATACGAGGGGGGGGGGGTAACCATTATTTTTTAAATCAGAAGAAAGTTTTGATAGCTCAATATTTAATAATTCGGAATTACTACAATAATGCTTTGCACGATGTAAAAGAGTACGAATGACTGCAAGTTTATGTGATAAAGGATTACCTGAATTGAAGTTAAGATATTGACCAGAGAAGGTGGGTTTTCTATAGACTGAAGTTGAAAAATGTAAAAAATCATTGACTGTTTTATGCATTATAAGGATGTCAAGAAAGGGTATTTCATTATTAATTTCAGTTTCAAGGGTAAACTGAATAGCAGGACATAAAGAGTTAGCAAAATCTAAAATATCGTTAGCATAAAGTTGCTTAGTAATTATAAAAATATCATCCACATACCTTTTCCAGAAATTTTTTTTATCATGTAACTGGGAATTAATTTTGTTTTCTAAGTGTTGCATTACAATTTCAGCAATGATGTTTTATGAATTTTTGTAAGTGTTGTTTGTGCTTGTATGTTTGACACTGAGGAGGGTTAGTGTTCTAGCCGAAACGTCTGTCTTGTGTTTTAATGTTTTTAATTAAAATGTATTTTTAAAGTTTTAAAATTTTTTGTATTTTTTTTTATCTCATTTTAAATGTTATATTGGTTTTATTATTATTATTATCATTATTTTTGGATTATATCTGATTGAACATTTTACAGAAAGTTCTACACTCTGCCCCATATTTCGGCATGGGGAATTTCCGCCTTTTTTCTAGCCCTATTCTCACGCAGAAATATTTATTGTACTTTTATAGCAATGTGTCGTGATTAAATAGGATCGATATTCTATAAAATATTGGTAGCAGAAGAGGTGGACATTTTTTATCCATGAAATGTGCCTGAAAAAAGGCGCGTATTACGAACCTTGATTTCAGGAACACTGCGGAATATCTTAAACATTATCCTATTAATCTAAGAGGGAGTTCTGATTAAAAAAAAAAAAAAAACGGCTTGGAAGACATTGGAGAAACCTAAAAGGACAAACTTTGAAATCTCAAATAGGCGAGTGATTTTTAGCTCGTTGAAAGATCTTAGAGATTCAAATTAAATTTGCACGATTTTTAGAGTTTTCAAAAATTCCGATGCCTTCTCCACGACTTAAATGAAAAAAAAAAAAAAAAAAAAAAAAACATTTATCATTCATACACTTTTTTAAAAATATTATAATACATTTTTAAATGCTTGTCTTTAAAATTATTTTCAAAGATCTCACAAACTTCTAGCATTTGAAATTTCAAAGTTAGCCTCCTTCACCCTAAACCCGCACCCTAATTTCATAAAACCAAGTGTGGTTGTCTTTAGTTTCGTTAAACACCTTTTTTATATTTCTCAGCAATTCCTACGAGATCTCAAAATAGAGATAAGAGTGTGGGAACTATTTCAGTATATTTAATCAATTATAAAAAATGATAAGACAAAACATATTTTAAAAAAAAATTGTTTGGTGAAGACCTTTCAAACGAATTAAGAAAGAACGCCTCCCCGTTTGAAATTTAAATGTTTACCCCATGGATGCCTCCTATTTCCCTCCAACCCCCCCCCCCTTTTTTTTTAAACCAACTAAAGTATCACTCAATCAGATTAAGCGCTCTTTTACTGTTTCAGAATTTCGAAATTTTTCTCAAGATTTAGCGGGAAAGCAGGAAAACTTTAAACACAAAATTTTTATCCATGATAACTTTAAAAAAAAAACATAGTAGAAAAAACCTTTTATCGCCAAAATCTTTGTCTTGAAAAGACTTATTCATCCAGATGTTAACCCCCTCCCCTCCCTCCCATTTCCAATTATAAACTGTGGAGCCATATCATCAGCCCCACACACTTTATTTATTTATTTATTTTTATTTTTATTATTATTATTATTTGTAAAACGGAATCCCTTTGAAATCGAATGGGCACATGTTTTACAGTTTTCAGAAATTTTATCACGTTCTAAAGATACAAGGTTTATGGTGGCACTTTTGGCAGACCTTGTATATAATATATATCTATCATTTAAAATACAGCCATAACAACTGAAGATAATGTATTGAAAAATGTATAATTTTACTAATAGATGGTAAAAGAATGAAAATGCGTGAAATAACTAAAAAAAACCCTAATCCGTCCCTTTCACGCACACACACAAAATAAATAAATAAATAAATAAATAAAAAGATAAAGATAAAAATGTTGTAATTCACTTATAATTGTTAGGGTGAAAAAAAATAACATTGTTTCTGTAATGATGAAGGCTTTTACCAAAAATTAACCGTGAGCATCTGACAATGTTATCAAATGTAAGCAAGAAAGATATACTGGACGATAAAAAATTAATATTAAAATTAAAAAATTACATAAATGGAAATGACAACATAATAATACAATACCAAGCACAAACATGCAATACTTATAAGCAAACGCTAAAATGAATGTTTAGAGACATGTTTAGATGTAATACAAAGATTAAAGTAGAAGAGTAAGATACAAACAATTTAATAATAATAAAAATTGAAGGAATTAACATTTAAGATCCAATACTTCATGAATAAATTCAAATTAATTTAGTTGTACAACTAATTTATAAAAGACTTACTAAATTAGAGTTTAAATACATATATACATACATATATATATATATATATATATATATATATATATATTAATATTCAAATATTTAAATATACAGTGAACGTAATGAAAAACTAGTAATCAAAGAATTTATTGAGGAATTTAGTTTACATGGATAATTAATAGATTAATAATAATAATAAAAAAAAGGTTATTTAGTTAAATAAAACGATATAGTAGCCTGAATCTCCTTTTATGAGTAATAGAAGTTCTGAAACAATATTAGTTCGATTTCCTTGAGCAATAGTGTCGTACCGCCATCTATACTGTATAAAAGAAATGAAAATGCATTATCAATAAGCAAAAGCATTTTATTTATTTATTTATTTATTTATTTATTATTATTGAATCTTTATATTGATTAGTACATTAATCGTAATTGTTTTAATTACCATTTTAAAAGAATAGATTTAATAAACATTAATAAAGGAATAATACTAATATATGAAAATACATCTCATATAGAGATAGTTAGAAACCACGTGTCTTTTTAAAAAAACTACTAATTTGATAAAAATTACACTTTAAAACACGCACAAAGAAAGACAAATTTAAATCATTAAAAATTACAAAAATTCATCTTGTCAAAGCTTTTCGCCCTGCTTATCAGGGCATCATCAGGACAAATTCAAGCCATGTTTAACCACATGTGCAGCAACAGTTCAATTATATATATCAATAAAAACATATGACAGTTACAGTTAATTTTGATAAAACAGTTTGAAATTGTAAATTCAGAAATTTAGCTGAGCTTTACTTGGTCACCATGGAGCCACTTACAGTCTGGAGGTAGAGAACTTGTATTTGGTTAAATTTTTTTTGGAAATATGGAGTAACTTTGCAACTGCAAAGGTTGAGGCTTTACTGGGCTTAAATTTAATTGAGTTTTACTAGGTCACTATGGAGCCACTTGCAGTCTGTAGGTAAAGGAACTTGTATTTATTTTGAGCTTTACAGGAAACAAGGAGAAACTTTGAAACTGTAATGGTTGAAGGTTGAGGCTGTTTTATGGATATTTCCTTGGGTAGAGATGGAGAAGTATTGGCAATAACAGGGCAGATGACAGACGACAGAAGGTCAGCTTAGAGTTAAGAATCTGAAATTAGTTGTTGTTTCGGGTGACCTGAAGCCACCTTGAGACCTTGAATGACTGAAGAAGTTTCTTGGATCATTTGCATTAAAATTAGAAGAGACTGGATCAGCAGTAACAGGAAACCAGGACAGTTAAAAACTTTCGCTATTAACATCTGTTGAGACAATCATTCCATTGAAAAGAAATTCAAATTAGATATGTGGTTGTATTAGGAAATGCCACATTCTTGGAAGGAAAGCAGTATCTTTAGAATTGATTGAATCATTACATTTAATTATATTTATTGCTTCGTAAACTATTAATACTGAAATAATTGGTGGAGATGAGATAATTTCTGCTTGATCCCAAAGAGGTGTAGCTGAGTTTTCACAAATAAAGTTGACTAAAGCAGAACACTTTCCTTCCTTGACATTACCAATATGTTCTTGAACTCTTTTGTTTAAATTTCTTTTGGTTTAAAAATGATGTTTTTTTCTATATCAATCAAATCAAAAGAAACTTAAACAAAATAATTCAAGAACATATTCGTAATTTCAAGGAAGGAAAGAGTTCTGCTTTAGTCAACTTTATTTATGAAAACTCAGCTACACCTCTTTGGGATCAAGCAGAAATTATCTCATTTCCACCAATTATTTCAAAATTAATATTTTCCGAAGTAATAAATATAATTAAATATAACAATTCAATTAATTCTAAAGATGCTGCTTTCCTTCCAAAAATATAGCATTTCTTAATACAACCACATGTCTAATTTGAATTTCTTTCCAATGGAATGTTTGTCCCAATAGATGTTAGTAGCGAAAGTTTTTAACTGTTCTGGTTTCCTCTTACTGTTAGCCTCTCATAATTTTAATGCAAATGATCCAAGAAACTTCTACCGCCATTCAAGGTCTCAAGGTGGCTCCAGGTCACCCCAAACAGCAACTAACTTCAGATTCTTAACTCCAAGCTGACCTTCTGTCGTCTGTCATCTGCCATGTTATTGCCAATACCTCTTCAACTCTACCCAAGGAAATATCCAAGAGCCTCAACCGTTGCAGTTTCAAAGTTTCTCCATGTTTCCTGTAAAACTCCAAATAAATTCAAATTCCTTTACCTACAGACTGTAAGTGGATCCATAGGGACTAGTAAAGCTCAACTGAATTTAAGCCCAGTAAAGCAAGAGATTTTACTGTTTCTGTTTTACTGCCTAAAACATTTAACGTGGGAGTTATTGAAAGCAAACGTCCTACAGTGAATCAGTCAAACTTTCTTGCGAGGGCTTTGACACTTTACTCCACTCACCAACATTTTGAAAAAAATTTCACTGTATAATTTTTATTATTTGGTGTGTTTTGGTAAGAAAATGGCAAACTGGAAGCAGGAATATGGAAAAAGTAAGAGAAATATTGCTAAAAAAAAAAAAAAAGAAACAGAAACTTACTGTTTTTATTTATTTTTTATTTTTTGTTTTCTGGGCACAAATCCCCTCAAATTTCCTCCTTACTACAAATGTTCGTGTTTTAGAAATTTCTACCTCTGTAGCTCCTCAGGTCAGAAGACATTTAACGGTTAAAATTACACTCGCTCCTCTCCAAATCAAACTGATGGGTATAAAATTACCAAACAATGATAAAAATGAGGGAGGGGGTGTATCTCGAAAACGGTGGGTGATTGGGCAAAATGGTGGTCATATTCGGATTCAGGAGGTCATTTACATAAGAATATGCTGAAATCGTGTCAGAGGCAATTTTCCTGCCGAGCAGTGTTATTAAATTACGGATGCATTTTTTCATTCTTAATAAATAAGGACTAAAAATGAAATATCAATGATAAATAATTCACTTTCTACATTTTTTTTAAAAAAAAGCTTAGTAAAATGCCTCCAAAATAAAGGCTGTTCCCAGAAAACAGGGAGGTCAGCTTATAGTCTGCTTAAAAAGCAAACGATATTAAGAGATTATTATTATTATTATTATTATTATTTTCTTAATTGCAGCTCATCATTGCTCGTGCAGTTTGATTTATTTTATTTTATTTAATTTTTTTTTCAATCAAACATAGATTGCTAGTGATGCATTTTTTACACTTTTCTTTATATATAGACTAGCAGGCTACGCCCGCTTCGCTGGTCACTATTTTTAACTGAATCACTATAGTTAATGAATTCTCAAAATTGCATCAACTTTTATCATGAAAAAAAAAAAAAAAAAAAAAAAAAAGAGAAAAAAGAAAAAAAAATATGCAAATAAATGCAAAAATAAACGAAAAAGTACGCAACGGGTACCCACTGCCCTTGGCAGCGCAGGCAATTGTGCGCTGCGCGCGCGTATTTATGTTCAACACTCTTAATGAATCACTATATTATCGTAAGGGAAAACATAAGCAATAAATATAAAATCTCCCATCAGTAGAGTAATCGGTTCGGGCCACCACTGCCTGCGGCAGCGCATATAGGCGCGCAAGGCTGGCATGCTCCTTCACCTACCGTTCCCGCCCCTTCTAATTATTTAGACTTTAGAAAATACTCGCATTCATTCTCTCGACTTTTAAACCTAATAATACTAATTTCCAACATTTTATCTGAATTTCTTTATTTTTACCCCTGCACTCGATCCCTTCCTGCCCTTCATAATAATTCTGTACTTTCGAAAATATCCGCAATCGATTTATCGGGCCTCAAAACCTAACAACACTAATTTTCAGCACTCTAACTCTTATTTATATATTTTTGCCCTTTCACCTCCCCTTCCCGTCTATCCTAATAATTTTACAAATTCGAAAATATACGGAATCGATTTGTAGGTATCAAAAACCTCCATGTACCAATTTAATAATTTTAAAATTCGAAAATATCCGCAAATGATTTGTAAGTATCAGAAACCTCTATGTACCAATTTTGAACGACCTAACTCTATTCTTATGTTTTTCCCCTCCGTCCACTCCTCCCGCCCCTCCTAATAACTTTACAAATTCGAAAATATCTACAATCGATTTCGAGGTATCAAAAACTTTTATGTACCAATTTTGAACGGTCTAACTCTATTTTTATTTTTTTGCCCCTCCGCCCCCCCCCACACCTTTCTGACCCTCCTAATAACTTTACACTTTCAAAAATATCCTCATTTGACTTACAGACCTCTAAAACCTATCTGTGCAAATTTTGAACGGTCTAACTATATTTCTATTTTTTTACCCCTTAGCTCCCCCTTTCCCGCCCCACCTGGGACGAATTTCTGAAATTAAGGAAATTAGTTTTTATGTATTTATGGTAGCTATATTTTAGAGCAAAAATATCTTACACATATATTTTTTTCTGTTTGCAATATAAAGGATTATTTCAAATCACGTTTCGCCCCCTCTCCTCCCATCTTGGGGGCTAAATTTCGAAAATTCCAGAAATTAGTTTTTAGGTATTTGTATTAGCTATATATTAGAGTAAAAATTTCACATATATCTGTTTTTCTGTTTGAGATATATAGGAGCATGTGAAACCACGTTTTGCGCATGTGAAATCACGTTTTGCCCCCTTTTCCCCCTTGGGGACCGAACTTCTAAAATTCCAGAAATTGGTTTTTAGATAATTAAATTAGCTATATTTTAAAGCAAAACTTTTACGGATATCTGTTTTTTTTTCTTTGAGATATGAAGGTTTTCGTGAAATGACATTTTCCCCCCTACACCGCCTTCGGGGGCGAATTTCGCAAAATCGCTTCTTAGGGGGTGCTTACACTATATGTTTTATAATCTGACCCAGTTTCGAGTCAGTGGCTCCAGTAGATTTTGCTGTGCGTTGATGAGTCAGTGAGTGGAAGTACTCTTTTATATGTATAGATAACAATAAACCTTCATTAAGAATTTTACGCAAATAAAAATGTAACTTTTCTATACATATTTTTGTTTATACTTTCAATATTGTGTAAAATATTCATCTTTATCGCTAATAAAAAGTGGCATCTTTTCAAAAATAAGTTTTATTCATGAAGTTAATATTTATGACAGATTTAGACATTCTTGTAAGAACGTTAATTACCGGATGAAAGAAATTCAAAACACTTGGAATTGCATCCATATTTATTAGCCTTGTCATTAAAAATCACAGCCAGGTAAAAAGATAATTACCAGTTATGGATCGTAAAAATGTTGTGCGTGTTACTTTTAATAAGGGTATGTTACAAACTATTCTACATAAAAATTTACCTTAAAAAAAAGTACTTTAAGTAGGTTTAATAGCAGAATTCAAAATATTTTCATTAAAAGTTTGTCGTAATAAAACTTTCATCCATGAATTATCTGTTAATATAATTATTTACGTAATAAGATGCATCTCGATAACACATGATTACACCAGAAAATTTCAAAAGACTTTAATTTCAAAACTGTTAATTTTTTATTAACCCTCCGTCAGGCGCAATATTGAACCCGACAAGTTCGGGCGCAATGTGCTTCTCAGGCGCACAGAAAATAATCGCTAATTTATAAGCAATAATTTAATTTTTAGTATTCTACAAGTAATCAGTTATTACTATAGGAATATTTAGAAAAAAAATATATGAAATTTATTAAAAAAAGAACTTATTTTATGTTTAGAAACCATTACAAGAAATTTTCAGATTTTGACTAATGTGTCTTATTATAAGTGTAACAAATGCAAAAATTTGATAAATTATAATAATTAATTTTAATTTTAGTATTCTAAAAGTAATCAGTTATTACTACAGAACTATTTAGAAAGAAAAAATATGAAGTTTATTAAAAGATAAAGAACACGTTTTATGTTTAGAAAACATTACAAGAAATTTTTAGATTTAGATTATTATCAGGTACAAAAATTTGGTAAAATTTATACAGTGTCGTGGAAAGTTCAGAAATCGATATTTACTTTGAGTTTAAGTTACACAGCAGAAGAAGGGCATTGACAAATAGCACAGCACGTTCCGCAGATCATATTAGCGTGAGTGAGGCAGATTGCATTGTGACATTTTTTTACACTCGTAGTTTGTCATTCTTCTGAAGCCTGTTTCCGCTGTGCAGGTTGAGCATCTACGTCTTTTCCGAGTTTGAGATGTTGAGTCCTCTGAAATATCTTTTGTAGGTTGGTATTTTTTCAGTCTCATCTGAAGACTGGTAGGGATTCCAACAGTCTTCATACTTCTTCGACTTAGCTCTCCAAGTACCAGTTGGTGTGCTAGTGTTTTTAGGAACGACCTTCTGCGGCATGGTTCTAGTTGATTTCCAAGATAAATGGTAGTCCGATAGCCTGGTGCGTATTTACCACTTATATTCAGCATTGTGAAAAATATGACCATTGGCCAGCGCTTGACATTTCGGCTCACGCTGTAAGTGGCGCACATTTGATCTGCAGTATCAACGCCACTTTTAGTAGACTTATAGAATGTGATCATCACTGGTTTCTTTTGCTCTCCAGTTGTAGGATCGATTGCATTATCATCATGAAGCGAAGACACTAGAATTACGTTCTTGTTTGCTTTCGGTACATAGGACACTAATGTCTTCCCATCAAGAAAGCCAAACATACTAGTGTATTGTTTTCTTCCTTTAACAGAAACAAATTCATGTGGCAACTGTCTTTTATTTTTTCGCACAGTTCCAACATATGATAACCTCTTCATTTTTAAATCATCAATTAGATCCATATCTGTAAACCAATTATCAGCGGTAATATTGCGTCCAGACCCAAATAAAGGCTTAGCCATCCTTTTTACCACTTCACTTGGTTTGTTGCTCACACAGAATGGACCTTCAGGCTGTTTCCCAGCGTAGATTTCCATGTTGAGAGTATAAAACATCTTTGCATCCACAAGAGCAAAACATTTTATTCCATACTTGCTCGGTTTTGACGGTATATATTGCCGAAAGGGACACTTTCCTCGAAAACCTGGAAGCATTTCATCGATTGTGATGTTTTCCCCGACGCTATAGCTCTTCTGACAATTTTCTACAAATTTTTCGAACACTTCACGAATCGGAGCAAGACGATCGATTTTTTTTCGTTCTACTCTGGTAGTAAGATCATCAAAGCGGAGGCAGCGGATCAGAGTTTTGAACCGTTTAATATTCATCACAAGACTAAATTTTTCAACTCCATCACCATCTGTCCAAAGTTCTTCCAAACTCTGACGATTTCCTCTGAGAGCTCCTGCTAGATACAACAAACCAATAAAAGCTCTTACTTCAATGACGTCTGTAGAAGTAATGTCCCTTTCTCTGGAAAATTTGGGCTTGATAGATTCTATATACTGATTTGTATATCTTACAATTGTATTCAAAATGTCATCAGTGAATAAATTATTCCAACAGTCAACGGCAGTTTTCGCATTCCTGGCGTTTCCTATAACACCAGGAAGGTGAGTTATAATATTGTGAGCTCTCTTACGCACAGTTCTTTTTGGCGGATTTTTCGCCCATTTGGAAGTTTTATCTTTTCCCCAAAAAAAGTTGGACTCTGATTCTGGTTCATTTTCACCCTCAGTAACCTCACCATCTTGCTCTGTGTCTGAATTATCTTTACGCTCTTCTACTTCATCCAGAGAATCGATGTCACTCTCTTCACCCAAATCCTCGTTCACAGCTGGGTCGTCCTCGTCGACATCTTCTTCCAACAAACGCCTCACTTCTTCCAGATCCTCCGGTTTAGACAAATCGAAGAATTTGCGCGCCATTTCAGCGAAATTCTGGAAGATATCAAAGAAAATACATTCATAAACACATGTTCGGTCGCAATGCGCCTATGAGGCCGGGATGAAATATACACATATTTACGAAAAAATACGACAAATTTTACATGATATAGTTATGAAATGAATAACAGAAACAACTCTGATATTAAAAAACAGATATTACTAACCTTTGTATGTGCAACGAATTCGGGCGCAATGTGCCTCAGAGGCCAGAATTACGCTAACAGCTTTTCACGAAGCGCGCGAATGAACTAAACAGGTTGGCTTCACACATCCGGTAAAGATAGGCGACTACTAGGAGACACAGATTTCTACCCCTCCTGTGAGTGGAGGCGGGAATGAAAACATCAGAGGTGTGCCTGTCAGGCCAGTTGCGCCCGACGGAGAGTTAATTTAATTTTGTTTTATACATATTAATACAATATGGATATGCAGGAAAACTTGACAATACACAAGTCCGAACAAACGATTCCAAGTGAAATTATGAATCTAACAACGAAACTAAACAGTGCATTTTGCTATGAATTTCGTTAATATTCCGTAATCATGCAGAAATAAGAAGTCAGTGACATACATATATCAGATGCACAGCTTATGGAGCATAACTTTGTCTGAAAAAAGGTTTAATGAAAAACCAAACATTCTGTGTTTAGTTTTACAATACAAATAAATAGTAATATTTAGCCCGCATTCATTTCAGGCCTTGGACAGTGTAATTTATTTTATTTTTTACACAAAACGAATTAGCTTGAAAAGCTTGTTGCATAACACCAAGGAAATATTTTGCAGTTTTGAAATACTGCATTTTTAATTTCATAAAAAGTTTATATTTTTATTTATAACTTTTTTTTTTTCTTTTAAGTTTCTTTATCCTCTTTACTCCAGAGGTCCACATATGTGGACTTCTATTTTTTCCTTTATAAAATCTATACCATTTAATATTTTTATAATTTGATTAAACTAATAAAAAGCTGAATAAATTGGCTTTAAAAAGATATCAATATATGACAGCATGAAACTAAATTTATTTCTCAAATATAATGTTATTTTGTCTACTTTCGTAAAACGACTTCAAAACAGTGTGGTCAAAGAAAAGTACGTAATTTTCATGGTTACTTAAAGTACTTAGACACTTTACCAGAATAAAATAAAAGCTGACATAGATTGGTTTATTTAAGGACATCAAATTTTAAATTGTGGTACAGTTAGGCAGATTTAGGCAACATAGTAATTTAGAGTTTAGTTGTTTAAAGGTCATATACTTGCACTGTATATTACTAGCCCCCTAACTTATAAATTTAAGAAAAAAGCACATTTTTGTAATGTATAATGTGAACATATGTGTCTAAAATCCTTGAAATGTTATTTATATTGTTATTATAGCTTTGTGTGCAAAGAGCATAAACCGAGAAAAAATTAAAAATAAATCTGAACTTTGCTAAAACTCTGAAAAAGAAACAATTGTTATGGAGAAAAATGAAAAAATATATATTACATTAAGATTCAAAAACGGCCTCTCCAAGCTAATCATTCAAATATTTTAGACGCTTGTGATTTTAATTATCAAAATAAATGACAATGCGATAACAAAATTCTTAATATAACCATTGTTTTCTATCTTAAATTTAAATTTACTTACAAATTCCTTCTATACATAAATATTATCATTATTGTTTTATTTATTTATTTATTTATTTATTTTATTTATTTATTTATTTATTGTAGTTAAAAGATATCAGCAACTTAAAAAGCGTTATTGCATCAAAAGTAAATGTGTGTGTGTGTGTGTGTGTTTTCTTAATTTATATTTTCGGTGATTGAAATAAAACTCTTATAACTCAATCTCAAATTTTAGCAAAAAGTACCACAACAAATCAATTTAACTGAAAATTAAAATATTTATAATTTCAAGATAAGAAATAATGTTGAAATAAATAATGTTGAATTTCGTAATATCTTATTATCAGAAGTGAAACTTCCTTTAAAAAGTAGAAAAACTCATTCCTAAATAATAATAATAAATAATAATAATAAATGAAAACTATTCTATAACATCTGATGTGTAAGCAAAATCATGGTAGTAAAATAAAGAACAAGAAGGATTATGATCTTTTGTTTCTGAATTTAATTTGCGGCAGATTTTGAATTTCATTAAGAGAAGGATATTAAATTTATATTAAAAAAGTCCATTGTTAAAAATATTCAAATAGCACTAGTAAATATATGCATTGTTTATTATTATTTGCAGGGGAAAATTAATATAAGTTAATTATAAGGGAATAGCTTATATGTGAGAGAAACAATTAACAGATAAAAAAAGGATAAGTTCCTTCTGTATTTTAATGAAATTTTACGTGCATTAAAATAAATATTAAATGCATTGCATTAGAACAAGTGCTTATGGAGAAATATAATTAATTTACCCAAATTAATTTTTCATATAATATTAAATAATGTAAATCATTTTTTGGAGAAATGAAAACGTTATAAATAATTTAGCATCTGTGCGTGAAAAAAAAAAAAAAATATATATATATATATATATATATATCTTAATATATATAAATCTCGTGTCACAATGTTTGTCCTCAATGGACTCCTAAACCACTTAACCGATTATAATAAAATTCTCACACCATGTGCAGTTCGATCCAACTTGAGAGATAGGATAGTTTTTATTGCAAAATTCGCCTCCCAAAAGGGGGGGGGGCAAAACGTGATTTCACAAACAAACAAACAAACAACAACAACCAAAAAAAAAAAAAAAAAAAAAAAAAATAGAAATCCAGATAGACTGTTCAAAATTGGTATAGAGAGGTTTTAGAGGCCTGCAAATCGAATGAGGATATTTTCGAAAGTGTAAAGTTATTAGGAGGGGCGGGTAAGGGGGCGGAGGGGCAAAAAAATAAAAATAGAGTTACATCGCTAAAAATTGGTACATAGAAGTTTTTGATACGTACAAATCGATTGCAGATATTTTCGAATTTGTAAAATTATTAAGAGGAGCGGGAAAGGGGGGGGGGGCAGAGGAGCAAAATATAAAAATGGAGTTAGATCATTCAAAATTGGTGCATAGAATTTTTGATACCAACAAATCGATTGCGGATATTTTCGAATTTGTAAATTTATTAGAAGGGGCGGGAAGGGGGGCAGAGGGGCAAAAAATAAAAATATAGTTAGATCGTTCAAATTGGTGCATACAGGTTTTTGACACCTACAAATAAACTGTAGATATTTTCGAATTTGTAAAATTATTTAGAATAGTGGGAGGGGGGAGGGCAAAGGGGCAAAATAATAGAAATAAGAGTTAGAACTTTGAAAATTAGTATTATTAAGTTTTAAGGCCCGATAAATCGATTGCGGATATTTTCGAAAGTATAGAGTTATTAAGAAGGGCGGGAACGGTGGATGAAGAAACGGTGCGCATGGTTTGCGCAGGTATACACTGCCGCAGGCAGTGGGGGTCCGAACAGATTATTCCACCAATGAGAGAAGATTTTTTTGTATTTTATATCATTTTCCTTTCGATAATATATGGATTCATTATGAGTGTCGAACATTTTTCCCGATCAGATTTTTTTTTTCTCTTTTTTTTTCACATGTTAAAAATTAATGCAATTTTGAGAATTCTTTAATTATAGTGAATCATTTAAAAATAGGGACCAGCGAAGCGGGCTAAGTCTGCTAAGATCAAGGATGTTATCAAGGATGGTCTTTATTCGTAAATAATAATTTTAATATATTGAATATTTTACTACATTATAATTCAACGTATAACATAGTCACAGCAACGCGTGGCCGGGTCTGCTAGTATATATATATATATATATATATATATATTAACCAAAATTTCTTTTTCATTTAATTAATAAAAGCTAATGCTTTTTTTTTTTTTTTTTTTTTTTTTTTAATAATTATTTCCTAAAAAGTTTTGAATTTCCAAAACCGATTAATATTATTCAAGCATATTAAAATATTCTTTTACGTACCAAAGCAAAATTAAATTTTTAAAGTCTCGTTGATTTCAAACGAACAGACTTATTGAAAAGGGTTACGTCTTATTTGTGATCGGGGTTAAAATCGTCGCTTTTGCGACCGATTTCTTAAATCCAAGCACACCTTTTCACCGCAAGGTACTTTTTCCGACCACTATAAGGAAAATGTTTGTTTACAAACTAACGCTACGTCAACTGATCTGTCAGAGGCAAAAGATCAACCTGCTTCAATAGCAATGTACGTTAAATTTAATGAACATTATTTCAAAACTCTATTTGTTGTTGTATTTTTTCCCTCCGAAAAGATTAAATATCTTACTACGCAAATATCCCTTAAAATATATTTTAGTGCAATAACATGACTAAAATTCTATTAATAATTATATAAATACAATGACTGTGCATAATCATTTTTACAGTCATTATTATGAACTATTAAAGTAATGAAATTCAGAGTATATTCAGATTTATTAAATTTATTTATTAATAAAATTATAAGTTTTATAAAAGTATACATTTATAAGTCAAAGATAAATTTTATTTATCTTCTATATTAATAAAGAGAAGTATCTGTGTATGTGTGTATCTTTCTGTGGTCTGGTGCTCACACTACTGATCGCAGAGCTACAAAACTTGAAAGATAGGTACCTAATATCCTGCAGATGTGCATTTCATCGAGATTTTTTCAAATTTCAAATTTAAATTTTTTTTAAATTTTTCGCCTTTTTTACCCATTGACTTTTCAGTTTTATTTCTAAAATTTATTCTTTCATTTCAGTCGTCTGTGTATCTTAACAACGGCTGTTATACTATTTATTTATTTAATTTATTCGTTTGAAGGCGAAATCTCTCTCTCTCTCTTTTTTTTCTTTTTTAATTTATTATACCTAAAAATATAAATGTACATTATATAATATTACAAATAATAGTAATAATAACAATGAAACAGAAATAATAGTCACATAAATCGTCTATTTTTGTCTGTGCAGATCATTTTACACAAAAAATGCGCTTTTAAAAATAGAAAAATTCTACAACCACTGCTTTAAACATCATTATAACTTTAAAAATTTTATGCATATTGATAAAGTCTTAATATTATCATACACCTCGCGACTAAAAGATAGGAACAAGGGGTTTTTTCTTTGATTTTTCATGAAATAAGATTATCTAAATTGTGCTTATCATTTATTATTATTATAAAATAACACTATTCCTGGACTAATTTTTGTTTTAATACTAATTTAGAAAAATTTTAAGACTAAATTTTTTCTAATTTAAGACTACACAACGCAACAAAAAGATAGGAACAAAGTTTTTTTTTTTTTTTTTTTTTTTTTTTTTTTTTAATTTTTGAATATGATTATTTTGAATATGAATATTTTGAATATGATTCAAATATTTAATATGTTTTCGATATGATAATATTTTGTTATGACAATAAATGATCAGCAGAATTTAGATAATGTTATTTTATGAAAAATTTAAAAAAACCCTTTGTTCCTATCTTTTTGTCGCGGAATGTAGTCTTAAATTAGAAAAACTTTAGTCTTAAAACTTTTCTAACTTAGTCTTAAAACAAAAATTAGTCCAGGAATAGTGTTATTTTATAATAATAATAAATGATAAGCTCAAATTAGGTAACGTTATTTTATGAAAAATCAAAGAAAAACCCCTTTGTTCCTATCTTTTTGTCGCGGGGTGTACATGTAGTACTAAAAGGGTTGATTTCTTGTTTTTAAAACTACTATTCTTTTTTTTTTTACTGTCAAGTTTTTGTTAAAAAAAAAAAAAAAAAAATTGGGCATGACGTCACTTTCGACTGCATAATGCTACTTTACTACACTAAACTCTATGGATCATAACTTTTATTTTATCAATTTTATTCAAAAAGTCCTCCTGGTCGATTTTTAAATTTTGGCACTGAAGTCACCGAGCAATTTTCACCCAAAGCTCTAATTTAGCAACATCTATTTTTAGCCAAGTAGCACATCAAAAATATAAATGCATTATAAAATATAAAAAGAAATAATAATAATAATAATAATGAAACAGAAATAATAATCACATAAATGACCTATTTTTGCCTGAGTAAACCATTTTATAGAAAAAAATGCACTTTTTAAAATAGAAAATTTATTTGTTCAAGCACTATTTTAAACAACATTAAAAATATAAATTTATAAAATATAAATAATTTAAACTACATTAAAAATATAAACAGAATATGAAGGATTCTTATAAATTAACGAAAAATTGCAACCGATAAAGGCATTAACAAAATAAGTGCTGAAAAAATTCCCTCTTTTTATACAAGAAATTACACAAAAATGTCCATCGTCAAAATAGCGACGAAAATTTAAAAAACACCAAGGGAGAGCTATAATAAAGCTGTACCATGATCAGATTTACATATTTATTTTTCTACATACCAACCACTATGCTAATTTAACATACAAATAAATATGCTTCTATGTGTAACTCCGAAATACCCGTGTCCTTGCACGATGGCCGGCAAAAATATTTAATTTAGATTAATATTTAAACAAATTAATTAAAAAATTTAAAATAGGAAATATATATAACCACAAAAATATTAGTTATTTAAAACAAGGTGGAAATAGTGATTATAGCATATTGTAATACCATATTTAGGATGAAATTGCTATCATTTTCTAGTCGAGAGGATACGTTCAATAAAATATAGGAAATAACGTGACAATAAATACTATGTATAGTACGCATAGAGTTTTGTCAGGTGTAATTGCAATTTAAATATAATAATCTGGTGTGCCACTCACACGACTTTCTCTTACCCTGAAATTTAATACTATAAATACAGGTTGCAGATTAAGAGGTAAGATAACGAGTACTGTTATGTAAACCTGTGTTAAACAATTCAAATTAGGCTTCTAAAGAGGCTAATTTATAGGATATAATTAGGTTTTTATATATGATAATTAGTTCTGTGTGAGGGTGGCGGTAGCCCCCCTCAACCCCCCGTTTCATTAATGCACCTACATTTATATAGAATTTAATTCAGTTAAATTATATTCAGTTAAATATTTTTTTTAAAAACAGAATTATTTTTTAATAACCGAATTAAATTTTATATAAATCTAGGTGCATTAATGAAACAGGGGGTTGAGTGGGGCTGTAGCCCCCCTCACACAGAATTAATTATCATATAAAACTCTTCCGAAGCCTAATTTGAATTGTTTAACATAGGTTTACATAACATCGTTATCTTACCTCTTAATCTCCAACCTGTATTTATAGTATTAAATTTCAGGGTAAGAGAAAGTCGTGAGTGACACACCAGATTATTTATTTCATTTAAATATAGTGACTAGCAAAGCGGGCAAAACCTGTTAATAGGTAATATTTAAAAAAATTAAATTATTAATATTTTTTCCTAAATAATGCTTTTTAGCTATGATAATGAATTAATTATTGCACTTAATATAAATTAATTAAAAACATACAATTAATAATAATGAAATTAAATGTAAATAATTTATATTCTTTATACATAAGTTATTAAATTAATTAATTTTGAGTTCTCTCATTGGTAAATAAATGCAGTTTTTTAAATTCTTGTTAACGAATTTAATCGATGTATGTGCACGCTTTTCTTAAGCCTTCCACCTTACACACACACACACTAATCCTGTTTTGCACCTGCTTTCGAAGAGAAGCGGTCGCAAAAGCGACGATTTTAACACAGGTCGCAAGTTGAGACGACGCTTTGAAAAGTCTTAAATAGAATCATCCTTGTTAAAACACGAATGAATAATAGTAAAAATAGATATTGAATTAAAAAATAAATGAAATTCTTGATTTAAGTAACTTTTTTATACACTTATGAAAGAATTTTTGATATTTTTACTAGAGGAACTTTACGTTCTTCTTGGGAAAAGTTTGAATTCCTGAAACTGTAGTATGTTTATTTCAAAGGGTGTGTTTATTTCAAAGGGTTTATTTCATCTGTGAGGCAGTTGTCACTGGAGTTAACAGTCCTTCAGTGGTAGAGCTTTAATACTCCCCAAGCTGATGTATGAACGTACAGAATGCGACCGGGAGCTAGGATTGAGTGGAACAGTTATCGGCTCTCATCTATTTACTTGTTGGTGCCTCCTGGGGCTGTGAATATCTGACGTTGTGCTTGTGTCGTCCAGATGTCCTAAGTTCTGCTAATTATCGAAGGAATTGTGGATGTAGATGCTAAACAAATTATGGAAGAGTGGCTGCATATGACAGCAACCGCAGCAAACGTGTGAAGACTATTTACTTATCAATGTTAATCCAGACACATTGCAGCAGCGATAGACTCCTTGCATGGCCTAAAAAATGCGTGTAACTGTAGCGGGTAAAAAGTATCTTTTCGACTATTGAAGGGCATAGGCTCTGGTAGTGCGTTAGGGAATTGTGCAGTTGAGTTTACACAAGAGGGCCAACGTCCAAATTCTATTGGGATATGTCAACACTTTGAGAGTCCTAAGCAAAGGTTCGACTGTGCATCAAGTCGGGGCTTTTCTGAGTCCTTCTAGTGTAATCGCAAGCAGAACCATCCTTTTTCTTTGATGATAGGGGTACTTATTTTGGTTCGCACTCCCCTCGACCCCCGCAGCTACGTGTGACAACGGTTAGGTTCGACGATTGTGCAAAAGATGCACTCGGTCGGTCCTTCTGCCGCTTTGGCCTACGAGAACCGGATAAAGACAGCTTGGATGCATCTGGATAATCCTCTGAGTTGTGCATTTCAATGAGCAACGAAGGGAAAAGGTTATCCAACAATGCCTATAACTAACTTTCACGCTACTAGAACTCGGAATGTATGGTGGGCTCAATAAAGAATTTTAGTGAGCGCTTCTAGTGTTTGGCTAACAGACTCGCTCGTGACTTTCTTCCTAATAACTCATTATATATTTTATGTTCCAACTGGTGTCTAATTATATTGGATTTGGATTTCTCGGACATATTAGGTAAAACAATCCAAAGTCTCGGCTCAGTTTCCATATTAGGTTTCTGGTAATCTGGAGCGCCCGTATCTATCGAGAACCTCTCTTGAGGAGGGCTACTGTTGTAGTGACTTGACTTCATTAAGTGGTGAGGAATGAATGGGCTCTTTGAGCCTGGGATGGTTGCTTGATGATGATGCATGGTTTCTCTTCTCCGTTATTTCTTTAGCTCTATGGTATGGTACGGAATCATCGTAGGAAATGCACAAATAGAAGTATCCATATCAGTCTTAATTAGTGGAAATTTCACCACAGAATTTCTTTGTATACCTGGGCATTTGCAATATCACGGACAAATTTCAACCAATCCATCAGTTTGTGCGAAACATACATCAGGCCATCTGAAAAAGTTATTGTTTTACCCTACAGACAGCACATTCAGGGTTGAATTGAAAATGATCACTGACAGCGATTTATTTATTGATGACGCAAACAGCTAAGATTAGAAATTTTATGCAACTGGAAATACAACTATTTTCCATTGTTTAGAAGTTAATTTCACATATATTTGGCCCAATTTATGTGTTTGGGTCTAATTTTTTGCAGTATGTAAAGACGTTCTTACTGCGGGGTGCCCACTCATACATTTTTACTCATATATCTCTGACAACAGTTCATATGAGTGTAATTTGTTTGCAGGCTTTTTCATATAAAATTATAGTCAGACTTTTTTACACACCTTTGTCAATAAAAATGCAAGACTTATCATTACATAAACAAAATAATAAATAAATGAATTACTTTTTGTTTTAAATATAACGAGCATTATTTATCGCTTACAAAGTATACATTTCATTGCATATTCATAGTACCAACAATGAAGCTATTTAGACTGTTCTAAAATCAAAACTGCCTAACTTTTCACGTACTTTAAAAAAAAAAAAAAAAAAAAAAATATGTAGACAGAAAAGTTTCAAGCATTCTAATCAAATTCTCAGTCTTAAAATGGTGCTTTTGATTTTTCTATGAAGGCAAAAAATATTCATAAAATCGTGTCAAATATTGAGTTGATTTTTCCGAATTCACATTCAGAATTCGTTGTTGTGAGAGAAGAGTTTATTAAAATTGAAATAATTGAAGATCTAATAAATTAAAGCATTCAATTAAATCTGGAGTTTTTCTCCCCCTCCCTTTTTTTCTTTCTTTCTTTCTTTTTTTTTTTTTTTTTTTTTTTAGTGTACCTTATTTTAATTTTGAGTGTTTCGAATACAGGATCCTCAATTAAAATTTCATTTTTCAGAATTGCAGTTTTAAATTTTAACTAATAATTTTTTTATTGTCATATTGTCAATTCATCAAAATAGAACTTTTCATTTAAGTAGCTAAAGATTTCGCAGTGGGACAATTGTATCCTACAATTAGTAAGCCATTAAACCTGAACATCATACAAAATTTGAAAAGATTAGCGATTATGTTTACTACATCAATTTTATATTACGTATTTATAATTTTTATATCAATTTACTGAAATTCCTTAAAATCTAGATAGTTTTACTAAAACTACTAAATATAGCTATTATTGTAACCAAAAGTTTTAAAGCATATTCTACAAATATTATTTTTAAGTACAAAATGACTTCTAACTAAGAAAAATATATACGCGTGTGAATTATCAATTTTATGTCATATGGTCCCTACATAAAGTTTTTTAAATTGAAAGAAATTTTTTATACCTTGCATGAACCTTGTTTAAACCTACAATTAAAAATATTTATTATTTAAAAAAATAAATAAAAAAATAAAAAACCTACCAATTATTAACATTATAAAGGAGGGAAAATAAAGTCAAGCTTCAGCAAATCTCACGCCAACAAAAACTAGCATTACTTTGTGTTTTGAAAACTCCTCTCATAATTGGCAGCTATCTCTAAAACGTTTAATGAAATCAAAATTTTCGATAAAATTCTTCATTTACTTCCAATTTCTTTTAATTAGTCAAACAGATAAAATTTTAAATAATCTTCTGTATTAATCAAAAATTTACTTTTTTCTTCTATGCTGTTTTTAATCCCTTTATGCTCATTAACCTTAATTAGTTTGAAAATAGTTAAATATTTATGTTTCAAAAGCGAAGTTTTATGAAAGTAGTTAATTCAAGTTAAAACTTAGTACAAACCTCTAAACATTCTTGACTTGCGTGTTTATGAATACAATTATTTAAAGGCTTGTTAATATAATAGTAACATAATAAATTTTCTTCCAAATATTATGATTAACCTCGACCAACAAAATAATGCTAAAACTTGGTTGATTAAACTGAGATAAAAAATATTGCTTCCCCAAAATTTGTTAAAACAGATATTTAAAACTGCACTGTTAATGATACATTTACTTAAAAAAAAAAAAAAAAAAAAAAAAAAAAAAGGAACAGTGTATATAGGGTAAGAACACCAGTAGTAAACCAATACTTGTCGTAGAAACTTTTAAATTTGAGCTCTAGCAAGCTTTCAATTCTTGTATAGGTTTGAGTAGCATTCAAGGTTGATGTTACACTTCTATACTATTACTGTCTCGTACTACAAACATTTCTGGTCATCAGTATTTATATACGATTAATTTAATTGAAAAAAAAAAAAGATTTTTCTTTGTTATTTAGCCTTTTTATTAACCGACTTAAAAAGAAAGTTCTCAATTCAAACCGTATGTTTTTCTTTTTTTTTTTTTTTTTTGTTAGCTCATAACTTCTGAACGGATGCTCCGATTTTGATACTTTTTATTTTGTTGTAAAGGTCTTGGTCTGAAATAGGTCCCATTGTAATATCTTTACGATCAAAAGAAAATACAGGGTGCCCAATAAAGTTAGACCCGACTCTTTTAACTCCTAAACAGCTGCAGCTATAGTCATAAAAGTTGTATGTAGGTACAGTAAAGTGGTGATGTGCAACGTGATTCAACCACCTACAGCGTGATCTGGTGGTAAACAGTAGAGTTAGCGCTCCTATCTCGAAAACGGTTCAAGATAGGGGAAAAAAGTGAATTGCAAAGTTACAGGATATCATCGATTTAGAACGAAAAGATAGTTTGTTGTATAATAGTTAATGCTAAAAGTAGAACAATTAAAACGATCATTTTTTTGTCCTCAAATTCCTATTTTCTGCACACTTCAACGACATTGCATACGCTGTAGCGTAGCGGATGACATTTATGCTATGCAAAATTCAAAGTATGGTTATTGTAAGCGGTCACATTGATTAACGTATAGACGTTTTAAACTGACTTCATAAAGGAGGAGGTTCTCAAATGAAATCATGTTTTTTATTGTTGTAATTGAGGTTTGTTAGCTTATAACTACGTAAAAAAATGCTTTAATTTTAATACTTTTTTTTTTTTTTTTTTTTTGTCGCAAAGTTCTTGACCTGAAATAGGTCTCATTATGGTTTCATTAATATCTAAACAAATTACAGGGTATATTCACAAAAGTCCGTTCTCACTCTAACTGCTGAACAGTTACATCTACACTCGTAAAAGTAATATGTAAGTATTGTAAAGTGACCATGCGTTACAAGATATGACCACTTACAGCGCCACCTGGTGAGAAGATAGCGGAGTAAGCGTTTCTATCTCAAAGCAGCATAAGGTATGAGAGAAAAGGTAAATTACAAAGCTGTACAGCATCATTGATTTAGTAGCGAAGAGACACCTTGTAGACATAAATGTTAAAAACAGTACGTTTAAATGTGCATCTGTTTGTTCGCAGTTTTGTACACTGTAAACAAATCAAAAAGCCTTTATTTCGATGTTGAAACTACTGTTCGTCAGCTGCAAATGCGTATTTTGATCTTTGTTTAAACATTACGCTGCACGCATTCCAGCGTAGCGGCTGACACATATTCACTGTAAAGTTCAATACATGCCTAACAGAATTTTTGGTTACGAATACAGCGTGTCCATTCTTTACATTTCTAAAGCCTTTTTAATTTAATGCGTGGTGATTCAATAGATAAATTTTTCTCATATCTGATAAAGTTAAGAAAAGTGGCACAACTTAAAAATGCAGTATTTAAGAAAAATCAACTTAAAGATAAGGCATTGACTAGAATAAAACTGACGCAACTGTCGCTCGAGTGAACAATTTTTTAGATGGAGATGTAATGTTTTTTGTTCATATTGGGGGCATTTCCAATATTTTTCAGCGACATAAACTCGAAATTACCATTTTTTGAGTTGTGTCACTTTCCTTGTGGGTTGTGATTTGTCAAACCGTCGTCGAACGTCTTCTGATGTTCTGCTACTTGAATAAATTTTCACTGAAAAGAAAATAATGAAATCTTTTTGTAAAAAAAAACAGAACCGACTCCAAAAAGCAACTACTTTTCAAACAACTAAAAATGAAAGAAAATTGGCAGAAAATGGAACTGTAAATTGCGCCTAAAAGTATAAAATAATTAATCTAACTACTACAATGAAACATAACTTTTGAAGTCGGCGCAAAATTAAATAAATATTGATAGCTTTATTCAATACAAAAATAAAATTCTATTCAAAATAAACATCTCACTTTAGCATCACAGCCGAAAACTACTTTGATTCAAAAAAACAAATAAGATTTTGTAAACTGCAAAAGTTGGCGGAGCTGCTGGTATCTGGCATCCTTGGTGAAAAAAAAAAATCGCCAAATTATATCGGTAAACATATTTAATTCCTTTGAGAAATCATGCTTTTTTAATAAGGTATATTAAGATAACATTGAAGAATATGAAACAATACTTCGTACAATATATATTATAAAAAATATACATCTTGTGTGTATATTTTTGCATTACGTTTTGACCTCCAAATCCAAAAGCCGATAGTTATCAAAGTTATATAAAGTTTACAAAGAAAACTTTAGTAACTTCGTAAAACCATAAATACCGAATTGCAAAAAGAATCACTTTCCAATGTACACTACAGTGGTGGACATAATTATAAGACACCTATCTAATTTGACAAATAGTGAAAGAAAAGATTCAGAGCTTAAAAATGTTTTATTAAATACGTCAAAAACATAAATTTATTCTGTTATCATATATAATTATTTTATAATAATGATATTTTCATACAATTTAATGAAAAAACTTTAAAACATAATGGACAAAATTATAAGACACCAACCGTTTTTCCCAAATACAGTGGTCAACATAATTAGCAGACACTAATGGTCTAAAAGAAAATCCTCTAACATGGTTATTCAATATTTTGTGGAGCCGCCATTGTTTTTTATAACATGAAAGATGCGATTCGGCATCGAATCTATCAATTCTAACCAAATATCGCAAGACAGTTCTTCCCAAGCACATTTTATAGCATTCTTTAGGTCTTCGACACATATAAACTGCCTCCCATTTCGGTAAACCGCACGAGCTAAGATCCCCCACAAGTTTTCGATGGGATTTAAGTCTTTGGAGTGAGAAGACCACGGGAGAACATTGATACTTTTCTCTGAAAGCCACTTTTTTGTTTCGTCTGATGCACGAATCGGCGCTTTATGGTGCTGGAAAGTGTAGTTTTCGCCACAAAGAAGTTCACTGTATATGGCTAGTTGACCTTTAAGAAGATTTTTATACTTTTCGAAATTCATTCTTGAATGCACAAAAACAATATCCGTTTTCCTTTGAGCCGAAAATCCAGCCCAAACCATTACTGAGCCTCCACCCATTTGGCGGCTCATTAGTACATGAGGAGACTTCCGTAAATCATGCCAATAATATTGAAACCCGTCAGAACCATCCAGATTAAACTTTTTTTCGTCAGAAAATAACACAGAGTACCATTTAGAGGTCCAGGCCATAGTTTGTTTAGCGAAGTTTAGACGCTCCATTTTGTGCCGGCTTAGAAGCGGTGGTTTTTTCTTCAATTTTTTATATTTCACATAAGAAGCATTATGCAACACCTTGCGAATGGTTCTCCTTGAAAAAATCAGTTTCAAAGCATTTTTAATGCCTGTACAGGTCATCTTATTCTGTGTAGCGAGCGAAAGCACATGGCGTCTGTCTCTAGAGGGCAAGCAAGAAGTACGTCCAGATCTTTTAATCACAGATCCATTAATTCCTCTTTTCAAATCATTTCTAATTGCACATCTAGAGCGTTTAATAACTTTTGAAATATTATTAATTGAAGCACCAGTTCCATTTAATCTCCAAATTTCGCGAACTTCACTTTCTTTTAATTCTGTACCTCATAGCATGTTTGTAAATGCGTGAAGTCGGTTATCGTCTCCTTTAGTTAACTGCTGACGTCATAACAGCGTGCAGAAAATTTGCATATTGCACATTATTTTCTAAAAAAAGGAATTTTGTCCATGGTGTTTTTAATTTTTTTTATTAAACTCTATAAAAATACCATTTCTGTAAAACAATTACGTGTGATAACAGAATAAATTTATGTTTTTGACGTATTTGATAAAACATTTTTAAGCTCTGAATCTTTTCTTTCCCTATTTGTCAAATTAGATAGGTGTCTTATAATTATGTCCACCAATGTAAGCGACAAAAAAAAAAAAAACGCACTTGGATATTTTCCATTTTTCTTTCTGTAATCGCTAATTTTATTGCTTCAAAAGTAAATTTTTGAACAGATTTTATTACGTTGTGTTCCACGTGCAATTTAGGGTTGAGCCAAGTGTTAAAAATAAGATGCATTTGTTCGGAAAGTTGTAATTTTAGAAAGTATTTCAAAAATGCAAGAATAAGGGAATTAACGGTACCACAAAAAATATTAATTTTAGAGCGAAAAAACAAAAAAATATTTTAGTACGTGGGATGTCAAAATGATTAAATGTTAACAAAATATTAGTGATCTGGTTTTCTGCAAGACATAATATTTTTTGGCTGTTTAAACTGCACATTTGTCCTTAGGCGGACACGTTCTCCACCAGTCGAGATGGCCGCAAGTTACAAAGCCAGCGCTTAAAAAATCAGTTTGTCAAATTAGAAAAAAAATCATTTAGAACTTAACAGGGATTCAGAAAAAGTGTTTAGTAACATAATTTATCTAAATACAGTAAAATATCAATTAAACAAAGCAGGTTTAAATGCCAGAAAATCTGAAAAAAATTCATTCTTAACGAAAAGAATTAGAAATCCAAGATATTAGAGAGTTAAAAAATTTTAAAATGATCAATTAATTACTGGGCTGAAGTTGTTCTCTCTGAAGAGTCAAGTTTAACTTATTTCGAACTGACGGAAACAAGCAGATCTGATCACGAAAATGTGACTGACTTAATGAAAATCGCACTTCTAAAACAATGACATATTACCCGTACATTACGATACAAAAATGCATAATTTTTCGGTGAGTCTGCCAAATTTTCATGCTCAAGGTATCAATTAACCCGAAATAAAACTTGGCTATTAAAAAATTGATACCTGACTAACTACTTTTGGGGTATTTCAGACTCTTCCATAATCAGCATTTGAAGATGATAATGCACCTTGTTATATGGAACTTGTGATACATTTATTTGATTCAAGTTGTTAAAATTACTTATGCATTCCCATAAGCCTCTATAATTTTGTAAGTTATCATAACTTTTTTTACTTAAAATTATATCCCTCAAAGAATATCGCAGGATTTCGTCTTTATTAGACCAGAAAATTGTCATAATCTCAATCCGCTCGAAAATATTTAGTCTATAAAAGAGGGTGGAGATTAGAAATCTGTAGCCTACAACTTTGAAAGAACTAGAAAAAATATTTATGATACTTGGCACAGTGAAATTTCCGATTTTCATGTTAAAAATCTGTAAAATACTGTGCCATTGCGCGTTAAAGCAGAAATTTCACATAAAGGCGGAATTATCCAATCCAGAATGCATATTTTTATTAAATAATTGTTTAGATTTAACAAATAAATAGTTTTATTTCATATATTAAAATAGCACGTGTTTATTTCATACAATAAATCATAACAGAATGCAAAGTATACGTTTATTATATTATGTTTAAAAAGAAAATTTTATGTAGATTTTTATTAAATACTTAATAGAGTGTAATAAAACGAATTATTAAATCGAAAATGTACATAGGTATCATGCTATGAGTTCAGTATTATACAAACATAACAATTTTATCTGTTGCAATCATTAGTTTTTAAATTATTACAAATCCAAAAGGTATAAGTCAATGTTTCTGCAGTGCGGCTTCTTCTTCTTCTTCTTCTTCTTTTTTTTTTTTTTTTTTTTTTTTTTTGTCGCTTAGTGTAGATGTTACTAATGGATCAATTGTACACAGTGATAAAATAATAAAGGAAACATGAAAATGGATCATTCGAGACAACATCATTTGTAGCTACCGGTCTAAAAACAAACCTTTAAAAACGAATTAAATTTTATTTAATTTTGCGCCGACTTCAAAAGTTATGTTTAATTATAGTATTTAGGTTTTTGGGCGAAGGAAATTATTTTTACTTTTAGGCGCAATTTACAGTTCCATTTTCTGCCAATTTTCTTTCATTTTTAGTTGTTTGAAAAGTAGTTGCTTTTTGGAGTCGGCTCTATTTTTTTTACAAAAAGATTTTATTTCTTACAGTTGTGAATAAGGAAATAGAATTTTGTTTGCTTTGCCTTTGCCTATTTCTAACTTTTGCTTTACTACGATTAAAAGAAGGATGCAGAGTCCATTTATCGTGCTAAATTTTTAATTTTGTGTCAACATATAACATTTTTATGGGTGTCCACTACTGGTACCACAAAATATAATCTTGACCAGTAGTGGACAGCCCTGTCCACTCGCATCACGATTTTTCTACCCCCGCTTTGGTAACCCCTAGTGGTATTATTTTGAGAACATAAGGGACATTGCAGCCATGACGAATTTTACGATTATCAGTCTCCATTAGTGTACACAACGGTCTTCGCCTGGTACGGAATAGAATCTCAATACATTCTTAAGAAAATTTTTTCGTTTTACAATTTTTTCTGAGTTCTGTATTGTACTAGTTCATTAAGTTCGGTTCCTACTGGAACACCGACAGTGAAGCAACATTGACTGGGGTCAGTATTTGAAGAATTATTCCTTTCTTTATAATTCTACAAAGTGTCCGAAGGATTGGCGATACCTGGTACTCTGTAATCTTTCCTGCTTTGTCAAGAGCTCCATTTTGCGTAGAAATCTTTGTGGTACCAAAAAGAGAACCTTTCCGAGGAAGATCAAACTTGTAATGGTATGTCTCAGAACCATCGATAGGAATGACACCCAGCTCGTTGCCAATAGCCCGATACGTAAGTGTAGTGCGATCCATTAAACCGAAACCTCTTTTTCTCTTATTTGTTAAACGCAGAATTATGAGCACTCAATGAAACTTTCATTCAAAGAGTCTGTAATTGAAAACATGTTATGGTGTAATGGTGAACATATTGTTACAAAATTGCAAATAATTGTGTTTATTTTTGTATAAACTCTTTCAAAGAGGCTTAGTAAGTTGATAAAGTGCTAATTTTGTGCATTTCTAGTCTTTTTAGCGTTGAAATAGCCTTATTTTCCCTTAAAAATGCATTAAAAAGCCCCAATAAGGCAGGTAATGGATTTGGCGACTTTTTCCCCTTGGCGATTTTTTTGGCGACCTTGGCGAGAAAATCCTTATTAGGGATATACCAAATATGGAAACTCTAATCTCATTTTCTGATGAGATACGGAAATTTCTGGAACTTTCCACACTTTTCTACAGGGGTATATAAGGGCTGTTTTTTTTCCGCCAAGGTAGTCAGTTCAGTTCAGTCTGAGATCAGCTTCTGTCAATGTTGCTTTGCTTTGAGCCTCTTTGAAAGAGACTTGCTTTATGTGTTATTGCTATACAGTTTGTACTGTGGATTTGCTATTGACAGCTGTTGTTTAAGCTGTGTTTACTGGTTGAATTGCAGCTGATACTTGGTTTATAGACCTGTATTTTTCTGGAACTTTCTGTGAATAAATTATTGAATTTTTGTAAGTTTTGCCTTTCGTTCTCGGACAACTCACGAACCCCCAAGTACGCAACATTTCTGGTGTCAGAAGTGGGATTGTCTGTGAATGGTGATAACTAGAGCTATGGAGCAGGAAATGAAGAAACTTCTAGAAAGCGTAGCTACCCAGATGAATGAAATGAAAGTCGGACACCGAAAAGATGGGAACCGGATTGATCGAAAGAATGAAGGAAGGACAAAGAGAGATGATAGATAGCCTCAGTAAAGAAATGAAGGAAGGACAAAAGGAATTGGAAGCCAGTTTGACCAAACAAATTAAATCTAATCAAGAGGAGATGAAGAAAGAGCTTTCAACGGTGAAAGAATCAATAGAGGGTAAATTAACGGTGATGAAAAATAGAATGGATAGAATAGAAGAGAAAGTTATAAAGATAGAAGAAAATTTTGAAGACAAAGTTTTGAAAATAGAAGAGAGCTTTGAAGAGAAAGCTATGAAGATAGAAGAAAATGTTATGAAAGTAGAAAGGAATTTTGAAGAGAGATTTATGAAGATGGAAGAGAATTTCGAGGAGGAAGTTAAAGAATATTTTGATCATGAACTGAAAGGAAGGTTTTCAGAGATAGAAGGTAAATTGAAGAGAATAGAAGAAGATCTGGAGAGAAAAGTGGAAGAAAAGTTAGAATTCATGCCCCATGAAACTGAAAAGAAAGAGAGAAGAATCCAGAATCAGGAATTTATTAAGCTATCCACCTACGACGGCAGTTCCTCCTGGCATGTAAAGAAGATGCAGTTTTCCATCGTAGCTGAATCTAACGGCTGGGACTCTACCACCAAGTCAGCCCACTTAGCAGCAGCATTACGGGGAGATGCAGCCGAGATACAGAGAAATGTTTCTAAAGAAGAAAGAAACGACTTCGAGGCCCTGACTAGAGCACTGGAGCTACGGTTAGGAGAGAAGTGTTCTAAGGACTATAGTCGCCTCCAGCTAAAAACCAGTTACCAGAAAATGGGCGAAAGTTTGCAAGAGCTGGCAGCGGACATTCAGAGACTATCACACCTAGCATTCTCAGACTGTCATGCTGACACTCAAAACGACTTAGCTCTTCAGTACTTTATCGATGCTGTTCGTGATCCAGAAATTCAAAAAGCGCTGAGACTCTCCATCATCAGAGACGTAGAATCAGCTTTAGGCTATGCACTTAGGATAGAGGCAGCCCAACAAGCCTCACGTAAAGACCGCCATACCATAACAGCAGTCTCATTAAATGATACGCCTGCTGATGAAAATGAAATGAAGAGAAGCCTCGCAGAGATCTTAAAGAGATTGCGCAGCCTGGAAAATAATAAGGAAATAAAGGATCGGAAGATAAAGTGCTGGGGCTGTGGAGGGGATGGTCACGGAAGAGGAACTGCCCTGCACGACCACTAAAGGAAATCACGCGGCTTCACCATCACTGCAGGGAAAATAGGAGAAGGCCATCTCGTGGGGCGGAGGTTGCCTGAAATTAAAGAGCCCCAATTTACAGTATTTCATGTTTCATCGATGAGTGGCGGCGATAATGGACTTTACATCTATGGCCAAATTAACAACACCACTTGCCGGATGATTCTGTACACGGGAGTCTACATGACCATCATTAGAACGGATTTGGCTCAAGAACTCAAAGAGAAGATCATCTGGACTCCGCCCTGCGTCAAACTCCAGACTGTGACCGGAGACGAAATCAAAATATATGGAAAAATGAACTTGATCATCACTTTTGGGAATGCCAGTTACCATCATATGGCATATGTGGCAGATATAAGAGATCCTCTAATCATTGGAATTGATTTCCTGAGAAAATTTAACTTTAAATTGGACTTCAAGAACAATGAACTGCATTTGAGTTCGGAAGACATAGCTGTGTTCAACACTGAAAATCAAGACATTCAGCTAATTTGCCAGATAACAGCCAAGTCTGAAATTTCCATCCCTTCACACACAGAGACAATAGTTTCAGGAACACCTGCTACCAAGCAATCCTTCCGTTATGGACTGATTGAATACCCGAATATACACAATAGCCCAAGAGGAGTTCTGGTAACTTCATCTCTAGTTGATCTCTCAAAGAGTACTATTCCTGTGAGAGTCGCAAACATCAGCGATAAGGTCCAGACAGTGAAGAAAGATGAGGTGTTAGCAACCTGCACTCCTGTTACATGCATCAACCACCCCACGCAATAAACCGAATCCAAGTCTTCTGAGCAATTAACAACGGAACTACTCAAGAATGCAGAATTTGGAAGTGAACAGAGGTGTGCTGCGGAGAAGCTACTCCAAGAATTTAAAGACCTCTTTTCCCGAACACCCGAAGACGTCGGGAGAACGAACATCACCCAGCACAGAATTGATACAGGAAATCATCCTCCAATTGAACAACATCCAAAAAGACTTCCATTTACTAAACAGGAAGAGGTCACTGAACTTCTAAATGAAATGCAGCACAATGACGTCATCGAGCCATCAACGAGTCCTTGGGCCTCTCCCATAGTACTGGTGCGAAAAAAGGATGGTTCAACAAGATTTTGCGTGGATTATCGTCGTTTAAATGACATCTCGAAGAAAGACAGTTACCCACTTCCCAGAATTGACGACACATTAGACACACTTGCTGGCAATAAATGGTTCTCGACTTTGGATCTGAAGACCGGTTACTGGCAAGTAGAATTACATCCTGATGATCGTGAGAAGACTGCATTCACCACGGGACAAGGACTGTGGCAATTTAAAGTTATGCCGTTCGGATTATGTAATGCACCTGCCACCTTCGAACGCCTGATGGAGACAGTGCTAAAAGGTCTTTCCTATGAAGCCTGTCTCCGGACTGACCATGCACTTTAACGTGGTTGCTCCAGTTCAAGAACCCGGAAGGACAGATTGCGAAGTGGATACAACGCCTCCAGGAATATGACTTCGAGATACGTCATCGTAAAGGGACTCTACATGGTAATGCAGATGCCTTGTCACGGAAGCCCTGCTCGGAAAGCTGCAAGTACTGCTCTAGAGCCGAACAGAAATACCTGCCGATAAATCCGGTTGCCTGCCAAGTTACTGTCTCAACACCATCAGAACAAGATTCAGATCAATGTATTGACGAAGAACTTAGACAAGCCCAGTTGGAAGATCCTGACATAAAGCCAATATTACAGATGAAGGAGACGACCAGCAACAGACCTACCTCGCAGGACATTTCCAAATTTAGTCCCAATACGAAAAGTTATTGGGCACTTTGGGACTCTCTTCATATCAGAAACGGTGTATTATACAGAAAGTGGGAATCTGATGATGGGAAAAGCTTCAGATGGCATATTGTATTACCAAAATCAAAAATTCCAGAAGTTTTATAACAACTGCACAGTAGCTCTACCGGAGGCCATTTTGGGGTAATGAAGACTCTGCAGAAAGTTCGGGAACGCTTCTACTGGTGGAAGGCAAGGGAGGATGTGGAGAAATGGTGTAAATCCTGTGATGCTTGTGCGGCACGTAAAGACCTGCAGAAACGAAGTCGAGGAAGACTGCAACGGTATAACGTGGGAGCACCAATTGAACGGATTGCACTCGACGTCTTGGGTCCTTTGCCACGGACCTCCAGTGGAAATAAATACATCCTCGTCGTGATGGACTATTTCACCAAGTGGCCTGAGGCATATCCCATTCCCGATCAAGAGGCGTGCAAAGTCGCAGAGGTCCTAGTGCAGCAATGGGTTTCAAGGTACGGCACGCCCCTACAACTTCATACCGACCAAGGTACGAACTTTACCTCTGCTGTTTTCAAAGGACTGTGTCAACTACTCGGCATAGACAAAACCCAGACAACACCCTTACATCCCCAGTCGGACGGCATGGTCGAGAGGTTCAACTGTACCATCCTGAATAACCTCTCTCTTCTAGTATCAAGTAACCAGCAAGATTGGGACTTGAAGTTGCCATTGTTCCTGCTGACTTATGGAAGTGCTGTCCATGAGACCACCGGCTATACTCCAGCTCAGAAGCTGTTTGGACGCGAACATCGTCTCCCATGTGATCTCCTGTTTGGTTGTCCACCAGATGCTCCTTCATCGCCCGAGGAGTACATCCAAGATCTCCAGGCAGGGTTTGAAGACGTACACAACTTTGCTCGGGAGCGGATTCACATGGCAACAGAGAAAATGAAGACGAGATACGATCTAAAGGCTACACAACATGAGTTCCAGGAAGGAGACAAGGTCTGGTTGTGGAATCCTGTTGTACGCAAAGGACTCTCTCCCAAGTTACAGTGCAATTGGGACGGACCGTACACAGTCTTAAAAAGGCTGAATGATGTACTAGTGCGGATCACTAAAACACCTTCATCAAAACCGAAGGTGGTGCACTATAACAGGCTAGCCAAGTACAACAATTAACGGTAATATTAAAATTAAAAATGTAAATACTCGTAAAATTTGCGCGTACGTAATGTAAATATTTGTATATTAATATTTGTACATATTTGTGAATTTTGTAAATATTTCTCACCTGATTTATATTTCTATTTTATCGTTTTATGCAACTTCGTTTTTGTATTTTAGATTGTGTAAATTTGTTTAGTTTCGCCTCTTGACCAAGGGTTGCACTGCCCGGGACGTGCAGTCCTTGGGAGGGAGGGCAGTGTTACAAAATTGTAAATAATTGTGTTTATTTTTGTATAAATTCTTTCAAACAGGCTTAGTAAGTTGATAAAGTGCTAATTTTGTGCATTTCTAGTCGTTTTAGTGTTGAAATAGCCTTATTTTCCCTTAAAAATGCATTAAAAAGCCCCAATAAGGCAGGTAATAGATTTGGCGATTTTTTCCCCCTTGGCGATTTTTTTGGCGACCTTGGCGAGAAAATCCTTATTAGGGATATACCGAATATGGAAGCTCTAATCTTATTTTCTGATGAGATACGGAAATTTCTGGAACATTCCGCACTTTTCTACAGGGGTATATAAGGGCTGTTTTTTTTTTCGCCAAGGTAGTCAGTTCAGTTCAGTCTGAGATCAGCTTCTGTCAATGTTGCTTTGCTTTGAGCCTCTTTGAAAGAGACTTGCTTTATGTGTTATTGCTATACAGTTTGTACTGTGGATTTGCTATTGACAGCTGTTGTTTGAGCTGTGTTTACTGGTTGAATTGTAGCTGATACTTGGTTTATAGACCTGTATTTTTCTGAAACTTTCTGTGAATAAATTATTGAATTTTTGTAAGTTTTGCCTTTCATTCTCGGACAACTCACGAACCCCCAACAATATTTAAGCCGATTGACTACACGAGAATCCTCCCTACAAACACATCTTCTTTCCAGGACATTTATAGGCCATCTTTTCGATGAAATAGACATCTTTAGGGTGTAATGCGGATGACAGGGATATCTTTAGGATGAACTGTTACTGTGGATAAGTGTGTTTGTAGGGCTAATTCTGAGAGACGAGTTGTAAACCATAAGGGGTCTTTCTAAGGCGTTTCCCCGGCACTGCCTATTTGCAAGCTTTGGGATCAGAACCTCTCTACCACTCGAACCCTTTATGATTTTGAATAATAAATGTGCGAATACTTTAGAATATTGCCAGTAAACTTCAAAATAAAATCAAAATGAAAATTTTTATTTGCAATAAATTTATTTTAGGCTTTATCTAGAGAGATTTTATGCGATGTAATAATAAAATTAAAGAATATGACTTTCGCATATTTTATTTATTTATTTTCAGTTGGAGAAAATTTTGTAAATGCAGATGATCCAGATTTGATTTTTTTTTTTTTTTTTTTTTGAAGTTAGAGATTGGGGTTGATTGGATTTTAACGTCCACTAGAGCTATTCAGTTTTCAATTGGAGATGGTCTTTGAATCAGCCCTAGGGGGCGATCCGGAGATATAGCATCTCTTGCTTGATCCTTCAAGAAGAGGATGGTACGTACGCTTCGTCATTCCCTAGAGCAACTCTTTTAACGTAATGGAGGGGATTGGAGGGGCATTGCAGTCACGATTAATTTTACGTTCATAAATCAGTATTAATGTATAGAACGGGCTTTGACCAGTTGAGGTATCGAACCTAGTACATGAACTACCAAATTAAAACTCTAAGCATGCTCAAAGTGGATACGATTTATTAAATTAAGACGATCAGCAAGAAGAAACTTTTGCTATACTCACGTCTCAAGAATCATATTTCAGTTGTCATGTCTGAAGTTCAAATCCCGGTTCAGACATGGATATTCGTAGACGTTCAGAATCCAGTTGTTACGTATATAATAAAATATTTCTTAATACTTAAATAAAATAAAAATAACCTAAAATCACGGAGCCAGGAACTCGAATAAAACAGGGCTCTTTCTTACATTTTCGAATCCTTTATATACATTTTCTATATACAAAATACGCTATGTACATATATACACATGTAGTAACAATAAAAATATAATTGAGTAAAGGCATCTTTCTTTTTCGTAACATTATTACTGATACCAGCGTAGCTCAGCTCTTCCCGCCGGAGACAGAAAGTAAACACTAAACTTTTTCTCTTCTCTCGTAACCAGCGCATGCGCGTCTCGCACCATACTAGCAGATGTTCTCTTGGAAACCGAAAGTATTCTCCACATTTTCTCCCACCTTTTGAGTGGATAATCTGAAAATATACTCAAAACATACTTAAATACTTGATACTAAAATATGAACTTAGATGAAAAACAAAATAGTTATATAAACAAAGTGAGTAAAAAAAAAAATTAAAGTCACTTGATGAAGTTACAGTCTTTGGGGAATTTTTACAGTTCTTCCGCTGCTCGTTGTTACAGGAATATTGTCATCACTTTCATTATCACTTTTGGGAGAATGGTCCAGTTCAAGTCTATATAAACGTTGTATAGGACGAAAAATTCGGCTTTTTCAGTTTTCCCCACAGCAAGTCTTGTTATGCCATCACGTCCAGGGATCAGTTTCAACACTCTGGCTATATTCCAGAAGGCACGTTTTTTGTTGTCATCCTCTAATAACACAACTTCGCCCACTTCTAGCGGCTTATCCTTGTAGTTTCTTATGGACTGTTGATGTAGATATCCTAAATATTCCGTGCGAAATCGTAGTCTGAGGTTCTCTCTCATTTTCTGTAGATACTTAGCTCGTTTACTGAGCTTCTTTTTGTCCAAAATGTCAATGTCAGACACACCAGAATGGGGAATTTCGTGCAAAAACATCTCGGGAGTTAAAGGGGATAAATCGTTCGCATCTTCGGATACGTAAGTAAGTGGTCTACTATTAATTATTTTTTCACAATCGCACAAAATGGTTTGCAGTTCTTCATAACCAAGTGCAGCACGCCCCAAAAATTTTCTTAAGATTTGTTTAACCATTTGAATGAGGCGCTCCCACCAACCTCCCCACCCGGGGCGGTCGGAGGGTTAAATTTCCACTGAATTTTTTGTTCAGCAACTTTGGAACTAATACTCTCCCAGTCTAGTTCATGTAAAAGCTTTTCTGCTCCCCTAAAGTTCGTACCGATGTCTGAATATATAATTGATGGTCTTCCACGTCGTGAAATGAAACGCCTTAATGATTGCAAAAAAAACCCGGTTGTTAAAGATGTGATCAAATCTAAATGAATTGCTCTATAGACGGCACAGGTAAACAGTACAATATAAGATTTTTGACCTCCTTTCAAATAAAGCGGTCCTGCTAGATCGATGCCTACGATTTCAAAAATAGCTGCATCGTTTACTCGTTCCTTTGGCAAGGGACCTGGTAGAACATCAGAATGTTTGACTTTAAATCTTTGGCATTTAACGCACTTTCGTATACAATTTCGTAACGAGCTCTAATAATCCAGTATTTTTCTCTCAAGTATGACATCATCAAATTAACACCAGCGTGTAGTAATTTGTTGTGAGTATGCATTATTAACAGTCGAACCACTGGATGATCGGACGGTAAAATCACAGGAAATTTAAAACTGTTAGTGTCATTTCTACAAGAAATATTTATCTTTGATCTGATTAAACCATCACTGTCAATCATCGGTCTAATGTTTTGAAGTTTGTCGTAATTTGTGTTATTAAATGAATCCTTTTGCACCAATTTCAGAAGAGCGATTTCAGCTCTTTCAAGTTCGGAAGCTGACAAAGCTTTTGAGGATTCACTGGCAAATTTTCTTAGCTTAAAATAAAATCTGTAGGTAAACGCTAGCATGCTAATAATTGTTCTTATAGATGAAAAATACTTGTAATACCAGTCGCTGTTATTGTCGGTTTTGCTTAAGGCAGTTATTACAGTTTTTCGTATTTCTGAGCCAACCAAATCCTCATCCGGAGAATAATCTGAATTTGGCCAACTCTCTTCGTTATTGTGTAACCACTCGGGTCCCTCCCACCATCTTAGTTGTGACAATTTTTCGGCGGAACATCCTCTAGAAGCTATATCGGCAGGGTTAAGAGCACCCGGAACGTGGCGCCACACGGTGGGAGATGTCAAGGAAACTATTTCACGTACACGATTTTGGACAAAAGTCCCCCAATTTTGATTTCTTTGAATCCAACTACTACTACTACTACTACTACTACTAGTTTAGTAGTAGTAGTAGTAGTAGTAGTTTGAATCCAACATAAAGAAGTAGTAGAATCCGTCCAACAATGAATATCAATACTGGGAAATTGCATATCTTCTACCACAGACGAAAGCAACCGAGCGCCGATCAAGCAAGCAAGGAGCTCTATCCGCGGTATAGTTAGAACCTTTAGAGGCGTTACCCTACTTCTAACATGTATGAAATTGATGGTCACGTGATCACCTCGACAGACTCTTAAAAACACACACGCCGCGTAAGACTTTTGACTCGCGTCACAAAATACATGCAAACTTAATGAATCGTCTGGGGAAATATTAAGCCATCTTGGTATCCTTATTTTTTTATATTAAATTCAGTTGTTGGATCCATGCTGTAAATTTTCGTATTAAATGATCCGGAAGAATTTCATCCCACTTAAGTTTTAAATTCCATGTTTCCTGCAAAATTAATTTCGGAATTAACGTCACAGGTGCCGTAAATTCAATTGGATCAAAGACTTGATGAGCAATGGCTAAAATTAACTTTTTCGTAATTAGTTTATCGGGCTCATCAATTGACGGCACTTTGCAAAATAAAGTATCACTGTCTGTATACCACGTAAGACCCAAGACGGAGATGTTTTCTTCAGTGATCGATTCATTGTCTGGAGTGACACTATGCCAATTAGATTTCCACCCTCATAAATTAAAATTGCCTGTAGACATTATTATTTTTGACTCCAAGATAAACTTTTTCATTTCTAACTCAGAGTTCAAACTAGTTACACAATTATCGACATATAATGATGTCTTAAGAATTTCTGCAGTATTGCTTAAATTTTCGGGTACTTTGCTTAAATGATACTGTAAGGTAGCGGCTACATGTTAAACCAAAAACAACCCTTTGATGCCGATACTCCTCAATTTGTACCGAATTATCTCCACCAAACCACAAAAAACGTAAAAAGTCGCGATCCTTTTCTCTTATTGAAATCTGCAAGAACGCTTTTTCTATATCTGACGTAACACCCACGTAGCTTTTACGAAATCGATTTAGTATTGTTGGAAAAATTTCTATTAAATTAGGTCCCGTAGATAAACAATCAATCATTCAATGAAGGAAAACCCTGAGAATGTGAATTCGCATTAAACACTGGCCGTAAACTCGTAGTACTACCCTCTTTTATTATGGGTCTATGCGGTAAATAATGTATCTGTTCTGATTTAGTCTCTGTTACTTTTTTTATTATGCCAAGTGATAACCAATTATCAAAAACCCCATAGTAATCCTCTAATTTTCCGGAATTAACTAATTTTCTTTGCGTACTAAATAGACTTTTTTCAGCAAGTTTTTTATTGTCAGGTAAGGCAGAATTATCCGTTACCCATGGTAAAGCTACCTCGTATCTGCCGTCGGAATTTACCCGAAGAGTCTCCTTAAAATACTTGTTAGTCTCTTCTTCTAACTCCTGCTTAGTTTTACGGTGTGCAGGATCTTTAATTCCCAATACGTTTAATTTCCACAGATCGCTTACACACTGGTTTTTAACCAAAAGAGAAGAGATAACGAGAGAATGATTACTAGGTGTATTGCTCTTGGTGCCAAAAATTTTTCCTAGAACAGTCCATCCCAATTTAGTCTGTATAGCGGTTAAATTTGATTTAAGGGGTACTATTTTTCCCGTTAACAATTTACCCATAATATCAGACCCTATTAACAATTTTATTTCCTTATCCACTTTGTATTTATTTTCTAAGTCCGTAAGATGTATACGATGCTTCTTAAGTTCATTTAACCACGGACCAGATGGGATTTGGCCAAGCTCAGAACAAATACGCTTTTCAGCTAATGCATCAAATTTACATTTATAACTTCTGTTCATACTACTTAATTCAATTACATTATCTTTATAAACATTTCTATTCGTTTCAATACCTCCAAAAAGTGATTGACGCAAGTTTATTTCATTGCTAGGGATATACTTCATTTCTCCAATAGTATCGCTACATATATAAGATTTCATACTGCCCGAATCCAAGACTGCCCTTACGAGCGTTTCTTTATTATTATTGTGCAGTCTAACAATTAAAGTTTGCAGAAATACATCAGAGAGCTGTACATGATTATTTAGTGTACTTATTTTTATTTCTTCATTAATCTTATTTGAAATATCTGATTTGTTCGAGGGTAAATCCGGGCATAATATAGCGTAGTGTCGTCTTTTACAAATAAGACATCTATGCCCTGATCTACATTGGTTTGCTCTGTGATTTCTTCAGACAAACAAAACAAACCTTTTTTTCTTTTAGTATATTTCTTTTAGTTTCTAAATTTAACTTAGAGACCTCATTACAACTCTCCGATGCATGTGATTTATTGCAAAAAATACATGCAATATCAACCTTTTTAAATTTTGAATTAATTTCATTATTTTCATTAGTGTTCATCAATTTACACGCTGTAGGGAGTAAAGTTTTAGACTCAGGAATTTTTTTCTGTTTTTCTTTTACTACAGTTGGATTTTGTGTAGACTGTTCTTGTATTTGTATCGCCGTTTCACGACACTCAATTTCAGCTTTTAAAAAGTCTAACAATTCATCGACGTCAAAGTTTTCAAGACTTTTTCTTTTTCTTTGATAATTTAAATTTAAATCGGTGGGAATCAATTTAAGTAAATTTGGTGTAAGTAAAGTGCCGTATGTTCCTTGTGTTACGTTTAAACATCTTAAGTTTCTAATTTGGATCGTAATGTTATCGTAGAGCTTGCGCAGCGCATCTGTGTTATTTGGATTTTTAACTGATTCTAAATTCAATAACTTTCCAATGTGTGCATTAATTATCAGGTCATTACGACCAAATCTGTTTTTTAACACTTTAACTGCAGATTGATAGTTCTCACTGGATAACGAAAAGCCTCTAATGGCATCAGCAGCAGATCCTATTAACAGAGAATGTAAATAATTGAATTTATCTATATCTGTTAAATCGTTATTATTATTTTAATATAATCTATATATTCATGGGTTCTTTTTAAATTAGATTATAACTAGCGATAAATATCTTTTAAAATTATAATCATATTTATTATTTATCAACTAATTATCGAAAAGGTTACTCACCCTTTCTTCTTTTCACGGCCGACTTGAAACTTAGGGAGTTAGAAGATAATATCGATGACACAAAATAATATTTCTGGAACTTTGGTTTTCAGCATATTTACTTAAATGATGATGCAATGGTACTATTTACAATGAAAATATATGTACAAAATTTGACGATTAATTAACATTTTTCAGATTATTCAGATTCACATAATGAATAACTTTCTGTATATTCAAAATATTCAGTTTTCTTCTTCTTTAATAAAACAGAATCATAATAAATTTTAAGACACCGTAAAAGTGCCTTTCCTTTCAAGCCTACATCTTTTTTAACACTCCCCTTTCGAATCGAAAGTGCATCGTGTTCTAATAAAACCAAAAAAGAATTAAAAAAAAAAAAATAAATAAAGCATTCCCGCTGTCGCGTCAGGTGGCCGAAAAACAGAGGGAAAAGAATGGGGGGAAGGCACTGATGTTGCAACATCCTCCCACCTTGAGCATTGAAAGATTCTGTACATGCTCAACAAAATATTAAAGAAAAAGGAAAACTGTTTACATTCTAAAATATTCTTAGTAAAATAAAAAAAAATAATAATAATAAACAATATGATATAAAAATAGTTCAGAAAAATGTTCAATCATTTTGGACTTAAAGTTATATAGTCAGTTTAGATATTAAAGTTTTTTCACTGGTTTGATAATTCTACCAAAACTAGAGGTCTGAATTTGATTCTTGTTTACAATTGTATCACTAAGTTCTAAACGGCAAATCCTCTGTAATGGTCGTAAAATTTCCCCATTCATGGTTTTCAGTTTGGCAACACGAAATTGTCCATCTTTACCAGGATAGAGTTCCACCACTTTGGCCAATGGCCACTGAATGCGTTTTAAGTTGTCATTTTGCACTAAAACTAAATCTCCAATTTTAATATTGTTGTTAGGAGGTTTCTTTACATTGTTAAATTCTCGAAGAGATCCCAAATATTCAGTTCTAAATCTCTTGCGAAGATCGTCTTTTAGTTTTTGTCGGTATTCAAATCTTTTTCTCAGGTTATTTCTTTCTATAAAATCCAAGTCAGGTACTCCTGTTTCACGGAGATCTTTCAAAAACATTTCAGGTGTGAGAGGTGTTAAATCTTCAGTATCCTCAGATACATATGTAAGTGGTCGTGAATTCACCATACTTTCTGTGTCGCAAATGGTAGTATATAATTCTTCATAGTTCAAATGGGCTTTTCCTAAAACTCTTTTCAACATTGATTTGATAATGCGAATCAATCTTTCCCAAAATCCACCCCACCACGGAGAGGCCGGTGGGTTAAGTTTCCATTTAATTCTTTTTATAGTGGCAAATTCTTCAATCTGTGCCCAATCCACAGAATTTAATTCTTTTCTTGTCGCAACTAAGTTGGTTCCATTATCACTGTAGATGATACGTGGTCGTCCTCTACGTGAAATGAATTTTCTCAAGGTCTGTATGAAATTCTCTGTTGTTAAGGAAGTCGTCAATTCTAGGTGGATAGCTCGAAAAACTGCACATGTATACAAAACTACCCAACATTTGCTGCCATCTTTTAAGAATAGTGGACCAAAAAGATCTGTCCCTGTAATTTCAAAAACACCAGCTTCTCTCACTCTATCTTCAAGCAGAGGTGAACTCAGCACTTCAGCAGCTTTCGAAGAGAATCTCTGACACTGGACACATCTATGCAGAATCTTTCTAATGGTCTTCCTGCATCTTATTATCCAGAATTTCTCTCGAATTGCTGACATAAGAATTTGTATTCCTGCATGATTCATTTCTGTATGTTCATTTTCAATAATTCTACAGGTTACGTTATGGTCCGCTGGCAAAACTACTGGATATCTAAAATTTTCTGAATCTTTTCGCATTGATATTCTAGTTTGAACTCTGATGACTCCCATTTCATCAACAAATGTACGCAAAGAGGATAAGTTTTTCTTAAAATTTAAATCTTGATTCTGAACAAACTTCATAATCGTAAGTTCAGCCTTTTCTATTTCTTCAACTGTTAAATTGGTCATTACTCTTGCTTCTTTAGGCTTTTTAACATTTTCTTTAAATCTGAGTATCCATGCTGTGACCTTTAACATCTTTTTATAGGAGGAACATTTCTCGTAAAAGTCTATGTTTTCCGATGATACATTGGCTGCAGAAACTATTGTTTTTCTTCTCTCTGATTCTATTACATTTAAATCAGGTTCTAAAACTTCGTTAGGCCAAAATTCTGAAGATCTTCTTAACCAAGAAGGTCCTTCCCACCACCGGGATTTTAGGAGAAATTCAGCAGAACAGCCCCGAGATGGCAAATCGGCAGGATTGAGCCTCCCTGGTACGTATTTCCACTTCTCTGGATGGCTGAGGGATCTAATTTCTTGCACTCTATTGTAAACAAAAGGTGCCCAATTTTCATTTCTTTTTATCCAAAATAGAGCATTTTATGAATCTGTCCAAAAATGTGTTGGAATACTCGGCTGTCTTAGATCTGTTTTCACATGTTGCGCTAGTCTTGCTCCTATGGTACAGGCAAGAAGTTCTAGCCTGGGAATGGTGACTGACTTCAATGGGGCTACCCGAGATCTGGCTTGCACAAGTTGGCAGGTAATGGCATTAAAATTTTCTGCTCTTAAAAAAATGCAAGTTGCATAGGCTGCTTTGCTTGCATCGCAGAATACATGAAGGCTCATTTCCGTATTCACCGGATCAGGTACAAGGAGTCTTGGAATAGCAACGTCATTCAACTTATGTAGTCCCCTTTTCCATTTCTCAAATTTTTTCCCAACACATTCAGGTAATTCAGAATCCCAACTCACTTTTAGTTGCCAACATTCTTGAAGTAAAATTTTTGGTGCTAAGGTTACAGGACAACTATATCCGATGGGGTCAAATACTTTATGGGCTACTGACAATATTTGTCTTTTGGTAACTGTCTTGATTTCTTCTTGATTTTCTCGCAAATCTATACTTAGTGAATCATTGTTTAAATCCCATAATAATCCCAAAACTGGAACATTTCTTTTCTTGGAGGGAGTAGAATTTTCTTCTGTTGGATTGATAATATTATGCTCCCACCCTCTTAGATCGAATTTTGCAGTACTAAGGATATATTTAGACTCCGAAATAAATTTTTCAAGATTTTCGACACTTTCTACACTAGTAACACTATTATCTACATAAAAAGATTCTGCTAGTTTATCAGCAGTTTCTTTTAGTTCATCGTTAACCTGTTGCAAGTGGTACTTTAGAGTTGCTCCTAACAAGTAGGGACTACAAGTAAGGCCGAATACTACTCTTCTATGCTGAAAAATCTTAATATTTGAAGGATCACCCTCCTCCCACCACAGGAATCTAAGATATGGTCGGTCTACTTCGCTGAGCTGAATTTGTAGGAACGCTTTACGAATATCTGAAATTACCCCAATTTTTTTAAAGCGAAATCTATTAATTACAGAGGGAATTAGTTCCACTAAGTTGGGACCCTTTCCCAAACAATCATTAACAGAAGGATAACCCTTTTCTCTCGCTGACCCATCAAAAACTGGACGAATTTTAGTTGTGGAATTTTCTTTAATAACTGCTCTGTGGGGCAGAAAATGTTCATTTAGATTATCACTGTATGGCTCAACTTCTTCAATGATTTCTTCTGCAAGCCATTCGTCAAAAACTGCTTCGTAAGCTTCTAATCTTCCAGATTTCTTCAGTGATTCCACGCAATTCTTCAATCTTCGCTCAGCAATTGGTCTACAGCTAGGTAGTGGAGGATGGCCTTTTCAATCCATGGAAGGCTTACTTCATATCTGCCGTCTTCAACAGTTTTAATATTTTGGTTAAAATATTCTTCAGCAGCTATGTCTAATTCTTCTCTCGTGTTCTTGTTTCCTGAATCCAAAATTCCTAAAGTATCCAGGGACCAAAGATCTGAAATCTGTGCATTGGCCACATGAAGAGATAAAACAACATTTGTACTATCGTTGGAACTAAATTCTTCAGTTTTACCCATCAATGTCCAACCTAATTTTGTTTCAAAGGCCACTAAACCCTTCGAGAGTAATTTACTTTTCCCTGTAAAAAGTTTCCCACATACATCTGCACCAATTAACAAATCAATTTCTCTATTTTTATTTCTTCTAAATTTTGTTGAGTTGTCATAATCTGAAAATTGAATTCCCCGCCTTCTTGCTTCGTTAATCCATGGCCCATTTCGTAATTTAGGTACTTCTGCGCAAATTTTTTCTTGATCAAGAACTTCAAAATTACACAAATAGTTTTTATTTAAATCACTTAAATTTATTCTATATCGTAAATGATCATGTGTTTGTTGTAACCCACCAAACAAACTATGGTTTAATTTTTCTTGCCCTGTAGGTGTATAACCAATTTTCTTTATTATTTCTTTTTTCAAATAAGATTTCTGAGATCCTGAATCAATTAATGCTCTGATAATGTATTCTTTATCTTTATTGATTAACCTTAGCGTTAAAGTTTGGAGTAACACTTCTTGATTGCAAGTTTTGTTGGACAAAGTGGTATTTTCATTTGTAACTTGTTTTTCAGAATTATTTTCTGGACACATTATATCGAAATGACGGCGAGAACAAATACGGCATTTTACAAAGCAGCGGCAATTTTTTGCCAAGTGACCTTTAGAGAAACACACAAAACAATGACCACGTTTCATCAAAAAATCTCTTTTTTCACTGAATTCTTTAGTTTTGAATTCTTTACAATCCTGCAATAGATGTTTTTCGCTATTACAAAAATTACAGAAATGTCGTTTATTGCCTGAATTATTATTGTAAAGGCCAGCTGCAGTTGATGGACGAATTTTGTTTATTTTTGGTGATTCATAACTTTCTTTCTTATTTGATGTGGTGGAAATATGTTCTGAGTGTTGGGCATTTGAAATTAGTGCAGTAGCTTTTTCGCGACTAACAACTTCTGTTTTTAAAATTTCAATCATTTCTGAAACTTTCCACTGATCATCATCGCCGTATTTTTTCGTTATTTCTAAAACTATGTCTGCTGGTAAAAGTTTTATGAAAATTGGGCAAAATAACGTGCTGTAATTTTCTTCTTTTATCCCTAGGGATTCTAGATTTCTTATTTCTGTCTGACATGTGTCCAGTAATTTTCTTAATTCAAATATATCGTTGGATTTTTTTACAGGACAAAGATTTAGTAATTTATTTAAATGTGAATTAATTAATAATGTTTTTTTACCAAATCGATCTTTTAATGTTTCCAGAGCCGCGTAATAATTATTGTTTGTTAGCGTGAAACCTTTTATTGCATCAGCAGCTGTACCACTTAAGTATGTTCTCAAATAGCTAAATTTATCAATATTTGATAAAACTGAATTCTTATCGATTGCTGCTTCAAATTGATCCATAAATCTTTGAAAATCGCTTGGATCACCGTTAAATCTATCAATGTTTAATCGAGGAAGATTAATATAACCTTGATCTAATTTTGGTGATCTATTACCTTCTATTAAGGGGCTAGTCGATAAAATGTTAGAATTACTACTATTTTTTATTTTAATCATTTTACTTTTTACTTTAGTTTTCCAAATCAAAATATTTGAATTATATTCATCGCATTTTAGAACTTCCTCTTCAACCTCTTCTACTTTGATATTTTTCTGTATCTCGTCATCTAATGAATTCAGTTCCCTATCTTTTAAATTTAACTCTTCTAAATATTGTTCTAACTCTTCTTCTCCAACATCAATTTCTAATAACCTGCCTTCGATTTTATTTATTAACTTCGTGGTTTGCGCTCTAAGAACACTTCTTTTTTGTTTTTGAATTACACTCATTATGCTAATTATAAATAACAAATCTTAAAAAATATTATTATTTGATCAATTATCAAATAAAATTTCTTGTCAAAGTAGTTAATTAAACGAAAACATTTCAAAGTTATGCATTCATCATATTAATATATAATGCAATAATTCAAAACACAAAGTATTGCACAAACCCAAACTAAAATATTCTTTCGTTTCATTTTTATCAAAGGAACAAATTTCAAGAACAAAACTAATAATATAAATATCATTTATTATTTATTTCAAATGTAAGTGAAAACGAAACTTTTTCGTTGAAACCAAAACTTTTTCTCTTTATTTATATATCATCAAAAGAACAAATTTTCAAATATTCAATTAAAATAACATTTATATTTATTTATTTCGATGTTGGAGAAAGTAATCAAGTCGGCCGTCCCTGTTCGGGCGCCACTAATTTAATATAATCTATATATTCATGGGTTCTTTTTAAATTAGATTATAACTAGCGATAAATATATTTTAAAATTATAATCATATTTATTATTTATCAACTAATTATCGAAAAGGTTACTCACCCTTTCTTCTTTTCACGGCCGACTTGAAACTTAGGGAGTTAGAAGATAATATCGATGACACAAAATAATATTTCTGGAACTTTGGTTTTCAGCATATTTACTTAAATGATGATGCAATGGTACTATTTACAATGAAAATATATGTACAAAATTTGACGATTAATTAACATTTTTCAGATTATTCAGATTCACATAATGAATAACTTTCTGTATATTCAAAATATTCAGTTTTCTTCTTCTTTAATAAAACAGAATCATAATAAATTTTAAGACACCGTAAAAGTGCCTTTCCTTTCAAGCCTACATCTTTTTTAACACTCCCCTTTCGAATCGAAAGTGCATCTTGTTCTAATAAAACCAAAAAAGAATAAAAAATAAATAAATAAATAAAGCATTCCCGCTGTCGCGTCAGGTGGACGAAAAACAGAGGGAAAAGAATGGGGGGAAGGCACTGATGTTGCAACAATTATGAATTGCATTCTCGTATTGACTCCAAAATGAGAGCCAGTTAGCGGGATTCCCGCCAAATTCTTCAATCACTAGACGAAGGAGTTTTATTCTAGAATGTGAACAAGAAATTAAAGATGACTGTTCACTTATGATATCATCTTTTTTAGTATTTGTGCTTTCGGGTTGTTCTTTTCTTTTTAAAACTGAAGTGATTTTAGATTTAACAGAAATAATTTTCTCTACGTAAGTTTCTGCTGTTTCAAATTCGGACTCTAAATCGTCTTCCTTTTTCATAAGGGTTTGAATCTGCTCATCGAGATTCCTTAAATTTTCGTATTTTACTGCTAATTGATCTAAATTTTCTTTCAGAACAGATATTTCGATTTCATCTGCTTCTATGTACTGCTCGCAATTAGTAATTAATTTGTAGTTGAATTTCTAATTACTGTACTTTTTCGTTTTAATTTTTCCAAATCTGCCATGTTTAATAAACTCTTATTAACAATTTTTAATAAAATACAAAATTTTATATTGTTCTTATTACACTTATTCTTATTGTTCTGAAATCTCAATTCAAATGAAACTTTTTTTTTTTTTTCGATTACCTTCACATAATATTCACAATAATAATATTCTTATTTTATAATATAGTTTACACAAGAAATCACGTTAATATATTAAATTCTCTTAATAATAAGAACATGAATTGGCACCCTTCATTTAAGTGCTATGTATAATACTGTACTAAATCGTAATAATTCTTAAACAATAATTCAAAATAATACTGTATTCGTAAATAAATTTCATAATGAAATATTTGTATATATTTTATTCAATGTTTTAATAAAGGGGAGAGAGAGCTTACCTGAGAACCGTGTGCTAGTTTTTCATTCTTGTATATTCAACTTCAATTCCAAAACAAAACTTAATTCGAAAACTTGGCCTAAGTACTTTCTGTTCTAATTCTTGATATAAACGTAATTCTTTTCTTTTGTCGTAAAGATAACTTAAGAGCCCTTTTAAAATCGTGTATTTTACGAATCCTGGCTGACTGGCTCGCCAAAAATGTTACGTATATAATAAAATATTTCTTAATACTTAAAATAAAAATAACTTAAAATCACGGAGCCAGGAACTCGAATAAAACAGGGCTCTTTCTTACATTTTCGAATCCTTTATATACATTTTCTATAAACAAAATACGCTATGTACATATATACACATGTAGTAACAATAAAAATATAATTGAGTAAAGGCATCTTTCTTTTTCGTAACATTATTACTGATACCAGCGTAGCTCAGCTCTTCCCGCCGGAGACAGAAAGTAAACACTAAACTTTTTCTCTTCTCTCGTAACCAGCGCATGCGCGTCTCGCACCATGCTAGCAGATGTTCTCTTGGAAACCGAAAGTATTCTCCACACCAGCTGTAGATGTAGGTCCCTGTTTAATAAACCTCAATAAGAAAAAAATGACCGTAGAGCGATACCCTAAACCCAAACCTTCAAGGACTAGACAATTCAGTCCCAGGATCTTAAAAAACGTTATTATTCCAAGAGTCATCACTTCAGAAGAGTTGTAAATATACTATAACGGAAGAAAAGATATGAAAATTAGTATACAAAATATGTAGGAAGTACGATCAGAAAAAAAAACCCGAGGAACAAACTAGAAAAAAAAATGCAGAAGAAAGAAGAAAAGAACAAGAAATAATGATAGCTAAACAAAAGGTAAAGAAAAAGGCTTTAGAACTGCTGAAAAATCAACATAAAAGAAAAAATCATTTTCAAGAACACATTAACGTAGGAGATACTTTTATTTATTGAAAAATATATTTTTCTTATAGAATCGCCTTTTGTTTCACCTATTTCTTCAAAAATTCAAAGGTGTCCACTTCAGAAACAAAAAAGTGTCCACTGTTGGATTCTCGCGTGTTCAGAACTCGCGCATTTTAAGCTCTCAGGGGAAAAAAAAATGCATTTAAAAATGCTACAATTAACAATTTTCGCAGTACGGTCATTTAATGGAAGAGTTAATTGAGGTATGAAGCACTGGTTAACTTTACAGTATCTAAAATTAATAACAGTACACAAAATATAGTCGGAAAATGTTCTTAAAGTGCCCACTGCTAGTGCAGTTACCCTATATATGTATACTAGACTGGGAACACATACGAAAACAGGGAGCTGTCAACTCTATTGATTGGATGTTTAATCCCCCAACTGCTGCTTGGTGGGGCGGATGGTGGGAGAGATTAGTTCGAATTCTAAAAGATCTTTTGAAAATAGTATTAGGACTGGCACGTCTAGACTACGAAGAAATGATGACGGTTTTAGCTGAGTGTGAGAGGGTAATCAACTCAAGACATCTTACTTACATCTGTGAAAAGGATACTGTAAAAACTATTTCGTCATCGATGTTCATCCAAGATGTGCATGAATGCAATCGTCCTCATTTGGTTGCTGTTCAGCAAGATTTTTTGTGTAAAAGGCTCAAATATAGACAAACCATTCTTAGAAATTTACGAAGCCCTTTTAGATCTGAGTATCTTGGGGCTTTTATTTAACGAAAGAGCAAAAAGCCAGCCAAACATACCGTTACTGTTGACGAAATTGTTACGGTGGGAACCGATAATTACGACACGGTGGGAGCCGTGGGTCCACTACAAGTGCAAGGAAAAGAATAATATTTAAGGTCACCCTGTATAGTAAAATTATTTATAATACCTGTAACTGTAGAACCCGTTCTCTGGGCCACCTGCAACCTTTTTATTCATTTGTGTAACTATGTCTTTGATATTCTGGAAATATAACGGAATTTTTAAAAAATAATCAAATAATCTTCAAATTTTTGCTTATAACTCACAGGATTTTAAACCAAATTTAACGTCAATTTTAGATACAAAAATATTAGAAACACTAATCTGCAATTAGAAGATAAATATATTAAACCATTCATTAAATATGAGCATTCATGTGAAATAATTTTTAACTGTACATGCGCATGCGCAAACGCTAATAAGAATTCGTTTTTATGATTTGAAAACAAAAGTCTAGAACAACTTTTAAAAAATAGGCAAATATATATCGTAAAAATTCAATATACTTTTTTCAAGGTTGTTCTAAATAAGACTTAATAATAAGGGATCAGTCACACCTTAATGTTACACACATAATTTCCAAAAGTCTAACAAGAAAAGTATCTTTGAAGCGCATACTCAGAATATTCTACAAAAATTCTACTCATACTATTAACTTTCGCAGTATAAGATCAGTCAAATTTATCTGCAGAATCCAGTAGATAATCTGCTAAAAAATAAAATACTTTTTATTATTACGATAAAATACTAAATCGTTACAGAAACTTATTTGTTTATGAATGTTCTTTACACGTCTGAAATTTAAAACCTTTCAGTTTAGTATTTCTTTATAAAATTAGAAAATATCGAGGTAAAGTAAATCTAAAAATTTTACACGTAAAGCATGAACTTTAAATAAATTGAATTATTCTGAAATTACCATATTTCTAATTATAAATAGACATGTTTTGCTGAATATTATTATCTAAAATTTAGAAGGTATACGAGTGTATGCTAAAAGTGCAGAATTAAACTATTTTCTGTTGATGAATGTTAGATAAAATTGATTTTTAAACATCTAGAATTGTAAAAAGAGTAAAAAAAATTTTTTTTCATAACTTGAGCCAGTATTTCTGTATGTATATACAGATAAATTCAAAACCTTGAATTAATATCCAATCGAAATTTCAAATACCTGATAATAGACAATTTAGGAGAAAACGTCTTTTTTAATATTTAAGAAAATACATTTTTGTATTTTAATCTCTTGTGAATTGAATATATACACTAATCTAATATTCAGAAATTCGAGGTGTATTCGAAACCTTCAGAATACACTTTTATTAAAATATAAAATAAAATAACGTTAATTATGAAAAAACCCATTATCTCAATAGTACATAAATCATAGAAAAAATATTCTACATATTTTACGGCATGAAAAGTAGCTACAAATAAAAGTTTCTTTAGTTTTCTTTAACAATTTAGCAAAGTCCGTTATTTATCTCGTAGCTATTTTTGTTTAATTTTACTCTTATCACTGTAAAAGAAAATGCAGAAAAATCTACATTTTTAACTCTTCATATTTAAGCTTAATTTATTTCTTTAAAACATCACTTCACTTCAAATTATCAAAACGTTTTATTTCACAATAATTTAAGAAAAAATCAACTATTTCTACATTCTTCATAAAAATATAATTAAAGTTTTACATACTTCAGTTCTAAATTATCGCGTTATATATCAAAATATTCTTTGACACATTTTGAAATTTTAATAAACTCTTCTTACAAAATAAACGCTTGTGCTGTTCCATAATTACATGAAATTAGTTTTGAAAAGAGTTAAGGCTGTGCTGACATATATATCGTTAATCATTTCTCCTTCAGTCGTTATTTTGGAATATGTTTATCTGCGCTTTTAAAATTGGCGTTTAGTAAAAAAGAAATAATTGTCAAAAAACAGCTATTATGCTCTAAAAGTTTAACCACATAAGGCTTTTACAGTCATTTGCAAAATTTTAAGACCAGTAGCCGATTTTCAGTATTTTAACACATTGCATCATTTGCACAGATTATTGCGTCATCTCATATGCTATTCTACTGCTATATAAATATATGTGCCTGGCACGTTTATCGTCAGTTGTTTATTGGATTTTGTCGCAGAGAGTGCTGTTGTGTAATTATTGTAATAGGTAAGAAACCTTCACTTACTGTTACAAAAAGGTCAGAAATATTGACCCTGCATAAAATTGGATTTTCTGAACGTCAAATAAGTTCGATGGTTGATGCGAACAAGACAGCTGTGCATCAAGCTATTAGTAAATTTAAAATTTCGGGAAAAAATGTGGATCTTAAGAGAAGCAGTCGCCCTAGAGAAACGAGTGCACATGATGATCATGTGATAAGTATGGTCGTATGAGATCCAAGAACCTCCTGCAATACTATTAGACATTCTCTGGCTGCAAAAGGCACCAACGTCAGTTTGTGTACTATAAGATGTTTTGCCAAAGATTTTGGTTTATATCATCCCATTAACCTGCAAGGAAACCTCGACTTACTCCAAGTGTGAAAAAGAAACGACTCTTAAGGTCCACAAACTTTCTCGAAATTTTAAATTTATTAATAGCTTGAAGCACAGCTGTCTTGCTCCCATTTACCCTCGAACTTATTTGACGTTCAAAAAATCCAATTTTATGCAGGGTCAATATTTCTGACCTTTTTGTAACAGTTAGTGAAGGTTTTTTAGCTATTACAATAATTACACAACAACACTGTCTACGACAAAATCTAATAAACAACTGGCGATAAACGTGCCCGGCACCTTCATTTATAGCAGTAGAATGCGTCTGATACAATCAACACATGATATGAAGCAATAATCGGCACAAATGATGCAATGTGTTAAAATACCGAAAATCCGCTACTGGTCTTAAACTTTTGCAAATGACTGCATATGCATTTTTATTTATTTACAGGGTGACATAAAATAACGGAGACAATGTTTTTTATCCATATTTTATTAATATAAAATAAATCAACATATGTAACAATTGCAAACAATGATATGGACCTCAGGTTATAACATATTCAGTTGGTTTCAAAGTGGCCACCATAAGCGTCGATACACAGCTGCAAACGAGTCTTGAAATTTTCGGCAATTGACCGCAAGTACTCAGACAACAATCTGTCCCACTAACAAAGCAGTGATTGTTTCAGCGACTTCAAACTGCTGTGGCGTTTGGTACATACCCTTGCCTCCAAAACAGACCACACGCTATAGTCCATGGGATTTAAATCCAGCGAGTAGGGGGCATTCCGTAGAAGCAATGAAATCGGGAAAGTGGGTTCTGAACCACTCCTGTGTCAACTTCGCACTGTGAGCTGGGGCGGAATGTTGTTGAAACGTCCAAAACCCATTATGGAAGTGCTGCTTGGTCTACGGAAGTACCACAGCCTCAAGGATGTCACGCTGGTACACATTTTGTTTGATTTTGACCCCTTCCTCAATAAAAACGAGAGGGGTCTTGCCGCTGGCGCAAACGCCGCCCCACACCATGACAGACTGAGGTTTTTGTCGGTGTTCCACGATTGCCGATGTGCCGGGAGCATCGGAGGACCAATATCTGTCGTTATGGATGTTGTGCGCCTGCTGCAAGGTGAACAGCTTTTCGTTTGTGAAGAGGATGCTCTCCCTTCGTTCAGTTGCAAACCGACGCTTGAGTTGCCGGCACTTTTGGAGTCGTACCCGCTTGTTGTCTTCCGTGAGCTGCTGAACTTTTTGAAACATATACAGCTTGAGATGGAGTTCATTTTTGGCTATTTGCCTAACTGCTTCGCGATTGATTCCGGTCTCACGGGCGATTTTTAACATGGAGAATCTCGGATTTTGCTTGATTCGATTCTGGATGACCTTGAGGTTCCTTGGAGTGTTGGCGGTACGTTTTCGTCCTCTTCCAGGACGGTCGCCTTCATGGCCAAGCTACTTAAAACTTTTGGTGGCCTTGGATACAGTCTGTCGCGGCACTTTGAGTAAACGAACAATTTCACACTGCCGCTTTCCTTGACGAAACAGCTCCAAAATTGCAATACGTTTGTTTGACATTCTAATAGTAAAAGGAAATATGTGAGTTCACAGTCGTAAATGCATATACTAGTAAAAAAATGCATGTGTATATCAACAGAACAATTTTTATTTGTATATGCTACAATTAGTTCGTGTCAGAATGTGTTAAACATTGTCTCCATTATTTTATGTCACCCTGTATTTTACACATCTTCTGTGGTAAAAGAAGAATTATTAAATATTACATTATAATGGGTGAGATGTCTTCCAGGATAATTTTGGATTCTATCTGTAAAATTGAAGGAAATATTAAGAAATTTTCTTTTTTCAGTTGAATTAAAAATCTGTAATTTGAAACTTTTGAGTATTATGAGAAGAAATCGTGTTATTTATACTCATGGGTAGTAAAAATTAAAGCATATTAAAATAAATTTATCAAATTCAAATGAAAATGTTAATTTTTATTTAAATGTTGAATCGAAAAAATATTAAATTAAAATGTATAAAATTAATATGAATATCTGAAAAAAAAAAAAAAAAAAAAAAAAAAAATATATATATATATATATATATATATATATATATATATATATATATATCCTTTTAACAATTTAACAAACACCATTTTAACATTCCCTTTTGCCTAATCGCTGTGTCTGATAGATAACCCTATTACTATGTTTTGTGTCGAATTACAGTGAGCTTTAAGAAATTATTTGGTTTTTGCAAAATAATATTAATTATCTAATATGCTTTTTTTTTTTTTTTTTTTTTTTTTTGTAGTCTTCATTCGTATGTGAAAATTTATTATGTTCATTTCTTCAAATATTATACTTGTTTATATAATAGATAGAAGATAGGTAGTTATAGTTTATTCAACGAAAGAAGAGAACGAAACTAAATAAAAGGGTTGCACAAAAATAGCCAAGAAGGTTCACTTTCAGCCGAAATCCCCAATTTGGAGAATTTAATTTTTTTTCTAGCAATTTTTATCAAGCAAATACAGATTTGTATACAGTACCAGATATTTATTTATTTATTTTTGAATTTAAGAGTGCGAGATGTTTTGCTGGTATACCGAAGGTGCTGGGGGGGGGGGCTTATTTTTCATCAATATATAATGATTTAATTAATTACGAAAATCGGATAAACTATTTAAGTTACAAATTGAGATACTCAAAAACTAATTCAATAATATTCAATTTTTATTTTATGTTATTATTATTTTACTATTTATATATAGAGCAATTTTCAGATATTATGGAAAAAATATTAATATCATAAATTTAGAACACCTCAGAAAATTTAGAGAACCTCAGAAATCACTTTCAGAAGATGCAGCTGAAGAATTCGAGTGAAGCTCAATTACCATGGAATCGACGATATTATCTATCGTATTATCCAGATCCCACATTTTCTTTTCTACTTCATTTATTACATGCTGGATGCACTTTTCCCATTCTTCACCGCCGATTTTTTTTTTTTTATGCTTTGCATGCACAAATCTTTTACATGGGAAAATTTAAATGTCTTGTTTTCTTTCTCAACGAAGTTCTTCATTTGTGCCCAAATTAGTTCTATGGGATTGAGCTCGCAGTGATATGGGGGGTAGTCGCAAGACAGTTTTATTTTGCGCTTTTGCCAATACATCTACAATATATTTGTCATAATTGCTTTTATTTCGTTTCACTAATTGCAATAATTCAGCTTTTAACATTCCGTCCTCAAATTTAATATTTTTTGTTAAAAGCCAATCGACAATTTTCTGTTTCTTCCACGAAGTATTAGGTATCTTTTCGGCTTTCCTAGAATGGTAAGGAGCATTGTCCATTACGATTACACATTTATTTTCGAGTAGAGGTAAAATATTGGCAAACCACTTTTCAAAATTTTCAGAATTCATATCCTCATGATAATCTTTATTTTTATTGGATTCAAATATGTCAAGTCCTTCATCCACAAAGCCACATTCGCTGCCATGAGTAATTATAATCCGTTTACCTTTCCCCGATGGAGATGTTAGTCCGGAAGAAAGACCAGATAAAAATGCTTGCTTAGAAGATTGTATTGCAGTGTCTTTCCAAACTTTATTAACTGTGTGTCCTGCATTTAACCATGTTTCGTCCATATAATATATTTTGCGGCCTTCTTCCCTGAAAGTTTTTATTTGTCTTAAATAATTTCTTCTCCACACAATTATTTCGTCTTTATCAATGAGAGTACTTTTTCGTGATCTTCATGCATATGTAAAATTTAATTCTTTTAGAAGATGATAAAAGGTTGTTCTTTTAAAGGTTGGTAAGTCAGGGTCATCATTTACGACTTTCAAAACTTTATCTATAGTCGGTAGCTCATTAAAAAAAAAAAAAAAAAAAAAAAAAAAAAAAAAAAAAATCGTGTACTTTCCTCTCAAAATCATCTACATCTTCTGAAATACGTTTACGTACTTTTGTCTTCTTCGGAGAATTTAAAGCACCGCACTTTTTATATTCTGAAATCACTCGGAAAACAGAAACTTTACATACCCCAGTTATACGAGCAGCTTCATTTCCTACATCAAAAATCGAAAGTTCAGGATTTGATTCAAGCGCATTTTTATAAACGTTTAAAATCATATCCTTTTCACCCTTACTTAAAGGTTCTTTTTTAATTTTCTTCTTCACTGGACTCAAAGAACATTTCTCACTCTCCATTATGGTAAAATACGAAATCACACGAAAAAATTATCAAATTTAACAATCAGACAGCACGAGCAAAACAGTGCAAATAAAGAAAAAAAAGAAATTCACACTTTCTGTTTGCCACTCCTGGCAGAATGCCAGGTTTTTCACCGCAGCCAAACCGCACGTGCGTTTATTTAGTTTCGTTCTCTCGATAGAATGAATAAACTATAGACAGATATGTTGGGAGAGATATATAGATAATTAAATTTGTATTTTAGACATAACAGATTACAAAGATGCGAAAAAATACAGAATTTTATTAAATCAATCAAAAAATTCAGAGATTAAATAAAAATAAATAAATAAATAAATAATAAAATCTTTATACAGTTGTCATATAAAACAATACCAAGTGAGTAAAATACCCTATACTCTAATTAAGTTAGCTACTAAATTTCAGCATTGTATCATAAAAAGCCCTAGGATATGTTTAAACAAATTTATTTATGTATTAGTCATAAATTAAAAGTTAAATGTATTTATTTATATACGCCATTATTGTTTTCACTCGTAATTTTTATGTGACCTCTGAAGCGGGACCTTCCAGTATGATACCTTTTTTTTTTTTCGGAAAACTTATGCCAGTACATTGAAAAATGGCTTACATCAAATATTTGCCTTGTCATGTCCCTGGGACTTACAATGCGGAAATTTCATATATAAATTTATTAGTGTGTAGTGTATAGCACTAACGATACATAAATTTAGTAACTTTGTGAGGTTTGCGTTGACGCAGACCCCATCTTAACTTAGTTAACTTAACTACTTAAGTATTAGATATGAAATTAGAACAGAGACTCAGCTATATAAAAATAAAACTAAGAGTTTATTCAACTAGAATAATGGGAGGATGATCTGGAATTCGTAGCTCAGTCAGCGGATTTAAATAATTTAACAAAAAAATGAATAATAACTAATTTAGATAATTTGAACTATCTCACCCCAGAATAGTAGAAGTATAGACGAATGCTCTCCTTTACGTAGATACCGTGACTTTCCAACAGATTCGCTGATTCCCGGCCGAATCAGTTTTCCATTCACGAATACTCGCACTGAAGCATAACAACATTCATCAAGCCACTTAACTTAAGCACAACTTAATATCAATTACCGAAATATAACTTTATCTAGACTCTAAGACTTAGCCGTTGTCGTAGACAAACGTCGAACAAGACTCCACTACACCACACCTTTTACGAAAACCATCTCCATCTTATACTACTTAAGACTCCTATAAGGAGGAGCTCTAATACTACTTTCTACCAACTTCCTTTCTCTTCATTTCAATCAAACTTTCAAAATTGCTTCCAATTCATCTACCTCTGACAACTTAATTCCTTCGTTGCAGCCCCATGTCGACACAAAACTAATCTGACCTAAAATTTCGCCGAGTCACTGGCGCCGAAGCGATTTAACCGTCCCAACTGAATACTTTGCTGGATCTAGCTTAATTTCAAACAAACTGTGATGACCTTCTACAGTCTCAACCTCACAACTTGCGTAATTTAAAAAAGCAAATCCTAACCAATATTTTGGTTGATATTCGACGATGAACTAAATATAAATATAAATATGACGCTAAATATAAATATGACGTAGTATTAAAACACACATACATGATAGAGTAAATAAAATTAAAAATAAAACTTTTCAAATTTTTAAATAATGTATGACTTAATGCAAACCTAAAATTATTTTGTCTTTTAAATCTGTACAACCAAACTTAGATCTTTCACAACAGGAATTTAAATATTACGGGAAAAATAAAATTTTTAAAAACTTTTTGCAAATATTATAGATTCTCGATTTAAAACACATACTCAGTAATTTACATATTTTTTTTTTTTCAATATGCACTGATTCTTAAGTTTAATTAATGTTTTCGGCAGTTTAGATAAATTAGCAATTAAAAAGAAATAGACTAAATAAACGCTAAGGATAATTAATAAAATATTTCTTGGAATTTATCCAAGCCTGCAAAGAAACCATGTCTCATATTTGATTTTTTTCCCCTTAAAAACTCTAACAAAATTAAAAATACCTAGAAAGAATTACATCTTATTAATGCAAATAAATTCATTGGTAAATTATTGCTAAGTACACAACATACTATTCGAGGTATAACATGTTAAGTAAATCAATATTAATTTTTTAATGATGTAGTTGATTCAACGCTGATATGAATTTCTCATATATGATATTTCATGAGATAATTTAAAAGCTGAATAAAGAAAGAATGTAATCTATATCTAAACACAAAATATCATTTTGGAAGAATTTTTATAATGTAGACTTTTGATATCTTTACATTTTTACAGTAAGAGCCCAGACGCAAAATTTTCTATTTGATAACTAGTAATTTCGAGCAGTTTTCATCATTTCTGTATAAACAGCTTCAATCTAGAACAAAAAATTAATTCATCATAATGCAACTAAAATGTTGCATAAACTTACTTTTTTCCAACTAGGATTTTTTTTTTTTTTTACGTTGTGAAGTTAAACAATATCCTGTTAGGTATAAAGTTTTTTTTAATTATTTATTTATTTACTTTTTTAATTTATAAAATTTCGTAACATTATATCAGCTGGTAAGAATTATTCATTTACCACGAATTCTAAAGTTAAAATGCCTTCAATATGGGAAAAAAAATCCCAACACCAAGAAAAAATTATTGTACAGTAATGAAATTTCAGCAATACATTTGTCTAGGTAACATATTTAATTGATTAAAGTTTCAAGATCACAGGTAGAGCCATTGGCGAGAAGAGCCATTTCAAATATGAAATGTTGGTACATTAGTAACCGGTGTAACCGCCAGAATTTTGAATGCATGCATGCAAACGTGCATGCATTGTGTCGTACAGGTGTCTGATATCAGTTTGTGGGATGGAGTTCCATGCCTGTTGCACTTGGGCGATCAATGCAGGGACGGTTAATGCTGGTTGTGGATGACGCTGGAGTTGTCGTCCAATGATGTCCCATACGTGCTCGATTGGAGAAAGATCTGGTGATCTAGCAGGCCAAGGCAACACGTCGACACTCTGTAGAGCATGTTGGGTTACAACAGCGGTATGAGGGCGAGCTTTATCCCGTTGGAAAACACCCCCTTGAATGCTGTTCATGAATGGCAGCACAACAGGTTGTATCACTAGACGGACATACAAATTTGCAGTCAGGGTGCGTGGGATAACCACGAGAGTGCTCCTGCTGTCATACGAAATTGCTCCCCAAACCATAACTCCAGGAGTAGGCCCTGTGTGTCTAGGCCGCAGACAGGTCGCTAGCAGGCGTTCACCTGGCCTCCTTCTAACCAACACACGGCTAACACTGCGACCAAGGTAGAACCGGCTTTCATCAGAAAACACAACAGCTCTCCACTCCGTCCTCCAATGAGCTCTAGCTTGACACCACTCACGTCGCAAACGGCAGTGGTTTGGAGTCAGTGGAATGCACGCTACAGGGCGTCTGGCTCGGAGCTGTCCTTGAAGTAACCGATTTGTAACAGTTCGTTGTGTCACTGTGGTGCCAACTGCAGCTCGAATTTCAGCTGCAGACGCAGTACGATTAGCCACAGCCATACGCCGAACACGGCGGTCTTCCCTCTTAGTAGTGCCACGTGGCCGCCCGGAACCCGGTTTTCTTGAGGCAGTACCTTCCCTTGACCACTGCTGCCAACACTCATGCACAGTGGATACCTTCCTACCAAGTCTTTCTGCAATATCGCGGAAAGAAAACCCACCTTCTCGTAGCCCTACTACACGACCTCGTTCAAACTCAGTCAGCTGTTGATAATGGCGTCTTCGTCTTCTTAGAGGCATCCTTGACTAACATTAACCCACTACGTCAAATCTCAACTGCAAATAACGATGACGAACCTTACAGCGCTTATTTAAAGCAAACCTCATTTGCATGTTCATAGTGTCGCTACTAGCGCCACATTTATGCGCGTAGCTCGAAATTTGAATCAACGTCATCTTTCAGATGTATAAACACGCCTACCAAATTTCGTTTATCTAGCACAGCTCCTTCCTGGTGTTGGGATTTTTTTTTCCATCAGTGTATATATTTTACGGTTAAAGTAATAAATCCGGTTATTATTAATAATTACCGCCTCTTTTGGTGAATGTGATTAATTAATGGAAATTAATCACATTTACCGGTCATTATTAAGAAATACTCTTAACTCATTGAAACTTCAAATCTAACTTAATTTTAAAGTATGTGATAATTAATCTGACGTTATAGATATTACTAGAGTTTAAAACACGCGTGAATTACATAAATGCTTCGATTAATTAAATGCTTCCATTAACGACTATCTAGATAAATGAAGTACTGTATTCGGTCAAAATTTCGATACTGAGTTTTCAGCTGACTTGCATCTTTGATCGCACTATCTTCAAAAAAGAGTACGTAGTGTGTGTAATGTAATAGAGGTCGTATATAAGTAAAATTCTAGTTGTTATTACACACCAGATTTTTACTTACATTTTTTATTTAAAATATCAGCTCCAAAGTTCAATTTTGTCTTATTAATTCATCATAACTATTCATGAATGATAAAATTTGTGAGGTAGAAAAGATTTCAAAAATTGGTGAGTTCGTTATAACAAATTACTAATACATTAAGGACCTCTCATCATATTTACTACTGTACAAACTATATATAAAATTCAAAATAGTACATAGATTGGGTTTTTTCTCATTTAACCTATAATTAGAAAAGAAATTATTTGTATGTGTGTGTGCGTGCGACGTGCAGAAAATACTATGGCGCATACAATTCTGATTTTTTTTTTTTTTTTTTTTTTTCAAAATAAAGGAATGTATGTAGATTTGCAACATACTTTAAGATTTTCAATATTCTTAAATTTTTAATAATGTTATGTTTAATGTGACTTAATAAATCGCTAATAATTGAACTATGTTTATTTAACACGTTGAGTGCCATGCGAGCCATCGGTGGCTGACACTGTTAGGCCGCATCAACCACCGGTGGCTGCGACAGTGTAAAATATTATATGAAACTAAAAAAATTACATTTTTTTTAAGTAATTACTGAAAATTCATTTAAAATTTACTTAATTTTTATTTATAATAGGATATCATTAAGACATTTTAATGGATTCTATTGAAACACAGTAAACATAACGAGCTTCTATGCAGCGCGCGTGGACTGGCAGGGATTTCCTTAAGAATTCGCGTGCCGCTCAACGTGTTAAACGCTTCAGTTATTCATTTTTTCAATCATTTAAAATATAGTAACCAGCAGCGCGGGCAAAGAATATAATACTGCAAAATATTACATTATCTATAAATTAATGCTCATACTATTAAGATAAACAGAGAAATGTGATATTTCTTTATACATATTTTGCATCTCTCAGTTGATACCTTTATTTTCGGTTAAATTCTTATATATTTAATTAAAAGAATATTCCTTTAAATGATCAAACTATTATTTATTGTTATTATTATTATTATTATTATTATTATTTACTTTGCTTTGTAGTGTAATAATATACATTTGAAGATATATTCATATATATCTTACACATTATTATATTACAAACGATATATATATATATATATATATATTATTTAATTTTTTTTTAATGAACTGATCGACACTGCATGTGCATTGTGACATTTCAGTTTATTGTTTAGCATAATATATTTAATTTTTAAAAATTAGCATAACAGTAAAAATGCTAAATCAATATAGTCTATCTAAAATAAAGTTTCCAAATATTTCTTAACTTTTAATAAATTCGAATCAAACTTATAAAATTAAATGAGTTAAACATAGTATATTACCAACGTAAACTAAAATTCATAAATCATTCATATTTGGCATACCATCAAGGGCATATGATAATAATTACTATTATTTATAAGATACAGTCGGCAGCAAAATTATTGAAGCACACATCCACACTTTTCATACATCTTCTTTTCGTTTGATCACTAATTCTTATCATCAACTGACTTTTTCATAAGCAGCATAAGACTAATATCGTGACTAGGCAAACAAAACAATATTTAACAAAACAACACTAAGTGCGCAAACTTTAAATAGGAATTATTGCTAGCGCTTCAATAATTTTGCTGCCGACTGTACATTTATTATTTATTGCTTTAAGCAGATTATATTTTAAATGCAATGTTACTACCTCTTCAACAAATTATTTATTTTGACAAGAAGAACTATTGTGCCATTTGGAATTACAAAGTGTTTTTGATTTTTTGCATTTGCAGCAGCTTGAGTAGCATTTGTTTCTACTGTTGCAATACTGATATCCTTGACCACCTAAGTTGGATTCTTGACGGGCACATTCTCTTAGACTTATTTCATTCCCTGGAACTTCATTTACTGAAATAAGGTTTTTTTTTTTTTTCAAACAGTAAAATCACTTTTTGTGTACAGTTGTTTTAAAATACCATGCTTTGTACCAAGCTTATACAAGTTTTCCTTTTCCTTAGATATTATAACAGCTATTAACCTTACACCAATCTACCTCTGATTTTTTTATTCGTACGGTTTCTCCTACATTCGCTGTTGGAAATTTTGTGTCGAGCTTCTTGAATATTTTCTGAAATTTTATCAAGTGCAAAGGAAGAGCTTCCCTCGTTTTCTGCGTAATCTTCTATTTGAACATCAACGAAACGTTTTATGTTTCTCTTTCCATCATTAGTCTTTCTCATTTTAGTATTATGTTGTTCCCATTCAGTTCTTCCAACACTCCCATTTTTGTGTTTGATTGAACCTGTGACAGTTATTACCTCCATGTCTTCGCTTGAATCAATCAGCTCCTCTTCCATATTATAGTCATTATTTATGATCATTTTCACATTCTCGGTTGAGATTGCTATCTGATGTTCAGCATCATTATTAAACTCATTTTTTAATGCAACAAGATCTTTTTCAGTTGTAATTACTGTCAAGGTATCGTTTGACAAGTAGGTTCTTAAACCTATTTTTGCTTTACAGTAGAGTGACCATATTTTTTTCATTGAATTTGGGGACAAATATGGCGGTGTTCTCGAATTTCGAGGACAAAAAATAAATAATTAATTAAATCACCTTAAATTGCAAAATTTTAGAAATTTTTATGCATAAAGCACCTAAAAGAACTTATTTCAGCTTATTTATCATACTTATAATAAACTATTACAATAAAACATTAATAACTTTATAACCCGCGTCTCCAAATGTGTTGTAATTTTTTGGGGACGAAGGTAGTTTTTGAGGACATATGGTCAGCCTACTTTACAGCCAAACATAGCTTCATATGGACTGCGATCTATTCCAGAGTGATAGGCTCTATTTTTCATGCACTGAAGGAATTTTATTCCTTATGACCATTTGATAGTTTTGTTTGTTTCAAGCTAAGTAGAAAACATCTTCTCAATGTCTTGGTTTGCTCTTTCAACTGAGCCTTGTGATTGGCTATGCCTTGGCTTACCGTGAACAATTTTCAGCTCATTCCACATTCCACAAACTTCTTCAATTATTTTATTAACAAATTCTGGGCCATTGTCACTTTGCAAAATGCACGGTGTCCCAAATATTGCGGATACATCCAATAGATGATAAGCAACTTCCTCGGTACGTTTTGTTTTTAAAGCTCTTAATTGAAAAAATGTTGTTAAATGATCTTGATAAACCATTATGAACTTAAAGTCTCCGTACGCTTGGGATTGCATGTGAATGAGGTTAACTTGACATCTCGAATTTAATTCATTGCTTTTAATTGGTTTAACAACAAGGCCTTTTCTTGGAATACTTTTTTGACAAGGCTTGCAAAGATTCAAATAAATCATAACCATTTTAGTTGTAATATTCTTATATTTTGCCTTTTCGCCCTCCATGACCGATTGCGATGTGAATCTCATGAATAATTTCAAAGTTCTCCTCCCTATAAATATAAAAAACGATTGGATTTTTTTCAATTTTCACTGGAACAATGAGCTTTTCAATACTACTTATTCTAACAACGTCATATCTTGATACTCGTTGATAATCTTCTGGTGTTTTCAGAGAAGTCTTTTTCTTGCTTTCTTTAACTTTTACAATAAATGAGTTATACTCTTCTCTCGTGAATAACTGATGATTTTCCCCCTTTTTTGGTTTAAGCAGTGTCGTGCTACTTGCGAACGTGCGATTTCCGAACAAGAGGAATATCGTGCGTTTTCCGAACAGAACACCTGTTAACTTCACCTTTGCCCCTTCTCCGAGAAATAGACAATAGATTATACTGGTATCGTCCCAGAGAGCGCAATTCGCCTCCCCTAGTGGATTAAGAGGATTAATTGTTTTTGTTAGAAACTGTCAGGAAGAAAAATGATTAATTTGGACTCTGAAAGCCTGCCATTCTCATTTTTATTTGGGTATATCCCCTCTCTGGTTATAGATAAGCTGATAGCGAATTAAACGAAAATTTTTAGTATTTTTAAAAATCTTTTAAATTTCGCCTAAGATTTAAACATTATTATTGCTCGTTGTATGTGTGGGTGAATGTAGATGGATGCTTTTAATCTGTATCAAATTACTTTGTATATGTATATATATATATATATATATGCATATATGTATGTATAAAAGTGGAAAACTTTTAATAATTAATTTGTTTAACAGAACTATTTGAGATTATAATTGAAAAATATATTTTTAAATGTTTTTAATAATAAAATAATAATAATAATAATAATAATAATAATAATAATAATGATAATGATGATAATAATAATAAAGATTTTTTTTTCTATGAATGATTAAAAATTAATTAAATAAATAAAAATCAGTTTTTAGAAATTAACTAAAAAGATTAGAAAAATAGTTTAACTAATAAAAAATACATATATTTCTAATGAATTGATTGAGATTACTTGATACTAATGTTTTGGGTTTTAATGAAAAAAAAATTAAATACTTTTAATATTAAAAATTTATATACATATAAAAGAATGATTATAGACCCAAGGGGTTTCCCCATGGGTTTTTTAAGGAGTCCTAGCCTGCAGTTGCACAACTTTTGGAGAAAATCACGGAAAAACCTGAACGACTAGGCCGGTGAGCGCGACCTGTGATCGAACCCTTCAGCTCACGCCTACCAGCTTAGGAGGACAGAACCTCTCGACCGCTGCTGGAGTCTTATTTTACAGGAAAAATTACTTTGTATACATAAAAAAAATATGTATTAATTCCGTTACATCGTATTTAGTATAAAAGTACCAAACTGTGCTTTAAATATATACCTCACATAGATTATAAGAATTATTTTTATTAGTTCTTTTTTCGATGATGATCATTAATAAGAAACTTTTTTATTAAAATTGTTTTTAAACACATTTATTTATTTATTTTTTTTTTTCTGTTAAAGATCAAACAGTAATAATAAGCAACCTTACTAATAGAATAATAATAATAAATATATTTTTAATAAATAAATTATTATCAATTAAAATATTTTATTAAATATATATTTTTATTTATTTATTTTAATAAACATCCTCTTAGAGGGAAAAAAAAATTTTATGTAAAAAATATTTTAGAATCAGCTTTACAATTAAAATCCCAAACATTAATATTCAAGAAATCTCATCAAATTTGTTTATTAAATTGCATTTCTTTTCTATTTTCTACTAAATTAGTTTTTTAATTAAATCTTTTAAATTAAGAAGAAAAAAAAATAATGATCTCCTAATTTCTTTGATCAATGATAGTAAAAAGTATTTTTATGTTTAAGAGCATTTTGAAACAGAACTTTTATTTAAACGCGCTAGCAATAGTATTAAGCCATCTCAACCAATTTAATTATTAAAAAAATATATTTTTAATAATTAAATTAATTTTTAATCAAAATATATTGTTATAAATTATTTTTTAAATATAGAGAGAGCGATATTTTTAATATAGATATATAATCATTTATAGAAAAAAAAATCGTTTTATATTGAAAAATATCTTCGTAGCGATTGTGTAAGTGTTAAAGCCAGTTGATAACGGGAGTGTCCTCCGCCTGCTTGAAATGGTTTCTTTGCTGGGGACTGGGAGAACCCTAAGGTCCCCTAGTCTGTACTTGGGCAAGTTTCGAGAAAACCATTGAAAACTCCCAACAGCTTTGTCGATGAACGTGATTTGGGACCGAACCTGATACTTACAGTCTACTAGCATCGAGTACTGCGAACCACTCCGATACTTAAATAAACTTTTAAATTAAAAGTCCAAACAGTGGTTCTAAGAAATCACACCTAATTTAATTGTTAAACATTAACTGTTTAATACATAAATTAGCCCTTTTTTCCCCCTTAGAATATTTCAATAAATACTTTTTTAACTAGTTTTTCTTTATAATCATTATATATATATGCACATAAACTTTTATTATTAGAAGTATTTTAAATCAAAAGTATTTATTTTAATTATTCATTTTTTCGTTTTCCATTAAAACTCGAAACAATAGTATTAAATAATCTCAATTAATTCATAAGAATTATTTTTTTAATTAGTTAAATTAGTTTTCTAATCTTTTCAGTTAATCATTCTTGTATATATTATATATATATATATATATATATTATTAAAAGTATTTAAAACAGATTTTTTTTTTTTTTTTTTTTTTTTATTAAAACCCAAAACAAAGTATTAAGAAATTTCAACTAATTTATTAGAAATATGTTTTTCATTAGTTAAATTAGTTTTGTAAATTTTTTAATTAATTTTTTGAAACTTAACTATTTGTTTATTTATTTATTATCATTTTAATCATTCCTATAAAAAATTAAAAGTATTATTAGTAAAAAATTATTAAAGTATATATTATATACATACACATGCAATGCATTTTGATACAAATTAAAAGCATCCATATACATTTATTCACACATACAACGAGCAGTGATCATGTTTAAATCTTAGCAGAAATTTAAAAGATCTCGGAAAATTAGAGATTCCATAAAAGCTTTGGCTATCTTTTTATCTTGAATGAAAGAGGGCACATACTCAAAAATGAGAATGATGGACTTTCATAGTCCCACGTAATCGTTTTTCTTACTGACAACTTTTAACAAAAGCAGTTAATCCCCTTGATCGATTAGGGAATTGTGACCGTGCTCTCTGGCACGATATTTTCCTTATCTTGAAATGGTGAGAGAATAAGCTGCCAGGTGTAAGATGTGTTCACAAATCGCACCGTTCAGAAAACGCACGTTCAGAAGTAGCACGTAACTATTTAAGCATGCCTAATTGATAGTTAAAACTTGACTTCATTACTTCTAAATCCTCATTCATTGTGCTTAAAAAATACAGTAAAATTTATCAAAATCTTAAAAAAAAAAAAATAATGCACAAATGAAATTTATAAATTTAACGACGAAACCAGCATCAAATTTGCAACTAAATGAAAGAATAAATACCGTCGAATACAAAATAGTCGTGATCGTCTGCATCTAAAATAAATAATAAACTGACGTTGTGTAATTGTTGCCGACGGACAAAAATTAATTTGAAAATAAAAAAAAATATTACGCTTGTGTAATGGAAAAGCTAAGCGCATGGAAAATCATTGCATTGAAGACAATTATTTGGAAATTATTAATAATAACCGACCAATGGGATAATTTCTCAAAAATTATTTACTTTAACCAAACTTTATTGGTAATTATTAATAATAACCGGTCACTGTGATAAATTCTCATAAATTAATCACTTTGACCGGCTTTCTTCGGTAATTATTAATAATCGCCGGTTATTATTAATAATTACCGATTAATCACATTGACCGTAACATATATATATATATATATTTAATGGCGCGGCCTTTTTTTGAAACAGACATTAGGCTGTTTGGTTGCCGAATCGATGGTCATTTGAGAAGGAGCACTCAATGGGTGGCCATCACTACCCCTAACAAGGACAACACAGAACAAAACAGCCATGCTCTTTCCGGGATTCGAACCCGGGCCCTATCATGCGGAAGTCAGGGACGCGAACAAGAACACCGTATGGGCGGCATAGTTCAAAATATAGATTTTTTTTTTTTCATTTTTAAAATTTATAATATTATAATATCCGTGGGGGTCTTTCTAAGGGCTCCTGTGTAATTTCAAAAATCACATATTCAAAATTACATATTATCTCTTAAATTTAATTCAATAGTCATTTTTACAAAGAGCAATTCTACAAACATTTATTGCACTTAAAATCAAATCATCTTGCAATTTCTCAGCTGGCGAAATACCTAATTGAATCTTTTTCTGTTTCCTGCAATAAATAAATAGAAAAAAATGATCAGAGTCAAATCTTCAGTTGGAATAGTTCTCCTTTCTTCTCATTAAAATAAAATAGAATGAGTTTTGTTGGCATTGTCATTTGTGACAAAGAACAGACGTGCTCTTTGAAAAGAAAGTTATGTAGTTCCTATCAGCTCAAGTTTATGAAGCCATAACAAGTATAAACATCTATTGTGAATAAAATTCCTGAAGTTAGATTTCCAACGTGCATCTTTCGTTTTCCCAGGATCTTTCAATGGTAACTTTTGGCTAAAATCAAGGTCACCAATATATTTAAAAAATTTACATTGATTGCAGGCTAACTGAAAAAATTGGGTTACTGTTTGACTAATTAGAATTTGAATTAGACAATAAGAAGAGCAATCCGAATGAATAATAAATCTAGCAAGAAAAACATTATTTTTACATGCATGAGATCAGGGGCGTAACTTGAGGGGGAAGGGGGTAGTCTCCCCCCCCAATGTTTTAAAAAATAGGGCGACAAATTGAAGTTTCTAGGGGCGCTGTTTTGCGCCTTAAAGCTCATTTGAATGTGGATCATAGTTTTGTTAATTATCGTTAGTTACCAAAAACACTTAAGAAAATTATGTATAACAAGCTGACCAACTGGTTGCACTAAGCGACCATATCGAGTTTGTTGTTGAAGTTTAGAGCAGCATTCATCGCGAAGTTCCAAGGGGCCTAAACGTTGACATGGAACAGTCTGCTACACGAAACTGTCTATCTCTACCTTTATAAAATTTCAACATTTTAGCCATAGGCCACTGAAGGCGTATTAGATTATCATCTCGAATTAGCACTAAATCACCTTCTTTAAATGTGCTAGATTTTTTTTACCGAAGCAAATTCTCGAACTGTTCCTAAATATTCATTACGGAATCTTTGTCGAGATCTTCTCTCAACTTTTGCCGGTAAGCATATCTCTTCTTGAACTTCATTTTATCAATCAAGTCCAAATCTGGGACTCCTATTTCACGTATGTCGTTTAAGAACATTTCGGGAGTGAGAGATATTAAGTCATTTGGATCTTCCGACATGTATGTGAGATGTCGCATTTACTATACTTCCTGCATCACAAATCAAAGTATATACCTTTTTATAGTCAAGCTTTGCTTTTCCAAGAGTTCTCTTCAAAATAGCTTTTACAATTCTTATCAAACATTCTCAAAAGCCTCCCCACCGCGGAGCTAATGGGGGGGGGGGTTGAACTTCCAGTTAATTTTTCTTACAGTTGCGCAATCTTCTATTTTTTTCCAATCTATAGACCTTAATTCTTTATTAGCTGCAACTAGAATTGTTCCATTGTCACTGTATACAGTGTGTGGTCCGCCTCTTCTAGCTGTAAAGCGCCTTAACGTTTCAAGGATGTTTTCAGTTGATAGGGATGTTGCTAATTCTAAATGGTACAAGTATACAAAACTTTCCAGCATTTCTGTCCATCTTTTAAAAACACAGGACCAGATAGGTCAATTCCAACAATTTCGAATACACTAGAATCTCTTACTATGTCTTCTTGAAGTGGGGCACTCAGAACTTCTGCTGTTTTTGAGGAGAATCTTTTGCACTGAATGCATCTTTGTAGAATTTTTCTAATTGCTCTTCTGCATTTAATTATCCAGAATTCTTCTTTTAAACTTGACATGAGAATCTGAACTCCTGCATGATCCATTTCTTTGTGCTTTTCTTCGATTATTCTGGATGTCATATTACGATCTGCTGGTAAGACAATTGGATATCTGAAATTACGGGAGTCTTCAATTATTGAAATTCTGGTACGGACTCTAATTAATTCTTTCTCGTCAATAAATGTCGGAAAGTTAAATTTTCTCTTAGACTGATTAGAAAAACGTTTCTTTTGTGTATATTTTAGCACTGCATATTCTGCTTTATTAAGTTCTTCGACTGTTAAGTTAGATAGTAAGCGGTTTTCTTTTGACTTCTTTGCATTTTCACAGAATCTAATTATCCAAACTGTAACTTTTAGTATATTTTGGTATGAGGAACAATTTTCATAAAGATCAAATTCTTGAGGGGAAAATGCAATTGCTGTTGTATTTTTTCTTCTTTTTTCTGAGTATATAACTTCATCATCATGAAGAATTTCATTTTTGAACCAAAAGTCGTGCACCTTCTCTAACCACTCAGGTCCATTCCACCACTGGGACTTTTTAAAGACATCTAGAGATGAACCTCTCGAGGGTACGTTGCCTGGATTAAGATGGCCAGAAACATAATGCCAATCATCGGCATTCGTCAATTTTCTAATTTGTGTTACTCTATTCTGTACAAAAGTAGCCCAACCACCGTCATTCTTTATACAATATAAAGCCTTCTTAGCATCCGACCAATAGAAGATTTTGAGATTATCTATTTTCATTTCATCGATAATCGTACAGGCTAGTCTTGCGCCAATTAAACAAGCAAGTAACTCTAATCGCGGGATCGTAACGTCTTTTAGGGGAGCCACTCTTGTTTTCGCTTGAATTAGCTGACAAGACACATTTTTACCATTCTGTACTCTTAAGAAAATGCATGTGGTATAAGCAACTTTGCTACTGTCACAAAATACATGAAGCTGTTTATCACTGTCGCTTAACTCGAATTCTGAAAATCTGCGAGGGATCTTTATGTTTCTTAAGGCTGTTCTCAAATGAGAAGCTGAATTTTGGGCATAATTTCTACTATAAAATAAAAACAGCTTTTACTTTTACATACGTAAAAAAAATTAGACCTACTAGTCTAGTTCCCTGAAAATTTTATGACATTTTCCTTTTTCCTTTAAAGCAAATACTTTCGTCAATTTTTTTTTTTTCAAAAATTGACTTTTTCCGTACTTGTAGTGTGACGTGTGAAGTTTTCACGTATTCCTCGAAAAGAAAAACAGAATTAAGATTTAATATATATATATATATATATACATTCTACATATACGTATGTTTCATTCTGAGAGAATGGCTGTTTGAAAATTTTGATTTAATTTTTTAATTGTTTTTAATCTTTTATTATGTGTGAAACTCAAACTTCAGAACCTCAAATTTCAGAAACTTTAAAAATAAAGACAATTGAAATTAGTTTCAGAATATGTTTGTAGATGGCTACACCGTCGTTTAAAACAGAGATCAGTGAGGATGTATTTTTTAATTAGAGTTAATTGTGTGTTTTAAGGCATAAAATGTATAATAAACTATAAATTATTAATCATTTGATTTATTTCCCTGAAGATGTCAATTACGTTTTAGTTATTTTTAATAAAATAAAAATGTTTTTATTAGTACGACAGGACATTTCTTTCAATCTGGCATTTTGCAGCGTTACCAATTTATAGTGTTCCACTTCAAAAATGCCTTCCAATATCCAGTTCTACCATTTAATTTCTTTCTCTATCTTAAAATTTTTTGTGAAATCCGTAAAAACCTCTATATGTATTTTTTTCTCTTCCCATCGGTGCGGATCGAACGCACAACCTTCGGATGCGTAGCTCTGTACTCTGACCACACAGCCAACGGTTCTTGGCTATATATGTATAAATATTTAGATTAGTGTTTTCAAGTATTTTTAGTACGACAAAACTATTTTTTTCAATATGCTATTTTGTGTAGTTACCAATTTATAGTGTTCCTCTTCAAAAATGCCTGCTAATATCCAGTTTTATTATTTAATTCTCTAATACTCTTACTCTATTTTCTCTCTTACTCTAATGCTCTAATATTCTCTCTCTCTAATTTTAGTATTTAATTCTCTAATTTAAACCAACTCTATCTTAAAATATTTTGTGAAATCCGTAGAAACGTTTATAGATATACATATTTTTTTTTTCAACTTACCATCAGTGAGGATCGAACTCACAGTCTTCGGGTTCGTAGTTATGTTCTCTGACCACATAGCCAACGAGTCATGGCTGAAAGTTAATGGATTATATTAATTAATCTGTGATGATTTTTGAGTATAATTTAGGTATCGAATAATCAGGTTATATATATATATATATATATATATTTAATATTATGTTTTGTTCTGTAGAAATTGACACTGTTAATTATTAACAATAAATGCGAAATTGTTTTTAAGATTATTTTAAAAATTAAAGTATATAGTAAATAAGTATTAAGCAATTAGGGGAAGATACTATACAATCAATGCATTCAATTTCCAATAATTTATTTGGAATTAAAAATCAATATACTCTTTGAATATGTGTTTAGGAATTTTACTGAACGACCTCTATTACTTTTTTTTAAAGGTGTTAAAACACAAATATCATTAGTCCTGTCATACTTAATTAAATTCTGTCATAGACAGAATTTCATCTATAGTCTTGTTATATTTTAACTATCCAATAAAAACTGTTAAATTTAAGCTCTTAACCAATTACAAAATTGAGGGGTTGTCCAATTTAAGGGTTACTGCTTAATAGAACCTACTTAAAGGAATTAGGAAGGAATTTTGAAAAAAAAATATTAGCTTTTGAGCAAAAAAATAAATAGAAAGCGAATGTCTATGTAAGAATTTGCAATATATATATGATTTTTGTCTTTATATATATATATATATATATATATATATATATATATATATATCTTATTTTGTATCATCTTAAGGGGACTTGGCACATTTGACTTGGCATCAATGAAGGTTTCATATAAAAGCTTATATTTCCATTTAATATTTATAAATTCTACTATATTAGGACTGTTTAGTAAAATATTTATTCAGGCAACAATTCTTATGATTTTTGATATTTATTTATAGATTTGAAATCTCTAAATTGCGTTTTCTCAGTTTTCATTTTTTCATGAATTCTTTATCTTGAAAATCATCCTTAAACTTCTACAGATATTTAAGAAAAAACTTACTTATTTTATTTATTTATTTATTTTTTGGGTGTTTAATAAAACCTACTTAAAAGAATTAGGAATGGAATTTGAAATGTATTTATTAGTTTTTGAGAAAAAAAAATTAAAAAGTGCATGCTTATGCAAAAATTTACAAAAAAAAAAAAAAAAAAAAAAAAAAAAAGAAGAAGAAGAAGAAGAAGAAGAAAAAAAGAAAGAAAAACGAAAAGAAATAGAAAAACATTATTTTTGTTATATTTTTATTTTAATATTTTTTCTGTTAAAGATATTGCAAAATCCATCCCTAATTCTTTAAAGTAGGTTCTATTAAACATCCAAAAAATAATTAAGTCTTTTCTTAAGTATCTGTAGAAGTTTAAGCATTGAATTCATGAAATCATCATGAATTCATAAAAAAAAAAAAATGCAAACTGAGAAAACACAATTTAAAGATTTCAAATCTGTTAAAGTATATCAAAAACTGTAAGAATTGTTGCCTGAATATATTTTTCATTGAACAAACCTAAAATAGTTCAATTTATATATATTAAATGAAAATTTATCTATATTAAATATAAGCTTTTATACGAAAACTTCAGTAGTGACAAGTCAAAGATGCGAATTCCCCTTAAGAAAAAATTGTAAATTTTAAACCGATTTGTCAAAAGTTTAAAATTGGCTATAAATAATGACTGTGAGTTCCCAGACCAGACCTCTCTAAATTCGGTTAAAAATTAAAGATTTTATAGAGATTTTTAAAAATTTATTAAACTGTGATACATTTTCACGTCGATTTGCATTGTTATTTGTAAATAAGGCTTTAGGAATAAATACATTTTTTACACGTAAAAATTCATAGTTATAAAAAAAAAGCAGTAATGTTATTATTATTTTTTTTTTCATAGTTGACGTAGTATTCAAAAATATTAAATCACATGTATATATATATATACATATAAAAGATAAACGAGTAAAAAAATATATTAAAGTTATTAGAAGATGAGAAATCGATAAACAAGAAAATATGGGATTTGAAAAGAGAAATTTGAAAGCCCAAATTAAAAATTATATATTAGTATAAAAGATATATATTTAAATATATATATATATATACATGTAAAAAAATATATAATGTAAAAATATTTATTATTTTATATTGCGTTTCATATTATTTTGAAATAAACAAATTGTATTGTAGGTTAATTTAGCTCAGCGTTGTTGATTTTTTTTTCATTCTTCTTTTTCTCTTCCTTTTTTTTTTTACTTTCTCTTACCCATAAGGTAGGGAAAGTATTGTTTTTGGGTCAAATTTTCGAACGCGAGATTTTGTTATATTTACACGTTTTGAGGTCCCCTGAATACGAAAATCATGTTTTTAGCAAATGGTCTGTCTGTGTGTCTGTGTGTCTGTCTGTTATCAGCATATCTCAAAAACAAATTATGGCAGGAAGTTCAAACTTGGTATTCTAAATGTGTATCATATAGGGATGCTACAGTAAGCTTTTCGTTAAGATCAAGCTAATGGTTTGTGTACAGGGACAATCAAGAGAATTCTAATACATTACGTCTATGGGGGAAATTGCAGGAAAGTAGAATTTAACGTCTATAGACTGCACTAAACCAAATAAAACGAATATATATATATTTTGTAATAGAGATAGTTAACTGGGAAATTTTTTTTGTGTATGTAGGAGCCTCGCCTCCCCCCCTGGGGGGGAAGTCCTCCATCGAGGGGAGTAAATTTTCTTGATGGGTATCTTTCAAAAAAGCTCACCAATACCTTTAAAACGAATGGTTGAACCATCGTTCTGCGATAATTTAAAACAAAGTTATCGATTTTTTTTTTTTTTTTTTTTACTTTTAACGAAAAAAAAACCTTAGAAAAAAAATTGTACTTTATTTTATTTTATTTTTATTTATTTCTTTTTTTTTGAGAATAAAATGGACTTTTTTTGGATATTTGGTGTTATACTACTTCTCTAATATGGAAATCGTCTGCATTATCATGAAAGATAATTTTTTAAAATAATAATTGCCGAAACGTCAGTGGAGGCCCTACATTGAGACTCAAAACGGTTTTGGGCTGTGTCTGTCTGTCGCGCGATAGCGGCCGCAAAAATAGCGCTATTGACTTGAAATTTGGTACACATGTTCATGAGCCCCACGAAATCAGCTGTATAGTTTTTGGTATGTATTCCATTTATAGTTCGTATACAGGGACACACCAAAGTTTTTCTTATCATTACGGCCTATGGGAGGAATTTGTATGTATCGCAATAGCGGCCGCAAAAATCACGCTATTGACTTGCAATTTGGTACACATGTTCATGTGCCACACGGAATCAGCTGTGTAGTTTTGGGTGTGTATTCCATTTGTAATTCGTGTACAGGGACACGCCAAAATTTTTCTTATCATTACGGCCTATGGGAGGAATTTGTATGTACCGCGATAGCGGCCACAAAAATCCCGCTATTGACTTGCAATTTGGTACACGTGTTCATGAGCCCAACGGAATCAGCTGTATAGTTTTAGGTGTGTATTCCATTTGTAGTTCGTGCACAGGGACACGCCAAAGATTTTTTATGATTACGGCCTATGGGAAGAATCTGTATGTACCGCGATAGCCACCGCAAAAATCAAGCTATTGACTTCCAATTTTTGCCGAAATGTGAATGGAGGCCCTCTGTTGAGACTCAAAAGGATTTTGGATTCCGTCTGTCTGTCTGTCTGTCATGCGATAGCGGCCGCAAAAAACACGCTATTGACTTGAAATTTTGTACACATGTTCATGATGCCCACAAAATTAGCTGTATAGTTTTCGGTGTGCATTCCATTTGTAAGTTCGTGTACAGGGACACGCCAAAGTTTTTTTTACCATTACGGCCTATGGGAAGAATTTGTATGTACCGCGATAGCGGCCCCCAAAATAACGCTATTGACTTGCAATTTGGTACACATATTCATGAGCCCATTGAGCAAGCATTTGACGAAACTGATATAGATCTGAGACTGACCGCCTTGGCGAAAATAATGCTCCTTTTATACTTTTCTATCGAAAACAGACTGTTCTGGAAAATTCTCGTATCACATCAGCCAATGAGATTAGAGCTTCCATATTTGGTATATCCCTAATAAGGATTTTCTCGCCAAGATCGCCAAAAAATCGCCAAGGAGGAAAATAGTCGCCAAATTTCGCGCCAAATTTATTTCTTCCCTTATAGGAGCTTTTTAATGCGTTTTTAAAGGAAAATTTGGCTATTTTAACGCTAAAACGACTATAAAGGCACAAAATTAGCATTTTATCAACTTACTAAACCTCTTTGAAAGAATTTATACAAAAATAAATGCATTTATTTACAATTTCGTAACACTTTATATCATATACAAATAGGTATACAAAGAGAGATACAATGGGGGGTTGAGGGGGGCGGCAGCCCCCCTCAGGAATGTATTTGATTTTGGTAATAAGTCGATTGAATCAATATATACTATTATATAATAAGGAATAAATAAAAATGACCTATTGAATAATGTCTGATGCAAATAGGACGTTGAGGCTCCTGATCTGCAGATCCACTAGTTTTAATTATTTTTTTAAAAACAGACTTATTTTTTAATAACCGAATTAAATTCTATATAAATGTAGGTGCATTAATGAAACGGGGGATTGAGGGGGGGCGGTAGCCCCCTCACACAGAACTAATTATCATATAAAACTCTTCAGAAGCCTAATATGAATTGTTTAACATAGGTTTACACAACAGTACTCGTTATCTTACCTATTAATCTGCAACCTGTATTTATTGTATTAAATTTCAGGGTAAGAGAAAGTCGTGTGAGTGACACACCAGATTATTTTTCTTTTTTTTTTAACTACACACAAATATATCTGCAGATAAAAGCAAGTATGTAATTACTTGTTTTTATCTGTATTTAAAAGATAGTACAACATGTAACTGAAAAGTATTACATACAAAAGATCGCATGCGTATTTACAGAATAAATCTGCCTCCTTCGTGTTTACAGGAAATGCATTTATTGAAAATTTAGAATCACTAATTCCACAGGTTTCTAATGACTTATTTTCAAACTTTTTATGTGCACTTTCAAAAATCAATGCTCTGACATCTTAAGAGAATAAAATTGTCACTGGTATAAATATAAATTTCTATTAAATTCCTAAGTTATGTTGCTAAGATTAAACGCAGCATAAAAAAAGCCTTCTAAAATTTCGACACCTGACAAGCTGTCGTATAACATATTTTTTTTTACATTTTTTGAACTGACAGAAAAGGTAGTAGAAGAGAGATTTTATTTCTGGGTGGTTAAAATGTGAAATATTTTTCATGTTATTTCTATTTAATTTTACATAAATATTACCTATATGTATGTATGCGTGTGTGTGCGTATGATTGAATAATATTACTTTTAATGCTTCTCACAAAAATGTGGCAAGAAGCTAATATTTTAAAATAATTATTTAATCATGAAAAAATTTATTTATATTTCAAAGCCAAAACTTCCTATGTATTCTTTTTTTTTTTTTTTTTTTCAGATAACTCGATTTAAGAACTGCAATTTCGATTTTTCTTTTGAATACTTTAAGATACCATCTTTAATCTTGCATCGTGTTTCTAAGTGAATGGTATATGCATTGGAAACTCTTCTAGGTTTTCCGTATACTTTAACTTAATGAAATCTTCCTTATACTTGAGCTTCATGAAGATTTAGAATCTTGATAAGTTCTCTTCTTTGGAGAAGAAATATTTAAGAGATAATGGCTGATAATAAAAATATTTATTTAGAAAGAAAAATGGGGGGGGGGGGGGGGGTGCTATTTTATTTTATTTTTCTAAAAATATTTCCTCAATTTCCCAATCCCTTTTAAAAAGATATGTCGTATACAGTGCGGAAAAAGATTCAAATTACAATTCTTGTCCTAAATTCATCTTGTAATTAAATTGACACAGTTTGCACGAATATTTGTCATAATGATCAATGTTTTAAAGAGACATTTGTTATCACAAGCAACTGTATGCACACTTTCTTAAACTTCAAGTTGCCCTTTTCAAATTCTTCATTTTATTGCTTATCAACTTTTCTTTCTCTAGTTATTTTAAATATATTTTTTTACTCTTTTAGCTTAAAAAAGTACACTACATGTGATTTAATATTTTTAAATATACAACGTCAAATGTGAAAAAAAAAAAAAAAAAAAAAAAAAAAAAAAGTTAAGTAATATATACATATATATATATATATTTATATATCTATCAATTTTTTTTTATGAATAACAAGGTTACTTATTTCAAAAGCCTTATTTATGTAGAGATTACCTAAGATTATTGCAAAAACTTTTTTTAATTTTAATTTAAAATATAGATCTTTAAAATGGCTGTTTTTGCATATTTGATGATAATGTGACAACAAAAGATTTAAAACCGATCTAAAAAATTTCAAGAAAATTGAATTATTAAAGCCATTTTAGAGATACCAACTATCAGTCCGACTTATGATTTTCATTAAAAATTCGCAAACTCATCTGTGCACCGGAAACCAATAAAAGGGTGATGACGAGTGTGAAGAAAATCCCTAGAGCCGATTAAGACATCCACTTCTGAGATCTAAAATCTGCCTATCAAGTCAAGACGCCTATCGACATCCCTGCAGTAATAAGCTAATATATAGGAAAGGACATTTAAGAGAGGAGTTTATATGGCACATTTCAAGAAAACCGTTAGAGCCGTTTTCGAGATACGGGCATACGGTCCTGCTTCCAGATTTCCATATCCCATTTACGGTTTTCTAATTTTCACCAAAAATTGGTAAACTCTTCTGTACACTGGATCTGTCTAAATTATAAAGTTCGTTATTCTGTTTTTGTTTGTTTGTTTGTTTGTTTTGGAGATATGTAAGGCAGAAGTTTACATATACGGACATACGAGTTTTCCAAAATTATTTTTTATACTCAGGAAACCTTAAAACATGTAAATCAGAAAAAAAAACTCGATATAGACATTTTTGACCAAATTTAGTACTTCTAATTACCTGCAGTATTCGGGTAAGGCAAGTAAAAATTGCTATGCACTAAAAGAGTATATTTCTCAAATTAAATAACACGAAGATAACTTTTCAAAAAAAGTGGAAGGATTTATAGCTACGATAATATATAATTTACTATCGGTTTATATAAAACTAATATATGTTCTAGCAAACTTTTTCTTGATGTACGAAGTTTTAAAATATGTGTGACTTCTTGTGGTAAAAATTAAACAATAACAATAATGTATATGTATATATGTGTGTGTGTGTATAGAAAGAGAGAGAGAATATATATATTTATATATACACTGATGGAAAAAAAAAATCCCAACACCAGGAAGGAGCTGTGCTAGATAAACGAATTTGGTAGGCGTGTTTATACATCTGAAAGATGACGTCGATTCAAATTTCGAGCTACGCGCATAAGTGTGGCGCTAGTAGCGACACTATAAACATGCAAACGAGGTTTGCTTTAAATAAGCGCTGTAAGGTTCGTGATCGTTATTTACAGTTGAGATTTGACGTAGTGGGTTAATGTTAGTCAAGGATGCCTCTAAGAAGACGAAGAAGCCATTATCAACAGCTCACTGAGTTTGAACGAGGTAGTGTAGTAGGGCTACGAGAAGGTGGGTTTTCTTTCTGCGATATTGCAGAAAGACTTGGCAGGAATGTATCCACTGTGCATGAGTGTTGGCAGCAGTGGTCAAGGGAAGGTACTGCCTCAAGAAGACCGGGTTCCGGGCAGCCACGTGGCACTACTGAGAGGGAAGACCGCCGTGTTCGAAGTATGGCTGTGGCTAATCGTACTGCGTCTGCAGCTGAAATTCGAGCTGCAGTTGGCACCACAGTGACACATCGAACTGTTACAAATCGGTTACTTCAAGGACAGCTTCCAGCCAGACGCCCTGTAGCGTGCATTCCACTGACTCCAAACCACTGTCGTTTGCGACGTGAGTGGTGTCAAGCTAGAGCTCATTGGAGGACGGAGTGGAGATCTGTTGTGTTTTCTGATGAAAGCCGGTTCTGCCTTGGTCGCAGTGATAGCCGTGTGTTGGTTAGAAGGAGGCCAGGTGAACGCCTGCTAGAGACCTGTCTGCGGCCTAGACACACAGGGCCTACTCCTGGAGTTATGGTTTGGGGAGCAATTTCGTATGACAGCAGGAGCACTCTCGTGGTTATCCCACGCACCCTGACTGCAAATTTCTACGTCAGTCTAGTGATACAACCTGCTGTGCTGCCATTCATGAACAGCATTCAAGGGGGTGTTTTCCAACAGGATAACGCTCGCCCTCATACCGCTGTTGTAACCCAACATGCTCTACAGAGTGTCGATATGTTACCTTGGCCTGCTAGATCACCAGATCTTTCTCCAATCGAGCACGTATGAGACATCATTGGACGACAACTCCAGCGTCATCCACAACCAACATTAACCGTCCCTGCATTGACCGCCCAAGTGCAACAGGCATGGAACTCCATCCCACAAACTGATATCCGACACCTGTACGACACAATGGATGCACGTTTGCATGCTTGCATTCAAAATTTGGCGGTTACACCGGTTACTAAAGTACCAACATTTCACATTTGAAATGGCTCTACCTGAGATCTTGAAACTTTAATCAATTAAATATGTTACCTAGACAAATGTATTGCTGAAATTTCATTACTGTACAATAATTTTTTCTTGGTGTTGGGATTTTTTTTTCCATCAGTGTATATATAAGAATTTCTTATCATATGTTTTTTAATGTCAAAGTTGTACTTCTGTTTTTGCTTTTTACCTTGCTTTAACCATAAGTAGAATTGTAACTTGGATTTCTTTTATCTTTGTGATATATCTGTATCTCCACTGCAAGTAGCTGAAATCATAGTAAAATATTTTACTTAATTAAAAAAATAAATAAATTGTTAAATAATAATCCTGAGAAAATTCATTTATGTTTACGATAAAAATGACAGAATACTAAAAAAATTTGAAAAGAAGAGAAAAAATACTCTGCTCTCTGAAACTTATCAGTTCTACAGCGGCGAAGTACACTTAATGTAATAGTGTAGATATACAACAATCTTAGTGTATAATCTCTTAATTTCTTCAACACGTAGTGTGACTTCTATAGTTTAAAGGTGGTTTCAGTGTTGTATGCTTTAATAACTAGACAAATACTTTTAAATTCATAAATAGGAAGATCATTAAAGTTTTTGAACCCAGCATGCTACTAATCATGGGTAAATTTACTATTCGACACCACTGTCTAAATTTATTGTCCTTTTCTGGCAATGTATTTATTATATAAAGTGAGAAAAAAAAAACTTTTTCTGTTAAAGATTTCAGAAACTTCATTTAAATTCTTTAAAATAATATTTCAAATTAAGGAAGCGTTTTAATATTTTTTAATTAATTCTTTTTTGGATAAACATTTCTATTTTAACGTATTAAATAAACTATAATTTTGGCAAATTGTCATATTAACAATGCATTATCCCAAAACAAAATAATAAAAAATGGGAATTAGAGGGTAGAAGAAGAAGAAATGATTCCCAATAACATTTTTTACTCGTAGCCGTAGCATATTGATAGCAGTATTCTTTAAATAAATTTAATGTACAAATATAAACTACAAAACTTTTATCTTTCACACGATACAACCTTCACATAATCGTTCACACGATCTATTGATAACGTTATGTCATATGTTAAGAGCACAAGAATAGCTTCTACGTCACGGATATAAACTTTTGATAAGTCATTGTAGGAAAGAAAGTTTCGATAATGATGCCTGATTCCCACTGATGTAATTAACATAGCGATATTTTTCCTTTCAATAAGTAAATTCAGCCTTTCACCATTGCTGTACTAATTTTTAATTCTAATATTAAATAATAATAATAATAATAAATAAATAATTCATAAGAGAAAAATATTTTGAATTTTTTATAAATACTTAATATGATCAATATTAATCTCAATTGTTAAATGTATAAACTAATAAACTAGTAAGAATTAACTGGAAATATTAAAATATTTAAAGAAAGAAAAGAAAAGAAATTACTTAGTTTAAGTATGTATTGTAGTTCAATTTTCTGTAAAATATATTCTTCGGAAAAATAAAACAAGTCCTCTAAAAATAGTTTTTTTTTTTTTTCCTTTACAGTTGTTGTATTTTAGTATAGCTCTCTAATTTAGAATGTAATCTAAATAGCCCAACTTAAAATTCAAATTATGGGAGTTTTAAAATTTTAAATTTATCTGAAATTTTGTTGTAAAAGAACCTCTACTTTCTAATTAATTTTCGGAAACAATAGAACTATTTTACAAATGCTCTGTTGGTTGCGTAGGTTATTTCGGGAAAAACATTCACTATATTATTCAGAGTCACTTATGAAAAGTGTCTTAGTTTTTAATATTCTCTGTTGCGTTTGAAATGTTATGTATTGATTCGTTTATGTTCAGCTTAAAATTGATTCGTTTTTCAGCTACGAAGAAGCTATTACATGGATAGTAAGGTCCCCATTCCCCCCCCCCCCCTAATTCTGTCTTAGTAATAAATAGCAATTTTGTCATATTTAAAAAGAAGCTTTTGGTTTGTGAATAATGGTAGAAGACTCGGGGAGAAAAAAAGGCGGGTCCGTACGAACACGGTAATGTTTTCGTTTGTTGAAAATGCATTATTACCAAAAATGAAGCAAGTTGATTAAGGAAGATTTCTCATTTTAATTACGCATTAATTAACAACGAAATTCGAATGTTATTATTTATCTTAGACAACTTTCAAAGCAAAATTATACCAATCGTACGAATTTACCGTACGTATCTATGGATATTTATTATAAGATATGTGAACTATAAATTTGCTGTACGTTTCCTGCATTCATAGATGGTTGCATGTATGCGTGAATTGATCGATGAACATATTGGTAAACTATATTACACTATTAGTTTCTTAATATATTATATTGAAAGTACTGATTGATGAATTTGCTAGAAGATGCTTAACCTACTGTAGTCGTGTTGTTAGCAAATATCAATATTAATACATGTAATATATATTTCAGTTTACCACCTGTTTTCTAATATCTATATTATATTTTTTTAAAAGCAAAAATTTATGTGCTTTGAGCATAATACTTTTTTAAGGCGTCAAGAAAAAATGAAATTTCATTACTTGAATGTATATAGTATTCAAAAACGCTGTGAGACTAGTTCAAATCACATCTGAATATTTAAAAAAGAATGAAATCGTATAGTGAAATTATTTAGTCCTAATACAGTGAATTTTAAAAATAGGAATTATTTTGCAAAATGATGGATGCTCAAAGAAAAAATTTATATTTTTATGGGGGGGGGGATGTCTCTCGTTATTTCTTGATAAAAGTAAATGTGTATCTTCTTCCAGAGACTTTCTTTTCTCAAACAAAACTGGAGCAAAAGATTTGCAATAAATCATTACACTTTTTATTATATATATATAAACAAGATTTTGTAAGTTCTAAAACAAATGTTGAGAATAAACGAAATACATTTAAATATTTGCACATAAGCAGCAGATTGAATTTAAATGTAAATATAAATTGAATAATTTAATACCATTATAATACTCCTCAATCAAAAGATAAATGAAAAATACCAACAATACAAAATTAAAAGAGATTGTAGTTCATTTTAAATGTTTTCACAAATTTTTTTATAATTTCATTACAATACCATTTATAGTTAAATCATGTTAAATTACTTACGCATAAGTGAACACTAAGCCTATCGATGAGATAAATGTTTGCGTATTCCAGTACAGTAATCATGCTTAAACCATCAAAGTTATGGAAAAGGCAATCAGAAATGAGAAAAGGATTAAAAAATATCAAAGATATCAAAACAAAAAAGGAATTCTTGAAATGAGAATTGGAATAATAAATGCTGAATAATAGTATCAAATTATTCAATATATTATATATATATATATATATATATATATAGAGAGAGAGAGAGAGAGAAGATTATAAATATCTAAATTATAAAATTACAGTGGATTATCCAAAATTTCATACCTGCCAACGTCCTAAGTAATATCTCATAGTTTTTTAGTCACGCATTTTTTTTCACACCAGTAAATTTATAGCGATATATTCTCTAAATGTGCAATTGCGATTAAGTAAGAAGATGTAAGCTCTAAAAAAATACTGGTGTGAAAAAAAGGCGGGGCTATCAATACTCCGGAATATTAATTAGGGCTTTATCAATCATTTAATTATAGTCATTTAAATCAGTTATTTAATTATAGTTTTGATTACTATTTAGAAATTCAGTTACAATTCTTAAATAAATCTTTATCGAGTCGATTTTATATTTGGAAATAAGGTTGATTTTTTTTTTTTTTTTTTTTAACCTATGGTTGCTATCAAATGCAGCATGTTTGTTTATGATTTTTTTTCTTTTTTTTAATCAGACAAATATTAAATGATTTATTTTACTGGGATAATATACAAAAACTAGCTACGTTTAATGCAAACTCCTTAAAAGGTAAATTGTATTTGCATCACGTAAATACAATACAATATTTACTTTAAGCAAATACAAATGTTAGTTTAAAATGTATTTTATTCACAATTGAAATATCATTAGCACAATCGCAATTAAATTATTCTAAAAATATTTTAATTATCAATAGTTAAACACAAACGTTACAATTTTCCTTATCTTATTACATTATTTTTTTAACAATTGGAGTTAAAAGTGTTATATACACATTTTTTTAAATTACAATGCACTGGTTTATTTTTCTTGATAGTGGATTCAAAACCTTGACCCTTTTGAAAAACGTTTTGAGAATATTTTTACATGAGCAAAAAAGGTTTTAAATACATTAGTTTATAATTATTGAATTTATTATGTTTATGATATTTTCGAAATCTCTTATGGTAAATATTTAAAACGTAATATACTGTACATGTACATGTAATTTATTGTTTGTGTGCAATAGCTTTATTTTTATTTTTATTGCATACTTTATCCTTTAATAATCTTAGATGATCACAAAAGTGCTATGTAAGGTAAAGTGGTCAAAAACATTTACCATTAAATTATTAAGCAGTTTAAAACTGTGGCATTCTTCTAAGTTATTTTTTTAGCTTATTAAAGTAATATTTACAGAAAAAATTCAATTTAGTGTATTAAAGAGAATATTTTCAATCCTAAAATTAGCTGCATATAAAAATTTTACTTTCAATTTTAAAAACTGTAAACGATAAAAAACAATTTTAAAAATTGCTGCTTTGAAGAAGTTATTTAAGAGTTAAAAACATAAGTGTTTCATTGTATTTTTCATAATTTATTACTTCCATTACCCGACTACCGTAGGTAATGGAAGTATTGTATTCGGTCCAAAAATTCGATATCGAGTTTTCACTTATTTACCTGTTTTAAAATCTCCTGTGTCCAAAAAAGTAGGTTTTGGTTATTGGCTAGTATGTGTGTATGTGTGTGTGCGCGCGTGTGTATGTGTGTGTGGAATCTTCTGACAACCATATCTCCGAATCTAATAAAGATAAAACTACGAAACCTCAGAATTGAGACAGGTCTGATTTTCCGATGACTTTTTCAAAATTTTGGTGAAAATTGGAAAATCGGAAGTGGAACATCGAGAACCGGAAGTGGGACCGTACGTCCGTATCTCGAAAACGGCTCTAATGATTTTCTTCAAATTTGCTATATAAATACACTATTAGATGTCTTTTTGTATAAATTAGTTTCTTAGTTCAGGAAAATTGATAGGCGCCCTGTATAAATAGCTCAATTTCAGGTTTCTCAAGTGCGTTCCTTTAAAAACGGCTGTACTTTTTTTTTTTTTTTTTTTTTTTTTTTTGTACTTGACGTATTAACCTCCTTCAAAATTCTCTTTGTATATAATTCTTGTTTAACGGTAAACAATTGAGTATGCCAAGTTTTGGTAAAAGTCGATATCTCAAAAACGGCTCTAACGATTTTCTTGAAAATTGTTACATAAACCCATTTTATATATCCTTTCTCATGTATTACGTGGTTATTACAGGAAAATTAACAGTCATCCTGATTAAGTACGTCAATTTTAGATATCGGTAATTGGTGCTCTACCGATTTTTCTTTTCTTATTTTTTAACTCGCTATGTAAACTCTGTTTTATAAGTCTTTACATGTGTATCATCTTTCTCTTAACGGAAAATTTTTTATATTTACTTTGTTAAGTCAATTTTATGTCTTCTGATCACATTATCTTCCAAAAGTGCATATAAAACATGTAATGGTGGGTAAAGGAAGTCGTGTTTTTTTTTTTTTTTTTTTTTTTTTTTTTTTTTTTTTTTTTCACACCAGATTTTTTATATTTTTTATAAAACTCATTCTTTTATAATCACTAAAATAAATTCTATGAATAGCTTTCTTTATAAAAAATATTCCTACGGGAAGATGTGTATATCGTTACACATGCAATAAATCTGTCTTATAAACTTGTATTATTATTCATCATGCAATACCCATACAAATGTATGTACAGTCGGTAACAAAAGTATCCGAACACTAGCAAAAATTCCTATGTAAAAAAAGTAGAGTTAATACTGTTTTGTTAAATAATTCGACAAGAATTTATTTAACAAAATAGTATCAATACTTTTTTTATATAGGAATTTTTTCTAGTGTTCGGATACTTTTGTTACCGACAGTATTTGCAACATAAAATGATTTGGAAATGGTTTTAACCATACACAATTCAAAACAATAAAACATAAAAATTATTCCACAAAAAAAAAAAAAAAAAAAAAAAAAAAGAAGAAGAAGAAGAAAGAAAGAGAGAAAGAAAGGAAGGAAGGAAGAAAGAAAAGAAAAGAAAATTCAATCTGGAGTTTAAAATCTGCTAAAGGAAAAAAAAAAAAAAATCCCTAAAGATATCACACGAACTATTATGACAAAACCTTTATAATAGCCTAGGGAATAGAAAAAAATCCATTTCATTAAAGATTAAATTGAAATATTCTTCACTGGCAAATTAGATAATTCTCTGATAACATGCAAACGGGCTGTTTGGAAATTTTTAGAAACGGAAAATTTCCAACGATCTTGAAGGCGATGCATTTCTTTGAAATTTCAAAAATCAATATCTGCTAAAGCTTTACTTTATAATAACATTCTTTAAAATACTTTTTTTTTCTTTTTAGAAGAATAGATAAATCTAGACGATGAATAAAAAGGACATGAAGATTTCATGATTCCATATTTAGAATAAAATCTTCTAGATTTGAAAATTTTGAATTGCATAATATGAAAACATTAATAACGTTTTGACACTAATACTAAAACTTTTAATCAGAAGTTATTCTAAAGAAAAATGTACTCTAAGAAATTTTATAAATAACTTTCATACAGCCTTTGACTAACATATTAACATAATTTAACTGTTTTTTTTTTTTTTTTGTTGTTGTTGTTGTTGTTGTTGTTTTTTAAGGGAGGGACAGGGAGATTTTTAAAATAAAAGTTCGATAAATCATTTTTCATATTATTTGTTAATTTGTTAAAATTTGTTCCAATAGAAAACTTTCAGTTTAAATTTGTCATTTTCTTTCTGTCATATACATACATTTACTGTTACATACATGTATTCTTTATATTTTTTTCTCTTTTGTCAAAATATTACTTTCTCAAACGAAGTAAAGAAAATACAGTGAATCTAATTTACAAAAAGGATGTTGTATCTCGCATAACTCAAAAAATGGTTAACAGTAGTTTATTAAAGTTAAAATTGTATATTTGAGACTGTTATAAGATCTAGTTATGCAATGCCTAGTTTAATCTTTACATGACCTTCCACTTTAGAGGTTTCACGATTTTACACGTTTTTTCGTGACATCTGTATCTATATGTGTGAGTATCTCGCATAACTCAAAAATAATTAAAGGTATATTTTTGAAAATTTGTATTTAGGTTTGTTATAACATCTAGTTTTGTACATTCCTTTTTTGTCACTATAAGACTTCCCGTTTTAGAAATTTCAAAGAGATACAGTAATAGAACCCGCTACAAAGAATGAACCCCTTTTCTTTGTTAGAACTTTTGTTCAGATTAAAATACATGCAAAGGCAGGAAGAAAATGGTGGAAACCTAATGTCTTCTAGCCTACGCAGGTCGGCCTTCACGATTTCGGCGACTAAATTCGACGAAAACCAAAAATAGCAGTTTTTTGTTGTCATAATCTGGAAGCTCTATTTCAATTTGAAACAAAGTTAACTAGTTTTCTCTTCTATAATATATAATCTATCGATTTTTCACTCCTATCCTGTGCTTAAAAGTATAAATGTTGGTCACCTGCACTCGAGAAAACTTCTTTGAAGTCAGATCTCTCAGCCAGTGTGAAACTGTGAGAGAAGTTGTTGATTACTCTTCCTATAAAAAAGTGATATTCCTGCTCTGTAAAATATCTAACGCTATTTTCGCGGAATGGGACTATTCGGCGCGGACGTTTCGGTGCAGTCTTTTCGACGCGAAACCCATTTCGGCGCGGTCGTTTTCGTGCAGTCTTTTCTTCACGAAATGGCCGCGGCTTTCGGCGCAGCCTTTTCGGTTAAAATTTATTTGATGATAGGTATTCTTCATGTTATTAAATTTTCGTCAAACCTTCATTAAACAATGTAATTTATGATTTCGTATTTATTTATTTATTTTTTATGAGTAAGCAAAAAATTATTTTAAATTATTTACTAAATATATTATTGATGAATAGAATTTTTGCTTAATTTAAAGGAACTAATGATAAGATGAGAAAGTAAAAAATTTTCATCTCCATAATTTAATAGCCAAAAGTATCGAGCAACTTATATGAAAATCCCAAACAAGTATTGTGTAAATTCAAAAAAAATATGAGAGAGAAAATGAACAAAATTTTATTTTTTCTCAAAAAAAAAAAAAAAGTGTTTGGTAGGGAGCTTTATTAACATATATTTACAATCAGCGAACACTGTATTACCATTTGGCATTGATTGAATCAAAATAAAAATGTGAGTAAAACTCCTTAAAGTTTAGCTTTTATTTTGAGAGAACTGAAATTCTATTCATTCCCTGTCTCATAATTTTTTGAATTTACAAGATATTTGTTTGGGGTTTTCATATAAGATGCTCAATACTTTTGGTTATTAAATTATGCAAATGATTTTTTTTTTAATCTAGAGCATATATATTTAGTAAATATTTAGTAAAAATGCTCATATTTGTAAAATATTTAGCATTTTTGCATTCTAATTACAATATGCTGTGTCTAATGTAGTATGCCGAATTTTCTATAAATTTCTTTGCACTGGGTCTAATGCCCTTTGTGTTATATTTTAAAAAGTGGAAATATTTTTTGCAATTTTTAAAACAAACCGTTATATCTCCATGAATATATGTGGTAGCTTCATACATATATATATTTATATATGTTAACAAAAAAAATTTCACATGCTGACAAACAAACCGGTGGCGATGAAATAAGTACAAACAAAACTTAAGTCCAAATAAAAATAATGTATTAGATATGTACGTACTTACAAATTTATATTTACAGAAAATGTCAATATGTAGCAATACATAGAGGGTCTATTTATTAGAGCAGCTTCCACTTTGGTGACATTTCGAGTTACATAGCTTTTTTTCTTTACGACACTGGCACTTGTCGGATTTACAGCCACCTTTACAGCCACATCGACTATAGCCTTGGCCCCCCATCTTGGATGACAATCTTGCACATTCTCTTAGTGAAATCTCTGTCTGTGGAATATCTTCGCCATATATAAACTTCTCATTACATTTTGTAAATTGGTTCCTGGCATAAAGTTGATTTAGAATTCCGTGTTTCGTGCCTAATTTATACAGATTAGCATCTGTTACTTCAAAAACAAATGCCAAAATATTTCTTCCATCGGTGCGACCTCTGTCGACATCTGGGACTCGAACTCTAACTGTGTCACCTTTTATAGCATCAGGGTATTTTGAGTTAGAAGTTTGAACCATTTTTTCAGCTTGTTTTTTTAAATTGCTTGCTGAAATCTGCCTAATTTTTAATATGTCGGCTTTCCTTTTTTTCACATAGGGTTCTTCAGGGGAATCTTCATGCCCGAAAGATTCTTGAAATTCTTTATTATGTAAATCAGGGCTTGGTTTAGCTAGCAAAGTTGAAGTTTGAACATAACTATCAAGAGAAAGTAGTTCCTCCTCATCATGTTGACTTGGACCTGGTAGCTCCGCTAACACATGTGACTCAGGTTTATTTTGCAGTGGACCTTCTTCTACAGACTGTAAATTGTTCTGATCTTTTACTAGAACTTCTAAATCCTCTTCACAATTTATATTATGCAGAACGTCTGTGGGTAAAAAACGTTTTAGACCAACTTTTAACTTTGTCCCAAACATGGCCTCATACGGAGTACAGTTGATGCCACTATGATGAGCTCTGTTCTTCATTAGCTGTACAAAACGTAAGCCTTCTGACCATTTCCTGGTGCTATTGTCTTCTAGCCACGAACAAAGCATGTTTTCCACGTCCTGATTCGCACGTTCTACGGAACCCTGACTTTGAGAGTGTCTGGGCTTCCCATGCACCATCTTCAACTCGGGCCACATGCTGCATAGTTCGCTAATAGTACTGTTAGCAAATTCTCTCCCATTATCACTTTGCAAAATACTGTGCGCACCAAAAATTGCAAAAATATCCAAAAGCACATAAGCTACTTCTTCTGCTCTTTTGCTTAGGTCGAAGTTGAATAAATTTAGTAAGATGGTCTTGGTATACAAGTATGAATTTATATTGATCATCAGCTTGTGACTGCATGTCAATTAAATCGACTTGACATCTTGAATTCATATTCTTACTTAGTATCGGTCTAACAACTAAACCTTTTTTTGGCACACTGTGTTTTTTTTCGCAGGTCATACATAAATTTAGATATGTAACAATCATTTCCCTTGTAATGTTTTTATACTTTGAATTTAGCTTTTTTTCCATACGGTTTCGACCACCGTGCCCAATTGCTATATGTGCATCATGTAAGAGTTGAAATATCTCTTCCCGATGTACGTAAAATCTTATCTGCTCTTTACCTTCCTCTACAGGAACTATCAACTTTTCCTTCTCTCCAATAGTCATTACGTCAAACCTACGTAAACGCTGATAATCCTCGGGTTTTTTATTTACCACTTTGCTTCTAGATGTTTTAACCTTTTCTATTAACTCCAAGTATTGTGGCTTTGTGAGAATTTGTGTATTCTGAGCTTTTGATGAACATAATTCATCCAGACGTTCATTAAAACGATGCTTCATGTCACTGACATCAGTTACTAACTGTTCCTGCATTTTATTTTATAGAAAAATCACTAAATAAACAGAACCCAAAGTCAATTTAAGACATACATCAATAAGCATTTGTCGCACATAAGCTAAATAACATCCAAAGACAACCGGAAAACGTAAATAATGCGACGCAAGCCACAGGTACCGGCACAGGCGACAAGCGACTGAAAATGAATGCTGATTGGCCAGCCAGAATCACACCACACAAGCGACTGAAAATGAATGCTGATTGGCCAGCCAGAATCACACTACACGCACGTGGTTGTCCCATTGCTGTCAATTAATCAAAGTGCCCAAAGAAATAATAGCGGTATTTATAATGACCGGGCAATGTGAGAAATTATCGTAAAATAATTCAAATTTATCAAATTGCCCAATTTTAATGGTCATTATTCATAATAACCAAGCATTATGAATACTGACCTAAATAATTACATTGCCCATAACATATATATATATATATATATATATACATATATATGTATACAGATAATAAGAAAAATCCTGTTAATTGCATGCTACATCCAAAACGTATTTAATGCATTACTTTTTTCAGGGTGATCCAAAACATTTTGACATTTTAAAAATTTTTTACTGGTCTCCTCTTCCTCTTCAGGATACAGCTGTTGCTGAAATGTATGATGTATAACATGTTCTTTATACAACCAAAGTTCCAATATGATTCCCAAAGAACTTTTTTTAGATATTTGTTAAAACGTCTAAATTCGAAAGTGTCCAAATTGTTATTGGTAGATAGTGTATTCCCATCATATATCTATATACATTTTGCTGAAAATGTTAACATCTATACATCAAGAGTTTAAATTTACCATTTTACCCTTCTTTAACATATATTTATACATATAGAATATTAAGGTAAAGAGAAACTTTTCACAATTTAAAATAACTTTTAAGTTTTGCGAGATAAAATATCATATCTTTCAGTGTTGAATTGTGGTGCATTAACAATTTAAGTATCAGATCATATAATAAATCTTTTTCGGTTTCATATAAAAAAAATTAATAATTTTTGGGTAGTGATGTAATAACTATACAGTCAGTTGTTATTTACTTTAATCATCTTTATGTAGAGTAGGTGTATGAAGTATTGTTTAATATACTATAAACTGTCTGTCACATTCCTGTCAATTTTAAATTAGGGGTTATAAAAAAACATTTTCTTAATATTTTCTATATTCAGTTGAAGAAAGTATTCGTAAGCGGTTTCGTAAAAATTTTCAACCTCAACATTCCAATGGATTTACATCTTTTGAGAGGTCTAGAACACGATTTGACCAGTTTTAGAAAATGTCTTTTTATCAGTATATATGTTTGTCATAAAATTTTGCGACAACTGTATCTCTGGTACTATTTCACAGAATTCCATACAAATTGAAATGTAGTTGCACCTTGACATAAACTGCCTGTCAACTTTTGGTGAAAATCTTCCAACACAGGTGTCGAACGGTGTCACACACGAATATTTGATTAATTCAAATTAATATTTAAATAAAAAAACAAAAAAATATTTAGAATGGAAAATATATATAACCACAAACACGTTAGTTGTCTAAAACACGTGAAATAGCTCTCATAGCCTATTATAATACTATATTTGTCGGGAAATTGATGTCATTTTATGGTCGACAGAATACATGAAATAAAGTATAGGAAATAACGTGACAATAAACATTATATTGTATGTATAGTGTTGTTCATATGTAATTGCGATTTACATATAAAAATGCAACTTCGATTCTTTTCAATACTCTCCGTTTCAAAACTGTCATGCGATAAGTACCATACCGTTTTTCAAAATTCTTATCACGGCAATAATAAGGGCAAAAATTCGTATAAATATGCACAAGAAGAATTATATTTTACGAATCTTTCTGGAATTAAAAATAATCATTTCTAATAGTAATAGTAAATTGGAAGGTTTTTTTTTTTGATGTTGGAGTATCGCCGCCCCCCTCCCCCTATTTTCATTATGGGTATCTTTCGGAAAAAAAACCTCTTAAATACCTTTAAAAAAAATGGTTGAACTATCGATCTGTAGTAATTTAAAATAAAGTTATCGATTTTTTTTTTTTTTTCATAAGAATAACAACAATAAAGTTTAAGATGTTACTTGCACAGTATAAAATTGACTTTCTTTAGTTATTCAGCGTTATACTTCTCTGGAATGAAAATCATCTGCATACATAATAGAACATAATTTTAATAAGTTTTTTGTACTCAGTAAATTAATCATCCGATAAGTACCATACCGTTTTTAAAGATTCGTGTCACCCCAGCCCACCAGTTCCCTCTTCGATGTCTTTTTCTAGTCAATTTTGTCCTTATAGCCTTTCCAATGTTAGCCTTTTTCTTTTTTTTTAACACTTGACATTGTGAGTTTTTTTTGTTTTCGTCCCATGCTTTTTTCTATTGAATTTTATCTCTTTTTTCCCGTGTTTATATGGGTTTTTAGCTTTTTTTCCTCGTTTTCTACATCCTGAAATGCGGTGGAATATGCTAGGCGAGTCTTATTAACCCTCGACAATATATTGAACGCCCCAGCCCGCCCGTTTCCGCTCTTCAATGTCTTTTTCTAGTCAATTTTGTCCTTTTATTCCTTCCGGTGTTAGCTTTTTTTTTTTTTTTTCACACTTTTCATTGTGAGTTTTTTTATTTTCGTCCCATGCTTTTTTCTATGGAATCTTGTCTTTTTTTCCTCATGATTCTATGGGATTATAGCTTTTTTCCCCATGTATATTACATTCTAAATTGCGGGGGCTACTAAGCCTAGTATAGGTACTTCTCTGAGATGAAAGTCATATGCATACATTATAGAACATAATTTTAATAAATTATTTTTACTGAGTAAATTGATCATCCGATAAGTACCATAACATTTTTCAAAATTCTTATGGCAACAATATAGGACAAAAATTCGTATAAATATGCACAATGAGAATTATCTTTTACGAATCATTCTGAAACTGGAAGTTTTTTTTTTTTTTTTTTTTTTTTTTTTTATGTATATGTCCCCCCTTCCTCCCTCATTTTCAGTATGGGTTTCTTTCGGAGAAAAAGAAAAAAAAAAAAAACCCTCTTAAACACCTTTAAAAAAAAATGGTTGAACTATTTGTCTGTAGTAATTTAAAATAAAGTTATCGATTTTTCTTTCATAAGAATAACAACAATAAAGTTTTAGATGTTATTTGTAGAGTATAAAATTGACTTTCTTTAGATATTCAGTGTTATACTTCTGTGGGATGAAAATCGTCTGCATACATTGTGGAACATAGTTTTAATAAGTTATTTACACTGAGTAAATTGGTATAGGAAAATAAAAAAGAAAGTTTTGTGATGGTTACTGTATACTAGTTTTCTTATGAACTTACCATTATACGAAAAACAACAAATGTTAAAATATACAGAGTAAATATATATGGATAGTTGATTTTTATTTTTATTTTATTCGGTTAATATATGGATTCTGTTAGTCGGATTCCGTAGCTATTTATTTCAGTAACAGCACTATTATTGTAAAGTTAATATTATAAAAAAGTAAAAATAAGAGTAAAATTGTTCGCAGAGTAAAATCGTTCGCTTTCAACAATCTCAAAAGTAGAAGCGCGTCTGCGCCACTATGCTTTTTATTGCTTTAAGTTTGCGCGAGGTAGAGATATTTTCACTGTTCCGCAGTTATTCAGTAATAGTTGGCTAAAACTTAAACGGTTTATTTGACGGAGCTTTTATTGATATTACGTTTCAACTTTTTTGAATTAATTTTAGAGTTTTGTTCTTTCAATTAATATATATATAGATTAAAAATAATAATAATAATAATAACTTTACTTTGCACAAACCTTTATGAAATTGAAATGTGTTATTCGTATACACAAAAGTATACTTACTATAGAATATAGTATAATTAGCATTAAGATTTACAGGGACATACAAAAATATTCAGTTACATTAAAGGCTATTATTGGGAATTTGTTGGAATTGCGTTTTCGTTTACATTAAGTGTTTTAACACTTTCCAACATTTTTTTAAGTGTGAATGTGATTTGAATTAGTGTATCTGTCTGTTTGCAGTCTGCTCGCCTCCAGCTTCCGTAAATATTTTCAGAATTTCTTAAAAATGATATTTGTTATTTAAGTTCACTATGGTATGTTCCCTATTTAAAATGTTTTTAATAGGTCCTGTACAACTGATTTATGTACAGAGACATAATAAAAAAAAAAAAAAAAGGTAAAAGAAAAATGCCAATGCACTGAGTTTTAGGAGAGACATTTTTATAAATCACATTTGAATAATTTTCTATTGCAAAAATCATAAAGAAATTGACAGTTATTGTTGATATTTTAAAATAATGTTTTGTATAGAATGATATGCATAACCTTCGGATTTACAGGGCTACACTAAAATATTCAGATTACTTGCCTGCAATTGGACATAGCTGAAATTGCATTTTCATTTATGTTAAGCAATTTTAACATTTTCCAACAGTGTCTAACAATGATTATGAATTCAGTTAGTCTATCTGTCTGCCTTTCTGTTTGTTTGTTGTATGATAACGTAGGAAAAGAACATTGAAGGTTAAACGCCACAACGAGTTCGTACATTTGGAATGTATTAATAATCGATACGTACTGCATGATTCTTCGTTCTTGTTTTGTTTTTACTTAATAATTCTGGTTACAATAGTTTAATTTTGCGCACTTAAAAATTTTTCATTTTTAAAAACACTTTTGAAACTGAAAAACTAAAGTGTTTTAAAGGCATTAAACTAAAAATCAAATCCTCCAATATTAAAATTGAGATTCAGTGCAAATTGAAACAAGATTTGACAAATAATTGTAATTTTTCGTTTCCTTTATCATTCTAAAAAAAGACTTTTTACGTTAAAATAATATATAGTTGTCATGAAACAGTACTTCATTTTTTTTTTTTTTTTTTTTTTTTTTTTTCCCGCATTACCATATCGGACAAAAGATACTACATTTTTGCTTTCTCACATTTTACTTTTACATCCCTACACCTTAACTGTTCACTTATGAGAGTACCTATAGGGTAGTAAAAGAAATAAAACCTTCCTTTTTTATTTTGTTTCAGCTTGTCATTTAAAACTCTTTGTATTTCAAATGTCACAAATTACTCAAATATCACTGTGTATGTGTATGTAGGGCTGCAAGTCTGTATTATAATAGAATGAAGATTCATAGATTCAAGTGCAATTACTATTTCGTTATATAAATTCATATGCATGATAAATTTACTCACGATGAATAAGTTGCAGATATTATAATAATGCCTTTTCGAATGAATGATTTCAATACCGCTATGCAATAAGGAAACATATTTTACAGAAAATTAAATAATTTTTAATAATAAATCTTTTATGACACTTTTAATTATAAGACAATGAACCAATAAAACAATAGAAACGGTAGAAAATGAAATAATACTTTAAAACAATAGAAAATAAAAGCTTTAGAAAAATAGAAAATTTAAAATAATCATGAATTAATTTTAATATTTTTGTTCATGCAATAACTTCTTTTATATTACATCTTTTGATACTTTTTTTATGTAAATATATTAATAAAATCACACACACACACACATATATATATATATATTTCTGCACAACAATATATAACTTTCTACACAAATTCCTCGAGAATAATAATTCCTTCCGATGAATACAAATTTTGTAAAAAAGTAAAGGGTACTTTAAAAAATACCATTTTCTACTTTTCTATTAGGCGGGATAAAATAATAATAATAATAATAATAAAGACTATAATCACATAGAGTAAAAATAAATTACTAAAAATAATTTTTTAATCATGAATCACTTCAGCACAATCAAAAGCAATTATAATGCTACATTATCAGAAGGCAATTGATACATTTCTGTCCGAATTAATCGGGATGCTTATAAATCTCCCATTTTATTGAGTAGCATAGTAGCGTCAAGAAAAAAAAAATTATAAAATATAATCAAAAGCGTAAAATTAATCACCCAAAATATTTTTTTTTAAAACATGAACCTTTTCCAATATATTCAGGAACAATTAAAATGTTCTATCAGATTTTAATGTATAAATTTCTTTCCGATTTAACGCGGATGCAAATAAATCACTTTTATCACAGACATTCATTTTTCTTATGTTTATAAACATGTGATTTCAAATCGAAATTCGGGTGCATAATTCTTCTGAAAATTTAAATTTCATGAATAGGCAATTTGTACAGATATTATAAAGCAATCGTTAATTAATCTAGACACAGATGGATGTTCAGTAGTAATGTTAATGTTATAACAATGTCCGATTCAATGATATGTAAAAGAAGCTACTGAAGATGTGTGTATCAGTTACAAACAATAATAATTTTATAAGGCTATCTTAAAATTTCTTTGTGTCGTAATGAAACTATTTCTCTTAGCCAGAGACAAAGTATTACTTGTCCCCTAATTAAGTAAAGGAAAAGTTCATCTCGTCTGTCTCGTTCCGGTGTATTTTTCTTCTTGTTTCTGTTCCTGCAAATTTTCCTACGCAAAATTAACAGTCAAAATTTTAAAATTCAATTGTGAAAAGTTATGCATGGGAGTATTTTTATTTTATGTCGCAAAAGAAAAGAAAAAGAAAGACAGGTTCTGTTGGTAGATTCGTCTACGTTTAAAACTATAGAAAGTGTCCCATTCCCATGTCAAATAAAAGATAATTTTGCGCATTATAGTTTAAATTTTTTAAAAGAATAGGTGAATGTCTCTGGTTGTGGACACAGTTTTGATTTTGGCTTATAACTTTTGATAGAATAAATATTATGCAAACATATGAATACAGAGGGAAAGCTAGAACCCTTAACTAACGTTTAATAAAGTAAGTGTATCGATTCCGTCAACCAGAAAAGATTTCATCAATTTTGTGAAGTGGTCATTTTTGGCTAAAAAAAAAAAAAAAAAAAAAAAAAAAAAATTGTGTACTCGGCTGTGGACACAATTGAAAAATAAGCTAAAAATGAGAATATAATAAGAATATAATAAGAAAAACCACCATAAATACAAACAATATCAAAATGTATTCATTTTGTAAAGATTCAGTGGCCAAAATAAAAACAGAAAATGGAGTTTTTCCAATTTTATTCGTCATCTTGTCCTCCAATCAGAAGTGCAATGCTTGAAAGTAAAATAATTTGCATGTATATTGGCACACTTCAAATGCACCAAACTATCACACTCGTTGCATTTGATTGAGTTGGCTCTTGTTAGGCATGGTAGCAGGTGCTCCAAACAGATGATGCAGAAGTCGACATCATTATCAGATTGGGAATGCTCCTATTTTTAGCGCGCTTGGCCGGCAGTTTGACAGGTGGAGTTGCCTTACTTTTTCTAGGCTTCCTCTGGAGGGACACGGGTGCTGCGAGGAAGTCTATATTCTCGGGTGAAATCAATTTTATGGATTTCTTATCTAGTAAGCAATCCTAAATGGTTTTAACCAGCGCATAAAAATCCCTTTTTTTTTTTTTTTTTTTTTTGGATCGTTGACTTTTCCGGGATTGGCATGATTAAAAATGTCTAAAAATACATAAAACACTAATAAAGTATGTTATGTTAACATAAACGACCATATTTGGCAATTTGTAAGTAAAACACACGCTTTTACATAAAGGTGCCCACAACCGGGAAGCATATTTAGGAACCCTCAACCACGCAGACCATTGGTGAAAACCTGTGTAGCCAAACACGCTTTCGCCAGAAATATGCCTTCGGTAAGCGTGAGGGAAAGGCAAGATAATGCTTTTTACTGTGAGAGTTTTTAAATATAGTTATTTCGTTTTCATTTGCAGTGATGTTTAGACAAACAGAATTCTTATTTTTTTAAATACATTTTCTTCAAAAAACAACATTTTAGTATAGCTTTGAAAGATATATATGTATATATTGATCATGTCACAGAACGAAGTTTATTTGGAAGTAAATCTATAAATTTTCATTTCTTTTAAGCTTTATCGAATTAAGTTAATATTATTATTTTTTTTTTATAACTTCCAATAATATTTTAAATTTGTTTTAGTAAATTTTATTTAGTAAATACAAAAAATACTGATACAAAATGCATGATTTTTGAATTTGACTGACATATATAGTAAAAATGATAAAAAATAACTAGAGTTTTTTACATTTAAGCTGACACATAATGATAAAATGCAGCAGGTGCATGGCTGAGGGGGTACACTGGACTCCTCCCCCACCTTCTTAAAGGACAGAAAAGAGAATTCACATTTAATGAAGAGAAGGCTTTGAAAATAGGCAAAAGATTAATTTCCTTTTGAAAATCTTGATTTTAAAAAGTCCCATAAAGGTTATAAAGTAAGTCAAATAATAAAACGTAAATTATGTATATATATAATGTATTAACTTCAGAAATAAATGTTTTTTTTTTACTTTTTGATAGTTTGATAAAAAATAAAATTTAAATTTTGAATCTTTAAAACTCGGAGTAAAAACAAATTCTGTTTGGTTGTTTTTTAAAGATTTTGAAAAACAACACTTCATCTAATTTAAATTTTTGTTTTCTGGAAGTGATTATTTTAATCATCCCTCTACGTTTTATATTTGTTGACAGTAGTCAAAGGCATAGCATTAACATTTTTACGTTAAAAGATTAAAATAAATTACAAAAGAAAAAAATCAATGTAATCTGTGTAATTAAGGCAATATAATGTAGATCTATTTATCACAAACATTTTATATTCCATTTTGTCGTTCTATCAGGTAGAAAAAATAAATGAATCAAACAAACTGTTGAAAATAAAAAAAAATATTAAATTACATTAATTTTCAAATAACTCTAAAATACATTTAGAAGAAGTTTCTTATAAAAGTTATTAAAAAAAGAAATGAAAGTAACATGTAATTTAATAACATGAAAATAATATGTACTTTTCATTAAAGTAATTTTTTAACAATTCATTTTCGAAAGTCTAATTTTTACAAATTTAAATTATGCATTAAGTTTGTTTTCTGTTTTTATATGCCAATATTTAAAAATAAAATCTTCTTAAATTTTGATAATGAAATAAAATTAATTTATGTAAGGAATACATATAAATGTATAGTACTTGTAAAAAGGATTTAATTAATGTAATTTTTTAGTAAAGTTTTATTTGCTGTAGATTATAAACTGCAGAAAGAAAACATTTGTAAAATGTATGGTAAATGTTAATACCTTATTTTAATCTATTAAAATAAAAAAAGAAAAAGGAAAAAAGAAAGAAAGTAAGAACGAAAAAGAAAAAATTCTCTCTCATACACAAATTTACATACCTACATACTATTAACATCAGCATCAATAATAACTATTATGCTTTTATCACAAACATTAATTTTTGTTTACAAATTTGAATCGAAATTATTTGCACTCTCAGTTTTCAAGGCTGTAGCTAGAAAAAAATTTCGGAGGGTGGGGTGGGGGGGGGAGTGTTTCAAGCTTTATTACATAACATTGAGTGTTAAAAATGATTTATAACTCAAAACAATTCTTCAAATTTGCAAATTTCGGAAAGGATTGGGGACTTCCTAAACTTCCCATTGGTTATGGCCTTGCCTATTTTGCAATTTGTCATATAAGCAAAACCCATAAGCAGAAAAAAGTTTCAAGAATTATGCTCAAAACTTAAAAAAATATATATAAATCCCCTAAACGATGAAAGTTTGAATAGATTTCGAATCGGAGAATTGAACTGAAACAAGAAAATAAAAATTATTTTATATATTTTTTACTATTATTATTATTATTTTAGTACGATGATTTTATTAATTTTTCTCGTCATAATTTATTTTATTTAATTTATTTTTTTAATGCTAACACTATGACGTTAACTACTGTCAAGAAAATTAAGACTTAGAGGGATAGTTAAGATGATGGCTATCCAGAGAAATTACATCTAAATAGAATTGCTCTTACTTTGGGTTTTAAAATCTTTATTAAAACTTTCGTTGTATTTTTAAGTTGATTTCTTTAGAAATCGACCTATTGCAATCACTTCGTTTATCTATCTATCTATAATGAAAATTTTGTCATCACGATAACTCTTGAAATAATACTCCAAATAAAACCAAATTTGGACAGTGAACTGATCTTATAAATATCTTGGATGAGTTCGTTAACCAAGTTGCTCCGACTTTTTGTTTTCAAGTGGTAGCCACTTGAAAATTTCAAACCCACATTGTAAAAAGCATATTTAAAGCAAGATTTGCTTGAATTTTATTGTAAATACGGGCGACATAAGGGTCTCAATGAAGTTTGTTAATGAAGTTTATCCGCCATTTTTAATAAAGTGGCAGATATTTTAAGTTAAGCGGGACCACTTGAAATCAGGCTACCACTTAAAAATTTAAAATCACTATAATCACTATAATCAATTTCCGAAATAATACTACAAATCGAACCAAATTTAGGCAGTGTCTTAACTTATCTTATAAATATCTTAGATGAGTTTATTAACCAAATTGCTCCGTCATTTTGTTTTCAAGTGGAGACCACTTGAAAATTTCAAATTCAAATTGTAAAAAGCGTATTCCGAATTTATTTGAAATTCGATGTAAATATAGACCACATAAGTGTCACAATGAAGTTTATTAATGAAATTTATCCGTCATTTTTAATAAAGTGGCAGATATTTTAAGTTAAGCGGGGCCACTTGAAATCACGCTACCCCTTGAAAATTTAAAATCACAATAACTTCTGCAATAATACTCCAAATCGAACCAAATTTGGACAGTGTCTTAACTTATCTTATAAATAACTTAGATGAATTTGTTAACCAAGTTGCTCTGCCATTTTGTTTTCAAGTGGAGACCACTTGAAAATTTCAAATTCAAATTGCAAAAAGCGTATTCCGAATTTTTTTTTTAATTTTGATGCAAATAGAGACCACATAAGGATCTCAATGAACTTTATTAGTAAACTATATCCGCCATTTTTAATAAAGTGGCTGATATCTTAAGTTAAGCTGGACCACTTGAAATCAGGCTCCCACTTGAAAATTTAAAATCACGATAACTTCTGAAATAATACTCCAAATCGAACCAAATTTGGACAGTGATATTGTCATATAATTATCTTGAATGTTTTCACTGGGCAACTTGTCCCGACATCTTTTTTCTAAGTTCCGGCCACTTGAAAATGTGCCATCATAATAACTTTTAAAATACTAAACTGATTCAAATAAAAGTTGGATAGTGAATTTATGATTCAAATATGATGATGATTCAAATACTTGATCCGCAATTTTATTTCCATGTGGCGGCCACTTGAAAATTTGTCATTATTGTAACTTTAGTAATACAGAATCAATTCGCATCAAATTTGTGTAGTGGATTTATCCTTCAAATATCTCAATCATTACTCTTTACATGGTGATCCAAAATATTTTCATTTTTATTTAATTTTTTACTGGTCTCCTCTTCTTATTCAGGACACAACTTTCACTGAAATATACGAGGTACAACATGTTCCTTGCACTACCAAATTTTCAAGATGATTTCTAAAGAACTTTTCTAGATATTTCACAAAACGTCTAAATTCGAAAATGTCCAAATACTTATTGGTTGATAGTGTAGTATACTATTGACGTAAAACAAAATCTAATAAAGACAGAATAAAGAATTTATGTTAATACTTTAGTGCGTGTATTTTTAATTAAAAAATTCAATACCTGTTTTAAAGCAACATAAACAGCAAGGTGATTGACTGAAAATAAACTCATCAGTTGACTGTAAAATGGAAATCCCTGAACTTAAAAAAATTGTAACATATTAACATTTAACATTTAACATATTATAACAAATTTATAATCTAAAAGACACAAATTTGTGCATAGTGTAAACTAGAAAGAAAAAGGAAGTAAAAATAAACACTTTTAAATGAATTAAAATATTTTTAAGGCTATGTTAAAGCAGTCTTGTGTTAAACATCGAAAACTTCTACAAACCTGAAAAAGTTTTTTTTATTTTTATTTTTTTAATAAAGAAAATATATTTAATGAATTAAGTTGCATGGGCTGCCTGAGTTAGGATTTATTTGTGTATTATAAAATTCTTATTTTTCTATTTTCATTTATTTTTAACGAGAATATTTTGCAGTGTCAATTTTAAGAATATATGAAGAGAAAAAAATTAAATACATATATATATATGTGTATTTATATCTGAAAAAGTAGCATAGTCTTATAAATATTTGAGAAAAATATACAAAAATAATTCTTATTCTAAAAAAGTTATTTCGTTTCATCTGGAGTAAGTTATCTGAATTATCTTGAAAATATCGCGAACAGATCTTTTTTCAAAAATATTTTGAGTATTTATTGAAAATAAATAGACTTATTAAAAAGTATATAAGGTAAAAGTACCAGTAGTGGACCCTGTACCAGTTGTGGACACTTTTAAATTTAAACTCGGAAAATAAGCTTTCTAATCCTTCTGAAGGTTCGAGCAATGTTCAGGAAGGAAGTTATAGTTCTCTATTATTAATGTCTATAACTACAAATAATTCTGGCCATCAGTTTTAGAATAATGTTAGTTTAACTAAAAAAATATGCAATTTTTATGATTATGCCGTTTTTTCTTATCATTCTGAATAAGAAAATAAATTTTTTTTTTTGCTTTGCCTCTGCTTATTTTTAACTGATTTCTTCTACCTTTTGCTTTCGTAGGACTAAAATAACTATGCAGAATTCATTTATTGCGCTGTTTTTTAAGTCTTGTATTAACATATAGTACTTTTATGGGTGTCCAATGCTGGTACCAAAAAATGCCATCATGATCTGTAGTGGACAGCCCTGTCCACTACTGGCTCATCTGACTTTTAAGGTCAGATCCAGTAGTGGACACAGCTCTGTAATTTCCCAAATTTAGAGTTGAGTTGGGTGTATTTAACGTCGCAAGAAGGCCCAGGGCACTCATGTTTATTGGGCCCATTTATCCCATACTTTAATACCATACTTCCCATACTTTAAAGAGACATAGAGTCGGCATCAAAATTATTCGAGCGCTAGCAATAATTCCTATGTAAAAAAGTATACTTAATACTACTATGTTAAATAAATCCTTGTCGAGTCATGTTCTCAGTCAGTCTAATCATACTTTTAAACTTTTCCGGAGAAAATGACTCCCATTCTTTCCCAAATTTAGAAGGCGAACAAAATGGGAATTCACTTGAATCATGAGATAATCTCGAGACATTTTCAGTTATTTTATTCGTAAATATTTTATGGGTTCCATATTGGACTAGTTGGTTAATTTCTGTTCCCATTGAAATAGCGTAACTGCGGTCAGTATTTAAAGGGTTGAGAATGAGTGGATTTTATGTCGCACTAGTGCTACATTATGGGCAATTGGCGACGATTTGGAACTCACCTCTAAGAATAGTCTGAAGGAATTTGGTGACCCCAAGATGTTTGATTTAGATGGGAACTTGGAGGATATTTGTATACAGAGAATTATATCTCTCATGATCGTTTTACGTATGGTCCGAGAAATTGGCGTGTTAATTAGATATGCTCTATCAAGTTATCAATTTCGCGTGAAAGGCATCGTGGTACAAACAGGGTAGCCAATCCTTCCGTGTAAGATCAAAATGTGACAGTTTGTTTCCGAAGAACACTTACTATTGGCAGCAAAATTAATCGAACGCTAGCAATAATTACTGTTTATAAAAGGTACACTTAATACTGTTTTGTTAAATAAATCCTTGTCGAATCATGTCTTACACGGACTAAGAACATAACTCGACAAGGATTTATTTAACAAAGCAGTATTAAATGTATTTTTTTTACATAGGAATTATTGCTAGAGCTGGAATAATTTTGCTTCCGACTGTAAACGAAAAAGCCATCTCATCTGTAGAGGATCGAATTTGTGTTGGCATTTCTCCACACCGCTCTTTGCGGAGTCTCCCAGACTATCTCCAATAATCTATTACATATTTAATGGCACATTAAATCATTGACTAGATATTAGAGTAGACCTAGAACTAGTAACCTTTTTGTTTCCGAACACCACATCCCCCACCATTCAACCTATTCCTTCGCCAAACCACCGCCAAACCCACATCCCACTTCCTTCTACCAAAGCAAGTTTCTTCCACCTTTGTTATCGCTGTTTTATCTTTCGATTGGAGATAAAATAAACACAAACTACAACCTACTTACACTAGCTGAAATGAAAACAAGTAATCTAATCCTTATTTATCCTTTACCTGCCTGCCTAAGATGCATTTTTCGCCTGCGGGTAGATGTGTCTTTGCCATAGTCGCTATTGAACTCAGTGGCGACGGTAAAGACATGTCTATGGCACTAAATCGTGAGATGTGCCGCTCCATGGTGGAAGTTTTCCGTTTTCCTCTTCCTCCACGGAAGGGATATTATTCATTGAAAGCTGTTCTGTTTGACTTTTCTTTGGAGTTTTGGTGGTAAAAGAGTAAACCGTTTAAAACATGCAAAATCTCGAGAACCAGTAGCCAAGAAAGCTATTATCGCCAAAAGAAGGTGCAAAAACCACAGTGATGTTCGCGGAATTTTTCTCAATAGCACTGCTCTGCATGAAAATTGACTCTAACATAATTTCAGCATACTCTTATGTAAAATGACCTTCTGAATCCGAATATGACCACCATTTTGCCTAATCACCCACCGTTTTGTAGATACACCTCCTCCGTCATTTTTATCATTGTTTGGTAACTTTAACCCTTTGCGGCGCAAGACAATTCGTATCATTTAAATTATACTGCCGCCGGAATTTATGAACTAAATTAAACTAAAAGAAATTTTAAATTTTAAGGTTAAAAAAGCCGGTCTTTTCTGATATGTTATAAAAGTAAATTTTTGCTAAAAAATTTCCGGGATGAATTTTTGCAGCTGGATCTTAAATTTTGCGTCCTCGCAGCGAGGACAGCGCGCGTTAAGGGGTTAAACCCACCAGTTTGATTTGGAGAGGAACAATGATTATTTTAACCGTTAAATGTCTTCTGACCTGAGGAGCTACAGAGGTACAAAGTTCTAAAACACGAACATTTATAGTAAGAAGGAAATTTCAGGGGATTTGTACCCAGAAAACAAAAGAAAATCAATAAAAACAATCGGTTTCTGTTTCTTTTTTTTTTTTCTTGTTGTTGTTTTTTTTGTTTTGTTTTGTTTTTTTCGCATTATTTCTCTTATTTTTTACATATTCCAGCTCCTAGTTTGCCATTTTCTTACCAGAACACCATAAATAATAAAAATTATACAGTGAAAATTTTTTCAAAATGTTGGTAAGTGGAGTAAAGTCTCAAAGCCCTCGCAAGAAAGTTTGACTGATTCACTGTACGACGTTTGCTTTCAATACCTCCCACGTTAAATGTTTTGGGCAGTAAAATATGAACAGTAAAATCTCCTGTTTTGACACGTGTTAAAAGTCATTGCTCTTATCATTGTAGTCGTGAGTCGTTATCTACGTAATCTTTAACCACATTCCTTACGACCACGGAAGCCTCTGCGCATCACAGACTCAACGAGTCCACTGTTGAAATAGAGGAGATAACCTTAGCGCTGAGAGAAAACAAGCGATAGGGAACACCCAAATGATTGGATGTTTACTAAATTCCAACCTGTCGGTCAACTTGGCACCCCCCCCCCCAAGATTTTGGACTCGTCCTCACTGCTAGGCGTAGGAAACGTGGTTACACTATAGAGTGAACTTTATGGTGTTCTCGACAGTGGTGATCTTGTGTGGTGATCTTAAACACGTGTCAAAGGATTTTATTTTACTGTTCATGTTTTACTGCCCAAAACATTTAACGTGGGAGTTATTGAAAGCAAACGTCGTATAGTGAATCAGTCAAACTTTCTTGCGAAGGCTTTGAGATTTTACTTCACGCACCAACATTTTGAAAAAGTTTTCACTGTATAATTTTTATTATTTGGGGTGTTTTAGTAAGAAAATGGAAAACTGGAAACTGGAATATTTAAAAATTAAGAGAAATATTGTGAAAAATAAAGAAACTGAAACTAATTGTTTTTATTGTTTTTCTTTTGTTTTCTGGGCAAAAATCCCCTCAAATTTCCTCCTTACTACAAATGTTCGTGTTTTAGAACTTTCTACCTCTGTAGCTCCTCAGGTCAGAAAACATTTAACGGTTAAAATAATCATCGTTCCTCTCCAAATCAATCTGATGTGTATAAAATTACCAAACAATGATAAAAATGAGGGAGGGGGTGTATCTAGGAAATGGGGGGGGGGGGGTGACTGGGCAAAATGGCTGTCATATTCGTATTCAGGAGGCCATTTTTCCTAAGAATCTGCAAAAATAGTATCAGACCTCGATTTTTTTTTTTCAGAGCAGTGTAGTCAGTACAGGGAAACCGTACTCTACTTCTATCACTACTCAATGCATTAAATACACTCAATCTCAACTCCAGCCGTTTTGAGGCTAAAAATTTCTTATTGACGCTTTATCAAATGTATTTCGCTTTAAAAATCTGACATCATAAATATAAATACAAAATATGAAACTTAATTTATATTTGTAGTCAAGATTACGTTTTCTTTGCTTAAAAATCTAAAAGATTTGCCTGACACAAATGATATAAAAAAAAGTCAAAAATGATATCAGGCCATTAAAAAAAGTGAGAATGTAAAAAAAAAAAAAAAAAAAAAAAAAATGAATTAACCGAAATGCTTTATTACCACCTTAACGTTTCAAATCCAGAATTATACCTCTAAGCATCACCGAAGCAGGGGAGCCATCCCGTTTCGTGGAAAATCAAAACTGCGATGGAATTAACCATAGCGCAGTTCTAATGCGACGTTAAACCAACCAACCAACCAAAACTGTGATGGCATATTTCTGGACCATCCTTAGGTATGATCCCAGACCGTCGCCATTCGCCCATAGCATAGCACCATTCTGCCATAAAACCCACCCAAGCCTCAACCTTAAATGTCGTTCTTAATGGGGATTTATGTATTTGGAGACAACGTGCTAAAAGTGGGGACTGTTCCCAAAAAATGTGGCTTTTGGTAAGCTGACCAAATGTGAGCTGACCAAATTTTCTGGGGACATCTGGCGACTTCCTTTATTCTGAAGGCATTTTTCTACGATTTAAAAAATTGTAGAAAATAAATTATTAATCAATATTACTTTATTTTTAGTCCTTATTTATTAGGAATGAAAAAATACATCCGTAATTGGATAATCGTAGCAATTTTTAACACTTTTCTATTATAAAAGTACTTTGATCTGGTCAGCCCACTTTTAATCACTTTATTTTTAAGCAAAAATTTAAAAGTGTGTAATATCCCCTAAGTGGAGGATCAAAATTGTGATGGCACGTCCTCAAACCACTCTTAGGCGTGTACCCCAGACCATCGCCAATTGTCCCTAATGTAACACTAGTGGGACATAAAAACCTTCTCAATCGATATCAATCAAGGGTGTCCACTATAGGAACAAAAAGGGGTCCACTACTTTGTTTTAGTGTGCCCACTACTGGCTCATTTTAAGCTCTCCGAAATCTTTTATTTTTACATATAAAAATGGTACAATTAGCAATTTTCTTAATACACTCATAGAAAGGAAGAATTAATAAAGGTGTGAAACATTAATTATTTTTTGAGTCTATAAAATTAAGAAAGTTACACAAAAAATAGCCGGAAAATGTCCTTAAAGTGTCCACTACTGGTACCTTTACCTTAAATAAATAAAAATGTGCAAGAAAATCTCTTATATTCACTAATACGTACTTTAAACTGATGTCTCTCTTTCCGTAATTAAAGCGAAAATACAGGCGCGTGTCTTTAGTTTTCCTTTTTAAAGGGGTGGAGTGAAATTTGGAAATGCAATCTCTCCTATATTTTTGAAAGCTTCGCATACTCACCTTAAAAGATCCCTCATTTCCAAAACATAAACGTTTATTTAAAGGTCTAATCTTTCTTCTGCTTTTCATTTTAGCAAAAGAACATTCTGTTTTTGACACTTTTGTCGTAAAATTTATTTTAAAATCGCAGTATTTCGTTGAAATGTATTCTAAGCATTTCCCCCAACAGAAATCGGATAAGTTTGTAGCATAAAGATGACCGAAAAATAAAACAGGAGACGTTTGCAAGTGCATATATAAAATAATGCTATTAATGTAAATGGTACAAAATTTGATAGCACAGATTTTCCATTTATGAAATATGTAAACATATAATAAATCTTAATTTTGTAAGGATTTGAAATATGTTGCTGTACATTAAATTGGATAATTTCTTTAACCTAGGGGATTACAAAATCCACAATTTTCACTATGAATTTTATTTGAGAATCATTGATGTATGTGGTTTAAAATTTATACTGCTTATACATAGAGTAATACATTTTGTACAGGGCATTACAATTAGAGCTGCAATTATACGAAATACACAAACTGGCGTTATTAAGCAAATTTTAAAAAACTGGCGCCATAAAAATTATTTTTAAGCATAATAGTTACCTTTTATATGCATCTTTAACATGGTTATCTCAACAAAAACGTCTATTAATAATAAAATTTTACTATTAGAGAAACAATAATGCTGCCGCAGTATTTTCCAAATATCGAACAATAAAAAGGTTTCTCTAAATGCCGTATTAGCATAACAAATGTGCGAAATATCACTTCAGGGATTTTAAAACCATAGATATTTACACATATTTCCAAAAAGGCGAAACGTTAAGTAATGGACTTGAAACAGGATTAACTCTAATAAGTAATCTCTTAGCCAGAAATATTGCCGGGAGAAAAAATCATTTGCAGATCATTGATATTGTTTTCTTACATTAATTTTCAAATTCCTCAAATACATGACGGCGATGAATAAACCCAAATGGAATTTGCGCTGCATTTTATAGCTCGCATGGTAGTTGAAAATGTTTAGTCATATATCGAGTGAAGTATTAAAGCATAATTATATCTTCGTGGGTTTGTAAAACTACTCATTTGTCACATATAGGACAAAATCATAGTTTACAGGTACTCTTGCAATCACCAAAGGCTACGTATTTAGTGTTAGTTTAGATTCATGGCGCCTTCCGTTCAGGGACAGCATTTCTTAAAAAAAAAAATTATCTCCTTACTTGTCATTGCACAGTGTTTCTAAACTTTTCTATTTTATAACTGCAAAACTGAAAGCGTCTGCATTCTGCCGTTTTCCCGCCCACCAGCAGCCGAGAGGTTCTGTCCTCGAAGCTAGTAGACGTAAAGGGCCATATTCAATACCATGTCGCTCTCGTCGGACTAGCCGTTTAGAGTTTTCTGTGTTTTTCTCCGAAACTTTCGAAAATATGGTCTAGAACTACTTAGAAAGACTTCCATGGAGGGCACTCCCTCTCAGACCTAAGACCCTAGTGCAGTCAATTGGCCTTAATCCTAACACCAACACAATCTACCGTTTTACCCCAGGAGAAAACAGCTTTTTACTTTCTTCTATATTCAATAAAAGAAAGTATTGGATTCGTAAAAATTTTCGACTTCCGGTTTTCGACAGATTTGCACGTTTTGAGAGATCAGCAACACGATTTGACCATTTTTACTTTCTTCTATATGTATATATAGAAGAAAGTAATGGATTCGTGAAAATTTTCGAACTCCAGTTTTTGACGGATTTACACGTTTTGGGATTTCCTGAACACGATTTGACTGTTTTTAGAAAATGTCTGTCTGTGTATCTGTTTGTGTGTGTGTGTATCACAAATTTTGTGGATGCTGTATCTCACGAACCGATGAGCGAAATTTGGACCCCGACATAAACTGGTGCTGATTAGATTTGTGAACAATTGCTAAACAGGTGGCGCTGTGATCAAATTTTTTCTAAATTTTTAACACAGTATAGGACAGCATTTCGTATAAATGAACATTATGAGAGTTATTTTAATCGTATGATTGTAAAATTAATATGAATTATTGATAATAGTAGTAGTTAACAAGGAAAAAAGTTTTGTTCATGTGGGAGCATCACTCCCCCCCCCCTGGCGGGAGACGTATACCCCCGCGGGGTGTAAATTTTTAACTTTGATATCTTTCGAAAGATCTCATCAATACCTTCAAAACGAATGATTGAACTAGAGATCTGTGTTGATTTAAAACAAAGTTATCTATTTTTTAAACTTTTAATGAAAAAAAACTGGGGGGGGGGGGAGTTATTTCTTTTGATTTGCAAGAAATTGACATCTTTTGGCATTTAGTGATAATATAATACTGTCACATAAAAATCGTCTGCATTTATAATGTGCATAAATAATTTGATAACTTAATAAATAATTTGTATTGAATAAATTTTGTGTAAAATTGTATAGAAGAAAGTCGTGTGGTGGCCACATCATACTAGTTAGAAAATGTTTGTCTGTGTGTGTGTGTAACAAAAATTTTGTGGCAACTGTATCTCCGGAACTGCTACACAGAATTACATATAGATTTATATGTAGATGCACCTTGACCTAAATTAGAGCCTATCAACTTTTGGTGTCAACCGCTCAACAGGTGGTGCTGCTATACAGCGATATCTGCAATTTCAGGGGAGGCTATATCTCAGGTTCTATTGTGCATGACCAAATAAAACTTGATATGTGAGAATACCATTATGAGATATTATGCTGATTCAATTTAAATGCTTATCGGCCAACAAGTGGCGTTGCTATACAGCGATTTCCGCAATTTGAGGAAAGTCTATATCTCAGGAACTACTGCACATAATCGCATGTAAATTTGTATGTAGATGCACCTTAACATAAATTAGTGCTATCAACTTTTGGTGTAAACCTCTCAACAGCTGGCGCTGCTACACAGCGATTTCCACAATTTAAAGCAAGGCTATATCTCAGGTTCTATTGTATATCAACAAACAAAACTTGTTATGTGAGAAGACTATTATCAGACATTATGCTGACTCAATTTGGATGCTTATTGACCAATAGGTGGCGCTCCTATACCGCAAACTTCATCGATAACGGATGGCTATATCTGAACGCGTCTATGGCATATAACAGTACGAAACTTGATATGTGAGATAACATAACCATTATAAAAACGCACTTTTTAAGATGTTATTTATAGACGATAAAACTGTCTTTCTTTGGATATTTAGTGTTAGATTTCCCTAAGATGAAAATCATTTGCATTCATCATGTTAAATAATTTTAATAAATAATAGTTTTAATAAATTATTCACACTTAGTGAATTTGTACAGGAAAATATAGAAGAAAGTCTTGTGGTTCCCACAACATACTAGTTTGAATATGTGTTTAGCAATATCTTTGACAAAATTTTACATTTAAACGGATATTTCACCGTGCATTCGTTGAAGTTGACCAACATGTTTATGGGATATTATTGTCTACTAAGGGAATGTTGATAATCTAGCCTCCTTTGAGATTTGCATAACAAGTTCGACAAACCAACACTCAACATCTGCATTCTGCAGTAGAACATGTGATGCAAATAATGCATTTTTCAAAAGATTTGAAAAGGAAGTTCGTTTAACCACGTGTACTGTCAATGATGTCAAATAAATTTTGAAGGGAAATTCCTAATTTCATTCCCCCTTTTTAGACTACATGACTCTACATGACTTGTACAACTAACATGTATAGAGCCATATTTCAGTTGGTGGCAGAAATTGGAATTTATGTTTTATCACAATTTCACAAATCTGTAACAAATCGGAGTCTTAAAATGATGCAAAAATTGCGTATATAGCTCACATTTATATCTATTTAAATGATTCGAAATTTTAGAGAAGAAATTACCTCTAGTCATCTCTTATCCTCAAAATTTTCCTAACTCAGTCATTTTGAAATAGCAATAAAAAACCACTTCAAATAAAATTGTTAAATGTAAACCTCCCTTACTATAGAAATTGTCAAAAATGAGTCCACCAGTGGTTGAGTAGTTATGACGACCATTCCGCTAATTGCCTGCGAGGCAATGGCGGCTCGTGCACCGAAAATTGGTGAAGAGGCACACTGTATTTTACGCTGTATACATTTATAGAATATAAATTTACATTTAAATAAGTATTTTTAGTTAATTTTAGTTAAGACAATGCTTAATAAAAATTATGATTAAAAATACTTAAATATTATTTTTGAGCTCTTCACCTACTTTCGGTTCACGAGCCGCCACTGCGTGTGAGAGAGTATGTTTAGAATCCCATCGCTGGTCCAACGTATAATTCTTTAGCTCGTCTGTGTTATAAATTACACTATGTCTATCTTGTCTTGAACTAGACGAAAACTTACAAAAAGACTTTCAATCAAACAGGTAATTCTGATATGGGAATACACAATCATTAAAATTAAACATGTACTGAACTTCGTCATATGCTCCTGAGAATTATTCATCATGGTTAGTTTAAAATTAATATGCCTGTTAAAGGAAAGCATTTTAAAATTTTAAAATTTTAAACTTATATATATATATTTTTTTTTTTTTTTTCAAATTTCCTTAAAGCTCACTTTGAAAATATAAAAATTCATAACTGAGAAATATGAACCCTCTAGAAAGTTAGAAGATATGTTTATTTCAGATTTGTATATTTTTAAGTTCCCGATCTATTTTTAATTCTTTCTTCTTTCCTCAGTCAAAAGGAAAACAGACCACAGAGCATTTTACTGAAATAAGTTTTGGAAGGAAATCAAAGACCCTCATATGTAAATTAGTTTTAGAAGGCTAAGTTCTGATGTATAACAGTAACAGCTGGAATGAAACTTAGCTCGACGGACTGTTCACGCTAAAGTATTTTTTCTTTATTCACTCCGAGTTTAAGAAGACTCTTTTTAAAAGTTGCCTTCTGGTACAACAAGAAAATAAGAGCCTGCTCTTTTCGAATTTAAATATTTTTTTTTTCTTTTAGTGTATTTTTTTCTTCTGTTTTGCCTGAAAGAAAGAGTTTATCTAAAGAAATTATTTCCAGCCTGAAAGAGTAAAAATTATCTTATAAAATTAAATGTTTAAATATTATGAAGTCATTGTTTCATAAATTTGTACTTAAGAATTTTTTTTTTTTTTTTTTTTTTTACTTCAATCATGAACATTCAAAGAAATCAAGGTTTTATTTTAATTGTAAACTAATTGTTTTAAAAATTTGCTTTTTCGTGAATAAAAAAATTTCCTTTTTTTTCCAGGCTTGAATGATTAATAATAATAGTATTAATTAACAATAATATAAACTTGATATTAGTAATTACAGAATGTGAGTGATCCACATTGGGATAAAACAAATTTTCTAATTTATTGATAAAAATCAAACCAAGATTTTTGAGAATTTTTTCTATATTTTTGTAATTACAAACATCAGTACATCATACTAATCTTAATAGTTATATGTATATTTTTTTAACTATCTACACACATACGCACATATACATATACATATGCAAGGTTAGCAAGAAATAAAGTTTTACGCTTCAAGGGACATTAGAATGTATCCAAATGAGATAAAATATTGGTCCAAATGAAATAAAATTTGAACTACAGATAAATTAATGATACAATTGACCTTTATTAAATGAAAAAAAATTGTAACAAAATTCACCAACAAATGGCGCTATGACGCAATGGTATTGCTTCTTATATATTGAAAATGTGAAACATCATTTTCGTTACAGCACATGCCTATTAGCATTATTCTTTGGATTAAAAAGAAGGTGGATTCTGCACGAGCAGTAGTTATTTCTCTGCATATCATACTTACGTTGCAAGAAAAAGTGCTACTGGTAAAATTGATCTACCAGAACTAGAATTCTGTTGCAGTTGTAAAAAAAATTGTGATGTATGGAGCAGATATGAAGAGGTCCAATGTCTCCATGTGCTCTACACAAGATGATACAGAAATTTAATTCAACTAGTAAGCGAATTGGCATTCTTCCACGCAAAAGGAAAAAACTAAATCCGGTCTTCTAGCTTCAAAAATGTCTCTACACTGTAAAAAATTATGTCCTGTTTGCTGCCAGAAATTCTCTGTAATTTGAGAAAATACGTTCTGACAACGTAATTTTTTTCGCAAATTACGCGGTTTTTCTCAAATTACAGAGAATTTCTGGCAGCAAATAGGACATATTTTTTACAGTGATCGTTGAAACCAGCAGTCAGTGTCAGTGGCCGCATGGTAATAATGAGAGTGTATCAGTTGTTTACCGTGTATTGGCTATACCGCATTCGTATATTGTATTTTTATCCCTACAAAATCAAGCCTGTGCGCCTATTGCCGGACAGGGATTCAGAGGTTCATAAAACATTTGCACTTGAAATACGGTTAACGTCCATTCCTAATGGAACTTTTTGTGGACTGGCAAAGCCTACTTTTGTTTGAATGGACAAGTAAACATTCACAACTGTTGAATTTCGACAGCGGAACATCCTTAGGCTGTCTAGTAACAACCCTTGCATCATGTAAAAGTGACAGTATAGTGTGGTTTTACGGCTACCTTTATCAATGGACAGTACTTTTTTAAAGAGATAAAATTAAATTAAACCTATTCCTTCACAGTACAATGGTACTGTGAAATTTTTAGGTATTTTGTAATCCCATATCTGCAATAACATGGATGCATGGATGCTTCAGGACATCATTTTTATGCCAGATGACGCATCTTCTCACATTGATCGTTGTGCAAAGAAATTGCTAAGACAGTATTTCACATATGTACGGATAAGCAGCCGTTCTTTTCCAACAAGCAAGGCTTCCTCGTTCACCGGATATCATCCCCTGCGAATTTTGGTTGTGAGGTTTCTTGAAAGACAATATCTACCGTAAAAGGCTTCTGTGCCATATCTGAAAGACAGCATTCGTCGCTATGTTTTTGATATTCCGGAAGACTCACTCCAATGAGCTGTGAAAAATATAGTCCTACGATAAGAGAGCATTGTTAAATATAAAGAGGAACATATTGAGCAGTTTTAACTCTACTTTATATATATATATATATATATATATATTATTTAACATTTATGAAGCATATTAAATGTTGTTAGAGTTTTATACTTGTGTTCCCTGTGGCAGAATTTTTTTTTTTGCTTTCTGCGACAAACCTCACTAGAGATAATTTCTTTCTGCAAGACGATCGATATTATTCAATAACAAATATCTGCATACTAACTACCAATAAGACTAGCTTTTTTGTTTCTAAAAATGTTTATATTAATATCAAATGTATGAGTTTTTTTTTTTTTTTTTTTTATAACGTCATATTAATTTTTGGTAAGAGGTACTTCTGTACTGCGGAGGTAAAGGACACCATGTCCATTTTGTGAAAAGAGTTAGTACAATGTTTTTGATGTGCTGCAATGACGGAAACTTGTCATAAATAAAGAAAATAAAACATTTTTTTTTTTTTTTCCACTGTCTTTTTTTTCTTTATAGTAACTGTATATTAGTACTTAATGCTTCTATATAAATATAAAAGTGCACATAAAAGGCATGGTGCTCTTTTTACAGAATTAACATTGTGTCCTGTACCTCTGGGGTACATTTTTTTCTTCTTTAAATTAAGAACAATAAAAAAAGGGGGGGGATTATAATCTTTACGAAAAAACTTTAAGAAAATTAAAATTAACCGAATAAACAAAATGATTCATAGGAAGACAGAAATTAAAACATTAACATTTAAAAATGTTACTTACCTGCAGCTAGAATTTCTGAAGAAACAATGAAGAGCTATTTGCCCTATTTAATTTGTTAAAATTTGTAATGTTTTAACTAGATAAAACAATAATATGGAAAAGTAAATCATATTTTAATGTACTAACTTGCAAAGTTAATGAAACACCCTGACCTTATTTTAATTATTGTTCTAGAGAAAAACAGAAAAAAATAAGAATAAGAGTGTTATTGTATGAAATGTTTTAATTAACAAAAATAATTTTTACAAATTTAATACAAATATTTAGTATTCATAAAAATATTTTTACACAATAACTTATCAATGAATCCACAAAATAATAGCCAAATGAGTTTTTTAGAATATATTGTGAAACTATAATAATATAAAATCGAAAGAAAAAATCAAAAATTAGTTAAAAGGGAACATTTAAGAAAAAATAAATGTTGAATTTTGTTTTATTAATTCGGGGACTAAGAGGAACTTTAGGCAAAAAATAATGGGAAAGGAAAATAGGAACTAAACGTTAAAAAAAAAAAAAAAAAAAAAAAAAATGGAAAAATATAAGAGAAAAAAAAAACAGGAAGATTTTCTTTTTTTTTTTTTACTTTCTTCTATATGTAATATAGAGAAAGTATTGGATTCGCGAAAATTTTCGACCTCCGTTTTTTGACGGATCTACACGTTTTGGGATGTCCTGAACACGAATTGATAGTTTTTAAAAAATGTCTGTCTGTCTGTCTGTCTGTGTGTCTGTCTGTCTGTCTGTCTGTCTGTCTGTGTGTCTGTATCATTTTTTTGTGGACGCTGTATCTCACGAACCAATGAATGAAATTTAACCAAACTTGATATTTAGTTGCACCCTGACATGAACTGGTGCCCATTAGATTTGGGGATCAATAGCTCAACAGGTGGCGCTGTGATCGCATTTTATAGGACAAAATTCCGTATAAATGGGCATAATGAGAGTTATTTTAAACTTGTGATTGTAAAATTAATATGAATTATTGATAATAGTAGTAGTTAACTAGGAAAAAAAATTTGTGCATGGGGGGGGGCATCGGTTCCCCCCCTGGGAGGGAAGTACCCCCCCCAGGGGGGTTGAATTTTGAAGATGGGTATCATTCGAAAGATCTCGTCAATACCTTTAAAACGAATGGTTGAACCATAAATCTGTGATAATTTAAAACAAAGTTATCGATTTTTTTTACTTTTAACAAAAAAAAAAACTTAGAAAAAAAAAATCGTATTTTTTTTTTTTTTTTTTTTTTTTTTTTTTTTAAATATTGTTACTGATTGAATATGTATAGGAAAATATAGAAGAAAGTCTTGTGGTGGCCACAACATACTAGTTTTTTTTTTTTTTAATGTATGAAAAAATAAATAAATAAACCCAAACAAAATATAGATCCTGAGAGCTACAATTTCACTACTAACTGACAAAATGTGTGTTCAATTGCAATTAACAGCTGTAAAAGGCGCTGCCAATCTACACAGCCTTGTACTTTTTTATTTTTTTTAAGTTGGTGTTGGTTAATGAAATATGCGTTAAGTTTACAGCCAATTGGTGAAATATGTCTAAATTTTACTCTTAATTACCACTAACTACGTAAATATGTTATTTTTGTGACTGGCGAATCAGTAAACTGATTATGGAAATTCGCAAAATTTTTACAGACAGTTACCGAAATACGTAATTATTTTGCTACAAATTTACAAAATCTACATTTAATCGCGAAAAATTGATAATTTCGCACGTAATTTATATTAATTCACTTTTTTTTCTCTTTTTTTCAAAAGTTTATTCTTGAAATTCGCGATATTTTTTCAGTCAATTACCAAGATATGCAATTATTTGGCTACTAATCAATGAAATCTGTGCCCTTTTCAAAGCTGAATTCCTAAATACTGAAAATCGATGAAATTCGCACTTTTTTCAAAGCTGAATAGTCCCAAATTATGCAATACGCTTGCAATTGAAACCAAAAATACTGGGTCATTTCGCCGCTAATCGTCAAAAATTTATGTAAAATTGCAACTAATCTATTTTCCAGCTAATCGATAATAATCATGCTTTTTTTAAAGCTGATTCTCGAATTCGCATTTTTACTATGCGGCGATTGCAGAAACACGCTAATATTTAGCTAGAAATCAATGAAATTCGCATTCTTTTAAAAGCTGAATCCCGAATACTCAATTATTTTGCTGCTAAGCAACAAAATTTGCACTTTTATTTTCAAAACTGAATCTTGATATACATAACAATTTTACAGTAGATTTCGGAAATACGGGATCGTTTCACCACTAATAGTATTTACGTTTAATGTGCTATTATTTAGCTGCTTATGTATGTCGATAAAGATTGCAATTTTTTAAAATCTGATTTTCTTAAATTGCGATATTTTTGTAGCCGATAGTGGGAATGGAAATATGCAATCAATTCTCCGCTAATTTACAAAATTTATATTTAATAAGAATTAATTGTTGAAATAAGCTTTAATTCGATGCTAATCAGAGAAATTCTTGTTTTTTTCCAAAGATGATTTGCGACATACGGAACAATTTTTATTAAAATCACAATCAACTGATTAGAAGAAAATCATATTTTAATGAAATTTTATTTTTCCGACCGAGTGAAAATAATGCCTGGACCGGGAGTCGAACCCCGAATCTTTGACTTACAAGTTCAAGGCTCTACCAATTGAGCTATCCAGGCCGACAACTGGTCAGCATTACTCACTCAGACAACCTTTTAGGCAGAAACATCTGGTCTATCATTTAGATAGCTCGACAGAAATAAGCCGCAGGTAAAGGAAAACACCATTAAACAATGGGAGAAAGAAATACAATTTTTATTAAAATCACAATCAACTGATTAGAAGAAAATCATATTTTAATGAAATTTTATTTTTCCGACTGAGTGAAAATAATGCCTGGACCGGGAGTCGAACCCCGGATCTTTGACTTACAAGGTCAAGGCTCTACCAATTGAGCTATCCAGGCCGACAACCGGTCAGCATTACTCACTCAGACAAACTTTTGGGCAGAAACATCTGGTCTATCATTTAGATAGCTCGACAGAAATAAGCCGCAGGTAAAGGAAAACACCATTAAACAATGGGAGAAAGAAATACAATTTTTATTAAAATCACAATCAACTGATTGGAAGAAAATCATATTTTAATGAAATTTTATTTTTCCGACTGAGTGAAAATAATGCTTGGACCGGGATTCGAAACCCGGATCTTTGACTTACAAGGTCAAGGCTCTACCAATTGAGCTATCCAGGCCGACAACCGGTCAGCATTACTCACTCAGACAACCTTTTAGGCAGAAACATCTGGTCTATCATTTAGATAGCCATTTATTGAAATGAATTTTGTGGCCATTTACTGAAATAATGAATTATTTTATTGCTAATTATAAAAAATTACGTAATTGAAATTAATTGCTAAAATAGGTATTATTTTGCTAAAGGCATGAAATTATTTAGACCTCATAATTCAGCAATATCCTTTTTTTATTATTATTATTACTGAAATATGTCATATTTCTGCGGCTGGCTTCAAAATACGAAATTTTATCGTGCAATTCTCGTAAAGAATTATTTTTTAAAGCCGCCGACTTTTTGTGAAAAACTAGTTTTTAGACCTAAAATTTTCTTAGAATTACCCCTGCATTATAAAAACTGAGTTATCACGTTTTCAATTATCTCAACAAATGTTACAGAAAATATTTTTTTTCTTTCTCCAATGGCAAATACTTCGTTGTTAAAGTTCGGAGTTTTCCATGATTTTCTCTGAAACTCGTATGAATACGGACTGAAACATCTTAGTAAATTTCCCACGAAGAACACTTCATTCGTTTAAGTCGGATTTTTCCGTGATTTTCTTCGAAACCCATGTAAATACGGATTAAGACACCTTAGAAAGTCTCCCACGCAGGATACTGCTCCCAATCTTAGAAACCCTAACACAATCATTGGCCTTAACATGTACACCTTGCCATTATCGTTAAAATTCAACAGCTTTGAATATATTATTTATTTCTAATAATTTAAAAGAGAGTTATTTTAAGATTTATTTTTTAAAGATTTTTCAGCTATTTAACTGAACCTTTCAATTTATTTTTAAATGTAAATCAAAAAATTGCCTGTAGTTTTCAGTTAGATTATAAAAGTAATTAATTGATCTGTTATTTTTCCTACTTTCAAGAGACGTTGATGCAATTTTATAGATAAGAAAAAAAAAATCCAGGAATATGTTTTTTTCATAGCATCTGTAAGAAAGATAAAATCAAAAGTTCATAATGATCGGACCGCGATATCCTTTTAAGAGCCCGCTTCACTCACCGTTGCCAGAAGCCGAAGCTATTGTTATTCTGTGGTAAATTTTCTTTACTTATTATTCATTAAGTAATAAACATTTTTACTTTCCGAACACTATAGTGAGGAAAGTATTGTAATCATGTCAAAAATCCGAATTCGAGATTTTGATGTTTCTCTACGTTTCGAGGTCCAACGAGTCCGTTTTCACTATTTTTACGATGATGTATGTATGTGTGTGTGTATGTATGTGTGTATGTATGTGTGTATGTATGTGTGTATGTCTGTGAGTAAACACGCTAGCGTCTAAACGCTTTGTTCGAATAAGCTGAAAGTTGGTACGTATATTGTAAGTCACCATAGTACGAACCCTATAGATTTTGGTGAATCTAGCACTTATAGTTTTTTTACAGGGACACAAAGAAAAATTCTTTATCATTATGGCCAAGGGACCAAAATCTTAAAAGTGCGATAGCATCTAAACGCCTTATTCAATTGAGCAAAAACTTTATACACATATTATAGGTCACAGATACTCAATCTGTATAGATTTTGGAGAATCTAACACTTATAGTTTTTTTTACAGGGACACAAAGAAAAATTCTTTGCCAAATTTTTAAAAGTGCGATAGCATCTAAATGCCTTATTCAATTGAGCAAAAACTTTATGCACATATTATAGGTCACAGATACTCAATCTGTATAGATTTTGGTGAATCTAGCACTTACAGTTTTTTTACAGGGAGACAAAGAAAAATTCTTTATCTTTATGGCCTATGAGACCAGCGATAGCATCTAAACGCCTTATTCAATTGAGCTGAAAATTTGTATGAATATTATATATCACTGTTGCACTAACTATAAGCATTTTGGTGAATCTAGCATTTATAGATTTTTAGAGGGACACAACGAAAAATTCTTTATCCTTATGATCTAAGGGCTCAAAGTTCAGTAGCGTTAAATAAAACCTCGTGTGATATATAGAGAAAAATACTCAAACACTCTGTTATGGTTTTCTCTTTTTTGTTTGTTTAGCAACTCCTCTTTCTTTATTTTATCTACAAAACTGCTAGTTACTCAATGTTCGGAAAGTCGAGTGGAGTCACTCCAGATTTTTTAATTCTATTTTCGCATTCATAAAATTCTCAACTGTTAAATTGAAGCACCCTTTTTAAAAAAATAATTTTTTAATTTTTAATTTTTTTTTTTTTTTTTGGGTGGGGGGGGGGGGAGCTGTAAAATACGAATTTTCACTATATGAAATTTTTCATTTTCATATTTCAAAAAAAAAATAAATAAATAAATAAATAAATAAAAATTAGAAAAAAAATACGTTTTTAAAAAAGGTGCGTCAGTTTAACAATTGGGAATTTTCTGAATGTGAAAACAGAATTTAAAAATATTTATTACTTAATGAGTTATAAATAAAGAAAATTTCCCATAGAATAACATTGGCTCGGGCTTCCGGCGACGGTAAGTGAAGACTGCCGTTAATTGTGTGAAACAGGGGGGGGGGAGGATGAATTACATTAAGGAATACTAGAAATTTATTTAAAAAGGAAAGGCAGCTTCCTTCAAAGATCCTGCGGATAGTTTGAAACAGAAACAGAAGAGAAATCGCATCAGATAACAAACGAAAGCGAGCAAGATAGAGCGCGGTCACAGATCTGTGTAGAGGGAATATTTCTGCTGTCCCGTACGCGTATCTCCATTATGCTAGCGCACGCAGAGCACACAGCGTTCGATGTTTTTCTGCCGTTGTTGTATCGCTGTAGTAATGTAACCCTTTGGTACCTTTCTGCAGAAACGAGCAGCTTCTGCAAAAATGAAACTTATACTGCAAAACAGTTTTAGCCAAGTTATTGCATTGAAATTTTTTATCTTTCAAATTTTTTTGTTCCTGAAAGAAAAACCTTTCTGCAAGGACTCAGTGCCGTTCTGCGACAATGTCGCCGTGTCGCCGTGTTTCTGCACGGGGCTTGTGTCTATTATTTAAAATATATCAAGCGCATAATTTGAATTGTCTGTAGTTCAAATTTTATCTCACTTGAATCAATAGAGCGTATTCTAAAGCCCTCTGAAATGAGAAACTTATTTCTTGCTAGTCCTGTATATAGTCAGTCTATGTCATAAAATAAATCATGAAAATAATATATATATATATATATATATATATATATATTTTAGAGCTACAAATATTGATTTAATTACTTTAAGTAAGATTTTCATCATTTGGCAGAAATTACTGTACCCGTTAAAAATTCTTAATTATTTTAAGAGACTGCACTGGAAGTAAATTTAGTTACAATCTAAACTGTTATGTCTTTTTGGTGCTGTGGCAACATCTTTCACGATGCCATTAACGTTTAATTGATACATACCTCCTATAATAATGTCTCCGAGTTGAGCTTTACATCACGAAAGATCGGCCTATTACATCCAGTTCACACCATTCTATAGATATTATAGGGAGTGTTGATTGGATGTAATCAGCCGATCTTCCATAACGTAAATCAGAGTTCAGAGGCCTTTTTTATCGTAAATATTGAATGATCACGAGTAAGTACTGTATACCTTCCGTGTAATATACACGTCTAGTTTCAAAACAAATAAGGGGAGTTTGCATCATGCACTACTTTTCTTGTTCAACCAAAAGAATAACGGTGGAAACTTAGTATGACGATGTCCCAAAACAAGACGCTTTTGTGCGTTGGTTTATACGATTCAAAAATGTTGATTTCGACTTTAAAGATAAAGAGTACTTGGACCAGCATAAACAATTCTAAGACGACGAATTTCAATCATTAATGGATGAAGACAATGCACAAACTCGGCAACAAAGAGAAGAGACGTTAAATGTTTGTCCCTAAATAATTTCCAACTTTTTACATGCCATAGAAAAATTTAGAAACCCGAAAAATGAGTACTACTTCATTCGACAAAGACACAGATTTGAAAATATAAAACGAAATTCAAATTTTTTTTTCCCAATACAAAAAAAATGCCGTCTTTTTTTTTTTTTTTTTTTTTTTTTCATTCGGTTGTGACTGTTGACTAAAATTGGATATATTTCGGGATTCCAAAATGTAAACAGTTACGTTGTTCAATAAATGTTAATGATTTTTTTAAAATCAATTCAAATGAGGTGTTTTACAATTCCAGAATAAAAGAGGGACAAAATATTACCACATCACTAAATAATTAACTGTAGTACGTGAAATGGAGATGTAGGTATTGAAATTAAGGAAATACACAGTTCATGAGTACAAAGTAAAATTTGAAAAATCCTTCAACATTTTTATCGAGAAATTTCATAACAGACTAACATTATACGGGCCAAAATGTATAAGAAGTGATTAAATAACTACATTCATTGCGAATTCATTTATGGAGAATGGATGACGGGATGTTCAGATAGGTTATATTTTGTTACGAAATTTCTTGCCGAATAGGTGGCATCATACAGAAATAACATCCTGAAAAATGATTTGTAGATTGTTTCCAAATCACGGGCATCGTAACGAGCATTGGAAAACCTTTACTATTAATCTAATAACACAAGTTACTGACACACGTGTTCCACACAATATGAGGCGACTATGATTTATCTTGATCTCCAATTCGAGAATTAAAATAACATTTGAAATTATTTAATTCAGTGGCATTGTAGTTGACTAGATAGGATTACTTCTCACAAACATAGCAAGAATTGTCAGGACAGTTCATACCAACTCAAAGCATTCTAAATCAAGAAATAACTATCGCCAAACTATAAACAAATGATAACAGGAAATTAAACTTAAATATTAATTTATAAAATCGGTTCAAGAAATATATAAAGCATCTTGTATGTGTTATTTTTTTCACTTAGCTTTTCCTATAGCGTAAGATGGTTTTCCATTTCACAACATAAATGCATTATAATTCTCTACAACCCTTGTTAAAAAGAAAACTAGAGCTAATTTTCCCTTTTTATTATAATTTTAGATTTCAGCAGCATGGAATCCATACAAATTTGCTACTTTTGTTTTATTTACAATTTTGTTGCTGAACAGGCTTGTTGGTTGACCCCGGACAATCATCAACATGAGTGACAAGTCCGAATCGCCTTAGAAAGAAGACGATGTGCATTTGGTGGAGTCAAATGAGTATCGTTCACTATGAGCTTCTGAAACCTAATCAAAAAGTTTATATAGCATTCGTTAGCATCAACAAATGATCAATATGAACTGCACATTGATCAAAAAGCTACCAGAAAGAGCAATAAGACACGATACAGTGATTTTTCAGCGCCAAAGCAGAGAAAGTAGTCTGAGACACGATTACTACACTTGGCTGGAAACTCTTGCCCGACCAACCTTACTCAGCAAACTTGGCTCCTTCCGATTACAATTTATTTTCTGCTATGTCTCAAGCATTTTCCTTCAAACCCTTCGAGAATTACAAAGATGTTCGAAAATAGCTTGGTGAAAATCAGATCACCTTAAAAAATTAAAAGCATTTAGGGACGGCATCTACGATTTGAATGACAAATGAAGAAAATTTACAGCTAGCAATAGTGCACATTTTGAATACACCATTTTTTATTTATCTCCTAAGTTAAAAACTTTTTCTTCAAGAAAAATTAAGAATTTTTAATCTGTATAGCTGAAAAACTTACGGCTGCAAGTCAATGAAAAATAATACTAATTGCCTTTTATTGATGAACAATTTTCTCAAAAACCCGAATAAACTACTACGTCATGACGTAGTAGTTAATTCGGGTTTTAATATTCCAATGCCAAGTCTCCTATTATTATAATTTTCTCAAAACTTCATTAATTTCTGGTTGGATGGGTTCTGGATGACATATTTTAGTGATAAACATTTTCTGACCAATCAAGAACTTTTGATTTTTATATTTTATTTATTTAGTAATTTAGAAACATTTTGACGAAAAATAAAATATGAGTGAAAAATTATATTTTGAAATCTTTCCTGTGTTTGTGATAGCATCTTGACTTTTCAGCATTTAAAACTTTCTTGCATTTTCCTTTCTTCTACGTGAAAGGGATCTATACTTTGGCTTCTGATAATTAAAAAAATTAGGATTCTATGATTTTTATTCATTCATTTCAGACAACGCCCTATAAATTCCTTCCTCATTTTTATCTTACAAATTATGGTTTGTTCTATATAATTTAATGTAAATATTCTTTCGAAAAACAAATTAAAATTAATTACAAAAACTGGGTTTCTGGAACTATAAAGAATTTATTATATTTATATGTTTCCTTTCTTTGATTACCTATAGTTCAAATGTTATGTCCATTTTATCCATTTCTTATCAACTCTAGGATAAATAATGGATTTTCGACAGCTGGTAGCATAAGAAACCCAAATATTTGATGTGCGGATGAATTATCGTTGGATATATCTTAATATAATATCATCAACTGATTTAATAAATGATTTGATAAATGCCTAAATCGACAGTAATTTTTTATGCAAGAGTTTTCATATGTCCGAATAAGAAATTACATAATATAAAATATTAATTATATATTTGTAAACTATTTTTTTTTTGTTCTTAATCCAGGATTTTTTTTTTTAAAAAAAAGGCCCGTTCAAGAAAAGGAAATAATCAGCCATTATGTATTAAATTAAATTTTCAAAATAATAATAATATATATTTGTTATAGGCTGTTTTAATTATCGTTTTTTTCTCTTTAAGTTTAGATTATGCTAAAATATAATAAGCGAAAAAACTTACGTCAATGCTTTAATTTAGAAACACATATGTTGAGAACCATTTAAAGATAAAAGTTCGAAAAAAAAATTAAATTACATTATTATAATATGCTAAAATTTGCTCAGCCAATGCATGGGTTATGTAAGATAATAAATCAGCATTTCATTAACCATCCCCTTTTTTTTTTTCCTCTATTTTAAAACGAACCACATCAGGGAGAATGTTTGCATTGTTATGCTAAAATACACAGAAATATTATTTTTGTTCGAAAATTTTAAACAAAAAAAAAAAAAAAGAATATATCGAACTTGCGCGTCACAGGGTGAATTAATTAACAACATGAGAGTTCTTGTTACTTTCTTCTATATTCAACAGAAGGAAGTATTGGATTTGTAAAAATTTTCCATTTCCGGTTTTCGACAGATTTGACGTTTCGAGAGGTGTGAAATACGATTTGACCATTTTTAGAAAATGTCTGTCTGTCTCTCTGTGTGTGTGTGACAAAAATTTTGTGGCAACTGTATCTCCGGAACTGCTACACAAAATTACATATAGATTTATATGTAGATGCACCTTGACCTAAATTAGAGCCTATCAACTTTTGGTGTCAACCGCTCAACAGGTGGTGCTGCTATACAGCGATAGCTGCAATTTCAGGGGAGGCTATATCTCAGGTTCTATTGTGCATAACCAAACAAAACTTGATATGTGAGAATACCATTATGAGATATTATGCTGATTCAATTTAAATGCTTATCGGTCAACAGGTGGCGCTGCTATACAGCTATTTCCGCAATTTGAGGAAAGGCTATATCACAGGAACTACTGCACATAATCGCATATAAATTTGTATGTAGATGCACCTTAACATAAATTAGTGCCTATCAACTTTTGGTGTAAACCTCTCAACAGCTGGCGCTGCTACACAGCGATTTCCGCAATTTAAAGCAAGGCTATATCTCAGGTTCTATTGTGTATCAACAAACAAAACTTGATATGTGAGAAGACTATTATCAGACATTATGCTGACTCAATTTGGATGCTTATTGACCAATAGGTGGCGTTCCTATACCGCAAACTTCATCGATAACGGATGTCTATATCTGAACGCGTCTATGGCATATAACAGTACGAAACTTGATATGTGAGATAACATAACCATTATAAAAACGCACTTTTTAAGATGTTATTTATAGACGATAAAACTGTCTTTCTTTGGATATTTAGTGTTAGATTTCCCTAACATGAAAATAATTTGCATTCATCATGTTAAATAATTTTAATAAGTAATAGTTTTAATAAATTATTCGCATTTAGTGAATTTGTACAGAAAATATAGAAGAAAGTCTTGTGGTGGCCACAACGTACTAGTGTAAATTTCTCACAGTTGTCATCTCAGATTATAAAGTAATATGGTACTACCAAATCTACCAAACTACGTAATCTTACTACCAAAATAATATCATTTACCACTCTCACTACAAATGCTTTTCTGATTTTAGACAAGGAGTGAGCGTGGGATGGAGATATAAAAGAAGAAAAAACTATTTGCATCACTTTAGGTTAATTGCTCTCGAGAGTTAAAGAAAAAATTCCCATTATAAAATACATGATGCAAACTTTAAAGAAAACTCTACATCAGTTCTTAAATTTATTAAATTTGAATTTTTTTTTTTTTTTTTTTTTTTTTTTTTGTGTGTGTGTGTGTGTGTGTAAACTATTTATAAAATTCATAAATAAATGTTCTAATTGTTGCTTAAAAATTAAAAATTAAAAAATATGTGCTTTGTATCATTTAGGAAGTATATTAGAAGTATACTATTTTAGGGTCAAATAAAAAAATGTATCCTAAAGATAAAGCATTTAAAAATAATGATTCTTTTAGCCCAGAAATTTGGTTACAATAAATTAAATTTTTCTTGAATATATTGTTAAAATTTCGGAAATCGTTGCAATTGCAAGGCGCTGAAATGAATTTTTAGGACGCCAAAATAAATATTTTGAAAAAAAATCCTATATAAGTAAGGTTTTATATTAACAAATAAATGTTTTAATTAAACTGATAACACAAGGCTTTATCAAAAAAGAATAGAATTTTTTTTTTCTTTTTATGTAAACTTTAAGTTTACTAAGATGCTGAATTATAAAATTACCTCATTATTTAATCATGGACGGATTTTTTCCTTACTAAAATAATAGGGTTTTTAAAGAATCTATACAATTAACTATGACAAAATCACTAATTTTATTGCATTTACTAAACTTATTATTTCTGATAATTAAACAACAAACCTTCATAATATATATAACATTTTGCATTCAATATTTTTGTCTATGAAGCATGAAGCATTTTTGTTCTTCTCTTCGATGCTCCTCTAAACCAGGTCTGTCCAACCCAAAACACTTGGTGGGCCGCATTGGAAATCTATTTTATTAATTCGGGTCGCACCGTATGTACAGTAAAAAAAAAAAAAAGCCTCCCCCCCCCCCGCTTTCTTTCCCAACTAATTTCGCCGTAAATTAGTATAGAGACATGCAGCTGGTGCCGATCGATTAGTAATCAGGCTTATCTAGAACGGTTTAGTTAGATTTTGCTTAAGGGGATGTCTACATATTAAAACTGGCATCAACTTCATTTTTTTCAAAGGCAACCCTCAATTTCGACAAGCTTTTTGAATTATTTGGATTAAATCAGCCCAGAAAATGGTATAGTTTACATATTTCTTTCAATTTTTCACATAATTTGTTAAAATATGGAAATGCTAATGTTAAATGAAAGTAATAGACAAATATTCATGTCTTCCCAAAAAATTAATATATTGAAATTTCATTTTTTTTTTTTTTTTTTTTTTTTTTTTACGTTACAATGGAGTAATCCAAATATAGTCCATGCATATTTTTGATTAAAAAACAATTTTTTACTTATGAAAATTATTAGTTATTTGATATTTCAAAAAATTATGTGTCATGAGCTACATTAATTTTTGCACGAATAGAATGGGCATCATCAAAAATATGGGTTTCTAAATTTGTAGTTCATTCTTATCATTATTTTTCGAATTATGGTGATATTTCAATTTTTATTGCTCTTAGGGGGCTGTCACTTGTTACCATTTGTGTCATATATTACTTTGCTTGCGCATGATTTAAAATAGTTATTCAAGAAAGTTTAGACGTACACATAATTTCTTAATTAGCATTATTTTACTTTAGTTTATATTTAAAATAATTTACTTCTTTTCCGATTATTATCTGAATAGATATAGTACTTTTCTCTGTGATATCTTAATTTGATTTTTTTTTTTTTTTTTTTAATAGAGATTCACCCTTGATCAATTTTTGATTTTAACTCTATGAAAACTTGATATAAGGGATATAAACTATACCTTTTTCCGAACCGCCATGACTTCTGAAATTCGAATATGCAATCAAAAATGGGTGTTACTGTTCGGGAAAAAAAAGAATGTGCAAGTTTTAATATGTAGATGACACCCTAAGCAAAATTTAGCAATTGTATTAAAAACTAGATGTTATTACCAATCGTTAGGCATCAGCTGCTGGTTTCTACGATAATTTACGGTGAAATAAGTCGAGGAAGGAAATTATTATTATTATTATTTTATGACTGTACATATACATATGTGCATATATGTTTGTGAGTATATGATTCATGTATGTATATACATTTTTCGGGGAAGAGGAGGGTGAAAATTCGGAGCAGAATACATTAAATTAAATTATTTTCATTCATAAACTAACAATAGAATCGTGAAAAATTGATGACTATATATTAAAACTATAATAAAAAGAATGAATAATGGATCTAATAATATTTCATTACAACAGTTTTTTAGCTATCATAATCGTTGAAAGGTATTTTCATTTCGAAAAGTCAGAACGTATTTGTTAATTTTTGATCCGTTAACCAAAGTTGTCGAACTAAATATCGTTAGCCTCCTCGCGGGCCGCAAGAAACTACGCGGTGGGCCGCGTGCGGCCCGCGGGCCACAGGTTGGCCACCCCTGCTCTAAACCATGCTCCTATCCTCCCCCATTACTCTCATTTACCATTTGTATTATTAGGTTGAATTTTTTCTCTTTTTTTAAGAAATCGACCTATTGAAATCACTTTGTTTATCTATCTGTCTATCTATTCATCTATTTATATATATATATATATACATTCATTGCCATAAAATTTTGCGTACCAAGAAAGAGTTGTCAGAATGAATCGAAATTTTGCATACACAAGAGGAACGTTGACAAGTAAATGATTACAAAATCAAAGTGAAATGATAATTTATTACAGGAAAAATTACGAAAGAATGGAGATTTTAGTACCCTTTTGGGCCACCTCCAGCGTGAATGCACGATGCGATACGGGTCATTGCAGCATACAAGTCCCGAATGATGTTCTGCGGCGCCTCGTTCTACATTTGTTCTAAAGGCGCCTCTAAATCGTCCAAACTCGTAGGCTGCCCAACTTGTGGTCCCAAATGATCCCAGATATGCTCGAATGGTGACAAATCTGGGGATCGAGCAGACGAGAGAAGAGTGGTATTGTGGCAGAGGTAGTCCTGTGACACCCTTGCTCTGTGTGGCTGAGCATTGTTCTGTTAAAAAATGGCTCCTGGGAGCACTGCCATAAGTGACAACACCTATGACTAAAAGATGTCACGAACGTACCGATGGGCTGTTATGATGCCGTGGATCAATATTAGGGATGACCATGTGTCGTATGCAATGTCATCCCATACCATCACACTAGCTGTGGGTGCAGTGTGCAGCTGTAAAGCAAAGGCAGGATTGAGGCGTTCACCACAGTGCCTCCACACACGTACATGGCTGTCATCACTGATCAAATTGAACCTGGATTCGTCGCTGAAGACGACCTGGTTCCATTCGATATAGTTCAATCCCGCCGAAAGCGACCTCATTCCAAACGAAGGAAAAGGATTGGTTATAATTTGTAGCACACGTAATGGGCGTAATTTCCCTTCCTCCTGGTCTAAGTTTAGCTCAAACCAACATTCAGCATATTTAATTATGAACACAAAAAACCTAAACTACACACATCTTTTTTACTGGGGAGCATTGTGTTTTTATCACACTGACCACAAATGAGGGCGAACTGGCCTACGCTGCCCTGTCCTCTGACTTCGAGTTCTGTATGTGGGAATGGCAGCACATCATTACTCAAAGATCTCTTTTCCTACGTGGCTGCGACCTCAATGCAAATTCGTGGCTGTGGTGGTCACCCAGCGAGGATGCAAGAGGTGGCAGCCTTATTGAATACATAACAACTAATAACCTTTGCCTCTCAAATATTGAAAACTCCCTTCCCCCTTTTGAAAAAAATGATGCCAGGGACTGGCCCGACTTTACCCTAGTAAACCCAAAAACTTTCGCAAGGATTAACAACTGGTCAGTCCTTGACATTCAGATTTGCTCAGATCATAATTACATAGTATACTCAATCAATTCCATCCCTTCATTAACTTTCTCCAAAAGATTTGCAACTTTGCGAGGCAATTTCAAAAAATTCAAGCATCACTTAAAAACAACCTCAGCCCCACTTTTCCACTCTATAAAGACAATCTCTAACCCAGAACAATTAGAACTCTTCACAATAGACTTAATTAACTCCATCCACACAGCTGCCTCTTCTGCGTTCAAACTAAAGAAGTCGGGGCGGCAGTTCGATTACAACTTCTGGTCCCCCCAGCTTCGCTCCATGCGTAATCGTCTTACAGCTTTAAAGAGACAACAAAGATTTCTGGACCCTTCATCACTACCGCAACATAAACAGAATATCAAACAACTTTCGGCCCTGTTATTAAAAACAAATTAACACTGCAAAAACTAACGCATGGAGAAAATTCTGCTCAACACAAACCAATACTTTCGGAACAGCTCAAAAATTTTTCAGCGACAACTACTTCACTCCCACAGAGCTTAAATTTGAACGTCCTCCAGCTCTCTCCTCTAAACGCAACAACCTTGAACACATTACCTCAATCCTATTTCCACCAAGTATATATACAACCACTCGGGCACCAACATTCACGGCTCCCTCGGATGTTCCCTTCACGGAGGCTGAAGTAAGAGACATTCTATTTAGCTTCAATGTCAAAAAAGCTCCTGGACCAGACAACTTTGACTTCAAAATTCTCCGACATACTTTCTACACTATTCCACAACTACTTCATGTCTGGACGAATCTATGCCTGAAACACCAATACTTTCCAGAAATCTTGCGCAAAGGGTAAGTTGTGTACTTTCTGAAGCAAGGGAAGCTTCCCTCTGAACACTCTTCATATCGACCGATCTGCCTCTTACCAACGTTAGGCAATTTACTAGGAAAACTAATTGTAACCCGTCTAAACTATCATTGGGAATTCAATAATTTTTTTCACACTAATAAATTTGGGTTCAGAGAGGGTCGATCGTGTGAAATGGCGTTGCACAACATCAAAAGCTCCTACGCCCCTAACTTTCAGTCCAGAAATTACACCACTCTCGTCTCACTCGACATCAAGGGAGCATTTGACAACTTAGAGTGGTCTTATATATTACAAGCACTTCACGAACTCAACTGTCCGGGAAACATTGCGGGAATCAGCAGAAGCTATCTGTCCAACAGGAATATTATTGTCAACTGGAGCAATTGCACCATGGAACTGCCTCGGTCCAAGGGCTGCCCTCAGGGTTCATGCTTGGGTCCCATTTTGTGGAATTTAATTGCAAATAAAATCTTGCAACGCATGAATTTTGAGGGTTTCACAACTTATGCTTATGCTGATGATTTCTCGGTTGTCTTCTCGAGCAAAAGGAGGTGTGATCTGGAGGACCAGGCCAGGAGGGCCTTCTCACTGTTCAGTAATATCCTTAAAGACTTAGACCTATCCCTCTCTACATCAAAAAGCCAAGCCCTTACCTTTGCCTTCCCTCGTCAACTCAAAAGAAATCATTTGATGAGGATTGATGGCGTCAGTGTTCATCATGTTGAGAAGCTAAAAACCCTTGGCTTCACTGTCGACAGGAAACTGAACTGGCTCGCCCATATTGGCGAGCTAAAACTAAAAATCCTCTCCCGTTACCACAGTGCCACTAAGATAGTAGGGAAGAGGTGGGGTCTCTCTCTTTCCTCAAATTCTGGTATTCTTAGGCTGATCAGATCAAAGTACCTTTATAAGAGAGAAGCATTAAAAATTGCTATAATTATCAAATTATGGATGTATTTTTTCATTCCTAATAAACAAGGACTAAAAATAAAGTGTTTATTCATTAATAATTTAGTTTATACAATTTTTTAAAACTTAGAAAAATGCCTTAAAAAGAAGGCGTCCCCATTTGTCCAGAGAAAATGGGGAAGTTTGGTCAGTATAGGTATTCTGCAATCATAGATAAGATCATTATGTACGGTGTTCGTATTTGGGGGGGGGTCACTTGTCGGCAGTGGCAAAAACAAAATTGGACTCAGTTCAGCGTCCATTCCTCCTACAAATCCTCAGATGATGTAAAACGATCTCGACATGCCCTCACCATCATCACAGGAGTTCTTCATGCTCACCTACAAGCTCATCATAACTTCTTAAGAACGAATATTCTACAACTCAATAATAAAGACATTTCAAACTCAATAACTCCCAATATCCCAATCCAACTTCCTAATAATAGCTGGCAAGTTCAACCGGCAAAAGATGCAGCTGCCCAAATAACCAACTGCAATAAAAACAGCTTTTCTCCTTCTGCACCTGTGGCAATCTTCACTGATGGATCGAAGACAGAACATGGAGTCGCAGCAGCGCTATGTGTTCTCGTAAATAATGATGTGATCCATCGGTGGACGTTCAGACTAGAATCTTACAACTCTGTCTTCCAGGCAGAGCTTTTTGCCATCCAAATGGCTTTGAACTGGGCTGAATCCAATTCTCACCTGTATCCACAAATCAAAATCTACAGCAACTGCCTGCCTGCTCGCTCTGGCTCGTCACAGGAGCAGGCATCCACAAATCCGAGCCTTAAAACTCAAACTTTTTAATCTCAAAGACCTCATTTCCCTGGCACACGTTTCTGCCCACAGAGGTGTCGTCGGCAATGAAATAGCTGATGAGCTGGCGAAAGCTGCAACGGAAAACTCAATTTCCAACTCTGCACTTCCTGCACCGCCATCATATGTCAAACAAAAAATTAAAACTCTTCTTTACCAGAGTTGCCAGGAACTTTGAGATTCATCCGAAAGGGGCAGACATGCCTATAATCTAATACCTCTGATCACCACAAATAACTGGAGCCTAACTCCTCCAGTTGCAACTTTTCTCACAAGCCACGGTCCCTTTTCAGCCTATCTAAACAGGTTTCATCTTCGTCGCTTATCCCTGTGTCCATGCTGAGAGGAGGGAACGCTACGACATTACTATTTTTCTTGAAGTCTAACCTCTCAGTTTCACCTACGTAATCCATATCCACGACCAGAAAATCGGCTTGAAGATATAGTTTCTCGCAGTAGCCTCATTAATAAATTAAACAGTATTTACTCATTCCTAATGCACGGCTCTAATTTAACCGATTAAATTCCTATCTTTCTCTCTGCCTTTCTCTCTCTCCCTCCCTGCTTGCCTTTAGAGAAAGCCAAGCAGCACCTAAAAGGGTGTCAACAACTCTAAAACGATTCCTATATGGACTCTCTTCCTGTGGCATGTACAACCTATGTGTATCTTCATCTGGACTATTCAGCAAAGCTCTTTAGTGGTAACACAATGAAGACTTAAATCTCTTAAGAACCAATAATGGACTTATTTCAGCTTCTTCAAAATAAAATGGTGCCCACTGTCGCGAGGGGCATATGCCCGGCACCAAAGTGACTTCTTTTCAAAAATAATTTCCTAAAGACTGCCTACAATACTTGCTACACTTTTTTGTGCCCTATATCGTGTGAGGTAATAACTGAATCATCGCCCACTGTCGGCTCTAGGCTAAGGCCTGGCGAACTATGTAATTTTTTTTCCTTGAGCTTTAAAATAAACTGCAAGTAGTCCCCTTAAAAGCGCTCAACATCGCTCCAAAAGTGATGAGCGGGGCTGCTCCCTGTTGAATAAATCCTTGTCGAATCATGTTCTTATACTGACTAAGAACATGATTTGACAAGGATTTATTTAACAAAACAGTATTAACTCTACTTTTATATAGGGATTTTTGCTAGTGTTCGGATACTTTTGTTACCGACTGTATGCTTCGTATGATGTGATTTTTTTTTATTATTATTATTATTGGTTTGTCGAGCGCGTCCTGATTCTGGTCGCCGTATAATCGCCTTCTCTCTTGTCCACTGGTCCCAGCACTCCTCACAGTAAAATCAGAACGGCCTAGGTGGATTCCATCATACCGATGATTCCCCTCTCGGACTCTGACAGCTGCTCGTATTGTCTTCGATGGCGGCGTAACGGCATCTCTATTTAAAAAACATTTCTCTGCAACAGATTATGTACACCAAAGAAGCTATGCTTACCTGTATTATACTCCAAGAAGAACGAAGTTCAACGTCTTCTGGTGGCATTACGCAATACACAATCACGCTGTACATCTAATCATTTGCATATCTGCCTGGCACGTACCTTCATGCCAAGTTTCATTATGGTCCAACAATTTCTTCTTAGTGCGCAAATTTTTATGGCAATCAGTGCATATATATAGAGAGAGAGCAGTACACTTATCTTGCAGATATCTTGAATAAGTTTGCTGAGAAATTTGCTCCACTATTTTGTTTCCAAGTAGTGGCTATTTGAAAATTTAAAATTCACATCGGAAAAAAAAAAAAAAAAAATGCGTATTTAATACGTATTTAAGACTATTTAAAGCGTATTTATTAACTTTCGATGTGCACATAGATAAAGCAAGTTTATTAATGAATTTGAGTGGTCTGCATCTGCGAGCTTTTCAAAATGTCGGCCACATGAATTGTAACTTGAAATTTTGTCCTCGCAGTAACATTTGAAATTTTGCAGTAATTTGAACCGACATTGAACAGACTTCTTGCAAATATCTTGAGTGCGTTTACTGGGTAACTTTCTCCTTCCAAGTGGCGGCCACTTGAAAATTGCTACTACAGTAACTTTCGAAGAAAAAAATGAATCAATCTGAACCGAAAGTTGAGCAGTGGAATTATCTTAGCCATACCTTACAAGGAAAGGTCACTACATGGAAAATTCCGTTCGGTACGACATTGCGCTTAATCGTAGTATACTATGAAGATAACAACATATTAAAGCAGCAGCGTTCACCAGCCACACAATCTCGAGAAAAATCCCTTTACAGTTTTAGTAATTGCTTAAGTACAAATTCTTTCAAAAAATCTAGTGGTGTAGTTAGTAGCGTCCGCGGCTGTAATCTGGAGGTCTTGAATTCGATGCTACCTAAGGGTAACATTTATTTATCTAAATATTTCTTCTTTATTTTTGCTTTATTTTATCTAAACAACTGTGCTAAAATTAGTTTTTAAAAATATAGAAAAATAAAAATATTAAAAATAAATAATAATTAAAACTCTATATACATTTATTTACTATCCAAACAAATTAAATTATTTATTTTCTAATGGATATAATTCCGTAGGGAATTTTAGTTCAAGATTCGACGCAATTATATTATACCAGTTTTTTCTGGTTTTGTTTTATTTCTTTTATTAATAATACATATAAATCAGATTTGTATGCTTGACTTGTAGTCCGCTTGTAAATCTTCGTCAGATAAAGACAGCTAGCACATGACAGGATTACAGAGACGAAGAATTGGAAAAATACCCAGGGCCATCGCGGGAATCGAACCCGGTCTCCTACGCTCGAAGGCGATTAGCAGTATGGTGACATAACCACTCGGCCACGGAGGGCCTGTTTTACCTGGTAAAAAAATATTTGAAATACATGACAGCATTCTTTAAGCTAGATTTCAATGCATCACTTGTATAATGATGATTCATCAACAATTATTACCTCATTGTCTGATACACTAGCAATATCTTCCTTAAAACTGATATTTATCAGTTGATAGTATTTTCGCAAAGCATTTTATAATAAAGAAACTCGTAACAAATAATATATCTTTTCACTACAGATTTTTAAAATTAACTGATACTTTCACAGAATAAATAGTTAGCAAACAAATATATATATATATATATATATATATATATATATATATTATATATATATATTAATATTAAGACTTTTTTCTTAGTTATTTGTTTTTCTCTTTCTGCAGATGAAATAAAATTTCAGTTGCTCTCTAATATTTTGAAGTCAAAAGCGGTTATGTAAAATAAATGTATTAAAACCGGAACAGAAAGCTCAAACCAAGATTTAAATATTACACCTTCTACCTTTCTTACGTTTCAGTCTATTTTTTAGTTATTTTAATTTTCTTGTCTGTTTTCCTTTATTTGTATATATTTGCTATTCAGGGCTTTATATATTTATTTTATTTATTTATTTACACATTAATTTATTTATTTATTTTGCTATTAAAGCTGTAGATGAAGGATTGCAAGGATGATGATTGTAAGGGGTACATGACCCTTTGGTCCCGCCGTTTTGGTCCCGCCACTTTGGTCCCGAGGAAATTTTGGTCCCGCTGTTTTGGTCCCGATATCAGGAATAATCAAAGTATTATAGAAAAAAAGGGGGAAATTATTTTTTCATATTTCGAATTCTTGTCATTTGACTTGAAAACGGGGGGAAAGGAAGGGGGGGGGGGTTAGGAAAAGTCAAAATTATTATCATTATCATTATTATTATTATTTTGCAACAGAAAGTTGTAGTAACAAATAAAACTGAAAAAACATTTCTAAAAATTTGTGATTTCGATTTTTTTCATTGTACGATAAAGGAAAAAGGACAGCAAATACATGAGGGAACTTCGGGCAAAAGAGAACTTAGACGAATTTTTACAATTGGAGAATTAAATATCTACAACCTTTGTTGAAAATGGTGTAACTATAGGACACATTGAACAGAAAATTTATTATTTCGGAGTGAATTTTCAATGATAAAGGGTATTAGATATCAGCAAAGATCTAAGCATTGTTAATTTATCAAAGTCCTGAAAATTTTAGTTTAAATAAAATACAAGGTTTTTAAAATAAAACACTGTAATGCGGCTCTTAAATATCACATTCAAATTTAGAGTGTTCGAATAAAAAATTTATAGGAAATAGATGCTTTCTCAAAGCATTCTCTAAATGTTAGAGTTTAATAATAGAAGAAGATACGAGGAACCTAAATAATGATCTCAGGATTTAATTTGTACAGATTTGCTAAACTTGAGTTATTTTCTTCTCTGTCAATCGGGATACATTTGTCAAACACAGAAAATAGTTATACATCACACAGAATTGTAAAAGCGTTTTTTCTTCCTTATAATCTCTTACAATATTATTTAAGAAAATTTCGATTAGAAGCGCTCCCCCCCCCCTTCTTTTTTTTTCGAACGCGCTGAAACAAAACAGTGAATTTCCTTTTAATTGTCTGTTGGAGAAACAGGTGTGAAACGAATCCCAAAGTGCTTTAGAGATTTCAATGTGGGCATTGTTTTTAGTCACAGAGTCATATCAGACAGATATATTTATTTATTTATTATTATTATTTATTATAATTTTTTTTTTAAACATAAGATTAAACTAAAAAGATAAAATATTGTGCATCAACATTTTCCAAACTTTGATGCTTGCAATGTGCACAGTTGATTAAATATTAGACTGCTTACATTTTTTTCATTTTTAAAATAAAAGTCATTGTAATTGAAAGAAAAGTAATTTATATACATATATATGTGGTTAACATAATTAAATATCACGGACAAACAAACATGCATTTCTCTTTTATTATTATTATTATTAATATAACACAGATTTTGAAATAAATTCCTCTTAGATTAATGATAAAAATTAAATCACAATCAAATCGAATGAAACGTCTCTCTCTCTCTCTCTCTCACATACACACACACATATATATATGAATAAATTCATATGTAAATTCAAAAACTTCATAAATGATCACAATCTTATGCTAATGAAGAAGGGTCTATGATGGGAGCAGGTCAATAATTAGTTCTTTGAAGAAACAGAATTTTGTCACTAAAAGCAAATTATATTTAATATCCTAAGGTTTTCTTTCTTTCTTTTTCCCTTTTCGTTAACAAAATTTTTCTGTATTTTATTATTTTTAAATTAATTCAGACTTTATCAATAAATATATTCAAATGGAGATTCTTTTTTAATAAGAAGGTGTTGTTGTTATTGTTAGCAATACTTTTAAAATCACAAAATTTTGCCACTAATAGTAAATTAAAAATCAAATTACAATTAAAGTAAGTTAAATCGAAATCAAATGAAAAAAAAAATTCTCAATAAAAAAAAAGAGAGAGAGAGAGAAAAGAAAAGAAAGTGCAATTGCATAAAAAAAATGTTTAAATATAATAAATGTTCGTAAAAAATCAAAACAAAATTCTCCGAATCTCAATGGCTAGGAAGCAATCATAATGTCGAAAATTTATGTATTTATCTATAAGATATTCCTTAATTAAAGATATTCTAAGAGCACTTCAATTTTCCCGTATCAACAAATAGTCTATTATATTAAAAGACTGATATATATTTAAAAAATAGCAAAAAATTAGCGGGACCAAAACGGCAAGACCAAAATGGCGGGACCAAAGTGGCGGGACCAAAGTGTCCTGCTTCGGATTGTAAGATCTGAAAAATTAATAAATGGCAATTGTTTAATGTATATACATATATATACATGTAATTAGTAATTGTTATATTGTTCTATTTGTAATATTTATAGTTTTCTATAGCTTAAAAAAATGTTAAGTTCTATTTTAATTATAAAATGAAGTAAAAATAAAATAAAATGCTTAGATAAATAATCAATTTTTTTTTTTTTTTTAAGTTACTTTTAAGTAGCATTGAACTGAAGATTGCATCTGCGGTTGCTCCCAACTATGCCACTGGAGCATTAAGTATGGGTGGAAATAACTTCTACTTAAGCAATTGCTGAAACATTAAAAGATTTCTTCTTGAGATTGTGTGGCTAGTTTGCACTAGTGCTTTAATATATTGTTACCTTCATAGCATACTACGATTCTATGCAATTTCGACCCGAACTGAATTTTTCATGTCGTGACCTCTCCTTGTTAGATGAGTATACTGGGAAACTTGCTCAGCCATTTTATTTATTTATTTATTTATTTATTTATTTATGTTTTCAGATAGTGGCCTCTTGAAAATTTCTCACTTACATTTAAAAAAATAACACATTCATCAATCGGTTTGGTTAAAATTCCGTATGCACTTAGTCAATGTTAAAATCGTAACCAACTTTATTAATCAACTTGATCCACCACCTTGTTAGGCACTTGAAAATTTGCCATTGAGATAACTTCCAAAATATTAAATCAATCACAGTAAAAGTTGGACGATGGAATTATCATAATATCTTGGAAGTGTTTGCTGGGAAAATTGTTACACTATTTTGCTTCCAAACTGGTGACCACTTAAATATTTCAAACTCACATCCTGGAAAACGTACTTAAAAGGGGATATGCTAAGATTTCTATGCATACATAGCCCATATCAGATCCTCGGTCAAATTTATTTAATCAACTTCATCTGAAATTTTGTTTTAGAATATCGGTCACTCTTAAATAAAGCGAAAACTTGAAAATCTATCATTGCAATACTTTTGAAAATAGGGAAGTAATTCGAACCAAATTTAGACAAAAGTCTTATCATAGAAATGTCTTTGTTAAGTGCGTTGGCCAATTTGATCAGCCATCTTGTTTCGAAGTCTCGGCTATTTGAAAATTTCAAATTCACTTTAAAATATAATTAGGAATCGATTTATTTAAAACTGTGTATGTACATAGCCTATATTAAGGTCTCAACTAAATTTATAAAAGAATTTGATCCGCCATCTTGCTTCAAAATGAAGGTCCTTAATATAAAGAAAAAAAATCATAATCTGCTCTTCCGACTTAGCTGAAAGGACTTATTTTTTAAATTCATTATTTATTTGTTAAAAATTATTATTATTATTTTATTTATTTATTTATTTTTATTTTATTTTATTTATTTATTTATTTTTTTTTTTTTTATTTTTTTTTTGTTAAAATATTAATTAAAATTATAATAATGACAAAACCAACAATACTAAACCAATTTTGACATTTTATTTTTCCCTAAAAGATTTCCTATAGTGTAACTACGTTTCCTAAAACTAGCAGTGAGGACGAGTCCAAAATCTTGGAGGGGTGCCAAAATGACCGAAAGGTTGAGATTTGGAAAACATCCAGTCATTCGGTGCTCTCTTATCGCTTATTTTCTCTCTTTTACCCCTATTTTAACACCTGACTCGTTGAGTCAGCATTTGCGCAGAGGCTTCGATTGTTTAAAAAAATGTGGTTGAAGAATACCAGTTGAAAATCTATCAATGCCTTAAGATAAAGGATAAGTATATAAATATTTATACACGCCAATGTAAAACTATTAAACACAAACTGCAGTTTCTGTAGCGTAAAGCGAACCGTCATCAGTACAGATCATCATCATCGTGAGGCGTTATTGGAGTACCTACGACGGTCGTGAACGTCGCCTACTTCCAACAGAGTAAGAAGAAAAACATGGACTGGAGTTGCATGTTCAACAACATTGAGACCATGAACTAAGCGGTCTCGATGGTCTCTCTCGATGGTTCACGCCGGAGTTCCCATGGAACTCCGGCGTGATGATTTGACGACGACATAGCAGTGATGAATTGGCGAAATAGCAGCAGTGATAAGGTGACCAAACGTCCTCGAATGATGAGGACAGTCCTCGAATTTCGACCTATGTCCTCAGCAATTTGAAAATCATTTGAGGACAAATGTCCTCGAATTTACAAATTTGTCCTCAAATGTCCTCAAAATAAAGCATAATTTAGCTCTGTCCTCGAATGGTCCTTCAATTTGAGGACGCTGTGATAATTTGGCCTCAAATTGGGTTCCAAAAATTTTGGTTGCCTTATTGCAGAATGGTTCAAAAAAAAAATTAAAAAAAAAAGGAAAGGGAAGAAAAGGATCATAATGGCGGGGGGTCATAAACAGCCTGCATTCACTAGCACTCGGTCTGTCAAAGACAGTGCAGCCTTGAAAAAGGCTCCTTTCTGGCATGAATAACAAAACTGAATGCTATCCGCCAAACCTAACACAAAAATTTAAAAACGTTAAAAAATAACAAAGAAAGTTTAAGGATAGTGTAAATAAATAAAATAAAATAACATAAATAATTAAATAAATAAATAAAAATAAATAAATAAATAAAATAAACTATAAATAAATATATAAATAAAAATAAATGAATAAATAACAAAATAATTAAACAAATAAATAAAAGGAACCAGTGCATATTTACAATAAAAACAAGAGAACGGCCAACCACCGTTTACGGTAGTTGGGTGGACTGTTTTCCGAGTACTTCCCAAAGAATACAATTTTGGATACGACGTCCTGACAAATTTTCCTTTTACTAAGGGTAAATTTTAGTTTTGAGAGAAATTCCGAAAAATTTTTAACATTACGTTCCCTAGCGATTTCATTTAGAATATTAGAAATTAGAAATTCATTAACAGAATTGGGGAAGGGGGGGGGGGAGGGGAGGGTTAGAGGAATGCTCATAAAAGGAGTGCTGAGAATAGGAGGAGAAGTGATTTTGGCAAAACTAATTTGGGGATGGACTTTTTTAGTGAGGAATGTTTTTCTCCTATTCTCGGGGAAGGACGGGCAGCCACGATAACTGGCAGAGTTGTCCCCACCACAACTGCAGCACTTAGGCGTTTCAATTTTTCCTTTGTCAAGCTCGCGCTCTCTGGTTTCGTGTTCACCTGAGAATTTGACACATTTTGGCTTCATTCGACAATTATTTCCAGAATGATGGCAAAAATGACACCTAAAACACTGAATCGTACGGGACGGATTCCTGTAGTTCTTGATCTGTATCCTGTATAAGATAAGCCTACCAATTTTGAATATTTCTTTACTGTTTCCGGTATTGGCCAGTTGAATATGGAATAAGAAAATAGGTGGCTTAATTTTAAAACTGACTATTTGGGTGACTTTCTTTATATCAAAATTTAGAGAAGTTAGAGCTTCCTCAATATCCAGAACATTAGTATCAACGGGAAGTCTCCGAATAACATCCTTAAGGTGGGGGGAGGGTAGGAAACGTGCGTTAAATAACATTGTACTTTCATTTCTCTTAGCTTTGAAAATACAGTGTTATAGTCATTAGAGAATTCAGGGTAGATTTTAAGAAAATCTCCCGCCGGAGCAGCAGTAAAATTGCACTGATTTTTTCCTAAGTTTTTAAGTACCTGAGTCTTGTTACCACATTTAATAGTTATGAACTTGCCTTTAGGAGGCTTCTTAATTTTTCTAGGATAATTGGATTTGTTGCTATTGCTAGGTTGTGGAACAGAATTATCCATTAACACAGTTTTCTCAAGATTATCAAATTTGTTTTTAGTTGGAATAGAAAAATCATTAACTTTAGAAATCTTAGAATTAGGACTATTTCGATTAGCTTTACGTTTAATAGATTTGAATTGATTACTATTAGAACTGGGAGATGAGGCAGAAAAATTTACATCAAAATTTAAAGAGTTTGAATCATTTACCTGCGTATCCATATCGTTGCTCTCATCCTTTGTCCTGGTCCAGTTGGTAGTTTCAACAGTTCCGTGGCCAGGTCTAAAGTCAGGAAAGTTGGGAGCTTGCGTGCGAAGCTGGGTGATGGTAAGCGTCTTGAGTTGAACGTACTTCACGCGACAGTCGCGGTCGTCAGAGGAACAAACTTCAGCTTCCATAAACGCTTCATACTCTTCATCCGTGAGTGAGTCAACCATGAACTGTTCGATGAGTTTAAGCGCTCCTGTACTGAGGGTATCTTCCAGAACTTGGCGAGGGAAAGATTTATCCTTCCCATATCCTATAGCTTTGTGATCTCTCACGCTGCGCTTGATATTCTCCACGATCGTAGCCTCATAGGGAAACCCCGTATCGTCAAGTTCCAGCGAACGTCTCGAGTCCCTCGAGTCTTCATCAGTGCAGAATGACGAGGTGGATTATTGCTGATATATATAGATAGGGTAGCAAATTTTAGAGTCAGAATAACAGCCAATAGGACTTTAAGAAACTGGAGGTATAAGCCAATAAGAATTTCGGATGTAAAATGCTGTGTAAAAATTTAGAATACATAGATTTTATATAATATTTCCAAATAACCGAATGAGGGATACAACAAAATCGCAATTAATAATATTTTTATAGTTTTTATAGATACGAAAAGCTCCTAGAAAATCGAGTTCATACTTCATGTAACTGTTTAGGCCGACATATTATTTTAGCTGAATTAAAGTTGAATGTATGATTCTTCTAAAAGCTACATATATTAGACAACTTATATCAAAAGTTCATCCAAATAGAGTAAAAATTAAACAAATTATAGGCAAAAGAATGAGCAAGAGTTTAGGTATTTTCCAGAGTTAAAATTTTATTAGACATTTTTCCCATACCACGTATTTACTTTGGAGATCCAATTATTTCAAAAACATTGTAAGGCCTAGGACCCTAGTGTAGTCAACCGGTCTTAAACCTCACAACCCACCCCAACCCAAAAACGTTGCAAAACTTTTTTATTTTTTATTTTGTTTATTTATTTATTTATGAAAACTCTAGCTTGTAACTCTAACGTGATTTTACTTATTTAGTAAAATTTGTGAGTTCATAAGTAGTTTTCCACAAGAGGGAAAAAAAAACTTTTACAACGTAGATGAAGTAACTAGATCTTCAAATCAAATGCATAACATGTGAAAAAACCTTTGTGAAATTTCAACTCTGTAAAATATCTGAAATCTTGCTCAGCTTTTCCCAATAATTTGTCTAATTTTTACTCTATTCAAATGGACTTTTGATATAAGTTGCCAAATATATCTAGCTTCCAACCCACGTAATAAAAAAATTCTATTTTTTACGCATGCGCTGTAAAAATATATTTACTATAAATACTCATATCTCAACGAAAATTACACGTGTGAATTTTATGTTTAAGAATAATGTTTCTCTATTGTTTTGTTCATTTTTTCTGTGGTTTTGTAATTTTTTTTTTGTCTTTTAATTCCACTCGTGTTATAAGCAAAAACTTGCCAAAATAATTATAGTAATAATAATAATAATAATAATAACAATAATTTTTGGAAAAAAATATTATGCCTGTCTAAATAATAATGCGATTCTCACACAAAAACATACAACTATTGTACATTATAACTGAAATCGTGTGTTAACATTACAAGTCATTTGTAGCTTTTTATGATACAGGGTAATCCAAAGTATTTGTGCTTTTCTTAAATTGTGGTTGATCCCCTACTTGCTCTCATGACTAAATCAATAATAGAAAACTGAAATATGTAAATGTTTTTTGTACGTCTGAATTTCAAGGCTATTTCGTTCAGTATTCTTTAGAAAATTGAACAAATGTCAAAAATGTATAAATAAATAAATAAATAAATAATCTAATAATCCCCTACTGTACTTCTCAAATGATACGAGACATATATTTTTAAATTTTTATATTTGAAAAAAGACAGCGCATTAAATTTTTAAGGAAATTATACAGTAATATAGCATTATTTCGATAGTTAGTCGACTAATGAGGCTAAATTCTTAAAAATTGTTGATAAAGAATTACAGCCAGAAGGAAAAAAGGATTACCTCTGCTGCGAACATTTTGTTCTATAGAAATTTTATGTATTTATTTTTATTCTAATGAATTCTTTAACACAGTATTAATAGAAATAAAACTACATATTTATTATAATGGTCTTTTGTAGATATAATTGAGAGCATTTATTGAGAGCACCCAACCCAATGAGAACAGCCAACACTAATCTTTTTTTTTTTTTTTACGAATAACTTTATTTATCTGCATAATCATATTTTGCGAAGAATAGTTAGCACTTCCTAAATGCAAGATAGCAATTAATCATATCTGCACTGCAGAATTAGTATTATCAGCTTATTGGAAAAAAATATATATATATATTTACTTTAAATCAGAAAGATTTTTTTTTTTTTTTTTAAATATGTAATAATAATAATAGCATCTTTTAATATCTGATAACGCCAGTAATTACAAACAATAACAATACTTAAATTCAACTTTTAAAAAGAGAAAACAAAAATGTTTTACCTGATTTGCTTTGAAATATTTCGGCAATTTGCGATGGCTTTATCAGCTTAAAATAAATTTCTGCGAGTTCCCTAAAGGTCTCCCGAGAGTAATTATGTCTAACATTTCACCATTTTCTCCTTTCAAAGTTAAAGGCTAGGAAAAAGTAAAACACATAGGAGAAATACAGTAACTTCTGATGGATGAAAATATGGATGATTGGAGCTCCATTCCATCCCCTCAAAATGGGTTCCCGAAAAGTGCAACACGAAAACGTATCGTGTTGCACAGTTTCCTCCGAAAAATATTTTGCGCAATATTCAATATTAAAGTAAACAAGAAATAAAATTCTTGCATCAGGAACAGATTATGAAATACTATCAACTTTTGCGAGTATGGTAATATATTGGAACCATTATGAGCATTTGTGTAAAAATAAATAAATAAATAAATAAATAAAAATCTAAGTTGGACAATTCAGATATGCATGAATTTTACAAATGCACTTTGTGAACATTTTATTACATCATGCAATTATTTTTTTCTTTTCCTTCTTTGTTTCTTTATTTTTTTATAGTTATTTTGCCTAAGCGAAGAACAATTTTATACATACGCCAGTTTACATTTTTTTTTCTTTTTTTTTCATGTACTTTAGGCAGCTACTCCCAGTAGATTGTAATGTATTCGGATTTTCTTCTAAAAGAACTAATTTATAAATAAATACTGATGCTACGTACTAGGGATGTGCCGGATCGTCAAAAACTGTGATCCCGCGGATACGGATATGAATACGGATATCAGTTTTTCTGTATCCGCGGATACGGATACGAATACGGATCTTATGTATCAAGATCCGCGAATAACGATCCGCGAAAGATCTATAATTGAGAACAAAAGTAACAATTTTTGCTTCCATTACCCGATTAACGTAAGTAATGGAAGTAATGCATTCGGTGAAAAATTTCGATGTCGATTTTTCGCCTGATTTACAAGTTTAAAGGTCCAAAATAGTTGTTTTAGAGGTTATCCATTATGTATGTATGTATATGTGTGTGCGGAGGGGGGAGGGGATAAGGGTGTATCTGATGAATCTTCTGAATCTAAAGATACGACGAAACTTCATAAAGACTTCATATTTTAATTAATTTTCGGTAAAAATAAAAAAATAAAATTAATAAAAAAGGAAATGGGACAAGGAAAATTGAATAAAGACGAATTTGCATTTTAAAAACGGCTCTAATATACATTGCGCGACAAGAAAAAGGAAAAAAGAAAGCTGCGCTGCGCAGAAAATTTGACTTATATCTATCGCTTTTATCTGTAGTAGCATCTCACAACATGGTCGCCTAAAGCAAAATTTCCGGATTAAACAGCCAAAATTTTATATCTTGCTAAAAAAGCATCTTATCAATAATGCGCTAACATTTAATTATTTTGCCATCTCGCGCATTAAAATACATTTTGCTTTTCTTTCTAAAATTAGCACTTTTTGCGATGTCGTTAATTGACTTATCCTTGCCATTTTTGAAATACTTTTCAAAATTGCACCATTCCTGACAACTGTTTCTTGTTTTGAATGTTCGGCTCAATCCTAAAGTCTACGTGGAGAACTTCGTAGTAAAATATGTTCGAAAATTTGCTTTTTAAATCATAAAACTGGCGGTTCCAGAAAGAGAAAAGAAAAATATGCAAGAACGTTTTTTTCCTCACAGTATATAGGTAAGATATAGTAAAAAATCTGCAACCAAAAATTTCATTTAAACACATTTTTCAAGGAAATAATAACATTTTATTTAATAAAGCTCATCTTTTCTATGTGAATTTTACTGGGAAGAAAGAGAGAGAGAGAGATTTTTCCAGATATTTACAATTTCAAGTAACTTTTCACTATACTATTTCTTTTTTTTTTTTTTAAGCATTGCTTTAAAATTAAGAGAAAATTAAATATTATATAAAATAAGTATAATTAAGATTTTATAATTAATTCCTTTTTCTTAAAATTCGCAGTTTCAGAGATGATGCATGATCAGTCTTATAAAAATGAGAGTTTCGTTTCTAGTTCTAATGATTTACAGTTTAACACCTGTTTTCAAACTGTCGCTTTGAGTATAAACAGATTCCTGATTGCAGTCTTGGTGCATTGTTTATTTGTTGAAAAATAATCTCATCTGCCTTACTGAATCAGTCTCTCAGACGTTTATGTTATTTTTTAAATTAAATCACAGCATGTATTTCCTTTATATAATAAATGCATAAACGGCGGGAAGTTCAAAATTTCATCAATGTAAAAGTGAAGACGGAAATTCATTGCACATATGTGAAAAATGAATGGATTTAAAGAAGAAATTGTAAATTGCTGGAAAACGTAAATGCCGAGAACGTAAAAGCGAGGCTACACTGTATTTCTTTTATTTATACATTAAAGATAGTTGATAATTAGTTATAATAGTTTCCTTCTAATTTTTTGGAAATTTCTACAAAAGATCCGTATTAGATCCGTTGAAAGAAAAAAACGGATCCGGATCCGGATATTTTTTTCTCGCTAATACGGACGGATACGGAGCTCTGGCACATGTCTACTACGTACATTATTTCAGGGGAAAATATATTGTATCGCATATCATTACATTTACGTTGGACAGCTTAACATAAAAATTGCAAATGAAAGAATTTTTAACCATAAGACTTTATGCAGCCTATTTTTATTTTATTTTATATTATTCTATTTATTTATTTTTAATAAACATAAATATTATGTACACCATTTTTAAAATTACACGGATGATAAAGAAAATCACCTGTCATTTTATAGCAGCCAAAATATATTAGCAGAAAACAGAATACACAGATAGGAGCAAGTTGTCAGAGAAATAGGCTGACAAACGGTTAGACATTCCGAAGTCTAGAAGACTTTGCAATTTTATTGAACAGTGATTTATATATACATATAGGGGAATGTCTCCGGTTGTGGGTACAGTTTTGATTTTGGCTTATAACTTTCGATAGAGTAAATATTATGCAAACATATGAAAACCAAGGGAAAGCTAGAACCCTTAACTAACGTTTAATAAAGTAACTGTATCGATTCCGTCAATCAGATAAATATTATCACCAATTTTGTGGTCATTTTTGGCTTAAAAAAATTGTGTACCCGGTTGTGGGCACAGTTGAAAAGTACGCTAAAAAGGGGAATATAATATGAAAAACCACCATAAATACAAAAAATAACAAAATTCATTCAGTTTGCAAGGATTCAGTGGCCAAAATAAAAACAGAAAATGGCGTTTTTCCAATTTTATTCGTCATCTTCTTCGTCCTCCAATCAGAAGTGCAATGCCTGCAAGTAAAATAATTTGCATGTATATTGGTACACTTCAAATGCACCAGACTATCACACTCGTTGCGTTTGATTCAGTTGGCTCTTCGTAGGCATGGTAGCAGATGCTCCAAACAGATGATGCAGAAGTCGACATCATTACCAGATTAGGGATGTTCCTATTTTTAGCGCGCTTGGCCGGCAGTTTGACAGGTGGAGTTGCCTTACTTTTTGCAGGCTTCTTCTGGAGGGACACAGGTGGTGCGAGGAAGTCCATATTCTCGGGGGCAGTCGATTTTATGGATTTCTTACCTACTAAACAATTCTGAATGGCTTTAACCAGCGCATTAAAATCCTTTTTTTTTTTTTTTTTTGATCGGTTGACTTTTCTGAGATTGACATGGCTAAAAATGCCTAAAAATACATAAAAAAACTAATAAAATATGTTATGTTAACATAAACGATCACATTTGACAATTTGTAAGTCAAACACACGCTTTAAATGAAAAAAAAAAAAGTGTGTCCACAACCGGGAATGGCAGCCATTTTTATAATGACAGGAAAAACAATTTTCGGTCCACATTTTAGCTGAATTCGATATTGCATCACAAAATATAATGAATGTACATTACACTTACATTTTTGAATTAATCCACTGCGATTTATCGCATTTAGAAAATATTCACAAATTATTTTTGTGTTGCTTTTTTTTCAGATTTTTTTTTTTTTTCGATGCTTGCACTTACTAAGCAAATGCGTCTATTCACTTCGGTGTTAGCACAAAAACTGCGTAGTGTCACAATACAAGTTTGACAGTACTCCAATCCACCATATTTGCTTTCTGATAAAAGATTTGGGGGGGGGGGGTGCTCATAACCAGAGAATGCCCATAACAGGAGACATTACCCTATATACATATATAATCCATTTATAGTAAAAGAAAAGAATGAGAACGAAGAATAATCAGTCAAATAATTCACCAAAGAAATAACATACACAGGCCAAACAAAGTAACTAGATATCTTAAATTGATTTAATTTTTAAGATTAATAATAGTACTTACTATAATTCTTAAGACTACAATACCTGTTGAAAATTAAATAGGATCGTGTAATAAGATTCTGAAGAAAAGAAAGTTGACATTAGGATATTATTTTAAGGGACAAAAGAGAACAATGTTATGACATGAACCTATTAATTTTGAGATGAGGAAAAGAATATTGGACCATAACAGAACAAAACTGTATATATATATTATATATACATTTTTTAAATAACATGAAAAGTTTTATGCGAATATTGTTTTATTGTTACAAACGAAGTGTCCATATCATATTGCAATTAACAGACTTTTCAAGTTTTGATAAACGTTTTTTTTTTTTTTTTTTTTTTTTTTTTAAGTAAAAATGTTGTATACATACATATACTCATATTCTTGAGATAAAAAGAAAAAAAAATACTACACAGGAAACATTTTCAGCTTATTAATTAAGAGTAACGTTACTTGCCAAATCAACAGAGAAGGAAAAGAAGGGGTTGCTTGTTATTACTTTCTCTTTCTTTTACCAATATATGTATGGCAGAGAATGTACTGTTTTTAGGTCAAATTTTCTAAATTGAGTTTATGTTATACTTACATGTTTTGAGGTCCCCTGAATCCAAAAATCATGTTTTTAGCAGTTGGTCTGTTTGCGTGTGTGTCTGTGTGCCTGTCTGTTATCAACATATCTCAAGAACAAATAATAGCAGAAAGTCCAAACTTGGTATTCTAAATATTTTCACTGATATCAAGCAAATGGTTTGTGTACAGAGACACCCAAGAGAATTCAAATACATTATGGCTAAGGGGAAATTTCTGGTAAGTACAGTGTAACATGTATAAAGTAACCTAAACAAAAAGGAATGAGCAAAATTTATTATATGCGCAAAAGTGTGTTTTGTGTAGATTGTTGTATGGAAACCATTGATTTTCATTGATTTTCATCATTGATTTACAGGGCTACCTAAAATATTTGGACATATTGCAGCTACACTTGGAAATTGCTGGAATTGTAATTCCTTTTGTGTTGGACATTTTACAAGTAAGATTAAGTACACAATATTGTTTATAGTGCATATTGTTTATAGACAATATACAGGGCTACGCAAAATTAAGCTAAACGTTCTTTTCTATTGATTGTAATTGATGGAAATGCTTTGCTACATTTTATTATGTCAACGAAAACTGCTCAGGAAGCAAAATTAATTTTTCATACGTATACTGTAAACAAAGCATTTTTGAATTTTCAACATTGTTTTCTTTTGTATAATATCACGTTTTGAGGCGCTCTGATTACGAAATTCCAGTTGTTAGCTGTCGATCTGTATGTATATCTATTATCAGCATAACTTAGAACCAAATCACTGTAAAATTCAAATTTCGTATTTTGAAGTCCGTATTAGGTTGGCACATAAAAATTTGATCAAGACTGGCAACTTCGAAGACAAATTAATAACAGACAAATTAATAACTTAAACCACATAATATTCTGCTTTCCGGCCAATTAAACAATTAAAAAAAAATACGTGTGGCACTCGAGGACTGCCGCGGTAAAGCTATTGCATAGCATTTTTTATCAACTTATGCAATTATAATTATTTATTTAATTTATTTATGCAGTATTTTTTTTTCTTTGATATTAATTCAAGTTTTTTCTTTGATATTAATTCAAGTTACACTTTTTGAGCGTGGTGACCGATAAGAAAACAAATTTTTTTCTTATTGAATAAATGAGAATGTATCCGCAATGAGAATATATCAAAAATATCCGCAATCGATTTGTAGGTATCGAAAACCTCGATGTACCAAATTTGAATGATCTAACTCTATTTTTTGAGAAAAGGTATTTTAATAGGTTTTTAAAGGCCTGCAAGTCGAATGGGGATATTCAAGTTTTTTCTTTGATATAATTTCAAGTTACACTTTTTGAGCGTGGTGACCGATAAGAAAACAAAGTTTAATAGAGAAAAGGTATTTAATAGGTTTTAAAGGCCTGCAAGTCGAATGGGGATATTCAAGTTTTTTCTTTGATATTAATTCAAGTTACACTTTTTGAGCGTGGTGACCGATAAGAAAACAAATTTTAATAGAGAAAAGGTATTTAATAGGTTTTAAAGGCCTGCAAGTAGAATGGGGATATTCAAGTTTTTTCTTTGATATTAATGAATAAGATAATAATAATGATAAGAAAACAAATTTTAATAGAGAAAAGGTATTTTAATAGGTTTTAAAGGCCTGTAAGTCGAATGGGGATATTCAAGGATTTTCTTTGATATTAATGAATAAGATAACAATAATGATAAGAAAACAAATTTTAATAGAGAAAAGGTATTTTAATAGGTTTTAAAGGCCTGCAAGTCGAATGGGAATATTCAAGTTTTTTCTTTGATATTAATTCAAGTTACACTTTTTGAGCGTGGTGACCGAAAAGAAAACGAATTTTAATAGAGAAAAGGTATTTAATAGGTTTTAAAGGCCTGCAAGTCGAATGGGGATATTCAAGTTTTTTCTTTCATATTAATTCAAGTTACACTTTTTGAGCGTGGTGACCGATAAGAAAACAAATTTTAATAGAGAAAAGGTATTTAATAGGTTTTAAAGGCCTGCAAGTCGAATGGGGATATTCAAGTTTTTTCTTTGATATTAATGAATAAGATAACAATAATGATAAGATAACAATAATGATAAGAAAACAAATTTTAACAGAGAAAAGGTAGTTAATAGGTTTTAAAGGCCTGCAAGTCGAATGGGGATATTCAAGTTTTTTCTTTGATATTAATTCAAGTTACACTTTTTGAGCGTGGTGACCGATAAGAAAACAAATTTTAATAGAGAAAAGGTATTTAATAGATTTTAAAGGCCTGCAAGTCGAATGGGGATATTCAAGTTTTTTCTTTGATGTTAATTCAAGTTACATTTTTTGAGCGTGGTGACCGATAAGAAAACAAATTTTAATAGAGAAAAGGTATTTAATAGGTTTTAAAGGCCTGCAAGTCGAATGGGGATATTCAAGGATTTTCTTTGATATTAATGAATAAGATAACAATAATGATAAGAAAACAAATTTTAATAGAGAAAAGGTAGTTAATAGGTTTTAAAGGCCTGCAAGTCGAATGGGGATATTCAAGTTTTTTCTTTGATATTAATTCAAGTTACACTTTTTGAGCGTGGTGACCCATAAGAAAACAAATTTTAATAGAGAAAAGGTAATTAATAGGTTTTAAAGGCCTGCAAGTCGAATGGGGATATTCAAGTTTTTTCTTTGATATTAATTCAAGTTACACTTTTTGAGCGTGGTGACCGATAAGAAAACGAATTTTAATAGAGAAAAGGTATTTAATAGGTTTTAAAGGCCTGCGAGTCGAATGGGAATATTCAAGTTTTTTCTTTGATATTAATTCAAGTTACACTTTTTGAGCGTGGTGACCGATAAGAAAACAAATTTTAATAGAGAAAAGGTATTTAATAGGTTTTAAAGGTCTGCAAGTCGAATGGGGATATTCAAGTTTTTTCTTTGATATTAATGAATAAGATAACAATAATGATAAGAAAACAAATTTTAATAGAGAAAAGGTATTTTAATAGGTTTTAAAGGCCTGCAAGTCGAATGGGGATATTCAAGTTTTTTCTTTGATATTAATTCAAGTTACACTTTTTGAGCGTGGTGACCGATAAGAAAACAAATTTTAATAGAGAAAAGGTATTTAATAGGTTTTAAAAGCCTGCGAGTCGAATGGGGATATTCAAGTTTTTTCTTTGATATTAATTCAAGTTACACTTTTTGAGCGTGGTGACCGATATAAAACAAATTTTAATAGAGAAAAGGTATTTAATAGGTTTTAAAGGCCTGCAAGTCGAATGGGGATATTCAAGGTTTTTCTTTGATATTAATGAATAAGATAACAATAATGATAAGATAACAATAATGATAAGAAAACAAATTTTAATAGAGAAAAGTTATTTAATAGGTTTTAAAGGCCTGCAAGTCGAATGGGGATATTCAAGTATTTTCTTTGATATTAATTCAAGTTACACTTTTTGAGCGTGGTGACCGATATAAAACAAATTTTAATAGAGAAAAGGTATTTCAATAGGTTTTAAAGGCCTGCACGTCGAATGGGGATATTCAAGTTTTTTCTTTGATATTAATTCGAGTTACCTTTTTTGAACGTGGTGACCGATAAGAAAACAAATTTTAATAGAGAAAAGGAATTTTAATAGGTTTTAAAGGCCTGCAAGTCGAATGGGGATATTCAAGTTTTTTCTTTGATATTAATTCAAGTTACACTTTTTTAGCGTGGTGATCGATAAGAAAACAAATTTTAATAGAGAAAAGGTATTTAATAGGTTTTAAAGGCCTGCAAGTCGAATGGGGATATTCAAGTTTTATCTGATCTACTTTATACACAAATTTTACGCGTACAGCAATTCACTGTTGTACATAAATGATAGATACCTACCTATACACCTATATACTTTTTCACAAACAGCTGCTTACGTATTCTTCCGATTTCGGAGCAGCTCGTCTCTTTCCGTACGAGCTTCGTACAGCCGAAGTCTACCGAAGTCTGCCGAACTGTGTTAGGTTTTTTTTTTCGTTACGGAATTTTTTGATTCGGTCGCCGCGCTCAAAGCCCGCGATAAAAGCTATACAATAGCTTAAAAATGTCCTTTTTAACTTTAAACCCATAACCCCTTCTTTGGATTTAACTGGTGTAATATATTTAATTCCTTGTAAAAATTGCAAATATGTTTATATAGGTGAAACTGGCCGTACAGCAAAAATTAGACTACAAGAGCACAGACGATCTTTTAAAAATTGCAACCAAAATTCTAAAATTGTATTCCATTCAATAGAAACTGATCATATTCCTGACTTCGATAATATAAAAATTCTAAATTCTGGTTTTCATAATTATAAATCGCATATTTTCCTTGGGAGCTGGCACACTGCCAAGCATCTCCACACTATCAATGAAGCATGCGCACTGGTTCCTCAATATTCGGTACTCCTTTAAATTCCTTGAGTGTTCATGTAATGTTTGCATATTGTGTTGTAATTACTGATGAGGAAACCCGGACGGGTTTCGAAACGTCTAGCTTTTAATTGTTTTTATATGTATTTTTGTTTTTAAAATGTATTTTAACTTAAATTTTTGTCTCTTAAATAAAACAGTTTTTTTAATATATATAATTGAGACAGTTTGATGTTTGTGTACGTTAAAGATAAATATGGATCAACTTATTGTAAATTGTTGCGTGTGTGCTCGGGGAATTCCTGCAAAATTGTTCCTTTATTATGTCAAAAGGATTTTCTTAGAAACTGCAGACGGCATAATGTTATTCCACCCTCCTTTAAAGTTAAATCGTTAGTGAATTCAACTAAGGGACACAAGATTGCTTTCCATTAAAGTATGAAGTTCATTTCTGCTGCAATATCATTATGTTCTGCTAAACTTAAATCTGCACGTAATACATTACATTTTAATCTTAAACATCTAATTAACTTTGTTTCGAATGCCGATGCTTGTTTAATCCTTTTGTCTGTTCAGAGTATGTCATCTAGAACTACTCTAAAATCGAAATTAGAAAAAAGGTTTGATAAGTTATTTTACAAAGAACTACGTTTAAAGACAGTAAAAAGAAAACCTAATATTAACTGGGTTAAGAATTTATCATCTAGAGTTTTATCTGATACTGAATTGACTATTTTGAACCGTGGAATGAATTACACTATTGGAAGTAAAAGAATTGACATCCCTAAGGTTCTTGCATGTGTTGAGCCATCATTAGCTAAACTGGATCCTGCTATTACGCATCCACTTCGTACTGAAATAACCAAAACTCTGTTAAAATGTAAAGTGCATTCAAAATCCCAGTATTATACTGATGATTCCGCTGTTTTAAAACCTCTTTCTAAAGATGATACGTTAATCTTTACAAAAGCTGATAAAGGCTCCTGGTTATTATGGATAAGTCAGACTACATTGACAAATCTTTAGAACTTTTAAATGACATTTCTACATATGCTGTTTTAAATAAAGATATCATTCCTTCAATACAAAATAATCTTAACAAAATGATCAGTGAATTAGAGAAAAATAACCATATAGATAATGTTACAGCTAAATCTTTAAGATGTTATATTGGTATGGCTCCCAATTTTTATGGGTTGCCAAAATTACATAAACCTGGTATTCCATTTAGACCTATGTAATTGATTACTCCCGTTCCCCTCTTTCTAACCTAGCTCGTTTTATTTCGTCATTGCTTAAACCTCTTACTTTAAATTCACCCTTTAGTTTAAATTCTTCTTTTCAGTTTGTTTCTGAATTAAAAAATTTTAATGCCCCCCCCCCCCCAAACTGTATAATGATTTCTTTAGATGTTGTTTATTCTCTTTTTACTTCCATCCCTATTGAATTTGCTTGCGATATTATAAGAAAACTTTATCCTATTAATAGTACTCATTCTACACTTAATATTGAATCAATTCTTAAATTAGTTTTTTTCTGCTTATCATGTAATTGCTTCAAGTTTAATGATTTATACTATAAACAAATTCGTGGCACGCCTATGGGCTCACCTGCTAGTGTTTGCATAGCAGAAATTGTTATGCAGTTTTTGGAAAATAAAATAAATGATAGATTAAGTGAAAAAATTCCTTTTTGGCGGAGATACGTAGATGACATTTTTTTTTATTAATTGAAGAAAAACATATAAAATGAAGTCGTTACTTTTTCTAATTCGTTATGCCCAGAAATTCAATTCACTTTGGAAATAGAACAAAATAACAGTTTGCCTTTTCTTGATGTTCTTGTTGAACGCATTTCGAATTCACCTAGCATTTTTCAAACTTCTGTTTATCGTAAGGCCACTTTTACAGGTTAGTATCTAAATTTTCATTCTGCTAATCCTAATTCTCATAAAATTGCAGTCTTCCGAACTTTGGTCAATAGAGCTCTGCGGTTATGCAGTAACGAGACACTTTTTAAGTTGGAAATTAAAAGAATTTTTCAAGATTTAATAAATAACGAATACCCTCTTAATTGGTTAAAACGAATTTATCGTGAAAAAATTATCAGCTTCCCCTCTCCTTCGTTGCCTCCTGCAATTTCCCCCTCTACTCCAATGCAAATGAAAAATTCACAAATTAATACGAACAATTATATTCCTATGCCATATTTTGGTTTTCCTTCAGAAGTTATTTCTAAATTACTTAAACCACATAATATTTATACTGCTTTCCGGCCAATTAAACAATTAAAAAATGTCCTTTTTAACTTTAAACCCATAACCCTTTCTTTGGATTTAACTGGTGTAATATATTTAATTCCTTGTAAAAATTGCAAATATGTTTATATAGGTGAAACTGGCCGTACAGCAAAAATTAGACTACAAGAGTACAGACGATCTTTTAAAATTTGCAACCGAAATTCTAAAATTGTAATCCATTCAATAGAAACTGATCATATTCCTGACTTCGATAATATAAAAATTCTAAATTCTGGTTTTCATAATTATAAATCGCGTATTTTCCTTGAGAGCTGGCACACTGCCAAGCATCTCCACACTATCAATGAAGCATGCGCACTGGCTCCTCAATATTCGGTACTCCTTTAAATTCCTTGAGTATTCATGTAATGTTTGCATATTGTGTTCTAATTACTGATGAGGAAACCCGGATGGGTTTCGAAACGTCTAGCTGTTAATTGTTTTTATATGTATTTTTGTTTTTAAAATGTATTTTTACTTAAATTTTTGTCTCTTAAATGAAACAGTTTTTGCTTTTAATATATATAATTGAGACGGTTTGATGTTTGTGTACGTTAAATTAATAACAGTTTTTTTTTTTTTTTTTTTTTTAAATATATAATTGTATGCACTATAATTGAACGGGGGGTTATAAGGTGCAGTAGCCCACCTCACACAGAATTATATGTCAAATAAAACAGTTTTTAAACCCATTTTAGATTATTTTAAATGTACATTGAACTTGATTATCTTATGCTATTAACCTTAAGACTTAATATGCAATCTACATACTTATATAGTATTAAACTGCAGGGTAAGAGAAAGTCGTGTGAGTGGCACCCCAGATTGTTTTCCTTTAATAATGCAACACATGTTAACTATATGATTTCAAAATAGTTTTCTAAAGCATTTTTTAAATTGCTATTTCTTAATATATTTATTCAAAGTAACACACGCACACATGCACATATACACATATACCCACTAGTTACTAAATTTTGAAATAATTTATAGCTGCATTTAGCGTATTCTTTGTTGCATTTGTCATTATTTACATTTTTTCTCTAAGGTTTTGTTTCATTGTTGCTATTTTCTTATCTTATAGCCTATTTTCTTTTTTCATTATATAGGGAAAACGAGTTGAATATAGAATACCATTTCTATTTGATCTCACCATAATAAACTGAAGTACTTTGGATCATTCTGGAGTCGACTATTGCAAACTTTCAAGTGTTGTTAATGTGTTTTAATGGTTTTATCTAGCAAAAAGTAGAGTTTACATGCAAAATTTTTACTTAAGGGAAAAAAAAAAAGTTTTTTTTCAGGTAGTATGAAATAGACAAAGCGGATAATACGGAGTAGTTATGAAAGGAATTATAAAATACACATTTTCTTAAAGGAAAATATGAAATAGGATAGTATTTTTAGAGAAAATAATGAATAATTGCAATATAAGCATTTTATTTTGAATTTTTGATTAATTATTTTTTTTTCTTTTAGCTAAAATTAAGAGAATGAAGTTTTAAAATGAATGTTTGATTTTATTTTTCCTTTTTCAATCTTGAATTTGCAATTATTTACCCGTCTTTTTATGCATTATTGGGCTTTGCATACTGTAAATTTTTGGCAAATTCATACAGTATGACCGAAATAACCTCTAGTTGCAAACAACATTCAATCATAGCCCTTTAAAAAGTATTGTATGTTGTATGCCTTCATTAAAAGGATTCTTAATAATTTTTCAAAAATCGTTTTTCATATTCTTTCCGGTCCATTTCTTCATATGATTCATAATTTCCTCTTTGTACAATGTTTGAAAAGGTTATCATAATATATATATATATATATACAAGGTGATTAGAAAAAAACTACCCCGATATATGAGACCATAGCTACCACACCGTTCCGAGAAACTGAATAAAAATTTGGTGGAAGGTATTTTGAGGTATGCGCTCAAGAATTATGTAAAAAACAACAGTTAAACTCTAACAGTTACGGTTACAGTGACAAAATTTCGAAAATTTCAAATGGCAACACCTACTTTTTTTTATTGAAATGGAATCTCCATAGCAAAAAAACATAAATAGCGTTGGAACGGTACCTCTAGCACGAAAATCAGCAGCGCTAGCAGGATAACAAAAAAAGAAAAAAAAAAAAACGACGGTTACGTGCCTACCAACCAGAGCACCATTTTCATTTTTTTAACGACGTCACATTTCACACTGAATCTTTGGTTTAGACTAAAATGTACTGATTCGGGGCCTGGTCGTTTCCCCTGATTTAAAGGGGGTAAGAGAAATTTGGCTTTTCCCTTACAGGTCGATTGCGCCGGTGAGTTCCCCCACATATCTTTCCCCATCTCTTCCCCTCCACTTCTTTTTCAGTTAACAGTTTTAAAATCTTGTTTAGCTTGTGATTTCATTCCTATAAGCGTTTATATTTTATTGTGTTCATGCTGCTAGATTGTAAATTATGCTATTATAGAATTAATTTACAGCAAACGAGGTAAACCACTAATTTCGTTTTGTAATTTCAAATTTTATAAAGACTCTGTCACAAATGACGGTATTAAATGGCGATGTGTAAACAAAAAGTGCATTGCAAAATAATAAAAACAAAATAAATTTTTATACCCCACACTGCACCCCTATCAATAAAAAATATGTGCCTATTTATGATGCATAATAACTGTAGAATGAAAGAGAAACAAATGAACAGTTGCCAAAATTATCTATAAATTTAAAAATATATATTTAGGATCCAAATGAAATATGAATTAATCCATAGTACTCATACTTTAGTCATTAAACAATTATGCATGAAAATGAAACTTTATATAAAGCAATAAACTACTTTAGCTTTAATATGAGGGTTATAACTGTAATTAATACATAAGTTTAAATTATCATCACAATAATTGTATTTATTTTTTTTTTTTTTAAGTAAAGTTATTGATGAAGGTGCTTAAGATAATAGTTAAATTATTAATCAAATTAAAATTCATTTTAACGAGTGTCTTTCAATAACATAATAATTAAATGTTATCTAACACAATTGTTGATATCCTATAATTGTCTCTAATCTCATTTAAACAAAAAAAAAAAAAAAAAAAAAAAAAAACTTTTCTACATTACGATCATAAAATTACTATGTTAATTAATCACATTTTTCAAAGGTATCTCGTTAAGTTTTAATTTTCACTTGCTTATTATTATTATTATTTTTAATTTACAGTAATTATTATCTTCATTTTAACTACAATAAGGTCTCCACTTGTCTGTGGTGGATTCTGCTCCTTATTCTTCTTCTAGTAATTATTATTATTATTATTATTATTATTATTTTGTTATAGTTTGTTTATATTTGTTACACATAACTCATCAGTAAATATAGCAGATGCAACTCATTAACTTTTTCAATATCTTCTGCCGTGTAAAAGGCTATATTTCTACATGTAACTGTTTATTGATTAATTCCTTATGTTTGATCACAGTAATATAAATTATATATATACATATACTTATTCAAACTTTCTCCCTTCTTTCACTACTAGTTGGTTATAAATAATTATTTATAATGATAATTAAAAAACAAAAAGAAAGAAAGTAACACATTTGAAAGATTTTTTTTTCTCTTGAACCCAGTTTTCAAATTTTTATCGCAAATTATTCCAAACAAAAATTTTATTTTAAAACTTAAAAATAAGAAAATGAAATATTCCCATTGTATTCCTTACAAAATCTTTACAAAATATCTTATTAATATTGTTAATACAAAAATAATAAATTTATATTCTAATATCATGACCTGATAAATCAGTATTTGAATTTTTGGTAAAATGAAAATAGATAAATAAAAATAAAAGTACAGCACATACACGTATAAATAATTAATTACACATTCTTTTATTTATTTTTTCTTTTTGCACGCGTGTGTGTGAGAGTGTGTACTATTTATGTCACCTGTAAGGGAATGAAGGACACCCCCCCCCATGCTTATCAGTACATGTCTGCCATAAACATGTGCAATGGACACAGGAAAGGGGGGTGCAGGGCAAACGACCTGTGCCTGTGAAAAAAGGGTGAGGGGAAACGACCCATTTTTTCTGTCGAGCTATCATACTTCAGGGGAATCGACCTCCACCCACTGATTCTGCTTCGAGACGAAAAGAAGAGACTAAGTTATCCTTAATTTCGTGTAAGGCTGCTAAATAAAAGCTTTAATTTCGTTGTTTAGTCGTAAGACGCTGTCATGATGACGTCATCACAGTACGTGAAAAACAAGTCATTGTAAAATGGCAATCAAAACCGATTTTGATGATGATAATTATGTTTCCCTGTGAGCGGCATATTGTTCACAAAGCAAGAAAGCAAGATACACATCACGCATTTCACAATGCCTTATTTTTCACTTAGTGTGATGATGTCACTCATAACGGTGTCTTACAACTAATAACGAAATTAAAACCCTTATTCAGTAGACCTACATGAAATTAAGGATACCGTGGTCTATTCTTCTCGTTTCGAAGCAGAATCAGTAGACTTTAGTGCGAGCCGAAGACTCAGTGTGAAATGTGACGCCATTAAGAAAGTGCAAGTTGTGCTCTGGTAGGCACATCACAGCTGGTTTCTCTTTTTTTCTTAGTATGCCTAGCGTTGGTGATTTTCATGCTAGAGGTACCGTTCCAACGCTATTTATGTTTTTTTGCTATGGAGATTCCATTTCAATAAAAAAAAAAAAAAAAAAAAAAAAAAAAAAATAGGTGTTGCCATTTGAAATTTTCGAAATTTTTGTCACTGTAACCGTAACTGTTAGAGTTTAACTGTTGTTTTTTATATAATTCTTGAGCGCATACCTCAAAATACCTTTCACCAAATTTTTATTCAGTTTCTCGGAACGGTATGGTAGCTATGGTCTCATATATCGGGGTAGTTTTTTTCTAATCACCCTGTATATATATATATATATAGAGAGAGAGAGAGAGATTGTTAGGAAAAACTTGTCGATTTTCTTGTATTAAAAAGTAGTTCGTAAAGAAACACGCCGGTTCTAGTCAATGAATGTACTTTATTCAGAGTAACTTCGGGAATCAGTACAACAAAACTGTGATTTCGAAGACTATCTCTAAACAGTAAGTACAAAACTTTGAATAAACACTATAAAATGCAAGAACTCGTATTGTTTCAGGTCGAAAGAAAACACGATCCTTCGTCAAGCGAACAAAGTACGCACGACTGCTGCAAACAAAACGGTAACGCACAATCCCGAGTGAAGAGCAAAAACAAATAAAGACGAATGTAAATATAAATACTGATGTGACCAGACTTATAAAATAAGAAAATAAAATAAATTAATAAATTAAATTAAAAAATAAAACAAAATCTAAAATGTATATATCAAAACTAAATGAAAACCGAAGCTATGTGTGTTATTTCCGAGCATCAGACAAGAACGGAGTGGCAGAAATATCATTAACAAGAATTTTTGAATTTTTAAATATGTAAAAAGCTTCATGGATTTCCAAAGGGGAAGAGGGGGTAGGAGAAGAAATTATGTTAGTATTAGAAAAATCAACTGATGCAGGACGAAAGATTTAATCCTTTGTAACAATATAAATATCAGTTTCCTACTATATCTATCAAATTGTATGCTGAAAGCTATTTCAACCTAAAACCATTTCAAGCTACAACTATATCTAAATGAAAGCATAAAATGAAAGTAATAAAAGGAAACATTTCTTTTTTTTTTTTTTTTTTTTTTTTTTTTGATAATTTTTGTGTCTATAATAATAATGTATAATCGAAAATGCCAAAAACAGAATAAAAAGTTGTAAAAATTATTTTATGATCATAGCTCAATCTTCTAGGAAGTTGAGCTATTTTGAATGGTAATATTTGAATTCTCTTCATGCATTGATATCCAAAGTGAATGGAAATTTGCCTCTAAAAGGGCTAATTAAAATGTAGCGAAAAAATTACACTTTTTTCCCGTGCTAGATTTGCTTAGAGGAATTAATTGTTACGGAATAACTAAAGATAATGCAATTCTATTAATATTTAAATAGAAAAAGGCAAAAACAACATCTTCAGAAAAGCAAATTGTTTCATTAGCTATAAAACAGACGCATCAGGAATCAAAACGTACCTTATCATCAAAAAAGTCAATACTGCAAATTGGATTTCTCTATGCTATCTCTAAAGCATGATTTCTATTGTAACATTATGCAAGATCCACTTCATGTCTTGAGTTAATAATGCTAAGGAAGAGGCATCGCAGTGCATCACTCATTCATTCATTTCTTTCGTTATTTTCTTTCTCGAAAAAAAAAAATTATGAAAACTAAAGAACAACTAAACCTAAAAATTATTTAATTATATATTTTCTTTCAATTAGTGGATTCATGCAAGCCTTTCTTTTATAGTCTTAGCAAAAAAGTAAATATTATGTATAAAAAATAATTAATTGGATAGATATCACATACTACTAGATAACAGATATTTTTCTAGAAGATTTTGATTTTCAGAATATTACCCTATTTTTGTCAAAGTCGATCTGGGTGCTTCGTAGTACATGAGTGCGTTTGCAAACAATGCTCACCTCCGTCGAAAATGAGAAAAATAATATATAAAAATTTTTATGACTAAAATAAGTCAAAAGTGTTTAAATTTAGAATTTTGACTTTAAAAAGATCCCCGCGAAAGAAGAAATTTTGAGAGTGAAGCACCAGAAGTACAGCAAAAATGTAGAAAACTGAGTGCAGTAACACATTTTCATTTAATGTAAAAAACCCGAAACATTTTGCAAAATAACTTGGCTTCGACAAATGAATATAGGACCTTTGATCGAATGTCAAACCTTACTATATCTGTAGAAGGAAAAAGTAAATGCACTTATCAATGTAATAATTAAACCAAAAATGAAAGACAGATTTTCTAAAAGTTAAAAGATAATACATAAGAAAAAAAATCTAGTGTGAAACAACCACACGACTTTCATTACCCACTATTACGCGTATTATATGCACTTTTGGGAGAAAATGTGATCAGAAGACATAAAATTGACCTAACAAAATACACACCTGAATATTTTCGGTAAGAGAAATCTGATACTCGTGTATATACATTTACAACAGAACGTACACAGCGAGTTAAAAAATAAGAAGAAAAAAAAATTCAATGGGGCCATTTTTTGAAACACCGATTTCTGAATATCTAAACCTGACCTACCTAATCACGATAACTGTTAATTTTCCTATAATAACCTCGTAATACACGCGAAAAGATATGTAAAATGGATTTATGTAATACTTTTCAATAAAATCGTTAGTCTTTTTTGAGATATCGACTTTTACCGGAACTTGGCCAACACCCACTTGACAATAAATACTTGTCAATCACTTGTCCAGCCGGTGTTGACTTGGCATACTCAATTGTTGACTGGAAAACAACAATTACACACAAAATGATGTCTGAAAGGGGATTAATATGGCGAGCTTGTAAAAAATTTGTATAGCAATTTTTGAACGAACGCGATTGCGAGACCTGAAATTGAGCTACTTATACAATTGAGCTACTTATGCCTATCAATTTTCCAGATTTAACCAACAAATATATATGAAAAAACATCTAATAGAGTCTTTATATAGCAGCTTTGAAGAAAATCGTTAGAGCTGTTTTTGAGATACGGACTTGCGGTCCCACTTCCAGTTTTTCAATTTTTACCAAAAATTGGAAAAATCATCTGTACACTAGACTTGTCTCAATTCTAAAGTTTTGTAGTTATAGCATTATTAGTTTCGGAGTTATAATAGTCAGAAGATTCCCCACATATATACACACACACTGACCAGTTGTCAAAAACCCTTTTTTTTTATTATTATTCAGGAGAGCTTAAAACATATAAATCAAGTGAAAACTCGATATCGAATTTTTGGACTGAATACAATATTTCCATTACCTACGGTTGTCGGGTGATGGAAATAAAAAATGTACCTGTGAGACACTTTTATTTTTATTCACTCTCTCTTTTCTTTTATTCTTTTCTTTTCTTTCTTTCTTTCTTTTTTTTTTTTTTTTTTTTTCGCATATGTGTGTATGTATGGGTGTTCAAAATTTAACAGTAGTAAAACACTATTAATCACCGCCAAAATTTGATCTAGCATGTTACATTTTAAAACAAATTACTATATACATTGTATAGGTAGATGTAAACGAAAATTTATTTATATGTACAGTCATGTATATTATATATACACTAAACGACGAAAAAAAAAAAAAAAAAAAACCCGCACTGCAGAAAAAATGACTTATACTTTTTTATTTGTAATAACTTTAAAATTAACGTTTGAAACAAATAAAACTTTCTTGTTTGCATAATACCAAAGGAATGAAATGATACATATTTACATTTTCGATGTAATAATTCGCTTTATTGCACTCTACGAAGTACTTTTTAAAAATCTGTATAAAACCTTCTTTTTGAACATAATGCAATAACCATAGATTTTGTATTCTATTATGATATATTATATGAAATAAACAAGTTATATTTTAATATAAAAAAAAAACTATTTATTTGTTAGATCTAAGCAATTTTTTATTAAAAATATGTATTCTCCATTGGGTTAATTTCACCTTTATAAGGAATTATTGCTTTAATGCGCAATGGCACAGTTTTATACAGAGTTTTAATATAAATCTCAGAAATTTCAATGTGCCAAATATCACAAATAATTTTTTCTAGTTCTGGCAGAGATATAGGCTGCAAATTTCGAATCCTCTGCCCTCTCCCCCGCCTTTTTATAGACGAACATTTTCGAGCGGATCGCGATTAGGACTATTTCCATGTCTGATAAAGAAGAAATTCTACTATATCATTTGTGGGATTTAATTTAAAGTGAAGAAAGATATGATTATTTACAGATTTATAGTTTCTCATGGGAATGGATGGGCATTTTTGACAATTTGAAGTGAATAAACTTATCACAGATGCCGTGTACTAAGTTGCATTATCATTTTGAAATGGTGTTTGCGGAAATGTCCAAGATACCTCCAAAATAGTCGGTCAGGCACCACTTTTACGAAGATTGTGTTTTATTTCGAGTTAATTGATCCCTTGAGCATAAAAATTTGCCCGACTGTTTGAAAAGTTATGCACCTCCGTACCATAATATACGGAGAATGTGTCACTGTTTTAAAAGTGCGATTTTCATTAAGTCGGTCATATTTTCGTTGTCAGATCTGCTTGTTTTCTTTAGCTCGAAATACGTCAAACTTGACTCATCAAAGAGAATCAGTTCAGACCAGTAATTAACTAATCATTTTTTAATTTTTTTAGTCATCTGAGGTCTTGCTTTCCTATTTCTCTTCACTAAGAATGGAATTTGTTCAAATTTTCTGTCATTTAAACTTGCTTTGTTTAATAGTTGCTGTACTGTAGTTAAAGAAATGCTGCTAAACACTTTCTCTGAATCTCTTTTATGTTATGTATACAAACCGATTTTATAAACAATGGCTTTTTAACTTACGGTCATCTCGCTTGGATCAGGAACATGGCCGCCTAAAATCAAATTTCCAGTTTAAACGGCCAAAAAATTTTATATCTCGCTAAAAACCCTTTTACAAGTATTTCGTTGACATTTAATTATTTTGCCATCTCATGCATTAAAATATTTTTTGATTTTCATTCAAAAATTTATACTTTTTGTGGCATCGTTAACTGCCTTGTTCTTACTATTTTTGAAATAATTTCTAAAATTACAATTTTACTGACAGTTGTATTTTGTTTTTAACGCTGAACTCAAAGCTAAAGTGTATGTGGAGGACAACATAATAAAATATGCTCGAAAATTTGCTTTTTAAACGATAAAATTGGTGGTTGTAGAAGGCGAAAAGGAAAATATCCAAGTGCGGCTTTTTTTTTTTTTTTTTTTTTTTTTTAACGACCCTATTGAGTTGAATCTATTGTTATTTTTAAGCATAAGTGAAATCCACAAATGTAAACAATGGACGCAACATATGGCGATAGTTCTCCTCAAGGAGGTTTGAAAGGAATGAAGATAGAGGATATTCTGAAACTGCGATTCTCTGATTGGAGGAGTTCATGCTGAAATCTAATGTTTGTGATTCAAACAGTCGAAAATGCGTGAAGAATACATACGTGAGGCAAATCGTATCAGACGGGATATTGTAACCGCTTTCCTCATGAAAATCCTATTTATGAGGTAGTATGTGCTAATGACTCTCTTATCACACTTGGTCTGATAGCGGCTTAAGACGGATCAACTGGGAATAACGTCTTGTGTATAATGACATTCTTTAAATTTTGCTTAGGGATCGTCTACATATTAAAACTTGCACAAACTTCTTTTTTTTTTTTTTTTTTTTTTTTTTGTGTGTGTGTGTGTGTGTGTGTGTGCGCGCGTGCGCCATTTGGATTAAATCAAACCTAAAAATAGTACAATTTATACATTTCTCTCAATTTTTAATAGAGTTATAAGATGTTAAAATATCGGGATGCAAATGTTAAATGAATGTGACAAACATTATTGTATATCTTTTTGAAAAATATATATATATATATTCAAAGTTTATTTTATTTTATTTATTTATTTAATGTCTTAGAAGGAAATGATCCAAACATATTTCATGTATATTGTTGATTAAAAAAAAAGTTTTTTGAATTATGAAAATGATTAATAAATTCATAGTCCAAAAATTTATGAATCATGACCTGTATTATTTTTTCCAGAAATAGAACAGCTATCACCAGAAATATGGGTTTCTAAATTTACAGCTCATTAATATAACTATTTTTCGAGTTGCATTGATGTTCAATTTTTTATTGCAATTGTGATATAGTCAGTAGAAGGGGCCGATGACATTTGCACTTTTGTTAAACGTCAAACATATTATTTTAGTAAAACTAAAAAAAACAAATACTTTTGTGCAAAACTTAACTAAACTTTAATAATACTACGTTTCAACATCCTGTTTATACAGGTAAAACATACAACATGCATCACATATACCTGTGAACCCTAGCATGTGTAACATTTACAAAAAATTCCGGAGAACGACCTTTCTCTACACAGTCATAATCCAAGTCTCCAGAATTACTATCTGAATTTCCAGGTCTTCCAAAAATCTTGATGATATGCAAAAAGGGGGGGGGGGGACCATTTTCCCACACGACAACCACCAATCAGACAGTCTTGGGTCATGTGAAATATACAGGTTCACACCCAGTTCAACAGTTCATTGGTGTTTCTTCGGCGCCAGAAAGGTGGGGTACCACCCTCGCTTGGGAGCGCAAGGCGGCAAAATCAAAGTCAACCGTAAAATTTCGGCAACTTTGAAACAAGGAGGGTGAAAAGCCGCATGGAATGTTCGTTTTCATGAGTTTGCAGACAGTGTGGCTACTTGGACCTCACACGGGCAGTCGAGTACAATGGGCATAACCTTGACGATGTTACACAATTAAGGAGTCGTCACTTGTTGCCATTTGTATCATCAATAACTTGCAAACACAAGAATTAAAATAGTTATTCAAGTAAATTTAGATGCACAAATGTATTCTTAATTTACATTACTTTAGTTTATTTTATATTTAAAATTGTCATATTTCTTTTCTGATTTTTAACTGAATGGAAATGATACTTTTTGTATTTGATCTTAATTTATTTTTTAATACTGAGATGAACCCCTAATAAATTTTCGTTTGTAACTCCATCAAGAATTAATTAAAGGATATAAACTATACCATTTTCCTAACCGCCTTGATCTTAAAATTTCGAGTATGGAGTCGAAGGTTGGTGTTACTATTGAAAAAAAAATGAAGTTGATGCTATTTTTAATATGTAGACGATCCCCAAAGCAAAATTCAACTGTTGCATTAATAACTAGATGTTATTACAAACATCAGACGAAAGTTTCTATGTTAATTTACGACAAAATTAATCGGGGGGGGGGCGTTTTTCTTATGACTATACATTGTCTACCATTTATTAAAACTGTGTTACTTTAAACTGGAACAAAAATATCAACAAATAAATAAAAGTAATAAAACTATGATATTAAATTGATTTATCTAATGGCGTCTACTTTCCTATAACATTTTTAATATTAACTTAAAAAGAAAATCCTAATGGAATAAGATTTTTAAGAATTTTTAACTTTAAGTTATACACATAGAGGATTTATTTATCAGTACTTACGTTCTTTACATACCACTTTGGGTCCAAATAATAATCATATTTTGGAAAATTGCAACAAAATTTGAATATAAGCATTGGTTAAAATGGTTTGAATTTGTTAGAAGATAATCAGGAGACAATGGTAAAAACATTATGCATTATATTCAAAACACTTCAAATAATGTCAACATGCACAACAAATTATCAGAATAAATACAAAAAGAATCAAGTGGTCTGAGCGGTTCAGTCAGATTGTCTGAAATAGTAATTGTTATTATAGTGCGACCACGTTTCCTACGACTAGCAGTGAGGCCGAGTCCAAAAGTTTGGAGGGATTCAAAATTGGCCGAGAGATAGTTATTTGGCAAATATGCAGTTATACGGTGTTCCCTTCTCGCTTGTTTACTCTCACAAGGGAAGTTAGAATTAGTAAAATTGCCATTGAAACCAAACCAAGCTTAAATTAAAGAGCATGGTCGAAAACATTGGGTACAGTACAAATTTGCTGCAACAAACCCCATGGGGGCGAGATATGACTCCCTAATAGTTTTAGTTATTTCTATAAAAGCCAACAAAACACGCATCGTAATGTGAATGGATGGTGTAGTGGTAGCGTGCTTGATTTTTGATAGGCAGGTCCTGGGATCGAGTCCCCTCAAGGGCGTTTTGTATTTTATTTTTTTATTTCAACTAAAATATTTATTTTTTACATTTTTAATTAAATTAAATCATTATTTTAAGAGAAAATATTAATTATATTAAAACAAGCTCTTTTTTCAGCGCGGACACACTGTAAAAAAAAACTCGTGAAAAAAACAGAAAAAAATTGTCAGCCCAGGACGCCAATCATATTCCGTTTTCTTTACGGGGAAAAAATGTTTCAAATTAACACAAGAAAACCGTTATTCTTAACAGAAAAACACTGTTATTTTTAAAGAGAGTTCTGTAAAAATTTACAGAAAAATCTGTAACTTTTACGGAACAAAAATTTTTTTCTCTGTAAAATTTACAGAAATACCTGTAATTTTTACAGAACAAAAATTTTTTTCTCTGTAAAATTTACAGAATTATCTGTAATTTTTACGGAACAAAAAAATTTTTCTCTGTAAAATTTACAGAAATATCCGTAACTTTTACAGAATAAAAATTTTTGTTCTGTGAAATTTACAGAAAAATCTGTAATTTTTTACAGAACAAAAACTTTGTTTCTTTTAAAATTACAGAGTACTTCTGTTAACATAACGATATTCTTATGTTTATATAACAAAATTTGGCTGTTCTTAAAAAAAGTTTTATCCCATCAAGAAAACAGTTTTTTACTGGCGTCCTGGCTGACAGCTTTTTTCTGTAAATTTAACATTTTTTTTTTTTTTTCTCCTTTTTCAAATATAGTCACATTTTGATTGCTATTTCAATAGGAAAAATAATTTCAACAGAAGACAGAGAAATCTTTTTTCGTTTAGCAAATGAAACATTATTAATAATAAACAATACAGATTTTTTTTATTTTGAAGAATTTGTTCTGATAAATACAAAAAATTTAAAAAGAAATATTTTTCTTTAAAAGGAATTAAATAAAAAATAAATTGTATAATGGTTACTGCCAGGAAACGCAAAAGATTGAAATGTAAGAATAAATTTAAGAAAATGAAGCAGAAAATTCAATTGATAAAATTCACAATAATAATAATGCATCACTGTTACAGAATAAAAATTTTCAGGATCTACAATCATGTCAGTGCTTATGCACATTTTTTTTTTTTTTTTTTTTTTTTTTTTTTTATGGAAGATGATGCTCCTCTAAACATTACAGGAGTGAAACTTCCCAACATGCAATAACTTTGAAAACTATTACTTGCATGAAATTATGTAAGACTCAGTAATGATATACCAAATGACTACCTATAATAAGTGATATTTACGGCAAATTAAGCATTTATAACAAGAAATTTACATAAAAACAAAATATTTTATCATGAAATTCAGAGACCAAAAATTTTCAAAATTCTTGAATTTAGGGTATGCACCTGAAAAGTTTCACTCTTGATATTAAGACAACCTGAAAAATCATGTGTCATCAATTATCACTTTCATAATCTGTGGTCTTCCCAAACCCCAGCCTTAATCATATGGGAATTTTGCCTTTGTGAGTTGGGTATCTGAAATATCTAATAATATATGAAGTGTATATTAAATGTTCAATTAATTACAAAACTCTCTGGTGACGAAATATTTTTTATTAGCTCAAATTAATTCCCATCTTCTCAATTCTATATACACAAAATTTTATAATTTTCTGAACATTGTTTTGTCTGTAGACAACTTTAAAATAGAGCCATTTAATTATGGACATTATTTTTCCCCCCACTTTTATGACCTGACACAACACATGCCACTTGGACTTATTGAACCACCCTGTATATTCCAGCAAGAAAAATCTATATATTTTTTGACTCTATTCAAAATTTTGAAGACGCATAAAACAACAGGGGTCAATCTAGATTTTCATTTTTTGGGCCTACTTTTGGGAAAAATCAAATTTTTTCTGATTTTTTAATTTATTTTTTGTGAAAAAGAAAAAATATATATACACACATATATATAACACATTTTATAAATACTGTGAAGAGGACTATTTTATGGATATGAATTTTGTAAAGGAGGCCTTATAATATGGAATTTCGTGAAGAGGTATAAAAAAAACTAATTCTTGTCTGGATTGACCCTGAATAGGCAAATGAAATTAAAACATTTATTCATATAAAATACATAAATAAAATATATAAAAATTAAAAATTCTTTTTTTCTTCCAAATTTATTTTGATCTTCGACTTCGATTAATTCCAAGAAAACACCTAAAAAGAAACATATTTACTTTAGCAAGTTAAAAAAAACATTTCTGTAAAATAAATGAATAAAATAGATAACAAATAAATATACATATTTTCTATGCAAATGAATAATTAAATATTGCAAATTGGAAATAATCGTATACATTCATTAACCCTCGCTTTCCTAAGATTTTGACCCCATTTTGAAGATGAAATTTAGTTTACCCCGCCTCATTCGAAAAGTGCACTAATTCGTCAGAAATAGCAAACATAATCAGTGGAGTGCTGCAACTTCTAAAAAACAATACAAAAAAGTGCAGTGCCGCATTGGTGATTTTCGGCAAACGTGCCGAGCGGCACCTGAAAGCAATTTTTCTGCAGTAATGCCTTGATCTTGGGAAAGCGAGGATTAATTCCAAAATCCTATTTTCAAAATTAATTTATTTCATACAGGGGCATAGTCAGGATTTATTTCGGGGAGGGCTGAGTTAAGTTTAATAATGTTTCCCAATGTACAGAATTCATGCATATTATTCTTAATCTTTATTTTTTTAAACTTTCTGCAAAATTTTGGAAGGGGCTGCAGCCCATCGGCCCCTATATGCCACTGATTTTATGTCTTAAATACTTTAAAGCATGACTAATTTGATACACACTGGGTGCAATCTAATTTGGTATCAACTTTTAGCCACATTTAAAACTTAGTTAAAACTTAACTTTATCAAAATAGATAGTAATTTAAAAATAAAAATTATATACTTTAAGTAGTGTGTATAGACCTTCCAACTGAACCCCCAAACTTCATCATTGCTATGATGATCTTCCTCTGATTTCGTAAGCAACTTCTCTTCTGCTGTTACTTTCAGATAAACGTGGCAGCACCATTGCACATCTAAATTTTAGCTGTGTTCGACACAATCATATCTTTGTTCGTTAGGTAACATTTAGACTGTATCTTTATTGATTTAAAAACACTTAAAAACCTTCATAATTAAGAAGAAATATATTTATGCAATCACTATAGAAATGGTCAAAATTTTATCCAACAAATGTAACTAACTGTACCAAATCCAACCAAAATTTGGACATGATATGGTGCTGTGTTCTTGAACAAAAATAACAGCAGAAGCAGATTTGCCAAACCAGAGATATAGCATCAAAGTGATGATGAGAGTCAGTTGTTCCCTAACTAAAAGATATATCCACATTATTTCAAGTATGTCACTTTTCGTTATTAAAATAACAAATATTTAACTTTATATATATATATATATATCTAACAGTTTTGCAATATTTTTCCCTTGTTTTAATCAATTTTTAATCTTTTGTTTCTAAATAAAGTGCATACATTGACTAGAACCTGCCTATTTCTTTACGAGTTACTTTCTCCATACCAGAAAGACAGTATTTTTTGTAGCAATATTAGTTTCCGCTATCTTCCCCACAGCATACCCAACTCTCCATTTAAATTTAATATTCTTCTTCCTTAAAAGAATGATTTTATGATATTAATTACTGCCTTTTGAAAATGCTTTGAAATGCAACTTGCAAAAACTTTTTACTACATTGCACGAAATGCGCTACCTCATGTTCAAAATTTAAGCCCTTAATTCTTATTTTAGATTTCGCTTTCCCTTAGTCCACACAAAACATGTACTTAGTTTTAACAAAATACATCTAATATCACATGATATATAAAGGTCTAAAAAGGTCACTTTAATTATAATCACCGTGTATTTTTCTTAACATTTGAGCAGGCACATGAGCAAAAAGAAATTTAACATAATTAAGTTTTAATAAATATATAAAATATCAACAATTAACTATTGGGAAATATAACATTTAGTTACACATGTGTATGTTTCATAATACAATAATCTATGAACAAAAACAAGTTGCATCACTCAAACAAAATAACATACTATCTTAAATGTACAATAAACACAAATACCAATTAACAGGTTTTAACAGCAGGTACATGTTATCATCAGTTTCAGTTCACCCTCCTTGATTAAAATATAATCCTTACATAGATACTGCTTGTGTGTTGCACATGTGTTAATATAATAAAGCTCATTCTTAGTCCTCTGATGATCAGTTGGAGTTGGAAAATATATTGCTCAAAACAATTAACCATCTGATTGTCACTAACGGATATACCCAGTCATTGAGTTGTTCTTTTCTGCCAGATACACTCATAATTCAAAATTATATATTTAAGAAATTTTAGCTTGTTTTTCAGGTTTGAGAGCCTTTTATAATAGTCATGAGGAATATTATGATGTACACAGTTACATTTTTAATCTAAAGTTGAATTAAGCGTATTTTAATACATTAAAGAAACTAAGCAGCAAAAATAACATATTTTTGCCCTTTTTAAAGGCAGTCAAAGGATTAAAGAATATTGTAAGTCTTAAATTTAAAAAAAAAAAAAAAAAAAAAAAAAAAAGTAGTGTAAAAAAAAAAAAAAAAAAAAAAAAAAACATTTTTCAGAAAATAGAAGAAAAGAGTCGCAAATAGCAAATTTTTCTCATTTTCAAACTTTGGAGTATGCATATTTTTAGTTTGACATTGTTCAATATTCAGAAAGTGTGTTGTCTCAACAAAGTCATTTAATCTATTCAAAAGCTTGAAGAATTGTTGATCAGTTGTAGGGGGGGGGGGGGGAGGAAGGTCTAAACACAAACTACAGTCGCTGAAACCATTGGAGTTTCACAAAGTATGATTTCCAAGATATAAAACAGATATCTGGAGACTGAAAATGCACGCCAAAGATAAGGGTAGGTCGTAGATGTGCAACAATGCCCAATGCTAATGGCTCTAAGACATTGAAATATGAAGGCCACTCTTCATTAACACCTTCGTTCAGCTACTGGCACCACAGTTTTAACTCAAACTGTTCGAAACTGGCTCCATACTGTAGGTCTGTATGCTCACCTGCCAATACTGTTACATTTACAATAAGGCACTGATGTGCCACAGAGAATGGGCAACAGAGTCTCTGAAGTGGAAGAGAGATGAGTGGTGCAACATTATTTTCTCTGATGAGTTGTATTTTGCTGTTCATCATAATAATAGGCATATTTTCATCTGAAGTGAATGAGGAACTAGAAACAACCCTGCATTTGTGCATGGAAGTGTCAGATTTAGCAGTGGGGTAATGGTCTATGCTGGCATCTCCAATGATGGGCACACCGATCCCCACATAATTCAAAATGGAGTTCTTACTGTTCATCAATATAGGGATGAGATCCTAAAACTTATTACTACACTGTGGGGCTGATTTTGGACAATTTGGGTCAAAAATGTGGCTCCAGTAGCCAAGAGAAGTTGTTGATGAAGAAGATTGGCATTCATATTTCGGTGCTTAAGTGCCGTTAGCTTTAAATATCGATCTTTAATGGGCGTTGTTGCATGTCTATGACCTTGCCCTGGTCTTCGACCTCCATTTCCAGTCTCCAAAAATCAGTTCCAGATCCTGGAAATCACACTTTGTGAAACTCCAGTGGCTTCAGCTACTTCAGTTTGTGTTTGGACTCTTCTCACTCTAACCAACCAGCAATTATACTCATCTTCAAAATTATAGGAACAACCTGCTTTCCATGTTTTCTTCTTTTACTCATAACTTTTAAATGATAAATATATGAACATAAAATTTGGACGGCATGTTCATTATATCATATCATTAATTGGATTTTATACAACCTTAGCATAAGTATTAAAATTATAATTATTCATTTTTTTCTCAAAAGTAAGCTTGGAAAAAATGAAAATTTAACTATTATAAGAAAATAAAACTTAATGAAAAATGGTGCTAAGGATGAATTATAGATGCGTGATGACACACACATCTCCAAATGTAAAACAAAATCCTGATTTTTCTTTCAGTATTCACTTTTATTTTACTTTTTTAATGGAATTTTGGAAAAAGTATAATTAGTAATTTGTAAATTAAGATAATCATCAGAATAATAATAATGTCGAGGAATAATTTAATAAAGAACATCTTATCCGATTTTCATGTTTGTATGTATATAGTATATATATTTTTTAAATTATTCACATGCAAAAAAAAAAAAAAAGAAAAAAAGGAGAAACAGAAAAATGAATACAGGAAGAAAAGTACAGTTTTAAACTAACACATGCATGCACTTGTATTTTCACCTTTCTGAAATGCCTCCTTAACACCATTTTTCATTAAGATTTCTTTTCTAAAACTATTGAAAATTTTCTTTTATCCGAAGTTTACTTTTAAAAAACTGACTAATTGTTAGTTTATACATTATCACTTACATTAAAGTTATATGAAATACAATTAATAAATAATATGACAACAAACATTTTATCAAAATTTTATGTTTCTGTGTTTATTTGTTTAAAAATTACATGAAAAAGAAGAAAATGAGAAAACAGGTTACTGCTTTAATTTTGTACACCAGTAATATTCAAAGCTTTTGAATGTTCCGGATTTTGTCTTTTCAGCACGGGGCTCATTGCCACTGCATGATTTAGAATTACTCACAATTTCAATGGTTTCTCGGAAGAAAGCATATGCCAGGTTCTCGTAATCGGCAATTTCTGTTGTCTTATCGAATTGGATACTGATGTTTTCTTTTTGCAGGTTTTTTGCTAAGGCAGTAGTATTTTTGTGTTCTTTTATGAAGTTTTTCTTTTTTTGTCACTACCGTAACAAGCCACTGTCAGAGTTGGGTCTAGAGAAAAGAATATTATAAATCCCGACAGTTTCAAAGGGATAGGTTTGATTCTTATTACTACGGATTAGTTGATAAATATTGCAGTTGGGTTTAATCATTGTTTTATCAACTGCTAGTATTACCCAATCACAATATTTATTAACTCATCCGTATTGATAAGGACCAATACCGATCTTTTTGAAACCACCAGAATTTACAATATCCCTTTCTCTAGACCCAACTTTGACAGTGGCTGTTGCATTGGTGTTACAAAAAGAAAAAGAAAAACCACATAAAAGAACATATTTCCAACATTAAGTTCAACAAAAATACTACTGCCTTAGCAAAAACTACGTAAAAAGAAAAGATCAGTATTCAACTCAGCGAGACAATGAAAATAGCTAATTACGAGAACCAGATGCATGTCTTCTTTCAAGAAGCCATTGAATGGCAATGAGCTTCGAACTGACAGACCAAATCTGACACCACCTGTTGGAGGATTAGTCAGCTAAAGCCAGCAACAATGGCAATACACAGAAGGTCATCTTTGATAATACTAGGGGCCCTCGTTGAAAGTATCTCAGGATGAGGTCTTAAGTAAGGTTTATTTAGTAGCTTTTACATATGTTAGTAGGTTTCATTGTACGGATATTTTTGAGCTTTTAAATCTGTTAAATGGCTAGGTTGAGACATCACAATCATCAAAACAACATACACTTTGTGACTCTACTACCATTTTCTGCAAAAAAAAAAAAAAAAAAAAAAAAAGTTTTAACATACGCCATTATTTTATATAAGACTTACAATACTGTTTAATTGTTTTGAGCAATGTAATATGCATCTGTATCATTGGCATCTTTAGAGTCTGTAGTAGGTTAAAGTATGATTTGAGAAAATTTCTCCCCTCCTCCTATTTTAAAATTTCTAAACAAGAACATTTTTTATTACAATGGTTAAAACATTTTTTTTTTTTTTTAAATTTGTTTTCAAGTTTTTCCTTCTTTACTGGATGACCCTATAGAAAAAGTTTTATTTTATAAGGAGAAATGCATTTTCTGCAGGTTTAGCTTTAATTCATGATGCATGAACAGTAGCTAAACAATCAGAATTTTGCCATTTTCTCTAAGTAAAAGTGTTTTATTCTTATTCGTGACAACCAGTGGTACGTTATTTTATACCAATGAAGTTATAAGTGAAATGTTATTTCAATTAAATACATTCACCCACAAATTCACGAAACATGTTTTATTGTGCTCTTTTGTATAAAGCCTATATGCAGAACTACAAAACTTTGCATGGAGGCATGTTTTGACCTCTCCCAATGCATTTTGAAACCTCATTTTTAAATTTTTGTTTAGTTGACATTTATTTATTTATTTATTTAAAGCACCATTGATTACATTTTAATTTTCCTGTAGAAAATGATGTCATAAAGTGAAAGAACAATTAGTAGAAACTATTTGCATGTTGGCAAGTAGAGTACCTTTACCAGCCTGAAGTTTTTAATTAATAACTTCATTAAATAGGATGACAATTTTTAATTAAGAGACATGTCTTCCTTGGAGTATTTGGCGAAAAAATTTCACGCCAGCAGCAGCAACTTCTTTTAATATATATAAATATATCTATATTTTTCATTTTAATTTGAAAAATGTTAAATGGTACATAAAGCATTAATATAATTAAATTATTAATGTAGTTAAATAAAGAAAGGTGAGAAAGAAACAGAAAAGAGTAAAATTGCTTAATAAATAGAATTTTAAATCATAGAAAATTTGGAGGAAAAGAAACACTTCATTAGAAAATTGTTTCTTTTAATACAACTTACATAATTATATCATTCAGTACAGGCATTGCAATTTAGCAATAATTTAGCTCAGTTTTTAAACAATACACTTTACTTTTTGCCTTTTCAGTACCTAATTTATTTTTTAGGTTGTCCTAAACCTAAACAAAGCAATATGTTGAAAAATATCTTTAATTCAAGCTAAGATTGGGCAAAAATTTTACAATTTAACAAATTAGTCACAAAAATTATAAGGTAATAAATCCCATTTTTTTTCTCTCTCTCTCTCTCTTTCAAGTTGAAAAGAAATAGCAATTCTTAATCTTTATTCCCAACTCCCATATTCCTTTAAGTGGGATAATTTTATAGGTTGGCAGATCATTTATTAATCCAATTGATTCTCAGATCAATTCCCTCTTATTGCTAGTAAATAAGTGCTAGCAAAAGTCAATTTCTTTCTTTTAATATAAATATGAGAAGAAACAAGAACAAGAAAGTATTTCGTACACTATGATTATGGAAGTATTTAATTAAAGGAAGAGAAGTACTTGAAACTCTAAATATAAAAAATGGAAATTATGCAAATTGATAATGAATTTTGCATCTCAATTGTAACAGTGTAGTGAGATTAAAATAATAATAATAAATTAGCCATGGTTTGCCTATTCTTGAAAAATTTCTTCAAATATTAAAAATTAAATATACAAAATTCATTGGTTCATTTACAGAGACATTTCACTTAAAAAAATTATTTCAGTATAATCATATAGTGTATTAAATATAATTCTTACCGATGTATCATTGCAGAAAACAAAGATTTGAATAACCAGATAATTTTTCGTTATTTATCCATCCATGAAATGAAGCTTTATTTTCCTGTGCAGAATTTTTCTATGTGAGAAAAACATAATATAATCAGCAATATAATAAAAAATTACAAATACATAATATTTATGTGTGTATATATATATATATATATATATGTGTAGAAAGATAGCTGAGAAAATAATGCAGGGGTCTGTCCAGACTTTTCAGACAGGGTCTTGTTTTTGTGAAATTGTGAAAAATTCTACACATAATTTTGTTAATTTAAATTCAGTGTGAAAATAAAGTTCTTCTGAACTTTTCATCTAGGGTCGTATTTTTGTTAAATTGAAAAAATTAATTTTGCAAAATAAAATTATAATTAAGGTTTCAATGTTTCATTTTAGGCAATGATGGTTCATTTTTATAAGGAGCAAAACTCACACACATGCACAGAAACCTTTTATGAATTAGAAATTGAATATTAGCTTCTCTGGGAAATTAAGTAAAGCACGTCCAATTATTCAGTCAGCCTGATCGTTCTATGGAAGATTAGTTTTTGAAATGAAAAAGATTTATCAAAGGTCTATTTCTAACAGGCAAAATTTTGTGAAGGATCCTTTTTCAGGACATAAAACTTTGTGAAGGGTTCTTTTTCAGGACAAAAAATTTTGTGAAGGGTCCTTTTTTAAGATATAAAATTTTATGAAGGGTCCTTTAACGGACCCAGATTTAAAAACCAGTAAAAACTACAATGTCAGAAACGCCAAAGAAAAATATTTGGAAAGCAGACAGCTGTTTCAGTAGCCTTTAGCATACAGTCTTATGTGCATAAAAAAATCCGAGAGAAGTGCTCATATATATAGAAAAGGAACCAAATTCTGCTCAACCAATAGTATGTGGTTATGTGGAAGTCCGGAGGGGGGAGGGAGTGGCCAATAGGAATTTCAGTAACACTAGTTGTGAAAACTGTAGAAAAATTAAGAAAGTATGAACCAAATGTAAAAATTTTTAACAATCAGACAAATAGGGTACAGTGAAATTACAATTAACGAGATTTTTAAGATTTTTTATAAATTTCAAAAGCTTCAAAGAAATCAAGTTCATGAATGGATTTAGGCCAGCAAATATTATTCATGATAATTGCAGCTATCATTCATGATATTTGCAAGGCATATCATCATGGATTAGCATTAGACCTACAAATCGATTCATGAACTAGATTTCTTTGAAGCTTTTTATATTTTTAAAAATCCTATTAATTGTGATTTCGCTGTACTCTATTTGTCTGATTGTTGGAAATTTTACATTCGGTCCACATTTTCTTAATTTTTCTACAGTTTTCACAACTAGTGTTTCTAAAATTCCTATTGGCCACTCCCCCCACCTTCCATGTAATTCTATTAGTTGAGCAGAATTTGGTTCCTTTTCTATATATATGAACATTACTCTCGGATTTGTTTATGCACTGAAGACAGCATACTAAAGGATACCGAAACAGCTGTTTGCTTCCCAAATATTTTTCTTTGGTATTTCTGATGTTGTAATTTTTATTGGTTTTAATAATACAGCGCCAAGCCTCCTTTTAACATCTGGACCCAGATTTCCTATAGAGAGACCCCTGTAATGTGAATCCTTTCGCTTTTTTTTTATGTTTTGTCATATACCTTAAAAAGTTCGTTAGGAATCATTTTGAAACTTTGGTAGTGTAAAGAACATGTTATACCTTATATTTTCCTTTTCCAGTAAAAGTTGTGTCATGAAAAGGAAAAGGGGACAAGTAAAAATTTGAACAAAAATCAAAATGTTTTGGATTAGCCTGTAATGCTTTAAATGTGTTTTGGCTGTAGCATGTGATCATAAGGACTTTTCTCTTTATTGGTATAAAATTTTATGAGGCTATCACATATATATTCATGGAGATATAACGGTTTCTTAAATAAACTGCAAAAGCAATTCCATTTTTTTAATTATAATACGTAAGGTATTAGACCCAGTGCAAGCCCATTTTCAGGAAATATGGCACACTACATTAGACACAGCACACAGCAATCAGAATAAAAAAATTTTAAATATCTTACGAAATATGAACACTTTTACTAAATAATTTTTAACTAAGCATGTGCAAGCTTTATAAAAATTTCCTCTGCATAATTTAATAGCCAAAGGTATTGAGCAACTTATATGAAAACACCAAACAAATATCATGTAAATTCAAAACATTACAAGAAATAGAATGAATAGAATTTCAATTCTCTCAAAATGAAAGCTAATCTATAAGGGGTTTTACTCACATTTTTATTTTGATTCAATCAATGCTCAATGATATTACAGTGCAGCCACATACCCTAAACCCAGCAGTGAGGACGCGTCCAAAATGCTGGAGGGATGCCAGCTTGACCGACAGTTTGAAATTTGGAAGACATCCAGTAATTCTGCGCTCTGTTATTGCTCATTTTCTCTGAGTCAGATGACTGTCACCCCTATTTTACCATTGGACTCGTTGAGTTAGCACTTGCGCAGATGTTTCCATGGTTTCATGAAATGTGGTCGAATAATACAGTGTTTTCGATGATTGTAAATAAATATTGATAAAAACTCCTAACATCTTTCTTTTTTAGAACTTAAATTCTGTTTATTTATCTCTCCTAACGTTTTGAATTTACATGATATTTGTTTGGGGTTTTCATATAAGTTGCTCAATTACTTTGGCTGTTAAATTATGTGAATGAAATTTTTATAAAGCTTGCACACATGCATAGTTAAAAATTTAGTAAATGTGCTTGTATTTCATAAGATATTTAAAATTTTTTGTATTCTGATTGCTGTATGCTGTGCCTAATGTAGTATACCATATTTCCTGAAAATGGCTTTGCACTGGGTCTATGTGTTATAATTAAAAGAGTAAAAATCGTTTTTGCAATTTTTTTAAAGACACCCTTATATCTCCATGAACATATATGGTAGCCTCTTACAATTTTATACAGATAATGAAAAAGTCCTTATGATCATATGTTACAGTCAAAACACATTTAAAACAATGTTTTTTACAGGATGATTCAAAACATTTTGATTTTTGTTTAATTTCTTACTGGTGCCCTTTTCTTTTTCATGACACAACTTTTACTGAAAAATATGAGGTATAAACATGTTCTTTACACTACCAAAGTTTCAAGATGATTCTGAAGAACTTTTCCAAGATATTTGACAAAACGTAAAAAAGCTAAAATTGTTCATATTATTTTGTCAGCGCTATCTGTATATATACATTTTTTATAATAATATAAATAAATAAGTAGATAAGTGCTTATAAAACTTCAAGAGGCACAGACCAATTAGTTTTTACTGGGTAAAAAAACCAGAACAAAACTTATAATATACATATATATATATATTAAATATGAAAACATTTTCCATTCATTAATAGTTTGCAATGATAATATTAAATAAAATATTTATGATAGTTTCTATAATCTTAATAATCTAGAACCATTTCTTAAAAACTTGTACATCATTTGCGATGCAAACCCAAGCAGATATTCTAAAATAATAATTGTAAGTTTTTTCCCCTTAATGGCAGATGCTTAGTTTTTAAAACAAAAGGGTCCCAATTTTTCCCTTGATTTACCCCTGAACACAGAAATATTTTTTAAATATAACTTCATAAATTGTTCTTTAAATATAACTTTACTAATTTAAACATATTATTCAGAAGGCTACTAATGAATTATTAAAAAAGGCGAATCAGCTGTTTAATTATATATATATATGTGTTACAATTTTAGTATTTTAAAGAAGATGCAAACGATAGTGACAGGTTTTGCTTAATAAATAATGAATTAGTATGATCAAATGAAAACCATTTAACTCGTAATTAGAAAAAAAAAAAGAAGCACTAAAGTGCACTTATATATTGATTGCATACCAGTGATTTATCAGTTATCACTGTCATCTGATTAATATGAAATGTGCACTTATTCTTAATATTTACATATGAATATTATACAAGTGGTCATACCTATTGTATATCTAATATTCATTTGTAATTTGAACCTGTATGTATATAAATACCTGCAAATAGGCATGTAGTGTAGTTTATATAAGTATATCTATTAAAGTTTAATGATATTACCTGGCTGTGAATATGCTAAAGGGGATGCATGGACAGCCAAATTTTGAGTGTCTTCAATCTCTGACTCCAAATATTCAGCTTCTACATTTTTTAGAGATTGAAAAGTTGTTTCCAAATCCGCGCTGTATAAGAAATGAAAATAGAAATAGGCTCAATAACAATTTTATTTAAGTTATCATCCTAAACATCACTGACACTAATTATCACTTTGAGCATTTTATGTATGAATTTATATCTAAAAAATTAAATATATATGTGCAACAACAAGAATAAATAAATATAAAATTGAATCATATTAAAACGATTAGTTTATTCAAACTGAGATTTTTAAAACAAATCCCTATCAGGGTTTTAAAACACCTTTATTTTTTTTTTACTTTCTTCTATATGTAATATAGAGATAGTAATGGATTCGTAAAAATTTTCGACCTCGGTTTTTTGATGAATTTACACGTTTTGAGAGCTGTAGAACACGATTTGACAATTTTTAGAAAATGTCTGTCTGTCTGTCTGTGTGTGTGTGTGACAAAATTTTGTGGCAACTGTATCTCAAGACCTACTGCACAGAATTTCATACAAATTGGTATGTAGTTGCGCCTTGACATAAATTAGTGCCTATCAACTTTTGGTAAAAATTGTCTTACAGGTTGCGTTGCCATCCCACTTTTTCTAAATTTTTAACATAGTGATACAGGACAAAATTTTGTATAAATGTGCATAAAGAGAATTATTTTTTAGTAATCATTATGAAATTTATAAGAATTATTTATAATAGTCAACTGGGAAAAATTTTTTGTATGCGTAGGAGCCTCGCCACCCCCCCTGGGGGGAAAGTCCCCCCTCGAGGGGAGTAAATTTTCAAGATGGGTATCTTTCGAAAGGTCTCGTCAATACTTTTAAAACGAATGGTCGAACTATAAATCTGTGATAATTTAAAACAAAGTTATCGATTTTTTTTACTTTTAACAAAAAAAAAAAAAAAATCGCTTTTTTTTTTTTTTTTTTTTTTTTTTTTTAATATTGTTACTGCGTGAATTTGTATAAGAAAATATAGAAGAAAGCCTTGTGGTGGCCACAACATACTAGTTTTTATTTATAATTATTATTATTATTATTGGAGAGGGGGTTTAATTGGAGTTTTGGGTTTTTTAACGTTAAATCTAGAATAATACTACTGGGTTTGAATTTTAAGTTTATTTCAAAAGAGAAACAGTTTCAGACTAAAATAAAAATATCATTTAATTCATTCATATTCTTAATGTTCGGTTTGGTATAAACTGAAGAATGAACTCTTGTTCCATTCTTTTCAGTATTTTAACATAATTTAGAATTTTTTTAGTTAATTTTGTGTAAAATTAAAACTAGTAACAAATGAAAAATATTTTAATCCTTCCATGTAGAATTTTCCTAGAACAAAGAATTATGTATTTTTATATGGGTAAAGTAAAAAATAAAAAGATAAAGTAATTAGAACTTCTGATAACAATTGTTTAAAACATTATTGCACAAACTAGCATTTTTTTCCCCTGTATCTATCAGTAGCAAAACAATATTTGTTTGTGACTTAGAAATGCTGAGGCCAGTCTCATATCACAAGAGAAGTATTAGCAATTTATAAAATCTGTAAAATATACAAGGAAAATAGTGAATATACAAGAATGGTTATTTTGAGACATAATGCAAATCATATGTAAGTATTTTCAAATTTAGTATTTCTTCTTGAGATGTTAAATTAATTTGCAAAGCTGATAGCTTTTCTGCACTGTTTCTGATACTGGATAAGTGCATATTTTTATTAATTTCACAACTTAAAAGTGTGTGCTAGATGCTAGATAGGGAGGGGAGAAATTTAAAATTTATAAATTTTAAGATATAGCTAAGAATTACAAAAAATAAATAAATAAAAAATGTTAAAGAAAGGAGGGGGGGGGAGGTTAAGGAATCGATTGTGCGTACTTCCGAAGCTGTAAAATTATAGGAAAAGAGACAGACATGAATTTAAAAATTAAAAAATGTGTTCGGTAGTGAGCAAACAAGCTGTAGGTACCTGGAAAGAAAACAGAGCACTGCAGATACTACTACTTAATAGCTTAGTGATAAGATAAGATTTTCTGTATAATGATAAACACTCATTCATAAATTAGTAACAAATAAAATTACAGTGCAAAGAAAGTTAAAATTTAATACTTTCTTACATCCATGCGTTAAAATTAAATAAATAATAAAAAAAAACTTTTTAGCATTTAAAACCACGAAATGCACAAAAATGGTACATTTCATAACAGAACAATTGTTTTTTGAAGCAACATAATGTGAAATAAAAATAATTAATTTCATCGTCCCTACTCTCCTTAATAAACAGTAATCCACTGGCTACAATTTAAGGTTTTTAAATAATTATGAACTGATAAAAAAATTTATAAACTGAAATTTTGCATTTTTGAAAATTTTCTGCTAACTGTTAAAAATGGATGCTTTATTTTTAAATTTCAACTGTCTAAATAGCTTTTTTTTTTTGTAAGTGAGGAAAAAATGTGCAGTTTTTAAAACTGAACTAACTGCAAGTGTCCTTATTCTCTTTGTACAAAAATAGCAATTTTCTATAGAATTCAATGTGCAAAATTTATTCTTTACCTAACTAGTAGTTTATAAATCAATGGCTTAATAAATATTTATAAATGCCAAATATTACAAAAAATGAAATCAAAATTAACTTACTCGGGTATCTCTTCATCTGCAAATGAAAAATCTAAAAGGCTATACCGGGGCCGCCACGAAGAGGAGATTACACTTTGCTCTCCAGGCCTGGCTGGGCACAGATATGATGATGTCACGCTAAGCGATGGTACTCAGTCACACATGCATTCCGCTTGCTTCATTTATAGTGTTTGTTGCTGTACTTTTTCCTTTTTTATTTTTTCAGACGCTACTCATTCTGAAAACGATTATATACAATTTATATAAGTCATGAGTATCTCACCAATATATTTTCTGTAATAAATAATTTTAGAAATAATTTTTCTTCAAACTTGTATTTTATTTTAATGACAACAATTCAGAAAATAATCTTCCAATTTGCTGTGAGTGTTTTGTGTTATCACAGGTTAAAATATTGATTTCTTTCTTTTTTATATTTTAGAAAATATTTTCCCCTATATATCATAAAGTATATTTTAATATAATTCCCAACAGAGCTGAAGTGTGTTTATGACTTCGGTTTGTGTGTCTGGCCGTGTTCTAATTCCTGCAGGTTATTTTTGAACTGATATAATCTATTCAGGTTCACAATAACACGTTTCCTGTTAAAAGTAGTATGAAGAATAAAACTAATAGTCTTTGAACAGTCTCACAAAAGAAATCCAATACACTACTGTCTGAAATAAATATATTTCAGAAAAGTTTTATAGCCTTTATATCGCACAAAACACGGCAAAATTAACATGCATTATCCAGATGTACACAAGCATGTCTCCTTTTGCATGAGGTACAGTAAAATTGGTATCAATGTTTTTATTACAGGGCCTCACAAAATATTCAGGTACATTGTATTTTTGACTGATAATTTCTCAAAAGGCATTTTCAGCAGCAATTCTTGATTATTTATACTATTATAATTTTTTAATACATTATACGAGAAAAATTATATATATATATATATATATATATATATATATATATATATATATATATATATATATTTTTATACATATAGTATGCAGAGCTATATAAAAGCAACCTATTTTAAGATTCATCTAAAAAAGCAAATCTATAAATATTGTTTTTGTGAGATTTCTTTCTCTATAATTGCAATAAAAAGTAAAAAAAAAAAAAAAAAATGTTATTGTTACAAATGAAACAAAAAAAAAAAAAAAAAAAAAACTAGTATGTTGTGGCCACCACAAGACTTTCTTCTATATTTTCCTATACAAATTCACGCAGTAACAATAAAAAAAAAAAAAAAAAAAACAATTTTTTTTTCGTTAAAAGTAAAAAAAATCGATAACTTTGTTTTAAATTACCACATATTTAATATTTATAGTTCAACCATTCGTTTTAAAGGTATTGACAAGACCTTTCGAAAGATACCCATCTTGAAAATTTACTCCCCTCGAGGGGGGACTCCCCCCCCCCCAGGGGGTGTGCCGAAGCTCCTACACATACAAAAATATTTTCCCTGTTGACTATCTCTATTATAAATAATTCTTGTAAATTTCATAATGATTACTAAAAAATAATTCTCTTTATGCACATTTATACAAAATTTTGTCCTATATCACCATGTTAAAAATTTAGAAAAAGCGGGATGGCAACGCAACCTGTAAGACATTTTTTACCAAAAGTTGATAGGCACTAATTTATGTCAAGGTGCAATTACATACCAATTTGTATGAAATTCTGTGCTGTAGGTCTTGAGATACAGTTGCCACAAAATTTTGTCACACACACACACACACACACACACAGACAAACAGACAGACATTTTCTAAAAATGGTCAAATCGTGTTCTACAGCTCTCAAAACGTGTAAATTCATCAAAAACCCGAGATCAAAAATTTTTACGAATTCAATACTTTCTTTATATTACATATAGAAGAAAGTAAAAATGGATAACTTTATTATCGCAGTTCGATGGTTCAACCATTCGTTTTAAAGGTATTGACGAGTTCTTTTGAAAGATACCCATAATGAAAATTTATCCTCATCAGGGGGAGGGGCGACCCCCCCCCCTCCCCAGGAGAGAAGCGATGCCCTATATATCAAAAGCAATTTTCACAATTGACATGATTATCTATCAGTATTATAAATAATTCATTTTTATTCAATAGTGATTATTAAAAAATAATTCTCTTTATGTACGATTATACGAAATTTTGTCTTATACTACCATATCAAAAAATTTAGAAAAAGCGGGGATGGCGAATCCTACTGTTGGAAGATTTTCACCTAAAGTTGATAGGCACGAATTTATGTCAAGGTACAGTTAGTTACATATCAAATGTTATGAAACTCTGTGAAGTAGTTAAAGTTGACACACAATTTTGTCACACACCACACACAGCCATTCTCTAAACATGGTCAAATCGTCTTCTAGATTTCTCAAAACTTGTAAATCTACCGAAAACCCCGAGATCGAAAATTTTTAAGAATCCAATACTTTCTTTTATTGAATATTAGAAAAAAGTAAAAAGGTGGTGCACAACTAGAGGTTATAACAAAACTACATAGAAATTTACAACGTATATACAGACGCCACGAAGACAAATCGTTTAAAATTATAGATATCTTGATAGTGGAAGCTCAATTCAACACCAGATTTGGTGATGCACAACTAGATGTCATGAGAGTTACAAATATAAACATTTAGGGCCATTAGTTTTTGAGCTATGCGAGATACAAAATCCATTTTATACTTCGTATAAGTACTGTGATTGTCTTTGATAGTCTGAAAGAGTGTGGAATACTTCCTTATATTTTGTATAAGAAAGTGAAAGTCCATTATCTATATAAAAGAATTTTCTTTTTCATTACATCCAAAGCTTTAATTGGATCAAAAGACTGGTTTAAGTTTATAACTGCAATTTTAAAATTTCCTTCGTACATTAGTAATATGTAATAATATGGAAGAAAATAAAACATGAAGAAAAACTGAAACAATTAGTAAAATTAATGATTTTTTTTTCTTTCAAAACAACTGGAATAAAAATGCACATGCAATGATTTATTTTTTCGAAACAATTGTCTTTAAAGATACATATACGCTTCTTTTATTCTTGACTAGCCGTCTATGTAGATTTATTATTTGCTTCGTCTTTTAGTAAAAATAAAGTTAAAAATCACAAGTGGAACCTAACTTGAACAGGCTAATTACTAGCTTGTTCGCGACACGTGAAAAATCTATCTGCTTAGAATAAAAGAGGTCTGCTTATGCATTCTTCTATACTCTAACTTTAAAAAATTAAGTTCTCTGAATGTTTTTCAGATAATCAGAATCATATATTATTGTAAATGGTATTGTATTATACACACTATTTTTACATAGGCACATTACAAAATTAAAGTTTTCTATAAAAAGCTTTAAAGTCTGTTTGAAACATATAGATCATAAATAGAACTGCATTTGATATTTTATAAAACATTAGTAATTACGCACTATATATTCATTAAGTTTTTTTTTTTTTTTTTTTTTTAACTTTCTTCTATATTCAATATAAGAAAGAATTAGATTCGTAAAAATTTCAGCTTCCAGTTTTTGATTTATTTACACGGTTTGAGAGTTCCAGAACATGCGCGTTTTCAAAAAATGTCTGTTTGTCTGTGGGTGGGACAAAAATTTTGGGGCAGTTTTATAATTCAATAACTAATGTACAGAATTGCCTATAAATTTATGTATAGTTACATATTAACGTAAATTAGTACTTGTTAACTTTTGTAGAAAATTGCTGCTAAAAACGAGTACTTCTACTATACTGCAATTCCACCAATTTAAGTGATGGCTATATCTCATCTTCTGTTACATATAAATAAAAAAAAACCTTAATATGGGAGAGAACCATTATGAAAAATTACGTTGATTCAATCTGGGTGCATATCGACTTACAGGTGGCGCTGCTATGCTGCAATTTACACTGTGAATAAGTCTAAATATCAACATCTAATACATAAATACACTAAACTTGATATGTGAGATAATCATTATGAAAACGAACGATTACTTAATTTGGATGTATAATGCCCAAAATGTGGTGTTGTTATTATTCAAATTCTGTGATTTTCAACATGGCTACATCTCAGCATCTGTTGGTTAAAATTGCGCCAAATTCCATATTTGAAATCTTTTTTGTAAGAAGATATAATTAAATTTTTGTTTATGTTAAACAGTATGTGGCGCTGTTATATTGAATTATATAGAAGAATGTTTTGTGATAGAAACAACATAGTACTAATTTCTAACAAAATATTAATTTTAAAGTAAAATATTAAGTGCATAAAAAAATAATTTTATAAATACAATATACTTCAAAGTTCAATAAACAAACTAATATCCATGCAAATTCTTTTTCTTAAAGTTATGATATAATTATTTTTTTATAATAAATTTTACTAGGTAAATAATTTCAAAATAAACGTACAATTGTAATTATTAATGACATGATTAGTAGAAATAAGTACTAAAATTCTAATAATTATATACCATTAAATAACTGAATATTTATTTTAGAATTTTCTATAAAAGAGGACTATTTTGAAGACAATTATTTTTAAATGCTGATTAAAAGGAAAGTTATTAAAACATGGGTCAATTGAAGCAAAAATTCTGAGATTTTAACTGACTTTTGACAAAATTCAAATCGATAAATTGGGCCCTTTTCTCAAATTTCAAATTCATAAAATTTGCTATTTCACAATATTTTGTTCTATAAAGACATAAAGATAAGCCATTTATTAAAAATATGTCCATATTTTCAGTATTATTTCAGCTGACTTGATATTGTATACTGGACATTAAATATGATATAGAGTGACTTTAAAATGGAAGATCTACACTTTACATGATAAATTTTTGTTTTCACAAAAAAAGTAAAATATTTCATAAAAAATATTCTGTTTTTACAAAAATGTACCCAGAATAGTGTCAAAGAATAAGATAAAATTAATGTATAAAGTAAAAACAAAATAAAAACAGCAGGATGTGCATTATCATAATTTTGCAAAATTTAATCTAGAAAAATAATTTTTATATTAGATTATTTGTAGAAAAAAAAAAAAAATAATATCCTCTTCGGATAAAAAACATTACATTTAGTAAAAATTGTATTCACAATATAGATAATTTTAAAGAATAAACGTGATATACACTTATCATTTCACATTTAAGACTATAATATTCTTTCAAGATCAAAATTATTACATTGCCGATTACTGTGTTATTCAGACTGATTAATCAACATGTCAATGAACAGGCACAGACAAATATAATCTGTGTGAACAGGCTTAAGAAATTTTAGTTTGTTCTTTAAATTTAAAATTAGTATTCAATTCAAAACACTATTTTAATCTTTCAATGAACATATACGAAGAAAACAGGCATTTTAACTTACCTTGTATAATAGTTTCATTTTCAAAAATAGTTCCACCTTTAAACACTTCCGATCTTCCGTTCTCATTTGGTTTTAGTTTATTTTCTGTTGTTTCGCGCTCATCGCTTGCGGTCACGTGATTAACGGCGGACGACGATGGCCCGAGATGAGTCACATACCAGCGACAACATAAATAAACACAATTTTGAACCAAGACATCTGTAAGAGTAATTAGCAAACGAACTGATTATTTACTTTCTGTGACTCATGCTGTCATTAATTTGTAAGTGCAGTAATTTATTATCTGAATGGCTTCTGATATAAATTTATAACCTCATATTCTAAACATTTTTTAATGTCTTTAAAAAAACTGCGTAGGTTTTAAAACCATCACTCCTGATTTTAATCTTAAAAATTTGAAACTTATAGAATTATACACACATACACACACATTTAAAAAAGAAATTAAATAATCAAATTTTTAATGCTATTTAAAATTTTCATGAAGAAAACTTTTTTTTATTTTTTACTATTTTGTCAGTCAAAATATGAACTTTAAAAATGTCTTTTATCAAGTAAGCATATTATATGGTAATTATAATACAATTTAACATATAGAGTAACTTTAAATTTTTTGAAATAACTTCTGATCCCATAGAGATCCCACTCGAAAAGTTTCAGGTTATACAGCTTTTAGTATAACCAAAAACATATTTATTTTTGAAATTTTTTAAAAAGCACTCTGTTCAAAATTTTTAAAATTTTCACTCAACATAATGATGTTGCATATCAAATTAAACCTTATGAAATACTCTTTAATGTTAAAATACATTTTTGCCAAATAAATTACATACAATTTCAAATTACGATTATACAAAACCTAAAAAAAAGAAAAATGGGGCAGAGGGTCCCTACGCTGCAAAATAAAAAAAAACTAGTATGTTGTGGCCACCACAAGACTTTCTTCTATATTTTCCTATACATATTCAATCAGTAACAATATTTAAAAAAAAAAAAAAAAAAAAAAAGATTTTTTTTTTTTTTTTTTGTGAAAATTAATACATATTCAATCACTAACAATAATTAAAAAAAAAAAAAAAAAAAAAAAAAAAAAAAAAAAATCGATTTTTTTTCTAAGATTTTTTTTTTTTTTTTTTTTTTTTTTTTTTGTTAAAAGTAAAAAAAATCGATAACTTTGTTTTAAATTATCACAGATTTATGGTTCAACCGTTCGTTTTAAAGGTATTGACGAGATCTTTCGAATGATACCCATCTTCAAAATTTAATCCCCCGGGGGGGTACTTCCCCCCCAGGGGGGGAACCGATGCCCCCCCATGCACAATTTTTTTTTCCTAGTTAACTACTACTATCATCAATAATTCAAATTAATTTTACAATCACAAGTTTAAAATAACTCTCATTATGCCCATTTATACGGAATTTTGTCCTATGCTGCCAAGTTAAAAATTTGCATAAAATGCGATTACAGCGCCACCTGTTGAGCTATTGATCCCCAAATCTAATGGGCACCAGTTCATGTCAGGGTGCAACTAAATACCAAGTTTGGTTACATTTCATTCATATGTTCGTGAGATACAGCGTCCACAAAAAAATGATACAGACACACAGACAGACAGACAGACAGACAGACAGACACACAGACAGACAGACATTTTCTAAAAACTATCAATTCGTGTTCAGGACATCCCAAAACGTGTAGATCCGTCAAAAAACGGAGGTCGAAAATTTTCGCGAATCCAATACTTTCTCTATATTACATATAGAAGAAAGTAAAAAACAGTACACGGAAGGAAGTATAGTAATCACGATTTGCGAAATGGATTTTGTATTTCACATTGCTCGAAAACGAATGATCGCTAAATGTTGCCAATTTATACATGTGACTGTCATGATGTCTAATTGTACACCTGCAAGTGTCATCTTAACACGAGCTCTCGTTTTAGAGATATACATAAGTGACTTCACACGATTTTTCGTGACGTTTGTATGTATGTGCGTGTGTGTGCATGTCGCATAACTCAAAAACGGTTGGACGTAGAAAGTTGCGAATCGGTATATAGGTTTGTTATAACATCTAGTTGTGCATCTCCCTTTTTAGATATTGTATGATTTTCCATTTTGAAGATATTTAGGAAAATTAAATTCATAATGACCAAAAATACATAGGACATGGCCATATCAAAAGACGGTAACTCAAAAACGGTTTGGACAAATCTTGCAATCGATTTTTAACTGACTTCCCTACTAGCTAGACATTTGAAACTTTCAGAAAAGCTCAGAACACGTTGACAATGCATTTTTAAAATATTTTTAGCCAACTGTTTCGGATACCATCTGCCTTCAGCAGCGTTTATATGGTTCAACAGAAAATTTATTTAAGTAACTTTCCGACTAGTTAGACATTTGAAACTTTCAGAATAGTTCAGAACACGGTGAAAATGCATTTTTTAAATACTTTTAGCCAACTGTTTCGGATCCCTGCTGCCTTCTGCACGTTACCAGTACAATTCTTGCAATCGATTTTTAACTGATTTCCCGAATAGCTAAACATTTTAAACTTTTAGAAAAGCTCAGAACACGTTGACAATGCATTTTTTTAAATTATTTTTAGCCAAATGTTTCGGATACCTGCTGCCTTCAGCCGCGTTTATATGATTCAACAGAAAATTCCTTTAACTAACTTCCCGACTAGCTACACATTTGAAACTTTCAGAATAGTTCAGACCACGATGAAAATGCATTTTTAAATACTTTTAGCCAACTGCTTCGGGTCCCTACAGCCTTCGACAGCGTTATCAGTACAAATCTTGCAATCGATTTTTAACTAACTTCTCGGCTAGCTAGACATTTGAAACTTCCAAAAAAGTTCACAGAAGACGGTGACAATGCATTTTTAAAATATTTTTAATGAATTGTTTCGGGTCACAGCTGCCTTCGGCAGCGTTTATATGGTTCAACAGAAAATGTATTTAACTTTTTTCCCGACTAGCTAGACATTTGAAACTTTCAGAATAGTTCAGAACACGATGAAAATGCACTTTTTTAATACTTTTAGCCAACTGTCTCGGGTTCCTGATGCCTTCGGCAGCGTTACCAGTACAAATCTTGCAATCGATTTTTAACTAACTTCCGACTAGCTAGACATTTAAAACTTTCAGAAAAGCTCAGAACACGGTGATAATGCATTTTTTAAATATTTTAGCCAATTTTCTCGGGTCCAATGCCAATGCTTTTTAACATTATGTATATATTTCTAAAGGTGTATAAGGAAGTCATGTGGTACCCACATCAGATTTTTTTAACAGGTTTTTTACGCTTGGCAACACGTTTCTGAAAAAAAAAAAAAAAAAAAAAAAAAGATATGGTTTCTTTTTAAAAACTAGTTTGTTGTGGCCACCACAAGACTTTCTTCTATATTTTTCTATACAAATTCACTAAGAGCAAATAATATATTAAAACTATTATTTATTAATATTATCTAACATAATGAATGCAAATGATTTTTATCTTAGAGGAAACTAATACTAAATATCCAAACAAAGACAATTTTATTGTCTGTAAATAACATCATAATAAAAGCTTTTTTATAACGGTTATCTCATATATCAAGTTTCGTATTGTTATATGCAATAGAAATTGAGATACAGCCTTCATGTTTTCGAGGACATTTTCAGTATTGCAGCACCACCTATTGGCCGATAAGCATTCAGATTGAATCAGCGTCTCGATGTCTCGTAATGGCATTCTCGAATATCAAGCTTTGTTTGATGATGCGCAATAGAATCTGAGATATAGCCTTCCCTTAAATTGTGGAAATCACTGTGTATCAGCGCCATCTGTTGATTGGTTGACACGAAAAGTTTATAGGCGCTGATTTAGGTCAAGGTGCATCTACATGTAATTTATATGCAATTCTGTGCTGTAGCTCGTTAGCTACAACTTTCCCTTAAATCGCGGAAATCGCTGCATATCAGTGCCACCTGTTGGCCAATAAGAATTCAAATTGAATCAGTATAAGGTCTGAAAATGACCTTCTTACATATCAAGTTTTGTTTGATTGCAAGCAACAGAACCTGAGTTATAGCCAGGCCCACCAGCGGCCGAGCGGTTCTGCGCTCAAAGCTGGTAGATGGGAGGTGCCGGGTTCGATCCCAGGTCGCGCTCATCGACCTAGCCGTTCGGAGTTTTCCGTGGTTTCCTCCGAAACTCGCGTAAATACGGGCTAGGACCCCTTAGAAAGACCGCCACGGAGGGCATTCCCCCCTAGGCCTAGGACACATCAGGAGTCAATCGGCCTTAAATCCTACAACCAACCAACCAACCTGAGATATAGCCTTCAATTTAAATTGTGGAAATCGCTGTACTGCAGTGCCACCTGTTGAGCAGTTGACACCAAAGATTGGTAGGCAGTAATATAGGTCAAGGTGCATCTACATATAAAATTATATGCATTCTGTACAGTAGTTTCTGAGATATAGTTTTCCCTTAAATTACAGATATTTCTGTATAGCAACGCCACCTTTTGGACCGTAAGCATACAAATTGCACTAGCATAATGCCTTATAATGGCCTTCTTACATATAAAGTTTTGTTAGATTATACGCAATAGAACCTGAGATATAGCATCCCCTTTAAATTGCGAAAATCGCTGTATAGCAGCGCCTCCTGGTAAGCAGTTGACACCAAAGATTGGTAGGCAGTAATTTAGGTGATGGTGCATCTACATATAAAATTACATGCATTTCTGTGCAGTAGTTTCTGAGATATAGCCTTCCCATAAATTACAGATATTGCTGTATAGCATCGCCACCTGTTGGCCAATAAGCATACAAATTGCACTAGTATAATGCCTTATAATGGCCTTCTTATGCATATAAAGTTTTGTTAGATTATACGCAATAGAACCTGAGATATATCCTCCCCTTATGTAGCGGAAATTGTGTTATAGCAGCGCCACCTATAGCATGCACTAATTTAGGTCAAGGTGCATCTACATGTAAATTGATATGTAATTCTGAGCAGTAGTTCCGGAGATACAGTTGCCACAAAATTTTTGTCACACACACGCAGACAGACATTTCCTACAAATGGTCAAATCGTGTTCTAGACCTCTCAAAGCTTCTAAATCCGTCGAAAACCAGAAGTCGAAAATTTTTACGAATCCAATACTTTCTTTTATTGAATATAGCAGAAAGTAAAAATGGATTTAGTGTCACGTGGGGCCCTCAGGTTACCAAGGGGCCCATTTGTGATACCTCAGATTATTTGAATCCAGGAAACATTTGAAATCTATGTGTTCAGCGAATTTACTTTCCTTTCAAGAAATTTTGGTGTACCCAGACTTATCAAACACCCTATATATATATATGTATGTAAGAGTGTGCATGTCTGTATTATTCTGACATAAACCGAACACACAAAATGTGACTTCTGGTTTACTGACAACAAAAGAAAATTGGCGGATTCCTTTTAACTCTGTGGACACACCCCCTTGTGATTCCACGGCTCCATACTACGGTTACAGTTTAGAAATTTTTGCACCCGCAAAACAGAAAAAAAAACTGTGTTTTTCTTTAAAACTGATTTTTTCTGTAAACAATACAGTTTGTTCTGTAAAAATAACAGAATTTTTGTTTTCAGCATGCTCAAAAACAGAAAAGGGGAAAAAAACAGAAAAAAGAAAAAAAACAAACAGAAAAAGGGATAAAAAACAGGAAAAATCTGTTTTTTCTTTAAAACAGCTCTTTTCTGTAACAAATACAGATATATTCTGTAAAACCCACAGATTTTTTTTACAGTGCAATTTAATAATTTTTTAATTTATAACCAATTTATTTATTTATTTATTAAATATGAAGAAATTAATAATTTAACGGGAAATAATTTTCTATTACATTTAGATAAGATTTTGTTAATTATAACATTCAGATAAATTTTTTTAATCATTATGTTTTATGCAAATTTTTAATTACTATTTTTTAACAACGACACTAATAGTAAGAGTTGATAGTCTGCTCTCAAATGAATTGTTTATTCATGCAATTTTTTGTAGGAAAAATTCTCAATGAACAACAGCTGTTGCTTAACTATTCGACGTCACAGTCGCAATTAACTTTTATTTGAAATATTACATTAAACAACTGTTAAATTTGGTGGTGTCGGAAGAACTGATGATAATATTGAACACAATGACAAATTTTCTCAAAATGATTTTACTAATTTAAAATTAGTTTACATCTCAAAAAATTCAAAATCTGGGTAAATATGAATTTCACAAATCTAGTAATCTCGACAAAAAAGCAAATATTTAACAAAATGTTCGCGATGAACAATAATTGACGGTCAACAAAATTGTAATTCAAATAATTGTGATCAATCTTTTTATATTTCTTGTTCTAATTGTGAAAAATACTTATTGTTTCATGATTTTTCTACTTTTAATCATAATTGCTATAAATTAGAAACTACACTGATGGAAAAAAAAATCCCAACACCAGGAAGGAGCTGTGCTAGATAAACGACATTTCGTAAGCGTGTTTATACATCTGAAAGATGACGTCGATTCAAATTTCGAGCTACGCGCATAAGTGTGGCGCTTGTAGCGACACTATGAACATGCAAATGAGGTTTGCTTTAAATAAGCGCTGTAAGGTTCGTGATCGTTATTTACAGTTGAGATTTGACGTAGTGGGTTAATGTTAGTCAAGGATGCCTCTAAGAAGACGAAGAAGCCATTATCAACAGCTCACTGAGTTTGAACGAGGTCGTGTAGTAGGGCTACGAGAAGGTGAGTTTTCTTTACGCGATATTGCAGAAAGACTTGGCAGGAATGTATCCACTGTGCATGAGTGTTGGCAGCAGTGGTCAAGGGAAGGTACTGCCTCAAAAAGACCGGGTTCCGGGCGGCCACGTGGCACTGCTGAGAGGGAAGACCGCCGTGTTCGGCGTATGACTGTGGCTAATTTTACTGCGTCTGCAGCTGAAATTCGAGCTGCAGTTGGCACCACAGTGACACAACGAACTGTTACAAATCGGTTACTTCAAGGACAGCTCCGAGCCAGACGCCCTGTAGCGTGCATTTCTCTGACTCCAAACCACTGCTGTTTGCGACGTGAGTGGTGTCAAGCTAGAGCTCATTGGAGGACGGAGTGGAGATCTGTTGTGTTTTCTGATGAAAGCCGGTTCTGCCTTGGTCGCAGTGATAGCCGTGTGTTGGTTAGAAGGAGGCCAGGTGAACGCCTGCTAGCGACCTGTCTGCGGCCTAGACACACAGGGCCTACTCCTGGAGTTATGGTTTGGGGAGCAATTTCGTATGACAGCAGGAGCACTCTCGTGGTTATCCACGCACCCTGACTGCAAATTTGTACGTCAGTCTAGTGATACAACCTGTTGTGCTGCCATTCATGAACAGCATTCAAGGGGGTGTTTTCCAACAGGATAACGCTCGCCCTCATACCGCTGTTGTAACCCAACATGTTCTACAGAGTGTCGACATGTTGCCTTGGCCTGCTAGATCACCAGATCTTTCTCCAATCGAGCACGTATGGGACATCATTGGACGACAACTCCAGCGTCATCCACAACCAGCATTAACCGTCCCTGCATTGACCGCCCAAGTGCAACAGGCATGGAACTCCATCCCACAAACTGATATCCGACACCTGTACGACACAATGCATGCACGTTTGCATGCTTGCATTCAAAATTCTGGCGGTTACTCCGGTTACTAATGTACCAACATTTCACATTTGAAATGGCTCTTCTCGCCAATGGCTCTACCTGTGATCTTGAAACTTTAATCAATTAAATGTGTTACCTAGACAAATGTATTGCTGAAATTTCATTACTGTACAATAATTTTTTCTTGGTGTTGGGATTTTTTTCTTCCATCAGTATTCGTAGCTTTAAACATGATTTTCTTTTTTATAAATAGAAAAAAAATAAAAATATATATTTCTTAAATTCATGGTCATTACTCTATTAATTGGAATACTCAAAAAAAAAAAAAAATATCTTCTTAATGCAATAAATATTTCCTCGTAAATTAATATTTTAATTTAATTAAAAACGTAAAGAAAAAAAATGAAAAAATAAACAAATTACAAAACGCTGTTGCTGGGACTCGATCTCAGGACCTCCGAATCAGAAGTCAAGCACGCTACCACTACACCATCCGTTCTTACTACGATGCTTGTTTTGTTGGTTTTTATTATACTAACTAAAACTATTAGGGAGTCATATGTTGCCCCCATGGGAGTCGTTGCAGCAAATTTGTACTGTTTTCGACCATGCTCTTTAATTTAAGCATGGTTTGGTTTCAATAGCAATTTTACTGAATCACACTTCCCTTGTCAGTCACCCCTATTTTAACACTGGACTCGTTCAATCCGCACTTGCGCAGAGGCTTCCATGGTCGCAAGAAATGTGGTTAAAGAATATATGGATAATTAGCAAATGTAAATAAAGATAACTCATGATCATATATGTAAATAGCTATGTCTCTGAAACGAGTTATTCAAAACTGAAATCTTGGCAATAATAAAATGAGGTGATTCTAATTTAAAAAGTGTTCACTGAGAAAAGAAAAAAAGAAAAATTATATATATGTATATAATATATACCACCTTCAACTAGAACTCATAAGTAGTCATTTTCTGAATCCATAAACTAGAAATATAGATTTCTGAGCTATGCATAGAAGGTAAGCAAATAAACTGAATTGAAGAAATGATCTAGAATTTGTAGTCTATACATTTTTAGATGGGGAAACAACAATATGAAAATTATAAATATTATGAATCGTTTGCACTGTGAGAAATTCTCGCTTGATTTCCTAGAACTGAGTTATAAACGCGAATTATAATTGCTTGTTATCGCATTTATTTGCAGAGGTTTTAAAATTACGATAAGATAGGCGAACGCTCTAAAATTCGCTTTCAAAGGGGACTTAAATTGATATTGATAACAGGAAACTATTTTTATTAGAGCCACAATTTAGTTTCTAGATGTCAGCCACAGAATTTTTTTTCAATGTTTGAGTGTCTTACCTGACAGTTGTGGCAGACGTTTCAAAATACCGAAGCTAACCATTTTTTTTTTCTTTCTTTCTTTTTTTTTTTTTTTTTTTTTTTTTTTTTTAATTGCAATTAATATTTCACATTTTACTTTACAAAAATCAAACTTCAGCTTGGGCTTTGCTTATGATGCATAAATGCCAATATTTTAATTTTAATTTACTCCGGAGTATTTTTAGCCCGCCTTTATTTCGCACCACTTTATTTATAGAAACTTTTTCTCCGATATACAACTTCGATAAAACAAGGAAAATTTCTTTTTAAAAAATATGTGGTATGAAATAAAGGCAGGGCTAAAAATACTAAAGAATAAAATTAAACCTAGGGCCATTCATGGCCCTAGGTACAGTTGCAATCTTATTCTTCCTGTTGTTACAATTTAATTGAAACACTTTGTGAGGTCGAGCTATGGACCGTCACTAAAAGTTGGGACGGTTAGATTATTTCGTCGCCAGGGACTCGGCGAAAGTCTTGGTCGAAATTGTTTTATGTCAGCATTGTGCAGCAGTAAAATAATTAGGATCTCGGTGTTAGATGAGTAGAAGAGATGTTAAAAGATTTTGATTGAAATGAAATGAAAGGGAGTTGTTGAATGGAGTATAAAAGGAAGGATAGTGAATTGCTAGATATAGATATAGATATAGGATGTGATGTAATGGAATGGTGATGAAGGGGTAGCTGATTAGTGTGGAGTTAAGAGAAATGTTGATGGTGATAGTTTTATGCGAATGATGGTAGAGAGGTGTAGTTTTGTGAAGTAAAGAAATAAAAGAGGCTGTCGTGTTCGGGAATCCGCTCGACGCTCTAAAGTGAGAAAAGTGATAAGTAGCCGTGAGCAGTCGTCAGAAGGATCAGCGTTGGTGAGATAAAGCAACTTCTTATTTTATGTCTTGTTAAAGTATTTCCTGAGGTCATTTATTTAAATTACGTTAGCTCAACGCCCTCCTAAATTTTGAATGCTGAATAAACTTTGTTTATCTGTTAACTTTGTCTCGAGATTTCATCATTGCGTAATTAAGTTAATCTAAGTCATATTTAAGATTAAGTAAAATCTACACAAGATTAAATCATGGCGTCCACAGATTCTCTACAGTGGCGCCCAACTCAGTTCGACATCCCCCCCGCTCGAGTCTATTTTACCGGCTCAAATAATGTACTTAAATTTTTTGAAGAACTTGAGAATTATTTTGATGTATGTCATATAGATATTTCTGATCGATGTAAATGGTTAAAATACTCCTTAAAAGGAGAACCTAAAATGTGGCTTGACCTAATTGCCTGTCATTCTTTGGGTCAAAATCCCACCTATGAAGAGTTAAAAATCAAAATTATAAATACCTTTTTCTTAAGTGCCGATAGAGCAAGATTAAGGCAGGAACTCTATACGCAGAAAATGTCTGTATTTGATAAACCGACAACCTTTTTCCTGCGTAAGCTTGATTTAATTAAACAACTCGATCTGAATTTATCTTTTTTAGAAATATTTGATATTGTTAATCCGCTGTTCACGGTGCCAATTCAAGATTACCTCGAGTTAAAGCCAACCGCATCTGTTGATACTCTTTTTCAAATTCTCGATAAATATCAAGCACGTCACGCTATTAAACAGGCGGATAAGTCTAATCGCTGGCAAGAACCCGTCAATGTTCAAAACGAACAGCGAGAAAATTTCACTCCCCCTCAAAATAATAATTTCATCCGACCGCAACAAGCTAACTTTTCCCAGCCAAGACCGAGCGATTTAAATCAATCTGAAAATGTTGCACGAGATCCACCGAACTCTAATAATACCAAAGTACAATCTATATGTTTAAATTCTCTTTCTATTTCTTCAGTCAACTTGCAGCGTTTAAATTCTTCTCAATGCGTTTCCAATGTAAACTCTCCGTTTCCTTCAAATTTAGAGAAGAATGAAAGTTTATTAAATGTAGCGGCTAATCCTTTCATCAATAAATCACATTTATGTTTTCAAACTGTTAAGTCAAGAGACCTTTCTAGTAATTTAAATGCACCTCATAATAAATTACAGTTTAATTCTCAAACTATCAAGTCAGGGGCAGATTCTGCTATTTTTATTGATAAATCTCATACAAATGCTAGACCGGTCGATTCCGGAAATTTCTCTCATGACACAGGAACAATAGTCGCAGAAAATGTTAACATTAATGTTGGTACTCGACCTTTAGCAAATGAGTTAAATTTATGTTTTACAACTGGTCAGCCACCAGATTTAATTATTAGTCAAAATGAAAATGTTGTGGTACAAGTAACAGAAAATAGCGGTTTAAACAACGACGCTTCTCATAAGCGAGTAGCTAATTTACATAAAAATGTAGGGAATAAAAGTAAATTAAAACATTTCTACGTTAAGGAATTAAATTTATACTCCACAACTGTCAAGTTGACAGAGTCACGTATTTTGGCTGAAAATCCTGTAAATGGTATATTAAGTGACGCTGCTTCTAAAACTTTCTTTACAAAGTTAAAAGTAAATGATGTGATTTCCATTACTTCTTTGAACTGTTTTCAAGCTCGTAAGCCCTCCAAGACCTCAACACTCATGAGTAGTGAGCGAGCGGAATCGTCTACTGATGCTGCGGACAGCGACAGCGTGCCGGGTTCGATCGCAGCCCAGGAATGTGACCTCGCAACGCCTGACCTCCTGCTGCAAGCCTCCAGCCCTGCGATTTCTGCGGCCAGTGCAATGACCAGCAGGACTCTCATGTTTAATGCTAATTTTCTCACAGCGGAAACCCTGGTTGAGGTTGTATCGTTTCTAATTTTACTTTTTCTCAAGTATTTGTTTATCAGAGTTGTACCAAAATGTAAGACATATATTGAAGCCGTTTGGACTTGTGAACCTCTTCTGAAAGAAATGAACTTCCTCAAATTAAAAAATGTAAAATTTAAATTGGTACATGAACTTTCATTTCGAAAATCATGTTTATGCTTCAAATGTCCACATTTTCGTTCTCTCTTAATATATTTTATGCATGTATACTAAGTTCTTTTACTTTGTAGCCATCGCCTGCAGAATGGGTAATATAAAATTGTTTTTTTAACCTTTGTAAATATCCCCCCCCCCCCTTTTTCGCATTTCTATACATATTGTATTTGTATATATAACTAAAATGAACTTTGATAAGTGTATAGAATGAATATTTTTTATTGTTATAACTCTTGTATTCAACTAAAAGTTATCTATATATATATCTATGTGTTTGAGTGGGGAAATATTTTTTTTTGGCTATATGCATAAATCACGCGTAACTTTAAACTAAAATCACTAACAAATTAATTTTTTGTCGTTTCGCATGCTATAGCCCAGGAGGAAAAAATTATTGTATATAAACTATTTTATGTATTCAGAGACAATTTGTCTCGTTTATCTATCTACAAAATGTAGTTTTTATATTTTTTATACTTTAAGAAGTTTCTGTTTTAGAAATATCTTTGATGCTCTAATCTGATGTCCGAAGTGTTACTCTGATGCCTGACGTTTCTGAATGAATTTTTTCTCAAGTACGTTGACCAGCTGACGTGGTTAAGCCTAGACTGGCTCTGAGGGATGACGAAATTCCACATCGAAAGTTTCGAAGGATGGCTTACTTCGGACAGAATTTAAAGTTTTTTTTTATCTCAATAAAGATTTTCTTCATGTTGCTAGTCTATTAAAGCAACCCCCCTGTACTTAATCCTCCTTCAACTTCACTTTAAAATTGAGTTTTTTTCCTTTCTGGAATAACAGAAAGATGAATGTAATCCCCGTTGTATAGTTGAGCTAACTTATTTGAGGCGGGTTTTTTTTTCTCCCTGTAGTTTCCTGCTGTAAAAGGCCCTCAATTCAATTTAAAACTTAAATTTCTTTTTTTTTTTTTTTGTTCGAGGTTTGTCCGGTTTTAAGCTAAAGGGTTTTTTATTCGCCATGGTATTTGAAGCTGTAAGCAGTTCATTGCTCAGCAAATTACACTTTAAATTTTTTTCTAACTTATTTTAAAGTTTCAAATTAAGTTGTGGCTGCACTCACTCCTATGTGCTATTTTTCTTGGAGGGGGACTGTGAGGTCGAGCTATGGACCGTCACTAAAAGTTGGGACGGTTAGATTATTTCGTCGCCAGGGACTCGGCGAAAGTCTTGGTCGAGATTGTCTTATGTCAGCATTGTGCAGCAGTAAAATAATTAGGATCTCGGTGTTAGATGAGTAGAAGAGATGTTAAAAGGTTTTGATTGAAATGAAATGAAAGGGAGTTGTTGAATGGAGTATAAAAGGAAGGATAGTGAATTGCTAGATATAGATATAGATATAGGATGTGATGTAGTGGAATGGTGATGAAGGGGTAGCTGATTAGTGTGGAGTTAAGAGAAATGGTGATAGTTTTATGCGAATGATGGTAGAGAGGTGTAGTTTTGTGAAGTAAAGAAATAAAAGAGGCTGTCGTGTTCGGGAATCCGCTCGACGCTCTAAAGTGAGAAAAGTGATAAGTAGCCGTGAGCAGTCGTCAAAAGGATCAGCGTTGGTGAGATAAAGCAACTTCTTATTTTTATGTCTTGTTAAAGTATTTCCTGAGGTCATTTATTTAAATTACGTTAGCTCAACGCCCTCCTAAATTTTGAATGCTGAATAAACTTTGTTTATCTGCTAACTTTGTCTCGAGCTTTCATCATTACGTAATTAAGTTAATCTAAGTCATATTTAAGATTAAGTAAAATCTACATTAGAGAATCATGGCCCACTCGGATTCTCTACAACTTTTATAATGTAAATGATGGATATTGTTTTATGAGGGATATTACTTCAACCCACCACCACTCATAAGCTTACACCGTTGGACAGAGGTGTGTTGAGACCTTTTAAGAAATACTGCAATACAGCCTGTAGTAAAGCCTGTAGTAGGTGGGAGATACAGCCTGTATCTCCCACCATAAATTTCCGGAAAAAGATTTTCTTCAGAAAGAAAGTGAACCAACAATGATGGAACTGTATGTCTCTGTTTCATGTCCTGTTGAAATTTCGTAATCTTCAATATCTAACATATTTTCGTGTGCCATGCTTGAACAGGTACAACATTTTCCTAAAGCAAAACTTCGTACAAAAACTACTCAAAGTAAAGATGAGACCTAAAACCAGGAGGATCTAGAAATCTAAGAGACACTCCAGAAAAAAAAAGGAAATTGAAAAAAACAATGTTATTAGAATATCCCAAAGAAAAAAAAAAGAGTGAAAAATTCAATGTTTCAAATTAAGGCAACATCATGATAATTATTATACGATAAATAAATGTATCAATATATGCTTATATATATATATTTTATATTCATTACAAAGTGAAATCTAATTTTGAGGGAATGGCCCTAGGTACACTGAGGCTATAGGTACAATGAAGTTTGACCCTTGGAACAATGTGGTCTGACCCCAGGTACAAGGAGCGTGTTGTACCTAGGGCCATGTGTGAAGTTTATTTAAAAGCCTTCTATTTGTTGGAATTTATTATTTTAACTGTTTACATTAATCTCAATTAAAAGTAATTAGTTCTAAATATATGTACATATCAATTTCATGATTTTTAACAGGTCAGAGCTCTCTTTTTTGGGCACTGAAAAAAAAAGCGGTCCTAGGCAAAATCGAATCCGGCCCTAGTTACAATGAGGGTGTTGTACCTAGGGCCATGTGTGAAGTTTACTTAAAATCTTTTATTAGTCGAGATTTATTATTTTACGTATGTATATTAATTTCAATTGGAAGTAATTAATTCCAAAGATACGTACATATTAGAGGTGGGCATTATTTCATGCAATATAATAAATGATACTGTTATTGCATAAGAACCTATTCACATTGTAATATATTACTGAAACGATCATATTAAATAAATAACATTTTCAAGTTATCTCTCTGCACGAAAGAGAGAGAGAGAGAGAGAGAGAGAGAGAGAGTCATATATCTGGCAATGTGCCAATAAAACACAGACAGAAATTAGATTATTTGTTGGAGTGAAAGTTATTCTTTAACAGGAAATAAACGAAGCAGTGAAATACTCTCGCCAGCTTTAGCGTAACAACTTAAATAAATAATATTTAATCATTTCGTTGGTTCCATATCAGTCAAATAATTTTTTGAAATAAGTAATTTCTTTGATTATTTAACATCTTTCTAATATTTTTTTTCTAAACCGATTGTTAAGATGTGTATTGATTTAGTTTAAAAATTATTATAAGGTATTTTATTCATAAATATTGTTCTAGAATGAAAGTTATAGTATATTAGTTTAATTTAAATATTAGTATAGGCTATGTCCATGATATGTAATCTCGAAAACACTTAATACTACCGTTTAACGAAATAATGTTATCATGAAGTTAATTAAAACATCCATGATGAGATAGGTTAGAGGTGATTATTTGATGTTGATTATTGCTGATTGTTGATTATTTGTTGATATTCAAAGTGACTGTTTGCTAAGTATGATAGGAAAATAATAATTTTCTCGTCAATTTGGAATGTTCAAGTTCTTTGGAAAATCAAAAGAGACAATTACACGTAGTTTAAAATTTGGGATGCCTAAAAAATGTTTTTTAAAGATGTGTTATTATTATTTAATTATTTCTTAATTATATGGCTTATAATATGAGGATTCTTTTTTACAGAAAACGGCACTCGTGTACGTGTTACTTGATGTTATTTCAAATATTCTTTTTTCGTGTTTAAATGAATTGATTTAACATAATCTTATGCTTACATGATCGGGACGAGCGTTTGTGTAAAACTTTGGCAAGTCCAGTATTTCATATCAGCGTTTTTTTTTTTTTTTTTTTTTTTTTTGTTGTTGTTGTTTTATTGCAGAAATTTTAATGTTAAATAAATTGAAGATTACTCTTCGAAATCAAAAACATGAATCGCATTCACTATGCAGGACACATGCATATATTGTATATCCCGAAAGGATTAGAAAGACATTAGCCATATATAAACTAAAGGTAATAGGTTATAAAAATAATATGTTACAAGAACTTATTATTAAAGGTAGTATGGAACGATGTAACCTATTATTGAAAAGTAACAGTCTATCCCATCTCTAGTACATGTCAGTTTCATAATTTTAAACATGTCAAGGGCTCTGTTTTCGAACATTGAAAAAAAGCGGCCCTAGGTACAGGGGTCCCTCCTACATTGATTTTCATTTGAATAATTACACTAATCTGCATGAAAATGGCCCCAACACCATTTTTGCAAATTCTTATGTGAAATGACCTCCTGAATCTGAATACCACACCCATTTTGCCCTATCACCCACCGTTTTTCAGGAACGTCCAACTATTGTTATCCCTTTTCGCTAATTTTATGGCTATAAGTTGGACTTTTAGGGTGGGGGGTGATTATTTTAACTGGTAAATATCTTCTGAGGGGCTAAAGAGTTGGAAAATTCTAAAACATGAACATTTGCGGCAAGGGGAAAATTTAGGGTGGGATTTGTCATTGAAATTATGTATTGCATTTCATATATATTTTAATATCGCTTTTAAGTGTTAAAATAATTCTTTTTCATTCTCCAAATAAAATTCATGGCCATAAAATTGCGGAACAGTAATATAAATTAGGGGAAAGGGTGGTGTCCCGAGAAAACGGTGGTTGACTGGGCAAAATGGGAGTCATATTCGCATTCAGTAGGTCATTTTACATAAGAATCACCAAGAATGGTATCAAGGCTTGAATGTTTTTTTTTTTTTTTTTTTTTTTTTTTTTTCAGTGCAGTGTTATTTTTCAACATAAATTTTCTCAACGCCCAAAATACATTATTTCTATTGCTATTTACGTTCCGTGAAACGGGTACAATAGTTACTAGATAAAAAGTCGCCAAGTTGGTCTTATACTAAAGCTGTACCTTTTCTTCAAAATTCAACAGTTTCGAAAATATATTAGTTTTTTGTACATTGGATTTTGGTCAAGTGCTGAATATATGGCAATATTTGAATCCAGTATCGATAACAGGGAATCACTTATATATATGCGTTATAAAATAGAGAAAATAATTATATTTTGGAACAGCTTTAGTAGCCCCACTTGGCGTAAGTTCAAATTTGGCACCGAAGTAACTCCATCTTTTCTCGCCAAGGTATTTTCTAACGTAACTGCAATAGCTATTTTAATTCATCGCCGAAACTGGACAAAAGTTTAAATGTCAGCAACAGGATACTGTACTAAAGCTGAACACAAGTCATTTAAAGAACACAGTTCTTTGTGATAAATTAATATTACTTTAGTTTCAAATGTACTTTAAAATCAGCAAAAAAACATAATTTTTTTGTTTAGAATGTGGAAACTAATGCATAATAACATATTAACTTTTATCAATAAACCTGTTATTACAGTGGACAGAGGATTACTTTATTACGAAAATATAAGAAAGCGTGTGAAAAACGAGTCAGCTGATTGCAGAGATTGGTTAACTCTTAAAATAATATCGCATTATTGGCGATTATTTGTTTTGAATTTTTATTTATTTATTTTTTATGAATGTAAAACGAGCAAAACTTATGTTTCATTACATTTTTAGCTCTTTTTTTTTTCATTTAATTGAATCATCCTGACATAATTTCTATATATTATTGTAAAAAGAATATTGCTTTTTTTTTTTTTTTTTTTTTTCGTCAGATAATACACGCAATTGTTATTTTTTAATTTAAAGAATTAAATATAGCAGTTATAAGCACTTTGCAAAAATAATTACTTAAAAAATACGAAATAATAAAGTAAAAAGAGAAAAAAATTACCTGTAATCACCATTGCTTGTTACAAAATATGTTTCATAGACAAAACAATCTAACTTTTAAAGGTAAATATAAGTTCTAAAAAGAACTTTCAAAAATAAGGAAAGGTACCATCTCCGTAAGAGAGCGCAGAATTTACATAAAAAAATAATAATAATAACAACAAATAAAAAGTCGAGTTTTTTGCCAAATATATAGACATTTTAAAGAATCTAAATAGTTAGATATAATTTTCAATTGGGTAGAGAAGCGCCTTCTGCTCATATCTGTAAATCTAACTAAAATTCTGAAATGTTCGATGGATATAATTTTAAGTTGAGCAGAAACCTAAACGTCAGCCAAGTGTCATTGTATTCAGGTCTAGCCTTTTCCACTTGATAACCGATCGAATTAAAAACGTTCTATATACCTCTACCTTTCCCATGCCCACAGAGGAAATATTCTGAACTCATTTTGGAGTTCACTAAAATGCAAAGGTAACGCTTATTTTTTTTCTTTTTTCTTCCATTCAAAACATTTTACTGACAAAAGCATTATATCACATGGGCAGGCCTTTTTTACCCGTATTTCAAAATATAATCAAAATTCTGAAACTTTCGATAGATATAATTTTAAGTTGTGTACAGATTACAATTCCTGCTAAGTTGATTTCTGTCCAGACGTTCTCACGTGCTACCCGGATAAAAATGGCGTTACAGACAACACAACACACACACACAAAAGATTTTCTGAAATCATTTTTGACTTTCACGATGTGTGTAACGTGAAAGCATCGCAAAATTGTTTGATTCGGAGAAATTTACAGGCCCAACTCTGAGTTTATTAATATAGATAATTAATTGAACCATTTATTTACTGCATTATGAAATAGACAATAAATGTATTTGATATCTTTTTTTTTAGTTAATTATAATTTTTAAACGTATAAGCAATAAAAATCAAACATATCAACTCGTCATAATATTTATTGAAGAATTACTAAAAGGGAATCTTTAATGTGTCATTTGGTACATAGAAGTCGAAATAGAGATAAAAACTTTTTTTTAAAAATGTAGAAAAAGTTGTAAGCCATTTATACTTTTTCTAAGACTGATTGTAGATTTTTGAAGTGATATATAAATTAATTATGATACAAGTAAAGAACATGAAAAATTTCAGTAAAAAACAGTGACAGCGCTCTTTAAAATCCTTTCTTGAGCAAAAACGGCTACGTGTAGCATGTCGTGAGATTAAAGTACAGTGTTGGCCAAATAATTAGCGCTTTTTTTTTTTTTTTTGACAATTTTTTTGTTTTCTAAAAAAAAAAAAATACTGAATGAGACCTTGAACTTTACATATGCAAAGAATTTACAAAATCATGTTTTCGCCTGTCGATTTATTCTCGAGGGAAAATAGGAGATCAACCACAAATTGAAGAAAAACACAAATGTTTTGGATTAGCCTGTATCATGAAATGCTACGAATAACTTGTAACTTTAACACATAATTCCACTTTCTATGTACAATATTTGTTAAAAAAAAAAAAAAATGTGGGAATCGCACGATTATTTAGATAGATCCCCCCCCCCCCTCCAAAAATAAATAAATAAATAAATAAATAAAAAATCCCTGAGGATGAATACTTAAGTTCAAATATGGCCAACAGACAAGCTCCCTCCACAAATTTCCAGAAAAAGATTTTCTTCAGGAAGACAGTGAACCAACAATGATGGAACTGGATGTCTCTGTTTCGTGTCCTGTTGGAATTTCGAAATCTTCAATATCTAATATCTTTTTGTGTGCCATGCTTGAACAGGTACAACCTTTTCCTAAAGCAAAACCTCGTACAAAAACTACTCAAAGTAAAGATGTGACCTAAAACCAGGAGGATCTAGAAATCTAAAAGACACTCCAAGAAAAAAAAAGAGAAATTGAAGAAAAGCATGTTATTAGAATATCCCAAAGAAAAAAAAAAGTAAAACATTCAATGTTTCAAATTAAGGCAACATCATGATTATTATTATATGATAAATAAATGTATCAATATATGTTTATATGTTTGTTTTATATTCATTACAAAGTGAAATCTAATTTTGAGGGAATGGCCCTAGGTACACTGAGGCTATAGGTACAATGACGTTTGACCCTAGGAACAATGTGGTCTGACCATAGGTACAAGGAGCGTGTTGTACCTAGAGCCATGTGTGAAGTTTATTTAAAAGCGTTCTATTTGTCAGATTTTATAATTTTAACTGTCTATATTAATCTCAATTAAAAGTAATTAGTTCTAAATATATATACATATCAATTTCATGATTTTTAACAGGTCAGAGCTCTGTCTTTGGGCACTAAAAAAAAGCGGCCCTAGGCAAAATGAAATCTGGCCCTAGGTACAATGAGGGTGTTGTACCTAGGGCCATGTGTGAAATTTATTTAAAATCTTTTATTAGTCGAGATTTATTATTTTACTTATCTATATTAATTTCAATTGGAAGTAATTAATTCCAAAGATATGTACATATTAGAGATGGGCATTACTTCATGTAAAATAATAAATGATACTCTTATTGCATAAGAGCATAAGAGAATATTCTTTTGAAATAGGTGATACCTTTCATTATTTTACATCTTTCTAGTATTTTATTTATAAATATTGTTCTAGAATGAAAGTTATAGTATATTAGTTTAATTTAAATATTAGTATAGGCTATGTCCATGATATGTAAACTCGAAAACACTTAATATTACCGTTTAACGAAATAATGTTATCATGAAGTTAATTAAAACATCCATGATGAGATAGGTTAGAGGTGATTATTTGATGTTGATTATTGCATCACGGAGATGGGGAAGAGGAAGAGAAACGGAATACATGGCTTAGGTTCACGCGTGTATTAGTAAGTTAGCTTTGGGGAGACGATGGAATGCGTCTAAAAAGGATGTGTTGAGAGGGAAAGGGGAAGAATGAAGAGTGCTTATAGCTGCTGGAGTTGAAAATGCGTAATCGCATGCGACATATTTTGTGTAGGTGAGCGTTTATTTATTGTGGTTTTCTCAACAATATTGTTTAATCAAGAATAATTTGATAGGAAAAATGAATATTTACTTATTTATTTATATTTTTATCTGATTTTTTTCTCGAGACAATTTTTAATGATTTAAAATGAGTAAAAGTGTTAAGGTATTAAGAATAATTAGTTATGGTCCTATGTTAAAATTAAGTGTGTGAGAAAAAAAATAATTTTATGCAGTTTTTGTAAGCAAAATTTATATTTTAAACAAGTGTTTCTAATTTTAGAAAACATATTCAAAGCGATTGTTTGCTAAGTATGATAGAAAAATATTAATTTTCTCGTCAATTTGAAATGTTCAAGTTCATTGGAAAATCAAAAGTGGCAATTACAAGTAGTTTAAAATTTGGAATGCCTAAAAAATGTTTTTTAAAGATGTGTTATTATTATTTAATTTTATATGGCTTATAATGTGAGGATTCTTTTCTACAGAAAACGGCACTCGTGCACGTGTTACTTGATGTTATTTGAAATATTCTGTTTTCCTGTTTAAATGAATTGATTTAACATAATCTTATGCTTACACGATCGGAGCGAGCGTTTGTGTAAAACTTTGGCAAGTCCAGTATTTCATATAAACGTTTTTTTTTTTTTTTTTTTTTTTTTTTTTTTTTTTTTTTTTTTTTGTTGTTGTTGTTGTTTTATTGCAGAAATTTTAATGTTAAATAAATTGAAGATTACTCTTCGAAATCAAAAACATGAATCGCATTCACTATGCAGGACACATGCATATATTGTATATCCCGAAAGGATTAGAAAGACATTAGCCATATATAAACTAAAGGTAATAGGTTATAAAAATAATATGTTACAAGAACTTATTATTAAAGGTAGTATGGAACGATGTAACCTATTATTGAAAAGTAACAGTTTATCCCATCTCTAGTACATATCAGTTTCATAATTTTAAACATGCCAAGGGCTCTGTATTCGGACATTGAAAAAAAGCTGCCCTAGGTACAGGGGTCCCTCGTATATTAATTTTCATTTGAATAATTACACTACTCTGCATGAAAATTGCCCCAACAGCATTTTTGCAAATTCTTATGGTAAATGACCTCTTGAATCCGAATATCACACTTATTTTGCCCTATCACCCACCGTTTTTTAGGAATGGCCCCCTATTTTTTATCCTTTTTCGCTAATTTTATGGCTAAACGTTTGAGTTTTAGGGGGGGGGGGATGATTATTTTAACTGGTAAATATCTTCTGAGGGCTACAGAGTTGGAAAATTCTAAAACATGAACATTTGCGGAAAGGGGAAAATTTAGGGTGAGATTTGCAATTGAAATTATGTATTACATTTCATATATTTTTTGTAATTTATTAATATTGTTATTTATTAAACATTATATATATATATATTGCTTTTAAGTGTTAAATTAATTCTTTTTCACTCTCCAAATAAAATTCATGACCAAAAATTGTGGAACAGTGATAAAAATTCAAACTATATCATAACTGTCTAAAAGAAGCTTTATATAACAAAGTATATACTGTATTTTCCGACGTACAGTTGGCAGCAAAAGTGTCCGAACATTAGAAAAATTCCCTGTCTCTAAAAAGTACGCTTCATACTGCTTTGTTAAATAAATCCTTGTTGAGTTATGTTCTTAGTCTAAGAACATGATTCGACAAGGATTTATTTTAAAAACAGTATAAAGTGTACATTTTTGATATCGGAATTATTGGCTTGTGCCCGGATACTTTTATAGTCGACTGTATAACGTGCAGTATCTTATATCTGTTTTACGCTGGAAATTTTAATTTACAGTAAAAGCTATTTTTTAGCAAGCTTTTAATTCTTGCAAATAAAGTCTTATTTGAAAATTAAACTTTCTGGTGTGTAACTCATTTATGTGACCTGTGCATTATATGCCGGAAAATATGGTACTAATTTTATTATTCCTTAATGGCTATAAAAATATAATTTAAAAAAATGCAAATTTCACAGTACTTAGTTTTTAGGAATAAAGTTAGTGTTTTTTAAAACTCAGCATATTGTCATTCGTTAAATAGTTAACTTTTTGTAACCATATCAGAATAAAGATATTTGATTAGCTGAAATGAATTTAACTAGTCAATCCATCTTTATTACAAAATGATCAAAATTTTATTTTCGAAAATGTAAGAATAATCTATCTTAATGAAATACTTGTATTGCATACTAATTTGAAAAAGAGTATAAATCAATAAATATGGCTTTTGAGATGAATCTATCAAAAAATGCACTTTTCCATGCGTAAAAATAATATTTACGTAAGTTAGCAATACTGAAATAAGATAATGCTATTCACTGTTCATATTAAAAAAGATAAATTACTTTTAACCCTAAATCTTAAATTTAAAATGTATCCTTTTTTATATTAATTGTAATTTATTTTCATATTTGAAAATATTTCTTGCATTCTGAAAAATTTCATTTTTTGAGTTGTTTTCTTTTGACAAAGTGTGCCAACCTGTTATGAATATGAATTACTAACAATAAGCCCTAATAAGCAAAAACTAGATAATTTAATAAAAATTTACTATAACCATTTAGAGAAATTGAAGTTTTTTTTTTTTTTTTTTTTTTTTTTTTCTTTAATACCAGCTATGTGAAGAATGGCAGAGTCAGAAATTGCACCCAGGCATTCCTCTTACCGTGTCTATGTTCTACTCAGGTTCGATTCCAGACTCAGGCATTTTTCATATAGTTGGTATAAAAAAATCAACCCTACACTCCAATTTCTTTAAATGAATATTCAGGGTTCATTAATTATATTTCTAAATCTCTATAACCTTTAATTTCCATTCAAATATTCGCAGATAAAAATTATGAAACAACTAAAAATATTATAAATCCTTATTTTGTATATTTGGATTTTACTGAACTCTTAAATGGTTGAATTTAAATCAAAAATATTTAAAATTTTATCAGAATTCACATCATAGATGCATTCTGAGCATTAGTATTGCGCAATGATTTACCCCTTACCCCTTTTAAATCCCTTGTATAGATTGTATCCCCATTGTACAGATGACACAGCTATCTCTTTTTCTATTGCTAAAATCAAACAAAACAAAGTTTCACGGATTCATGTTTCTTAAAACTACAATTATGGATGTTGGTTAAAAGTATCAGTGAACTAAAGGAACAGTAACATAAAACAAAATCGGGGGTAACCAAGTTAAGGAAAAGAAATGAATAATACTAAAATGCTAAAATACCGTTTGTACATTTTACCTAATATGCCTAATAACTTTGCCATGTAAAACTCTATAATATATCAAATAAAATAAAAGCACTTCATCAAAAAAATATTTATTTAATGAATTTGATAATTACAAATTACTATTACAAAGTGTTACAACTTTATCAAACATATTTCTAATATGCTTAGTCAAAAAAGAATGAATTATTGAATATCAATAACTGTCAAATTCTGTTCAAAACAATTAGAGACAATCAAGGAAATAGCAAGAAAAATATTGTAAAGGAATTCAAGTTTTAGTATATAATATTGAGTGTTATGATATATAACTGTAAAATTTTCAACAAATCTATTTCGGGAGGGGTGTTTGAACCCTCCAAAATTCATCCTTGGCTATGGCCTTGGAGGCAACTTATAAAAAGGAAACATTAAAATATTTAAATAAAAAATAAATAGCTGTAGTACCCGTTCTTCGTATGGGAAGTGCCAATAGAAATTATTTTTTCAGGAAGTGAGAATTTGATTTAAAATGAGTACTTTTTAAATATATGTAGAACAGTGAAATCTAGCATATACATGCATATAAAAATTTGCTGTGTACCTTTCACAATTTCTACTTTCCACTAATAAACATATCATTTTTTTTTTTTTTTTTTTTTTTTTTTTTTTTTGGGGGGGGGGGGGAATAGTGTAGTCAGAAAACATAAAATTTATTCAACAAATTACACATCTAATAATTTTCACCCAAAGTTCGTAGTACGCTAGACCTGTTATAATTCTGAAGTTTCTTTATTCTACTTTTATTAGCTTTGGGGATATAATTGTCAGATTTCCCACACACATGCACACTGACCAATAGCCAAAAACCACATTTTTGTACGCAGGAGATCTTAAAAACATGTAAATCAGGTTGGATATTAAAAGTAATATATATATTATAAATAAAGTAAAGTTTTTACTCCAACACTGTATATAAATAGCAACATATACATATCTCTATATATAAATGAAAATTATGAAATTGCATTTATTATTTTTAAAAATTCATTATTTGTATTTTTGAGCATTGTAAACTTAAAAAATATTACAGAATATTTTTTTTCTTTTAACAAAATGGGAGTAATAATTAACTTCCCGTGGGAAGAATGGGTATGACAAGTAGTTAAAAAATTTTTCAATCTCAAAATAAAAATTATCCATATATATGTATATATATTTCTAAACAAAGAAAAGGCTTGAGTAATTTAATAAACTGTACATGGGAAACAATATCATTTAAATATTGATATGTTCAATAAACTGGTGAAAAAAACATTTTATTAATGATTAACAAAAGAAAAATAAATTTGAAAGATTGACCTCAATATACATATATATGGTTTATGTTTCACTAATTTAAAAAAAAAAAAAAGAGTAGATATATTTTTGATCTGGTATAAATTTATTCACAAAAATGCAAAAATATATATAAGGTAAAGGTACCAGTAGTGGATACTTTAAGAACATTTTTCGGCTATTTTTTGCGTAACTTTCTTAATTTTATAACTTCAAAAAATAATCAATGTTTCACACCGTTATTAACTCTCCCTTTCTATGAGTGCATTAATAAAATTGCTAATTGTACCATTTTTATATGAAAATATAAAAAATTTCGGAGAGCTTAAAATGAGCCAGTAGTGGACACACTAAACCCCAGAAGTGGACCCCTTATTGTTCCAATAGTGGACACCCTTGATTGCAATCGGTTGAGAAGGTTTTATGTCACACTAGTGCTACATTAGGGACAATTGGCGATGGTCTGGGGTACACGCCTAAGAGTGGTTTGAGGGCATGCCATCACTATTTTGATCCTCCACTTAGGGGATATTACACACTTTTAAATTTCTGCTTAAAAATAAAGTGACCAAAAGTAGGCTGACCAGATCAAAGTACTTTTATAATAGAGAAGTGTTAAAAATTGCTACGATTATCCAATTACAGATGTATTTTTTCATTACTAATAAATAAGAACTAAAAATAAACTAATATTGATTAATAATTTATTTTCTACAATTTTTTAAATCGTAGAAAAATGCCTTCAGAATAAAATAAGTCCCCAGATGTCCCCAGAAAATTTGGTCAGCTTACATTTGGTCAGCTTACCAAAAGCCACATTTCTTGGGAACAGTCACCACTTTTAGCAGTTTGTCTCCAAATACATAAATCCCCATTGAGAACGACATTTAAGGTTGTGGATTGGGTGGGTTTTACGGCACAGTGGTGCTATGCTATGGGCAAATGGCGACGGTATGGGATCATACCTAACGAGGGTCCAGAAATATGCCATCACAGTTTTGGTTGGTTGGTTGGTTGGATAACGTCGCATTAGAACTGCGCTATGGTTAATTCCATCACAGTTTTGATCCTCCACGAAACGGGATGGCTCCCCTGCTTCGGTGATGCTTAGAGGTATAATTCTGGATTTGAAACGTTAAGGTGGTAATAATGCATTTCGGTTAATTCATTTTTTTTTTTTTTTTTTTTTTTTTTTTTTTACATTCTCACTTTTTTTAATGGCCTGATATCATTTTTGACTTTTTTTTATATCATTTGTGTCAGGCAAATCTTTTAGATTTTTAAGCAAAGAAAACGTAATCTTGACTACAAATATAAATTAAGTTTCATATTTTGTATTTATATTTATGATGTCAGATTTTTAAAGTGATATATATTTGACGAAGCGTCAATAAGAAATTTTTAGCTTCAAAACGGGTGGAGTTGAGATTGAGTGTATTTAATGCATTGAGTAGTGATAGAAGTAGAGTACGGTTTCCCTATACTGACTACACTGCTCTGGGAGAAAAAAAAAAATCGAGATCTGATACTATTCTTGCAGAATCTTATGTAAACTGGCCTCCTGAATCCGAATATGACCACCATTTTGCCCAGTCACACACCGTTTTCTAGATACACCCCCTCCCTCATTTTTATCATTGTTTGGTAATTTTATGCCCATCAGTTTGATTTGGAATGGAACGATGATTATTTTAACCGTTAGATATCTTTTGACCTAAGGAGCTACAGAGGTAGAAAGTTCTAAAACACGAACATTTGTAGTAAGGAGGAAATTTGAGGAAATTTGTGCCCAGAAAACAAAAGAAAAACAATAAAAACAATCATTTTCAGTTTCTTTATTTTTCACAATATTTCTCGTAATTTTTACATATTCCAGCTTCCAGTTTGCCATTTTCTTACCAAAATACCCCAAATAATAAAAATTATACAGTGAAAATTTTTCAAAATGTTGGTGAGTGAAGTAAAATCTCAAAGCCCTTTCAAGAAAGTTTGACTGATTCACAATACGACGTTTGCTTTCAATAACTCCCACGTTAAATGTTTTGGGCAGTAAAACATGAACAGTAAAATATCCTCCTTTGAGACGTGTTAAAGATCACCACAAAAGATCACCACCGTCGAGAACACCATATAGTTCACTCTACGTAGATAACGACTGACGACTACAATGATAAGAGCAATGACCTTTAACACTTGTGAAAGCAGGAGATTTTACTGCTCATGTTTTACTGCCCAAAACATTTAACGTGGGAGTTATTGAAAGCAAACGTCGTACAGTGAATCAGTCAAACTTTCTTGCAAGGGCTTTTAGACTTTACTCCATGCAAGGGCTTTTAGACTTTACTCCACTTAACAACATTTTGAAAAAAATTTCACTGCATAATTTTTATTATTTGGGGTGTTCTGGTAAGAAAATGGCAAACTGGAAGCTGGAATATGTAAAAAAAAAAAAAAAAAAAAAAAAGAGAAATATTGCGTAAAAAAAAAAAAAAAAGAAAGAAACAGAAATCGATTGTTTTTATTGATTTTCTTTGGTTTTCTGGGCACAAATCCCCTCAGATTTCCTTCTTACTACAAATTTTCGTGTTTTAGAACTTTCTACCTCTGTAGCTCCTCAGGTCAGAAGACATTTAACGATTAAAATAATCATTGTTCCTTTCCAAATCAAACTGATGGGTTTATTTAAAATTACCAAACAATGGTAAAAATGAGGAAGGGGTGTATCTACAAAACGGTGAGTGATTGGGCAAAATGGTGATCATATTCGGATTCAGAAGGTCATTTTACATAAGAGTATGCTGAAATGGTGTCAGAGGCAATTTTCATGCAGAGCAGTGCTATTGAGAAAAATTCCGCGAACATCACTGTGGTTTTTGCCCCTTCTTTTGGCGATAATAGCTTTCTTGGTAACTGGTTCTCGGGACTTTGCATGTTTTAAACGGTTTACTCTTTTACCACCAAAACTCCAAAGAAAAGTCAAAAAGCAGCTTTCAATGAATAATATCCCTTCGTTTATGATCAAAATTGTGATGGCATGTCTCCGGAGAACCTCTGGGGGTGATTCCCAGACCATCGCCAATTGCCCATTGCGCTGCACTAGTGCGACGTAAAACCCAACCAACCAACCAACCATCAATTAATAACAAGGATTAGATTACTTGCTTTTCATTTTAGCTAGTGTAGTCTGTGGTTTGTGTTTAATTTATCCCCAATCGAAAGATAAAACTGCGATAACAAAGGTGGAGGAAACTTGCTTTGGTAGAAGGAAGTAGAATGTCGGTTTGGCGGTGGTTTGCCGAATGAGTGGGTTGAATGGTGGGGGATGTGATGTTCGGAAACAAAAAGGTTACTAGTTCTAGGTCTACTCTATTATCTAGACGATGATTTAATGTGCCATTAAATATGTAATAGATTATTGGAGATAGTCTGGGAGACTCTGCAAAGAGGGGCGTGGTGAAATGCCAACACAAATTCGATCCTCTACAGACGAGATGGCTTCTTCGTTTACAGTCGGAAGCAAAATTATTCGAGCACTAGTAATAATTCCTATGTAAAAAAAAAGTACACTTAATACTGCTTTGTTAAATAAATCCTTGTCGAGTCATGTTCTTAGCCAGTCTAAGACATAATTCGACAACGATTTATCTAACAAAACAGTTTTAAGTGTACCTTTTATATACAGTAATTATTGCTAGCGTTCGATTAATTTCTGCCAATTGCAAGTGTTCTTCAGAGATAAACTGTCACATTTTGATCTTATACGGAAGAATTGGCTACCCTTTTGGCACCACGACGTCTTTCACGCGAAATTGATAACTTGATAGAGCATAACTAATTAACAAGAACACGGTCACGCCAATTTCTCTGACCCTACGTAAAACGATCATGAGAGAGATAATTCTCTGAATACAAATATCCTTCATGTTCCCATCTAAATTAAACGTCTTGGGATCACCAAATGCCTTCAGACTATTCTTAGAGGTGAGTTCCAGATCGTCGCCAATTGCCCATAATTTAGCAGTAGTACGACATAAAATCCACTCATTCTCAACCCTTTAAATACTGACCACAGTTACGCTTTTTCAATGTCAATGTTTCAATGGGAACAGAAATTAACCAACTAGTCCAATATGGAACTCATAACATATTCACGAATAAAAAAACTTGAAATGTCTCGAGATTATCTCATGATTCAAGTCAATTCCCATTTTGTTTGCCTTCTAAATTTGGGAAAGAATGGAAGTAATTTTCTCCGCAAAAGATTAAAAGTGTTATTAGATTGACTAAGAAGATGACTCGACAAGGATTTATATAGTAGTATTAAGTGTTCTTTTTTACATAGGAATTATTGCTAGCACTCGAATAATTCTGATGCCGACTCTATGTCACCTTACCCAGTGCCTGATTTAAGGCAGAGCATTCGGGGCACGTGCCCTGGGCCCTCACAGTGAAGGGGCCCCCAATAAATTCCATCATACATTTAAAAAATATTTAAAATGAAAAATTTCCAAATTGCGCTATCATGATCGTTTTTTTTTTTTTCTTTAATGGATGGAGGAATTACTGCGCTGTTTTATTAATTGGCGTGATGATTTTTCAAGAAAACTATCAACTCATCGGGAAAATTGAAATATTTTTGCTAAACACAAATACAACGGCATACTACCGATACTTGCATTCCAAACTTTTACTAAGGCTAACTAAATCCGAGGCACGCACCGCAATGCAGATACACGGGGACGACGTACATCGATCCGATAGACAAGCAGTGGATCTTGTTTAGCCTCACTCTTACCAACAAAATGAAAAGTAAAGTGAATTTTTAGACAGCTTAATCGGAAGTAAGCGGTCTGTTTTGTTTGTTGTAATATTAAAGTATGGGATAAAGGGGCCCAATGAACATGAGTGCCCTGGGCCTCCAAGTGAGTAAATCGCTCTCTGTCCTTACCACTCCTAGGAGTGAGTCTCAGATCGTCGCCAATTGCTCAATGCGTAGCATTCTTGCGACGTTAAATACACTCAACTCAGCTCTAAATTTGGAAAATTGCATAGTTGTGTCCACTACTGGATCTGACCTTAAAAGTCAGATGAGCCAGTAGTGGACAGGGCTGTCCACTACAGTTGATGATGGCATTTTTTGTACCAGCAGTGGACAGCCATAAAAGTACTATATGTTAATACAAGATTTAAGAAATAGCGCAATAAATGAATTCTGCATAGTTATTTTAGTCTTACGAAAGCAAAAGGTAGAAGAAATCAGTAAAAAATAAGCAGAGGCAAAACAAACAAAATTTTATTTTCTTATTCAAAATGATAAGAAAAAATGGCATATTCACAAAAGTGCATATTTTTTTAGTTAAACTAACATTATTCTAAAACTGATGGCCAGAATTATTTGTAGTTATAGACATTAATACTAGAGGACTATAACTTCCTTCCTGAACATTTCTCGAACCTTCAGATAGATTAGAAAGCTTATTTTCCGAGTTTAAATTTAAAAGTGTCCACTACTGGAACAGGGTCCACTACTGGTGCTTTTACCTTATATATATATATATATATATATATATATATATTTAATCCCATCTTGTAAAACAATATAATGAGTTTTTCACTTTTTTATCCTTCAACAGGTACAGGTGGGGTACGTCCTTGCTGGCATGTCATTTTATGAATTTATAAAAATAATTAAATAATTATATTAAAAGATTCTAAATATAAAAAATTTTTATTTGTTATTGAAATTTAAATTTAAAAATACAATAATGTTTATCAAATAAATCATATTTCAGTTGTTATAATATCAAGTTTGTTATATTAATTTGTTGTTTGAATTGTAATTTGTAGTATGCTAACTTGGCATATCTTCAGAAACCTGTCAGGATTACGTAGTTTTTAATGGCTGTGTTCCCACCTGCTGATGAAGAATACACAGCTTTATTAACATTTTGGCTTGAATAGTATTGAAATTAACCTTTTTCTTTTTTATTAACACTGTTAAAATATGTTTTTTGGGTTGTTTATGCATTCCACTTTCATTTTCACTTACCATAATTTAAATTTAATAATAATATATATATACCGTATATTTCTGAATGTAAGCCGATCCGTACATAAGACGGGAGTACGTTTTTTCCTTCAGAAATTTGCCCAAAACTGCAAACCTGTGTATAAGCCGAATTGAAAAAATACTCTTTTAAAGTTCAAGTATATCGCCAAAATGGTGAAAATATTGCCAATCTATAAAACTTTCAGGATAATCTGTCCAATGAAATTGCGAGAAATGTGTGCTTATCCAGCTGAATTCCTTAGCTATGACGTAAAATAATTAACAGGGAAGAGGTGCCGCTCACCGCTGTAGGAGCAGTGTCGAGCGATTCCAGCTATGCTAGGCCAAAAAAAAAAAAAAAAAAAAAAAAAAAAAAAAAAAAAATTACAAAAGCCGCTAGAGACAGGTCTCCCACGCGACAAGGAGCGGCATGTTCTATGCTGGTAGAAAAGTGACAAGTGGCTTAAGGCTTGTAAAAGTGACAAGCAAGTAGAGCAAGGCAGAGCAAGTGGTTTAAAGCAAGAGCAAGCAGATGTGAGATTAATCTGTGAGATTAGTCATATTCATAAGGAATTCAAATATATTATTTAGTTTAGAAAGCAGGCTTTTTCTATTGAGGATATTAAACAGCCAATCGGCTGGCCTGGGAGTGGGATTTCTTAAGTGGAAGGCAGAAGTTAAACTACAGTAGTAATAATAGTGATTAGGAGTTCCCTCCTCCCCGCAAGGACACAGGTTGTGTGTTCACCAACGGCAATAGTTTTAACTCTGGCAACCTTATCGAAAGGGAGGTTAGCACAGGCATCGAACAGACGCTCTCGCACACACAGTGAAGGACAAGTGCCGGCAGCTGAAAACGATAGTCGCCGTAATACCAGGGGGCTTAACGTCGATGCTGCTGCCGCTGGATATTTGCATAAATAAGCCATTTAAAGACCGATTGTGTCGATTTTTTTTAATGACGTATCTAAATTATTTTGTATATTTCTTCTTTTGAGTATTTTTACCAGTGCCTCAAGGCAATCTTAAAAAAAAAAAAAAAAAAAAAAAAAAAAAAAACGAAGATTTGCCACTTCTTTTGATAGTGTAAGCCTAGAAACATTTTAAACAGAGATGATTTAATTGTATAAATTAAAAGTATGATCAGGAGTCCTGTTTTTTCAAGTTTCTCTTATACTATTTCCGAATCAGACAGAGAAGTTACTCCGTTTGTGCAATCTGCCAATGATGTCAGCTATCAGCAGGTAAAAAAAAAAAAAAAAAGAAAGAAATGTAAACACACGTGACTACATCGAGCTGCTGTAGAAATAAATTTAAAATTGCTAATTTAAGAGTTTTATAAGTGATAATTATTTAAAAATAAGGTTTAATATCACTATTTTACTTTATATATAGTTTTTAAGCTTAACCACTTCACTGGCCACTGTAGTATGTGGAAGGTTACATTTCCCCCAAGTTATCTCGGGATGGCCGGTGAAGTGGTTAAAATATATACATTCAATCATTGTTTCTGAAGTACATTTTTTTTGCTGGAAATGTGGACTCGTATATAAGACGACCCCTGTACTTCAGCTTCCGAAAAATTTCCACAAATTCTCGACTTATACATGGAAATATACGGTATATATAAGTGTGTGTGTTTGTGTGTGTGTGTGTGTACATATAAATTGCAATTTAAATCTGTGCTTAAGTATTAGAAAATTTTGTGTAAAATCATTTTGTTGTATCACATAAAAGAACAAATTAAATTTAATAAACTTAAATATCATTTCCATTAAAAACGCAAGGTGCAACATTTGTAATAAAAATGATAGAAATAATAAATATATATTAAAATATTTCAAATATTTTAATTTAAGGAATATTTCTAAATTAAACAATTAGTATGATCAATCGCATTTTAACACTTAAGTTCAAACATAATTTACAGTTAGATCTAACCAAGATGACAAAGTAAAATTTTTTGGGTGAACAAAAATAATAATAATTAAAAAAAAAAAAAAAAATCAATATAACAGTTTATTAAAGCTCTATATTTTATTTATGATAGAAGTTGTGATTAAATATTCAGGGTAACTATTTGACAAGGCGAGATTTTTAGAAAATTATATTGATAGTTTTTATAAATATCTAAAACTAAATGTTTTATACGTAAGTTAAAATTTAAAAGTATGTTAACAAATACAGATTTATATAAGCAAGTTTTAAAATTAGTAAAGAAATTAACTTTAGAAGGGAAATCTTTACGTTTATCATACAAGTCAAATTCCAATTACAAATTATGATTAAGAATAATTTTTAAATCTAAGAAATTAATTACATTAGATTTTAATGAATATATGTGGTAGCCTCATAAAAATTTATACAGACAATTAGAAGAATCCTTACAATCACATGCTACAGCAAAAAACGCATTTCAATCATTACTTTTTACAGGGTGATCCAGAACATTTTCACTTTTGTTTAAGTTTTTATTGGTCCCTTTTTCCTCTTTAGGACAAACCTTTTACTGAAATATATGACATGTAACATGCTCTTTATACTCCCAAAGTTTTAAGATAATTGATAAAGAAATCTTCTAGATATTTGAAAAAACGTCTAAATTCTAAAGTGTCCAAACAGTTATTGGTAGATAATGCATAAACATCTATGAGTACATTTTCACAGAAATTTAATACATATGGATCGTTCTAATAATAACCAGAAATATTATTTAACAAATATAAAAAAAATAACAGGGAAATCTATGTGTATATAATAATAATAATAATAATAATAACTCTTCATTATAATAATCAACCATCAGAAAGGAAGAATGAATTAATCAACAAATAACTACATACGAAAATGTTGTAATATACAAAGGAAAATATATTGTAAAAGTTAATAAATGTAAAATAGTAACTTTGAAATTTTCCAAGAAACTGCTATATCTTTATCAAGAACAATTTTAAAAGCAGAGTTATTTTAAAATGCTGTTTCTGAGACAGTGATATATGAGATCATATAAAATCACTACGATAGTTCAACAACTCAAACATCTTGACAATCAATTAAAAGACATTTAAGATGTAAAAATAAAAATAATAAATTAAACAATAAAATCCCAAACATCTTCTGTATGTAGTATATTAATTTATAAGAAGCAGGAATAATGTAAGAGTATTGAACACGATACAATATTAATGCAAGAAAGAATAATAATAAATAAATAAAAATTAAACTGTTAAAATAGTGATAAATAAAAAACGAACCTTTAGATGGATAACCAATAAATATAATCACAATTAAGTAGCTAAAGATATAAAACTTTATACTATTAAAAAAAATAATTATAACTATATTATTATATAACAACCATTTTCACTTGGAGTACCCAATATTCAGAAATGAAAAGGCGAGTTGAGTAATTTTAAAGATATCAATAATTATATTAGGTAATATTTCATATTGTTTAATGATACTAATTAATATTAATTTCGATTTGATGTGATAATTTAACTATTGTCTTAAATACTTTCCTAAATAACCCTATTAACTAATTACCAAAACTATGACAACAATTTTCCACAGAAATAATTTTTTTAAACATTTTAATAACATGTTTATTTCGTTGTGTTTAATAGAGCGTAACCATGATAAAATTCAATTAATTATAAGAAATACCGTCTATAAACCATAATGGTGCGAAATTCTTTTGTATATCCCTGTACACACGCAACTGTAATTGTATACACTAATAAAAATTATACAACTAATTTGTTGTAGCACCTTAATATTTGAACCAAATTTCGCATCATTTGGAAAGTTACAGAATGTCATTGGAATTATTTTCTATGGTGCTGTAAATAAATTATTTAGTCTATGCATACCTTTTTTCTAGTAAAAATATGCAACAAGCAGACAAAGAAAAGTATTTTGAATCTCCACATGGAGTCCTTCATGGACATTTCGTCAACTATTGAGAATGTAATCTATATATCTACCTCTCTCTCTCTCTCTCTCTATATATATATATATATATATATATATATATATATATATATATACTAGCAGACCCGGCCACGCGTTGCTGTGACTAAGTTATACGTTGAATTATACGGCTGTAAACTATTTAGTACAGTTAAATTATTATTTACGAACAAAGACGAAAACGTTGTAGCCGATGTAAAAATTCACAGGGTTGAGATTTGAAACTTAGGTCAAAATTTGGAAGCGATTGATAAAAATTTTCGTAGTGTTGATATTAAGCACAAATTAATTTTATTGTAGGGTCCTATAAATTTTAATGGAGAAGTGATATATATTATTTCTAATGCTACTTTGGATAAAATTGCTAAAATGACTAATATATAAATTAAATTCTATTAAAATTCTATTAAAATAAAAGTATAAAAGAAACAGACGATTTTAAAATCAATTTTTATGGAGGAGTGAAATATAATATATGCTATAATGGATAATTTTACTATTAAATGACCTCATCATTTTAAATATTTTAAAGAGGGCAACAGCTGTAGTTATAAAAGGGAAAACAATAAGGCTAAACCAGAAAAATAAGTAAATTTGATAAATATTTTAAAACTTTAAAATTGGAAATCTTATGAAATATTGGACATTTAAAGTAAATACATGTATCATTTTAAATACAAAAAGATTTTGGAAAAGTTTAGTGTATTTTAACGAAGTGATGAGAAGTTTTTGAGTATGTTAAAATTTTAATAGTAAATTCAAGTCAATAAAGATGGGAAACATTGAGGATTAAGATAAGAATAATTATAAGATTTAAAAAAAAAAAAAAAAAAAAAAAGAAACTTTTTATGTACCATGCTTTTAAATTTTAATATACTAATAATATACAAATTAAAAGGAAAATGATAAATATTCTATCATAGTTTGAAGTCAAATTTGTTTTCAAATGTCTAAATAAAATATCTGATGTAAGATACTAATATTTTGCAGCGGAATAGATTTCATTTCTGTCATCCTTGGCGAAAAAAAAAGAATATCGCCAAATTATCTGGCGAAAATATTTAATTCCTTTCAAAAATCATGGTTATTTTAACAACTTATATTAAAAGAGTAATGAATAATATGAAACAATATTTCGTACAATACATATTACATGTCATACATACGTACAATGAATAATACATATTACATTTCGTACAATGCATACATCTGGCATGTATATTTTCGTGTTACGCTTTTGATCGCCAAATAATAATAATAATAATAAAAAAAGCCAAGGGCGACAGAGTTTAAAAATTTAAAATTAAAATTTTGTCAATTTGACAGCAAAATAATTCAATCTAACACCCGCGATAACTAATACATATCTATACCCAAATATAAGGATTAAAATCGGGAAATAAATTTCCTCGATTTTTAATAATTTCTTACAAAAAATCCAGTGGGCAATTAACATAGGAAATCTTTTTCTTGGCTGCACAGACGGTCAGTGAGTCACACTTCGCTTGCGTATAGAACTCATAGATATAGTATAGCATATATAGAATAGAGTGATTATTGGGGAGAAAAAAGTTATTCCTTTTCATTTGGGAAAAGACGACGTTTTTACCAAAATATGGCCGTCTTTCCCCGAGTGAATACACACGGGAATACATACTAATATTTTAGCAAATAAAATTTATGAATAATTTATTTGCTAAAGGGGAATGGAAGACTCCAGATACAGTTTCAAATTCATATTTCTTTCTTTCTTTTCTTTTTCTTTTTTTTTTTTTTTTTTTTCAATACCACTTAATGGCTGTTTCCAAAGCTTTTATTTTTTATCTTTTTTCGGCATCAAAAATCTTTCTACGATAACATGGGGATGAGAGATCTATATATATTACTATATCTATGATAGAACTACATTAGCACTTTATCAATGTGTATAAAATCTTTAAATTGATTATGACGTCAATTTTCGTGAGATGCATAATTTAACTTTTTATAATTTTTTAACGTTCACGTTTGATTAAATGTATTTATTTTTATGTCGAAAGAAAATGAACTCGTATTTTTTTTTTTTTTTTTTTTTGGCAACAATTAAATTAATGGAACTCACAGATATTTTGGAGCAACTTTAATAAAGGTCTATAATTAACAAATAATTGCAATAAAACAATATTGTGACAATAAATTGAGATAAAAACTATCCTATCTCTCAAGTTGGATCAAACTGCACACAGTGTGCAAAATTTCATCAAAATCAGTTCCTTAGTTTAGGAGTTTACCCCGGACAAACATCGTGACACGTAATTTATATATATATACAGATTAAATTATAAAGTTTTGATCAATGAAGCACAAATAAGTAAAAAACAGGATTAATTTCACTGTATTATCTTCATTATAATATGAATTCAATTTACACTTCAGTCTAAGTAATACGTGGCCGGCTATGCTAACACCAAAAATTTAAAAAGTGGAAATAATTGAATTATACGAAATTTATTAGTAGGTTAAAAAGTTGAAGATTCTTTGTGTAGATGGCAGCACCAAATATATTTCAGCTTTCATTTCAACCCAGTCGAAAGGTATCGACATCTGTTAGAATCATTTGGAGTTAACAGATAATTGTGACTGTCAAATAATAACAGACAAATAATTAGCAATAAATTAAAATTGCGACTATAATTTGAGATTTAAACTATCCTATCTCTCAAGTTGGATCGAACTGCACATGGTGTGCGAATTTTATTATAATCGGTTAAGTGGTTTAGGAGTCCATTGAGGACAAACATTGTGACACGAGATTTATATATATTAAAATATATATATATAACGTAATAAAATTTAATCTTAAAATTTAGCAATTAATAGAACTAAAACAATAACAGCACACAAAAATATAGAACTGAATTTAACATAGAGGAAAGAATGACACAAAAAGTTGCGATATAGATTAAGAACCAATGAGTTACAATAGTAACTTAATATACTTACGCCGACCTGAATGATAATAAAAAATGACCATTAAACTTGAGAGAGAGAAAACAAATAATTACAGAATAATTTGGATATAAATGCTTAAAATTAGAAGCATACTTCATAAAGCTGTTAAAGCTGCAATGATTTCGTAAAACGATATTGCTAATCATAGCAATTTATATCATTTCACGCCCCGATCGAAGCAGCAAGAACCATAAAGAATGAGAAATAAGTGAAATATTAAATTAAAACAAAGATTAAAAAAAGATTAATTAAAATCGTAATGGAAACCAAAGTGATAACATGAAAGAAGCATAGTAACCTCATGTATAACAGTTAACACAAACTGGAGAAAAGGATGATGCCAAAACCTAAATTGAAATTAAAATAAAAGCTCGACAGAAATCGATTAATCGAATATACTTCACAGCATATTCATTAAAGATAAAATACACAGAGTAAATATTAAATGATAATGTTAAAATAGATTTTAAAGTTAATTAAAATTAAAACTTGTAGAGTTAAATTAAATCGTACTAAAAACAATAATAATTAAATCGTTTAAGTAAAGGACTGAAGTATGAATGCATAAGACATCAGAGTGCAAGCGCCATCTTTCGGTTAGCTATAAAAACAATAAATCAGTTAAATTATTATAGGAGAAAAAGCCAATGCAATAAGGAGTGTAATTAAGATGTATTGACTGAAAGATTAAGATAATTTAGAAGTATTGACTGCAAGATTAAGATTATTTAGAAGTATTGACTGCAAGATTAAGATAATTTTTAGCACCGATCAAGTAATACGAATAATTTTTAGCACCGATCAAGTAATAAGAAGAAGTGAACTTATATCATTAACCCAAATTAAGTAATCTTGAAGTCAAAGTATTAGGAAGTATTAAATGTTAATTTGTAAGAAGACTCAATTACAAGCAATAATGCCAAAGAGCACACATATAAGGATAAGCATTATAAGGCAGTCATCAATAATTAAAATTATAATTTAAAAGATTTTTTTTTTTTAATAATAATATAAGATCTTATTTTTGTTATGCAAATAGTTGGATTGTTCAAACTTAACAAGGGAAGCCTCAAGTAGCCAGATGCACATAATTAAAATTAATGATAAAAGAGTTCAAAATTCATAGTATCAACCAGAAAAAATAAGAATGTAACTTACAGTAATCCCCCCCACTTTTTTTTTATAATTTTATTCAACATCAAACCCTCCCAACCAACCAGCCAAACAACACCACCCTTCCTCCTTAATCAAACATCTGCCCACCCATCCACCATTTTTTTTTTAATTAAACCTTAGTAGTTTTTTTTTTTTTTTTTTTTTTTTTTTGTGTGTGTGTGTTATACAGAGACCCTTAATGATAAACAAGTGAATAAATAAATTTTTTGGGATAACCCATTTTTGTAGCAACATTAATTATGTGAGAGATATTTTTGTTTTTAAACCTATATGAACAAAGATTATGTATACGAAAGAGGTGATTGAGAATGATATTTCTGTAAACAGAGATATGAAGACAAGAAGTAAAATGTGTAAATAAATTTACTTTGAAACTGAAATCTTGTCTTTTGTCATACAGATCAGTATAAATTTTACTACCATCAAGTTTAAGTTTTAAATCTAAGAAACTTATACAGTTATTGTTGAGAAGATTATGAGTTAAGGTAAGGTGAGAAGGATATTCAAATTTAAATAAATTAGGGGAAAAATTATTGACATAAAAAATTATAATGTCATCAATGTATCGGTAAAAATAGACATTTTCAATACATAATCCCTGTTCATATGGTAAAGGTATAGGTCAGCTAACATACTCGAGCTACATCCTCCTTGTGGAATACCGACCTTTTGAATATAGATCTTATTACAGTGTAGAATATAATTGTTATGCATAATAAAATTTAAAAGTGTCTTAAATGATGTTGCCGAAAAGCATTTTGGTAAAGAGATTTGACTTTTAAATTTTTCAAAAAGGTTAAAGATGATATGATGAAGATCTGTTAAATTAATATTATTAAACAGGTCAGCAAAATCATAAGTCATGATATCAGTCACATTAGTCATAGATAAGACATTAGCTTTAAGTTGATAACTATTTTTAAGGCAAAAGAAATTTTTTGATTTACTAATTAAGTTATAGATTTGTTTGAGAATATCAAGGAGAATTTTGTTAGCGTTATTGTTGTAAGTATTACACCCTACAGTGACAGCTCTAAATTTAATAGGATTTTTGTGAAATTTAGGGATAAGTACAATATAAGGATATTTAAAATTATTAAATGGAAGCTTTAGCAATATATATATATATTTCCCACAGTGACTGTTTAACCCTTTCATTCCCAATTTTTTCTATCCATAAAACAATAAATCTTATATTTAGACATAAATTTACTTTAACGGTAATATATATATATATATTAATAGGAGTAATAGCAGAGTACGAATTAATATAGCTAATAAAGCAACTGAGAGGTGTTTATTTGTGTTTAATATAACCACTGATGCCATTTAAAATCATAACATTTCAATAAATAAAAATATCAAAATTTTGGAAGAAATACATATTGCAATTAATTAAAATACAAATTATAAACATTAAAAAATTAAAATAAAAAATATTTCAAACAGTTAATTTACATAAATTGCCCAAAACAGAAAACTGGTTCCGATATTATTATCAGTATAGAGTAAGGGTAGTGAAATCATGTAAAATATATATTTTTCGGTGGGAAAATGTATATAGATTTTAATATTGTTCATTTTGAATCAGCGGGAGTGTTAGATGGCAAGAAAGAAAATCTGAAATGTTATGATTCTAATTGGCATCACGAGGAATGAAAGGGTTAAAAATAATCTCCATGGTGTACATTTATACGAAATATTGTCCTATGCTACCACTTAAAAATTTTAAAAAGAGGGAAAACAGCACCACTTCTTGAGCGACATGCACTAAAAGCTAACAAACCCCAACTAAAGTTAAGACCCAACAGAAAGCAAACTTATATTGTCTTTCGTTTATTGGTTTGTGAGATACAGAGTTCACAAAATTTTAGTAGCACACACACACATAGAGACAGATACAAAGACAGACATTTTCTAAAAAAATGTCAGATCATGTTCAGAACATCTCAAAACGTGTAAATCCATTAAAAACTGAAGATCGAAAAATTTCACGAATTCGGTACTTTCTTCTTATGTATATTGCAGAAAATAAGAGAACACCAATTAGTTAGGCAGTATATTTGGTAACTACTGAATGTAAATTTCCGGTGTTCTATACTCATCGATAAGCTATAGTCAGTGGGATGTTGAGAAGGTGGCAGTTCCCCTACAGTAATGTATCTTATTTTGAAACGAATTAACCATATTTTATATGTGTATATGTGTTTTATATATTTATATGTGTATTGTTGCTAAGGGTTAAAATAATTTTTCTGAAATTACTCTGCTGTTGCAAAAAAGACATGCAAAGGGAATGTAAGGTTGCCACAGGAAAGAGATCTAGGAGGCGACTTGAGGACAAATTTGGTAACTTGACGACCAAAGTTGGCGAAAATAGTAGTTTAGGTTTAAAAAAAATTGGAAGATTTATCTTCAATCGAAACAAAGTTTTGGAATTTTCCACATTGATTCATTGGGTTCTACCACAGAACTCACTCAAATGTTTGTCAAACCAACGCGAAGACTATGAAAGGGGAAGTGTCTTTTAAAAGGGAGTTCAGTTTTGTTCAGACATTGTGTGCTGAGACTTCGTCTTTGAGAGATTGTGAGAGCACCAATGGCAGTGAGGTTTTTCTTCCGACAGTGGCTGAAGAGAAATGCCGTGTTTGGTCCCAAGTCACTCTCGTCGTCCTAGCCGTTCAAGTGTCCTGCATTTTTCTCCGAACCAATAATGAATACAATCTAAGAATTGGAAGACAAAAAATACAACATTTGTTCAAAAATTTATTTAAAAAAAAAAAAAAAAAAAAAAAAAGGAAAGAAAGGAAATATTCATTTGTAAGGACCTTTAAAATTTATTTCAAATATTAACTAATATATATCTTTTTTCAACTATTACCAATTTCGGCCTGCACAGAAATGTCCCGTCATCAAACCGTTCTGAAAAGAAAGAAAACTGGGATTGAATAAGGAACTGAAAAAGAAATGTTTGCATTTCAGTATGTAAATTTTTAAAATTAGTTTGAAAAATATTTGAAATTAAATTTAAATGAAAGAAAATAAAAAGTACCCTGTAAGTTAATTTATTAAAAAGTCCTTTTGAAAAAAAAAAGAAAGAAAAAGAAAAAAGAAACAAATTGTGAAATTTAAAAATAAATTACATATTTTCATATATTTATTTTTTATTTTCAAATTTTCAAATAAAAATTAACAGTCTTAATACTGTCATGTAGATCATATGAGTTGTTTATGAAGAAACACTGAAGGCAACAGAGAACACATAGAACTTTAAACTCAGCTCAGAACTTTACTTTTTCAACTAAACTAAATGATACATCAGCTTATATACAATTAATGAACTTTCTCGAACAGAATATTCCAGAAATCGAAAGTTCCAGAAATTGATTAATATTAATCGAATATTTAACGTAATGACATAATGAATGTATGAGAAATAAACACATAATGTAGTTTTAAACAAAAACCAATTTTAAGCAACCTCCACCAATGAGACTTGAACTCTCTGGTTTTATAATCCGGTGCTTTACCTCAGAATAACGTTCTTCACAAACAAATGAAACAAGTTGTGTATAATATAAAAATCAACGTAAGAATACTTTAATGAATCGCGAATCTACTCTAAACACGCAAAACAGGTTTTAAATGCAAGTAATATCATATATTTTATCTTTTTATAACATGTCACAATCTTGTATATTGTCTCTATTCACAGCAATCAATTTCCAATAAGCATACAAGGTCTGTCTAGAAAGTAATGAGACTGAAGTTTTCGCGCCAAGCAGAAGGCCAAATGAATGAAGTTTGTTGGTGGTACGGGTGTTAGAGACCGTCGGCTATAGAGTCTGGTGGAAATCAGTTGGGCTTCGGCTTGAGCTTTTGCAGTGCACGGATCGCTCGTGAAGCAGACACGCGTTTGAAAGTAGCGTTAGGTTTTCAGAATGCAATGTAGTGTCAGGCAGCGATACATCATAAAGTTTTGTGTAAAACTAAACAAATAGGCTGCTGAGACGCTTGTCATGCTGCAAGATGCCTACAGGGAAGATTCTTTGACCATGGCTCAAGTGTTTAAATGGCACAAAGTCTTCAAAGACAGATGAGAGGACGCCGATGGCGAACAACGCGCTGAGCATCCATCAAGTGCTCGAACTTCAGACAATGTGACTAAAATTAAAACGGTTTTGGACTCTGATCATCAGGTGAATTGCTGATTGATTTTGAAGATGTTGAGAATTATATAATCGATTGTGAATCAAATCGTTACGAAAGAAATTCGTATGCGGGAAATTTGTCCCAAGCTCATGAATCAGTTCCAGGTAAAACACATCGTCGCAACGCTGCCCCAACAACCGTACAGACCCGATCTGTCACCACCGGACATTTTTCGAATTCTTCGATTAAAATCCAGCTTAAAATGTCATCGTTTTGACAATCTGTAGAACTTGCAGAAAACGTAACGCGCGTTATGAGCAGCATTTCAGCTGAAGACTTCCATGCGGCATCAATGGGTGGCAGAATGGTTGGCAACAGTGTATTAACGCAAGAGGAGGGTATTTTGAAGAAGTCTATGGAATTATCGTCAAATAAACAAATTTTATGGAATCAGTCTCATTAAAGATACAGGTTTAAAGATACAGGTTTTAAAGATGCAGGTAATCGGTTTAGTTAACGGTGGTGTTGCATTAAAATGAAAAATTTCCAACTGGCCAAATATGTTTAGGGTGGTCGTATAAAAATTTAAAAATTATAACTTTTTGAAAATTAAATGGAAGAAATTCCTGTTAACTTAGTCTTATTTCGTGTACCTTATTTTGAAAATGTTTGCAATTTACCCTGCCCACTTATCTTTGATTCGAAATGAATTAAACCGCGTTTCAATTATTATTATTATTATTATTATTATTTATTTATTTATTTATTTTATTTTAATTTATTTTAATTTATTTTTTAATTAATTAATTATTTATTTATTTTTTGGGGGGGGGGAGGGGGGGCTTACCATGTATATATCATGTATATATATTTTATATTATATTAATTCATATAAAAATATATTAATACAGATTTAAATGACTTTTATAATATTGTTACATATTAATATATTTTAGATTTTGCATAACAATGCAAACTTTTTCGATTATTTTTTGAAAGATATTTTCTTCAACGAAATTTCATGCATTTTAGAACGCATAGAAGAAAAACAAAAATTATTTCATATCATTCTATTTGCTTTATTGCTTCTGACAAGTAGAATGGAACATTTTCCAGCAGATAGTTATATGTCGGAATAGCTTAGATGGAGAGAAAAAAAAAAAAGTCGTTCATACATTTGTTAAAGTAAATTATTCATTTCCTACAGGCATTCCATTTTGATTAAGATTCCAGACTTTAAGAGCTCGTAATTCTTGTTTAAAATGAAAGAATATCTTTGAAACATTGGTATGACTATATTTCCTTAAACAAAAGATTTATTTTCGTATTTTAATTAAATATTTCTATGAGATCGAAACATTAAAGTCGTAGTATATTCAAAATTAAAAGTTTCTTTATGTACTAAGTTTAAAATTACTTAGGGATTACTTTTATTAAGTATACTTTTAATTATAATATACATTAATAAATGGAGAAAGTAATTACTGTTAAAATGTGTGGAACTTTAGTCCAGTGTATTAATTTTCATTCAATAATAATATTAACATATATATTGAAAAGTAATCAACATTAAAAGATTAAAAGTTTAAACATTCCTTTTTCTTTATCTGATCAAACAGGCCAGTTTATAAATAAATGAACAATATATACTTTAATATGAAACAGAAAAGTAATAAAATAGAGATGAAGTACTTTATAAACAAAACTTAATTTTTGAATAGTATATTAACCCTTTATTTATGTATTATGAAATCGACAAAAAATGCTTGTGAAATATTTTATTAGTTACTTAAGAGTAATTTATATACAGTATCCGCCGCTTAATAAATTCACTGGTTAATAAAATCAGCCGCTTAATCTGATCAAATTGCCAGGACCAAAATCAAATAAATACAAACTATTTTTAAAACCACCGCTTAATAAAATTAGGATCGCAGGTTATTATACTAAAAAAAATCTCATCAGAAGCAAAAATATTATTTATATTCCTCCCCCCCCCCCCCACACACACACCCTTTTTTTACATTGTGATTTTCCTTATTTTTGAAATAAAAAAAGAAATTAAAGCACAACAATCTCTCCGTTATCTTTCTTTCACGAAAATGGCAGAATATACAAATTAAACACGCCCCATCACTTATCTCTGTAACAATTTCAAGGAACGTATTATTCAAAGCGCAGTAATAAGTTACAAATTTCATTTCATTTGCAAGTGTTTTTTTTTTTTTTTTTTTAATTTTTAAAAGACAATTTCTAGCTCTTAGTTTGAAATAATTATAAAACAAGAGGTTTAAACGGAAAGATTTTAAATTTATAAGAAATGCGGGAACTTTTGGCCAAAGTACTGATGATTTTCCTCAAAAGAAAGCTCATTGGAACTTGAAATGTATTTCATTTACGTATATTGAAAGAACAATTAATTAATTATCTGTCAAAAATTAATTAATATGGTTTATTAATTCCATTATACGTTACATTTGAAATTTCTTTCCATATTCAGGGAAGTAATATCTTTTCCGTGAGTGAAGGAACGTTCGCCGGATATACAAATCAGCCGTTTAATGTAATCACTTTGACTCAGGACTAATGTGATTTTAATAAGCGGTGGGTACTGCATATGTATATATATAGAGAGAGAGACAATAAAAATTATGCATATGACCTCATGATAGTACGTAATGAGGCTTTAATAAGAAGATACTTTAGTGCAGGGGTGGCCAACCCGCGGCCAGCGGGCCGCATGCGGCCCACCGCGTTGTTCCTTGCGGCCCGCGAGGAGACTAACGATATTTAAAGTTTGACAACTTTGGTTAACGGATCAAAAATTAATAAATACTTTCTGACTTTTCGAAGTGAAAATACCTTTCAAGGATTATGGTAGCTAAAGAACTGTTGTAAAGAAATTATTTTTATTATTGTTTTAATATATAGTTATAAATTTTTCATGATTCTGTTGTTAATTTATGAATGAAAATAATTTAAATTAATGTATTCTTCTTCGAATTTTCATCCTGCCTTTCTCCGAAAAAGTATATACATACATGAATCATATACTCACAAACATATAATGCATTTGTACAGTCATAAAATAATAATAATAATAATAATTTCCTTCCCCGACTAATTTCGCCGTAAATTATCGTAGAAACCAGCACCCTAACGATAGGTAATAACATCTAGTTTTTAATTGAATTGCTAAATTTTGTTTAGGGTGTTTTTTCTAAATAGTAATACCCATTTTTGACTACATCTTCGAATTTCTGAGGTCGAGGCGTTTATATTGTTTATATCAAAATTTTCATAGAGTTACAAGCAAAAATTGGTCAGGGATTAATCTCTATATTTAAAAAAATTAAGTTGTTACACAGAAAATCTTATATACATTCAGATAACAATCTGAAAAGAAGTAAAACAATTTTAAATATAAAATAAAGTAAAATAATGCTAATTAAGAAATGATGTGTACGTCTGAACTCACTTGAATAACTATTTTAAATCATGCGCAAGCAAAGTATTATATGAGACAAATGGTAACAATTGACAGCCCCCTGATAAAATTTGAAATATCACTATCGAAAAATAACGATAGGAATGAATTTTAAATTTAGAAACCCATATATTTGATGACGCCCATTCTATTCGTGAAAAAATTAATGAAGGTCATAACTCATGACTTTTTCAAATATGAATTTATTAATAATTTTCATAATTCAAAAAATATTTTTTTAATTAAAAATATGCATGGAATATATAGTTACTTCATTCTAACGTTAAAAAAAAAAAAAAAAAAAAAAAGAAAGAAAGAAAGAAAGAAATTTTAATATATTAATTTTTTGGGAAGACGTGAATTTATGATTATTACATTCATTTAACATTAACATCTCCATACTTTAACAAATTATAACTCTGTTAAAATTGAGAGAAACATGTAAACTATACCATTTTCTGGGCTGATTTGATCCAAATAATACAAAATGCTCGTCGAAATTGGGTGTTGCCTTTCAAGAAAATTAAGTTGATGCCAGTTTTAATATGTAGACACCCCCTTTATTAAAATTTAACTAAACCGTTCTAAACTAGGCCTTATTACTAATTGATCGGCAACAGTCGCATATCTCTACACTAATTACAGCGAAATTACTCGGGAATGGAGACGGGGGGGGGGGGGGGCTTTTTTTATGACTTTACATACGGTGCGGCCCGAATGAATAAAATAGATTTCCAATGCGGCCCACCAAATGTTTTGGGTTGGACAGGCCTGCTTTAGTGTACCATTAATATATAGAATTCGAAAAAACATTAAGACCAAAAAAATGTGTCAAAAAGTATTTGCTTTTTACATTCCTTATTTTATTTTTATTTTTATTTTTATTATTATGATTATTATTATTATTATTATTTGTAAGATCAGTTGTAGGTGCTTGAGGCAATATAGGAATTAATTATAACGCACTTGAAGATCCTAAAAATGCCAAGCAAAAACAGCAAGAAATCCTTATATAAGCAAGAAATCCTATAAAATCCTTATTTCTTTCATAAATTCGATTTTATATACGCTTTTTAACTAACAGTACTTTAAAGTACTGTCAGCACCGACCATCAGCTGCCCGGGGCGATTTTGGAAGAACCTTTGAATGTGCCAAAAAAACCATCTTTATCTCCAGATATTAAAAAAAAATTGAAATTTATTTCTTCATAAATACGTTAAGAAAGACTGACTGCAGTATCTGAAAACATATTTGACAGAATAATGTTGACTATTAATTTATTTTATTTAGTTTATTAATTGACGTGATAGACAGATTCTTTTTCTAGCCTGTTTCATATCTTTTAAATTGATAAAAATAAAAGAAAATATTCCATGATTATTGTTATAACTCATTTGCATTAATCTTATTTATTAAATATTTTGCTTTTTTTCAATTTTTGTGGTATTTTTAACACAAAAATTAACGATTTTATTACTAAATGAAAGTAGAAAGTTTTGACGATTTTTAACATGGTACTTGACGATAGATTCTTCACCAATGGTTTGACGTGTTGATATTTAGAGAAAGCTAAAACTTTATAAATGCGCATATTTGTGTGTATTATGTAATTATGTAATAAGTATGTTTTAACGAATGACAAAGAATTACTTATTTATTATAGTTCTTGACTAAATACAAATTAATGTTTAAACAAGTTTCTATAATCAATAAAACTAAGAATATTTATTTACAATTTTGAAAATAAAAAATAAATATTTAATGCATTGATTTTGTTTTCCGAAAATGTTAAGTTTTGAAAATGCAGAAATTTGTGCATAATATTATTCAAATATTTCACGGAAGCTGTTTATCTTTAATTGTTTGTTAAAATTTTCATTTTTAAGGGTAATATATTAAGCTGGAACAAGTGCTAGAATAGCGTTGATAGGTTTAATAAAAAAAATGGTTTAAAATTTAAGCAAATATTTATCAAAAAAAAAAAAAAAAAAAAAAGAATGAAAAGAAAACAGTAAAATATTATTATTATTGCATACTATTACTTGATTTAAAAAAAAAAAAAAAAATAATTTAAATGCAGAGATCTTGATTAGGTTTTCGTTGCATGAATCTCACAAAAACAGATTCTTTATCTTTTGTTTCTGTGATTAAACCAACAAAATGTAAAACTGTCATGAAAATTTATTTACATTTATTTTATTAGTACTTAAATTAGCATCTTGCTGTGAAATTATATCCTTATCACTGAATTTTGTATCACTCTAAACAGATTTATTCTCGGAAACACTCGAACTTTCCAGCATAATTTTGCTTTGAACATGATGTGAAACTTCAGTTTTATTTTTATCTTTAACAGAAGCTAATATTTTTCTTTCTTTCTTTTTCTTTTTCTTCTGGCTCTAACTAAAGTGGCTTTTTTAGTTTATTGATTTATTTTTATTTTATGCTTCTCCTTCAAAATAATCTTTTTACTGGTGTATCAGTTAAAATTGTTAATGCACCTTTATTTAGTTGTCTTTCTTGAGCAAGGAAGCGATCGGCAAGGGATGCAATTCGAAAGATACTACCATTTTTAAATGGGGATATTTCATTTAGTTATTTGGGATGTACTTGATTGTACAAGCATCTATTATACAATATTCCATAATTTCTTCTTTATCCTTCGAAATTATCTGCTTATATGCATAGTTTGGGCTAAATCTAATAGGTGATTTATTATCGTTTTCCAGTTTAGGTAATTTAGCATTTTTATGCCTTTATACATAGCGTGTAAGAGTTTTTTGAAATGCCTTGGAGACTGAACAAATAGGTTTTTTATCATCCGCAACCCTTTACATTGCCTGCTCCATAGCTGAATATTTCTTTTTATACATTACATGATCTGTGAAATGGTTCTTATGTGACAATTGTAAACTTCTAATAGACAGATATATATATATATATATATAACATAGGTGTATTATTACTTTTTAATTGTATTATTCAAATCAGTTCGTTATAGATGTATGATATTTGTAAAAATATAAGTAAACGAATGTAACTGAATGTTCATTAAAAATAAATAAGAAAAAACCTCAAAGCTTACTTATTCATCTTTGAAGATATAATAGATGTAATTAAGGTTAATTCTGAAATTTTTAAGTATAATTTTTAGCTAACACTTCAAAAATGAAGATTTTGCAAGTCAGTTTATTATGACAGAGAACTGCGGTAAAATGGATCATATTCCATTGTACCCCAGTTCCTAGTGGTCCATTTTACCCCATGTGGTACTCTAAAAAATGTTGAAAAAAAATATTTTAGATTAAATATAATAATAGATGACCTTAGTTCTCTATTGTGCTCAATAACCTCTTCCAGATCATAATTCTTGAACGATGAAAAAAAAAAAAAAAAAAAAAAAAAAAAAATGTTTAGCCAAAAAATATTTATTTTTGGCTACCACAAAGTAAATTTCTCGAATAAAATGACTAAATTTTCAGTTAGGCATGAAGTTGCTAGATAAATTTCACCACTACAGTGCTGTTATCTATGTACTAAAATACGAACCATAAAAATAAATAAATAAAATAAATAATAGGGGGTGGTCCATTTTACCCCATGGTCCATTGTACCCCGGTCTACCATAAATTTCAAGGAGTTGTTTGAATAATCTGTAATAACCTTTTAAATTTAATAAAATTGAATGTTATATAAAAGTAGGTATTATATTCAAACGGGGGGGGGGGGTTGAGGGAGGCAGTAGCCCCCTTCACACAGAATTATATTTCAAATAAAACTGTTCCGATACATAGTTTAAATCCTTTTTAATGTAGATTTATGTACAGCACTTGTTATCTTAATCCTCAATCTGCAATTTATCTTTCTAAAATTGAAATGCAGGTTAAGAGAAAGTCGTTTTGGAGCCACACCAGGTTATTTTAATTACTAAAAAAAAGTAACTTATTTTAATATTCATATTTTTGTAAACAAATATTTTACATTACTCTTATTAAAATTATTATTACTAAAAGAATTATTTAAAAAAAAAAATCTTTTTTTTTTTTTTTAATCAAACAAATCTTTTAAGTTTTTTTCTTTGTGTAAGTAAATGGCAGCGCTATTAAAACATTTTAGAATAGATTAGAATTATATAATTATATATTTTATGAATTCTTATATGAAAATAATTCTGCATATTTATATTTATATTTTAATAAAATATAATCTATGAATTTGCTGATTTAATATAAAATTATTTATCTTTACCTTTTAATTTTTTTTTATGAGTTTATTTCAATTCTCAAAATGAATCAGTTATGCGTTAACCGCTTATATAAATTACAATTGTTTAATGCAAAAATATTTTTAGTTAGTTTTTCATGTTACGTTCTTTAACGATAGTGTAAATTTTTAACAAAATACAGTTTATTAATTTATTGATTTGTTTTAAAATTATTTATATTTAAAATTATTTATTATGAAATTATTTCATTTCTCAAAATTAATCAGTTAAGCATTCACTGCTTACATAAATTAAAACCGTAAACTATAAGAATATTTTTAATCAGTTTTTCATGTAAAGGTTTTTAACGAACTTGTTATTTAAATTTCTTATTTATATTATTCATATACACAAAAAACTGTTTTATATAGAATATAAGGTGATTAGCATTAAGACTTACAGGGTCACGCAAAGATATTCACATATATTATGGAAATACATACATAATCTAAAAAATGCTGCAATTATATTTTCGTTTTTGTTCAATCTTTCTAACACTTTCTAACAATCTTTGAGATTGACTATAATTTAAGATTCTCTGTCTTTCTGTCTGTCTCTGTCGTCCGTAAATATTTTCAGAATATCTTGAAAATAATGTGTTTTATTCTGATTTGATCTACCATGTTCTCTGTTTAAAATGGTATAAATAACACGACTGGTTTCTGTACAGGGACGTCCAAAAGAATACCAATGCATTACATTTTATGACAGCTTTTTTAGAAATCAAATTTAAATAACTTCGTACTGCACAATTCAAAAATGAAATTGTTATCTATTATTCATAAGCTAAGGCAATGTTTTCTATAGAAAATGGTATGTTTATCGTTAAGATTTACAGGGCTCACTATAATATTTAGATATATTTTGGCTACAATTGGAATTTGTTAGAATTGTATTTCCGTTTGTATTAAGCGTCTTAATACTTTCAAACAATGCTTAAAAATGATTACGAGTTCAATTGGACTATATGTCTGTCTTTCTGTCATTCTGTATTTCTGTCTGTCCGTTGTGTGATCACGTAGGCCAAGTACATTGAAAGTTAAACGATGCAACGAATGCTTGCAGAAGAAAATGCGGGGGGGGGGGGGGGAGCAAGGGGGTGGTAAATGAACATGTAAAATTAGAGGTCTGTTACAAAAAAAAAAAAAAAAAAAAAAAAAAAAAAAAAATGTATTGAGGATTATGTTTGTGGGAATCCGACCTTGCGTCACTCAATACCCAAACCAGTTCAAGCTATGGATAAGTACCTTAACCTTCCTACCCTGTATGGGTCGATTCGACCCATTTTTGAAAAAGATTTTGTGATACCTCACAAAGATTTTAATTCTGATTTTTAAAACTTCATGTATTCCTCAAAATTATGTATTCGCATAATATGTGACCTTTTCAAATTCATCATTTTTCTCACTGTAAAAAAAAAAAAAAAAAAAAAAAAAAGTAACATTTTACCTGAATATGTCTAATCGACCCATATTTATTTACATGCATGAAAAACCATTTTAATACTCCGAAATAAATTTATTTCACTTGATTTACGCGTTTTAAGGTATCCCGAATCCAAAAAAGGAATTTTTGGCAATTGGTTAGTGTGTGTGTGAATGAAAAAAAAAAAGGGGGAGGGGTGAATTATAAAAGAATTAAAATATGTTTCGAACAGTAAATGGTAATAATACATATAAAAAAAAATTGTGTAGAAAAAATTTCTTGAGGTCTAAGTAAACATATTACTACCTGGGTCGATTAGACTTATACAGGTAAAACGTAACAGTTTTTCAACAGGGTAGGAAGGTTAAGCTACCAATAAAAATCAATAATCCCTAACCATCCCCTAATGCGGTGATCTAACGAAACTACGACAACAAGAAAAATAATAAGTTTGGATTAACTTCTGGCATCGATTTATGTGTAGTATTTGAAAGTACTATTTGATTTCAACAATAAACAATTTAAAACAAGCCATAATTTAAAAATCTCATATATAAGCACGAAAAATTAAAAGTGTAGTTGAATTTTTAACCATAAAATATTAATAATAATAATAATAATAATAATCTTTAAAAATTCTGTCCGCTTTAGGAGGAAGATATAAAAGCTAATACTTTATGTGATTTTTATTTAGTATAAACTAAATAAAAACACTACAAAAAACAAGCTACCCGACTTGAAAGACTTATAAGGAAAAAATATTTACAAAACACATGGGGAGTAATGTTAGTTATAAGAAGTTAAAATATTATGCCGTTAAACAATATCTTTCCCAAAAGTGACCGGAAACTATTTTAGACGTTTTGTCAAATGAGCAGAAAAATAATTGATGAATTTTTCTTAAACTTCAAAGGGGAAGGGGGGATTCAAGTTGCGCAGAGAGTAGGAGAAGGACATCCATGTAGCGCTGAATTTTTGCACGAAATACGAAATCAATCCAATAATAGAATTGCGCAGGAAAGGTTCTTGTCCTAAATCATCCCAACAATCGAGTTGCGTCGCGAAAAATAAAGGGACCTTTGAACTCGTCTGTATGACATGGTCGTCTTTATTTCAGCGTATTAAAAAATATATATTAATAATTTTAAATTTCCCTCATTACTTAATTTAAGTTTTACACTTAATTTAATTTCCACTTTACGTTTATTTCAAATTTAAATATCTATTAAAGTGTTAAATTCACATTTGTATTTTAATCCTAAAATAACTTTTACACCTGACTTGTCATATTGTTCATTTGAAAATTTTCATTTATAAATTTGTCGTTCAGAATGTTCTATATAATTGCTCAAGTAAAATATTAAAAATATATATAATTGACGAATTTATATGGGTAATACAGTAATTAAATTATTTTTAATAAGTAAAAGAAGTCTTTTGAAAAAATTTTTACAAACTGACTAACTTTAACATTTACATTCTCAAGATGTTTAATTTTTTTCTTTTTTCCCATGGAATTCCAGAATCGCATAGTAATACTAATACATATATATAGTACAATAGTGAAAAGTTAAATTTAACTAATTATTTTGATAAAAAATATAAGCATCAAATTCAAAAAGACTTTTTAAAATATTTTCTGACATTTTTTTTGTCTATAAAATGTAAACCAATTAACTAATATATCTGTCTCTCTAAATCCAGAATATGTGAATTATTCAATTTATACTGCTTTAATGAAGATCGAACTATAACACTGTTTTTCAACATATTTTTGAAAATTGTGGGATTGGAAAAACTATGTAAATGTTGAATAAAACTTTCAAAGTAAAACTTTTCCTCGTAATATTTTTACAAAATTTATTAATACAATTAAATTACATATATGAGTTAAGTAGAATTTTTTGCATTCATTTCCAGCAAATTTATTAATCATAACATTTACGCCAATCGATTATAACTAGCTAGTATTTTTCTTTTTCTCTATGACCACCGTATAAAAATTTTAAATTTTATAATTCTTAAAATTGAATTTCCTAAAATTCTTATCGATTTCCCAAACTTCTGTACCTTTCTTACGTCTAAGTTTATCTAAGATCTTACGTTATGTATGTCTAAGATCACCATTTAAGGAATTAAAACTATGGTCAATTTTTTTCGAATACCCTGTACTTGTGTGTGTGAGTGTTAAAAAAGTGGAAAAAACGTTCAAAAACTAAAGAATTTTCTCTTCAAGAAATGTAGAAATTTTTCAGAGAGAGAAAAAGAGAAAGAAAAAAGCAAGATTTTGATTTTGAACTATAGCAGCTGTATTAAGTCAAACACTATAGGTTACGTCTGTTCTTGTGTTGAAATTAAAGATAAATAAATAAACGAATGAAATATATAATAATAAAAAAAGAATAAATAATAACCAAAAGCAAATTACCACATATTTACAACAAGTAGAAAACTCAAGTCACATGGGAAACGATATTGAACATATAGTAAGACTTGAGGTGCAGTTAGCAATTTGTGCGCAAATTGCTAACTGTGTAGTTTATTGGATCAGAAAAACAACAACAACAATTAATAATAAATATAATTAACTCAATTAATTTACTTTTATTATAGAAATAAAATAAATCAAATTAGAATACATTACATAAATTAAAGATGTTATTTTATAAAATCATATTTAAATATAATTAAACCATTTTTACTTTCTCTTACCCATAAGGTAGAGAAAGTATTGTTTTTGGGTCAAATTTTCGAACGCGGGTTTTTGTTATATTTACATGTTCTGAGGTCCCCTGAATACGAAAATCATGTTTTTAGCAAATGGTCTATGTGTATGTCTGTGTGCCTGTGTGTGTGTCTGTGTGTTATCAGCATATCTCAAAAAAAAAAAAAAAAAAAAAAAAATGGCAGAAAGTTCAAACTTGGTATTCTAAATGTGTATAATATAAGGTTGCTACAGTAAGCTTTTCGTTAAGATCAAGCAAATGGTTCGTGTACAATCAAGGACAATCAAGAGAATTCTAATACATTACGTCTATGGGGGAAATTGCAGGTAAGTAGAGTTTAACATCTATAGACTGCATTAAACCAAATGAAACGAATATATATTTTTTGTAATAGATAGTCAACAGGGAAAAAAAAAATTGTGAATGTAGGAGCCTCGCCTTCCCCCTCGAGGGGAGTAAATTTTCATGATGGGTATCTTTCAAAAGAGCTCGCCAATGCCTTTAAAACGAATGGTTGAACCATCGATCTGCGATAATTTAAAACAAAGTTATCGATTTTTTTTTTTTTTACTTTCAACGAAGAAAAAAACAATTTTTTTTTTTTTTTTTTTTTCTTTTTTTTTGAGAATAAAATGGATTTTTTTTTTTTTTGGATATTTGGTGTTATACCACTTCTCTAATATGGAAATCGTCTGCATTATCATAAAAGATAATTTTTTTTAAATAATAATTTTAATAAATTATTTTTTTTAAACAGAATTATTTTTCAATAACCGAATTAAATTCTATATAAATGTAGGTGCATTAATGAAACGGGGGGTTGAGGTGGGCGGCCTCACACAGAACTAATTATCACATAAATATCTCCCGAAGCCTAATTTCAATTGTTTAACATAGGTTTACATAACATCGTTATCTTACCTCTTAACCTCCAACATGTATTTATAGTATTAAATTTCAGGGTAAGAGAAAGTAGTGTGAGTGACACACCAGATTATTTCTTATAACTTTAAAGTAAAATAAAAAAAAAAAAAAATTAAAACTGTATTAAAATTAAAAATTAAAAGAATTGGAACAGTGTTGCCATCTAGCAATGAAAGACATATTTATATAGTATTACAAGTTTAACTGAACAAGAAAAACGTTTTAAGTTAAAGAGAAGATTGATTTATTTAAAATTATTATCATACATAAATAATATAGATTAATTTTATAAAGATATTTTCTAAAATAGATCATATAGTTAAAACAATTTTAAATTTACAAAAACAGTGTATAAGAATTTTATTTTGAAAATATTCAAGGTGCTATATAGTTCTGCATCAATATGGCAGTATCTCAGATATTAGAGTAATCCAGATCTTATTCATATTACAGAGTAATATGCTTTAACAGTAGTGAAACTAATTTTGATTAATGATTTTATTAATAACATTACTAAAATAGTTTTACATAAGGCGAATAAAAGTGAGTAATGAAGTATGATATTTTACGGAAGTTTTCTAATTATATAAACTTCTTATTACATAAAAGTTTTATTTACAATAGGAGATTAAGCACACTACTTACAAAAGCTACAGAGGGTGTTTACACATTTTTGTATCGATTTTGCAAAGATATATATATATACACATATATAAACAAATGTGAGGGTTTTTTTTGTTTTTTTTTAATGTTTAATCTAATAGCCCTTTTATAATCTATCATATTACATCTTGATTTCGAAAATAACAAAGCATTTCTTAAAACATCGAGGTTGATTTTGTTCTACTCCTTTTTCAAAATCTTCCAGAGTCCATCGAATATTTTGGTATACCGCTTATAAGGAGCTTGTTTTAAAAGTCCAAATGCACAGTATTCCATACGAGACACGTCAGGAAAATTGGGTGTGATATATTTAAAGGGAATAGCTTGAATCTCGGTTTTATTTTTTATTTTTTTTCACAAAACGGAACAGTAAATTTAAAGATATGGCATGTAGCCTTATCTTCAAGGAACTTAATACAGTGGAGATTGTTTGGGTAAAAGAAAGGAATTTCTTCTTCGAAAATTGGTGTTAAAACATATTTCTGATAGTATAATTCGAATTAATTTTGACATTTTTCTACTTTCCTCATTTTAAGTATAAGTACATTTCATTAATCATAAGTATTTCATCATAAGTATTTCATTTCAATTGTAAGCATAAGCTTATACTCGAAAAGAAAAGAAAGAAAAAAGTATGATATACGATATGTAATTAATATGCAATTTTTAAAATAAAATATTTTAATAACTTTAAATTTCAAGTTTTCTCTGTGAGAAGTCTAATTCAATATTCACGGGAAACAGAATATCAGTATATTAGTTCTGCTATGATTGTTCATAAATCTTTCATTTGTTCCATAAACTCACACATTGTAATAATCCATTTCCATAAACCATAAATGATGAAATTTTGTTCTTTTGCATTTTATTTATTCACTTCACAAAACATATAGAACACGGATCCACAATAAAAACATAAATAAACATTTCTTAAGCGCTATATTTTAAACGGTCAAGCATGACCGAATCCTTTCAGATCACATTCTTAACTAGTCAGTAATCGTACATCGGCGCGTCGAAAAATGACGACTAGTCGCGCCACCTGAGAGGATGCAAAGACAATTCAATTTGCAACATCCTCCCGCCCAGAAAGGTAAGTTAAGTTCAATACAAAATTTTGACAAATCCAAATCAAATACAATTCAAGAATTACAACCAATAAAAAATCACAATACATAAATAATAAATTTCACAACCACATAATACTGAAAATAGAAATTATATCAAATACAAAAATCAATGTTACCTGGATACAATTGAAAAATGAAAACAATATTAATATTACCTTACAGGTGAACAGTTGGTTTAATTAAGGTAAGTCCCCTTGGACTTCCAAGTTACAAAGAAGTTGAATGGGTCTTTTTAACATTCCTGATGAAGTTTTTAAGGTTACAGATCTTACCTTATTGTCACGTCCTACATGTGTCTCGATTATTTTTCCTAACCTCCAAATTTGTCTTGGGGCCTTGTCATCACCTATTAGGACTATATCACCTATATTAAAATTAGAAATTGGATTAACAGGTTTTACAACATTAGCATTTCTCAACTGCAAAATATATTCAAATTTCCAGCGCTTCCAGAATTCGTTAAGAAGTCTCTCACGATACAAGTATCGTTTAATTAAAAGTTTTTGAGAACTAGATTGACTTGCAATCACTAAACGGCCACTTTGTGGTGGCAATGCAGTTGACCTTTTTCCTATTAAGAAGTGGGCTGGGGTGAGAGGGAATGGCTCTACAGGGTCATTGTATACATAAGTTAAAGGTCGAGAGTTAATAATAGATTCAATTTCTGCAAGTATAGTTTGCAGTTCTTCAAATGTAACTAATGCCCTACCAAGAATTTTCCTCAAAATGACCTTTGTCATACGAACCATTCGCTCCCAATAACCCCCCCCACCATGAGGCTCTTTCTACTATATAATTCCATTTGATACCCTTATTACCAAAATAGTTCTGTATTTCAAAGTTCTTAATGTTCATATAAAGTTTCTTTAGTTCCTTCATGATCAAAAGATTAGTAAATCGAGCCTTGTTCGGTAAAATAATTGGATGCTTAGATTCATCAGAAAAATTAGAGCCTTGAATTCTTCCCTTTCATACTATTAGACCTTCTGTTGTGAAAATGGGATTCAAATTATATAACTTAGAATCAGGAGAAACTGAATTTTTTGCCTTTAATGTAGTATATTCTTTGTTAAATTCACTTTGCTGCACAAATAGAAGCCAATAATTTTCTGCTGCAGATATTTCATTTGCTGTCAGCGCTCCTAAACGTTTTTCAGACCTAGATTTGATGTTATTTAGAAATCTAAAAACATAGGCGGTTGTTCTCAAAACTCTATTCAAACTACTGTAATTCTCCAGATTTAATAATGGCATTGGAACTTCTACGTTAACCTGGAGTGTTGTAGTTCCATGTCTTTCTTCAACCACGCTATCCATGTCACAGGAAAATTCCACTAGAGAGTCATATGGTATACTTAATTCTGACAACCAAGCTGGTCCTTGACTCCATACTTTGTCATTCATTAAGGAATTTGCTTTTACACCTCTTGTCAATTTATCCGCCGGATTGACCTTGCCTTTGCAAAAGTGCCATTTTTCAGGATCAGTTTTTTCCCTGATTTCTATCACTCGGTTTTTCACAAACTGCTTATAATCGTTAGCTGAATTTTTTATCCAATGAAGGCAAATCTGAGAATCAGTCCAATAAAAAATATTTCTGGGGTCGAGCACAGGAAAAACAGATTTGAGATATGATCCCAATCTTGCTGAGACTAAAGTGCCAAGTAATTCAAGTCTCGGTAATGTAATCTTCTTCAAAGGGGCTAGTCGAGACCTAGAAATTATAAAACTTGTTTTGCATTCTTCAGAATTCGTAAATCGAAAATAAGCTACTGAACCATAGCATTTTGGGCTAGCATCGGAAAATATGTGTACCTCTACTGAGTTCCAGCAGAATTCATTAAAATACAGCCTAGGAATTCCAGTGAACTTCAAATTTTTAGCTTCATTTAGCCATTCTAAAAACAACATTTCAGTTTCATGTGGAACAGGTTCGTCCCACTGGTTACCATTTTCCCATACTGATTGTAATATAATTTTTATGCGAATCAAAAATGGATTCATGATCCCCAATGGATCAAATAACATTCCGCAAACAGCCAAAATATATCGCTTTGTTATAATTCTGTCCTCCGGTAATTTGTTAAATTGTGAAGTGTCAATCAGTAATTCGTCATTCGTATTGTCCCAAATAATTCCTAATATTTTTAGTTCAACATTGGATTCCTCCGGATCTTCTCGACATTCGAAATTGTCTGTCTTCCACAACTGATTAAGTTTAGAAGAGTTGGAAATCCAAGCCCTGAGATTCATGCTAGCTTCATTTAAAATATACATCATTTCCTTAGATAATTGTAATGCCTTGTTCACATCATCAGTGCCAGAGATGAGATCATCGACGTATAGAGATCTTAATATTTCTGTTGCTTCCGGGTAGTCATTCTCAAATTTTTTCAAATGAAGCCCGATTGTTGCCGATAATAGAAATGGGGAACATTTCACCCCAAAGGGAACTCTGCAGAATTGTAATGTCCTAATTCGTTTAGCAGCATCGGAATGGAGATCGGGCCCCTCCCCATCATTCCATAAAAATTTCAAAAAATTCCTATCCTCATCCGCGATTCCTACTTCTAGAAAAGCTCGTTGAATATCTGCGCAAAACGCTACAGGGTGTAACCTAAACCTCAAAATTATCCTGAGTAAATCTGGATTTAAATTAGGACCGCTCTCTAAACAATCGTTAAGAGATAATTCATCCCTGCCCTTACATGAACCGTCAAAAACTATCCTAACCTTAGAACTTTTCTTTTGTTCGCGTACTACTGCATGATGCGGCATGTAATAGCCTGTACCCGTATTTTCATTTAAATCCGACGCTACTTCCTCTATGATGCCCAACTTTAAATGTTCCTCAATAATTTCCTTATATTTAAAATATAAGTCCGGATTCCTACCAAAAACAGTGTTCAAATGAGACAAGCATCGTCTTGCTATCCCATAATTACTGTCCAATTCCTTAACATTATTTTTCCACAACAATCGCGTTTCATATCTTTTACTTCTATAAGTAGTGGTTTGCCTAAATAACTCTAAAATTTCATCATCTGATTTAGAATGTTCTTTGTCTGGATTAATTCCAATTGCCTCTAATTCCCATAAATTTTTAACCCTTTGATGGTCCAATTCCTCCTTAACAACATGTAAATGATTAACGCGCACATTCTGACAATTCTTAAGTGCTTTAGGGTCCCTTTCCTTTCCTTGTATCACAAATCCAAATAAAGTATCTGTTGCCATTAATCGTTTAGAAATTCTCACGTTCCTTTCTCCGAGAATTTCCCCAATGTAATCCGATCCAATAAGTACATGAATTTTACTTAAATTACCCTTATCTGCCAATTCAATGCCTTTTTCTAGTGCGATATTACGCACCCATTGTGAAGGAATTTTAATTTCCCCAAATGTAATTGAATCAATAACCACAGCCCTTAATTTAATTTTCTTATTAGTTTCTCTTACATTATGTAATACTATTTCTACAATATCATAAGTTTTCCTTTCAGTATTTTCATTGCCAAAAGTATAAATTAAAAGGGTTTCCTTTCCGATTGTTTTTAATCCCAATAAATTGCACACTTCGCGCAATACAAATGTCCTAGAACTTCCATTGTCAATAAGACACCTCAATAAATGGCATTTGGCCTGAACATTAAATACCCTTGCCGTTACAGTCTGCAACAACACCGAATCATTCGGCGTGTCCTCAAGCTCTTTATTCTTATTACAAACTAAATTTAAAGAACTTTCTGACTGTATTTGTTTTTTATCCTCAACTGAGCGGGATTCATTTCTTTCTGTATTACATATTAATGAGTTATGCCAGGGAGACGCGCAATACTTGCACTTATGATCTTTACGTGAACAAAATTTACTCAAATGGTTTGAAAAACATATAAAACATAATCCCTTGGCCATTAGAGCCCTTTTCTTATCATAAACATTTAAGGAACAATCATGATTCATATGTGCCGAGGAACAAAACAAACAGCCCTGAACTCCAGTATTTTGAGAACGAACTCGTATTTCTTTTGTTATTAAATTTAGGCCTATTATTATCATAAGAATACCTATTATGATAACCAGATAAATTTCTTTCCGCTTGAGTCGCTAAAACGGAAGCTGATGATTTAGGGGGATGATATTCGCTCCTTTTAGAATTTAAGTAAGGTTTATTGTGGCCTGTCATTTTATTCCGAAAATTATTTTCATTTGCGCTATTATTTCTGGGATTGGATAAAATTATCGATGCTTCTCGTATTTCTAATTCTTTACGTATAAAATCAACTAATTTAGAAATATCAAACAATTCATCTGAATTACGCTGTCTATTATAACTTAAATTTAATTCTTCCGGTAGTTTTTGTAATATTACAGGGCATAACAGATTACTGTAAGTGCCTGTTGCTACATTTAATGATTGTAACGAACGAATTTGTACCTCAATCGCGTCGTACATTCTCCTTAATTCAGTAACATTCGCGCATGATTTCACCGGCTCTATTAATAGTAACTTATGCATGTGGGACGATATAATTACGTCACTTCGTCCAAAACGTTCCTTAAGTAATTGTATTGATGCATCGTAATTAGATTCTGTCAATGAAAACCCAGATACAGCGCTCAAGGCGACACCTCCTAAGAAAGATTTCAAATACGAAAATTTCTCAATTTTGCTTAAAGAATTATTATTATGTATCGCTACCTCGAAAGAGTTCCAGAAGTCCAACCATGAACTACAGTCACCAAGAAAATTTACAACTTGTAATTTCGGAAGTTTAACTGTACTTCTGGTTTCAGTTCTAACTGTTAGGTTCTCTGAACCAATCCCTGTTTGATCACTTGATCTAGCGATCTGAATAACACCAGGCAACGGCCTGTCATTTAAATTATCCACTAGCCTTTCTAATTTTGTTTTTACATCGATCCCTTTTTCCCTGTATTCCTCGCAGCCTGCTACATCTTCAGCTATATCTTTGACTTTAATTTTTGTTTGTATTTCATAATCGATGTTTACGAGTTCTGCCTGTTTGTCCAGGAGTTGAGCCTTTAATCTAAGAAGCTCCTCAATTTTCATTAATTTCGTGTACTCCTCCGTAATTTCGGAGTTCAGGATTGTTTCTATTTTCCCCAAATATTTCGTAAATGAGGTTCTTAAACCTCTTCTTTTTTCCTTCAATCTTTCTAGATCCATTTTAAACCCAATATCGTAACAAGAGAACAAAAATAAAAATTTATGAAACCTTCCAATTGCTTAATAATAACCCCTATCCATATATTTATTAAATAAAAATAAACATGTATTATCTATATATCAAAAAATGTAAACATCATCTTTAAATATCATTTAAGAACAAAAATAAATATCGTTAAAACAGAAGTAAATCAATTTAAAATAGCCTTTAATGAAACCAAAACTAAATAAATAATTTTGTATTAAATCAGAAGTAACTCTATTTTAATAGCATTGCAAGAAACAAAAAATTAAATAATATTCCATTAAAAAAAACAATTTCGTTTTCAAAGAAACAAAAAGAAACACCATTTAAACAACATTTTATGAAACGAAAGTAATTTTCAATTATTTAAATGTTGAATGAAACCATTTATATTTAAAACCCAAACTATTTTTTAATTATTCAAATTTGAAACCATTTATTTCATATATCAGCAAAATTTATAAATTATAAATAATATTATATATAAACCAAATGAATTCGATGTCCTCACAGACTGCAACCATTTCAGAACAAAAACTACACTTTTCTCTTAAACGAAACCATAACTTTTAACCCCCAAACTCAAACCAAAATAATGAAATAATAAGGGAAAAAGCCTACCTCCCATATCCGATGCATGCTCAGCGGATTCATTTTACTCTATAATTATCCAAAAAAATGCATGTCGTCCAAATAAATGCAAACAATCACATCCTAGGGTCACCAAAATGTGTTCATAAATCTTTCATTTGTTCCATAAACTCACACATTGTAATAATCCATTTCCATAAACCATAAATGATGAAATTTTGTTCTTTTGCATTTTATTTATTCACTTCACAAAACATATAGAACACGGATCCACAATAAAAACATAAATAAACATTTCTTAAGCGCTATATTTTAAACGGTCAAGCATGACCGAATCCTTTCAGATCACATTCTTAACTAGTCAGTAATCGTACATCGGCGCGTCGAAAAATGACGACTAGTCGCGCCACCTGAGAGGATGCAAAGACAATTCAATTTGCAACAATGATGATTGCTTTATGTTATTTTTGTTTGTTATATTATTTCTGACTACGCCATGTTTAGGCACCATGGAATAATTTGGTTGCGCCAAATTTTTTGAATGACTAAAATGATTTTTTTTTTCTTTTTATGAAGTTAAAGTGAAATAGAAAAGTTAAAATAAAGTAAGTAAGTTAAAATAAATATAATAATTGCTACAAAAAAAAAAAAAAAAAAATGTTTAAAACTTAACGAGAAATCCTTGAAAGGTTTAATTAACATAGTAGTTAAAGGACTTGTAGAAAACATGAGTTTTTAGGAGTAATTTTAAGGATGTATGTTATATAGGTAATATTTGATACTTTTCAAAGATACTAATTAAAATTAATTTCAATTTGATAAAATAATTTAACAATGATCTTAAACTCCTTCATAAATAACTAACTTTTTAGAATATAAATACAGAATGACTGTTATGTTAATTTAAACATAAGTTATTATCAATTACATTTATAAACCTTTTATAAAGCAAAAATGGTTATTTAAATTCATAAATGTGTTAATTATTAGTAATAAAATTGTTATAATATGCTTCAAAATCAAATCAAATAAGTGTGGCCTAGGATAAAAATTAAAAGATGTTTCAAATGTTGTGATTTATTTTTAATTTTTAAGCTCAACAACCCAGCCAACCAACCAAGCCAAACAACACTACCCTACCTCCTTCATGAAACATCTATCCATCTATCCATCCTTCATCCTTTTTAATTCATTTTTTATTTTATTTATTATTATTATTATTATTATTTTATTTTATTTAATAAAGACTATAATCCTACAGATGAATTAATGAATAAACAAATTTATTCGGAGAGCCAGAAAGTGTTTATGACAAACAAATTTGTTGATATTTTTATTTTTAAAATTTTAAGATCACTGTTTTTTTTTTTTTTTTTTTTTAATTCTAAATAGATGGTTAATAATTATATTCTTCAAAACGGATAAATGAAGACGGATTTAAAATGTGTATATATGTTAGCTTTAAAACTAAAATCGTTACATTTGTTATATAAATCAGTAAATATTGTCTTATTTTTTAACTTAATCTTTAAATAATCGAGAAAGTTTATAGTAATATTAATTAGGAAATTTTTAGTTAATGTTAAATTAGGAGGACAGTTGAATTAATGATTATTAATGTTTTCATTATCTTTACAATATGTTACGATTATTTCTTCAATATATCGATAAAATTGTATATTGTTAAAGTTGAAATTACATATATAGTAATAAATATAGAGATCAGCTAAAATGCGGGAACTGCTACCCGTACCCCCTTGTGAGATTCCGACTATTTTTACATAAATTTGGTTATTTTGAAGAAGGTAACTATGATTGTACAATTACTAAGTATATGAAAGTAATTCGAATCAATATTACTTCAAATTTGTAATTGATTTTTATACGGACTGAATAATAAATCTATGACATTGTTAAGTTCAGACAATTTTTATGTAAATAATATACAAACTTTTAAAAATTAATTTAATAAATCAATTTTTAAAATCAAAAGTTCGTATTTTATTTACATTATTAACATTTTTAAGATAATAAACAAGTGCATATTTATCCTTTAATCAGTGTCGATTTAAAATATTAAGTAGTTTATTTGCATTACTAATATAAGTATTACATCATGTAGAAACAGTACAGAATTTAATGGGAATTCTATGGAATTTAAGAATTAGTACTAAATAAAAATTTGCATTCGGAAGATTTAATAATTTACGCAATGCATGCCTATTATTAATAATAGTATTACGAGATGTTAATTCAAAAGCTCGATCATGGGCTACAGATGAATTTAATAATTTATGTTAAAATTTGCATGTAATAGCATAGTCATTGAGTGATTTATCTACTTAAGTTATTACAAAACTTTCTTGTAGTTTTTAAAAATTTTTAAAAAGTAGAGTTTTATTGTTTGATGATACGAATTTTGATTTATTTAAAAGGCCAAAAGTAATTTTATTTAAAACAAGAATTTTCCATTATTTAAGTAAGCGATTAAGTATGCATTTATTAATTCTGCTTATTTATTTGTATTGAAAAAATACATAAATAAATAAATAAATAAATAAATAAATCAAAAATCAAATAGTTATTGAAAACTTTGTGATGAAGAAAAAAAATATTTAAAGAGGGAATATTTGTTCCCTCCAAAATATTATTTAATCCTTTTTAGCAATACAAATAAATGGAAATGTGCGTAAATGCACTTTTTTGAAAATTAATAAGTTTCTTCCACGTAAGTTATTTAATTAATGAAATGTGAAATTAAGATGAAGGAATGACATTCCAGCAATATTTCTTTTTGAAAGTTTCGAAATTTTTTATAAATTTTATGTCTCTTTTTTAAAATTGAAAAAAAAAAAAAAAAAAAAAAAATATATATATATATATATATATATATATATATATATTATTTATTTAGAAAACACTTTTTTGAAAACTTGTTAGATATAAATATTATTTTAAACTGAAAATAATTCATCCTTGATGCTTACAAACGTTTGCATAAAAATTTACTTTAAAATAAATTTTCATCTCGCTGGAAGAAAATCAAAGTTCTTAAGACGTGAAGAAAAATGTTTTCTAAACCTCTCTCTTTCCTCCTCGGCTGTGTGCCCAGCCGACAGGGATTCTTTCCTTATGCGTTAAATATCATCTAAGAAACAAGCTGCGTTGTGAACAGAATAGTAGTTTATGAATATCCCCTTTACTTCGGATGGTCACGTGATCAACAGCAGAAATATTATTGGCTGCTGTAGGTAAGGTTTACCGCCATCATATTCCATTTCCATGTGTTGAAACTACAGCCAGTTTGGGTGGCTCAGTTATCAGAATAGAGACTCAGTTGGAGTTAGAAATCGTTACTGATGGTTGCGTGTGTAGCTAGATGGGAATAATAGCATGAATATCGTACTATAAACAGAAAAATTTAAAAACTTTTCACGTGTTTCTTTTGGATTTTTCGGAAGACATCGTCTGTTACTTTATTTTATTTGTATTTTAGGAGTGGCATCAAAATAAGGGAAGGATCAAAAGGATCTAACGAGATATTTTGGTAAGTTTATTTATTTTTAAATATTAAAGTAACTCAAAATAGTGGAATATAGTGCATAAAACATTATTTGTTAAAAATTAAAAGGGATCTCTATATCGTATTTTTTAAATGTTAGAAGTGAAATTTTTGTTTATTTTGAAGTTTTTATTAAAATAAAATAATCTTCTTTGTTTGGGACTTAGCCTGCCTTGATATATATAAAAAATGCATGCTGTAACGTTTCAAAATTTCCTTGTGGAAATAAAATATAAACATCAGTGCTGTTTATAACAAATTAACTAATTTGGACTCTTTCGAAATTGTTTATTAGCTTATAAGATAGTTTGAAAAATCATATGTGTGGTGGAGGGGGGATGAAATGTTAATTTGACACATGGGGCACAATTTATAAAGTTATTATTGTGAAATGATTTTGATTTTCTCTGTTTGAGTGTGGTAGTAGTTTTATTTATAAATAACGTTATGAATAAAGAAATACTATAAATATTTCAGTTTTGTATAATTATATTCATGTCATTTTTCAATAATTTAAAACTAGCCCCAGTGCCTGTGTAAATGATAGATGTTGCAAATTTCATATTCTGTCGTGTTATAATATAAACAACAGGTTATTTTTTCTTTTCTGTAAAGAGATGTAAGGATTCGATCAATAAATCGTTTCTAGCTTTGCGGATGTTAATATTTATTTAATTAATATTTCTTTTGATAAAAGGCAAAAGAAATGTATTTTGAATTGATTATGATCGCAATAGCAAACTTTTTTTTTTTTCTTATGTGTGATTTAAATTAAAAGTTAAGAAATATAATTTTTCTTTTATTAAAATTAGTTTTTATTTTTAAATACTTTTTAGATGTAGATTATTAAATTGTAAAGTTTGTCTTTTCAATTAAATTTAATACAATTAGTAAGTTTTCAAGTGCTGTTGCTAATAATGCTAATAGATTGGATTTCCCTAATATTAATCCCCCCCCCCCACTTTATTTTCATACTTAGATATTTTTCATTGTAAAAAAATAATAAAAATAATTAAAGAATAATTATTTTTTTTCATTAATATGTTTAAAAAATTGCAATATTTTATGTTTCTTGTAGTTTCAAACATTTTGACTAGTAAATATTACTTGAAAGAATCTAAATTTTAAATTCAAAAGAATATAAAACTAGCATTTTAGATATATGTTTAGATACTAATTATTACATTATAATAATTATTATATTACATTAACTATATTAGTGTTTTATTACATTAAATATCCAAACCGTATTTCTTATTTAATAAAACTGCACCATTCTGGGAAAGTTTATAGAACAGAGATTTTAGTATGTGGAGTTCATTAAAACAGTTGCTAAATGTTATCCCACCAATATATACATTAAATTTATAAAATAAATGTCTATATTTACTGTTGTTCTACAAGTGATTTAAAAGCAAAACTGACAAGAGTGTGCATACTACGTAGGATTAAGTAGTTTTTTTTTTTTTTTTTTTTTTTTAACATTATTGCATTATAACAATAAAGGTTTTTGTGTTTTCTTAAATCTTTAGAATGCTTTAAATATGAAAGGGGAAAAAATTCTGTCAATTGGTGTATATGCATTATGTAAACTAAAATTAAATAGACTACCACAATAATATACAATTAATATGTTTAATAATATATCATTAACTGTACATAAAACTATTTTAAGAAGTAATCGTAAAATTTTATTTGGCCGGATTTATTAAAATATTCGGCCTATTATCTAAACAGAAGTCAACTGCTATTTAACAGTAGCTGACTTTTCATTACATCTTCTGTGCACAATCTAAGTACACATTTAGAGTTGTTTTTGTGTTTTATATATATGTATATATATAGAGAGTTTTTTTTTTTTTTTTTTTTTTTTTACTGTTTATTATTTTTGAGCTACTGTGAAAAAAAATTGACTAAGTTTACGATGCTAATTAAAACAAATGTTTGAACTATGACAAGCTTAAGTGTGGTTATTGTGGGGGAAAAAAAATTCTTATTATAATAATTTGATGATTTAAGTTATTTTTTAAAAAAATATATGCTGTTAAGCAATTTTTTCACATAAAAAAAATTATCAAAGTGTATCAGAATTGATCTATCTCGGAGCCTTTACATTACATAGCTTTTATGGATTTCCTTCTTTTTCTAAATAATTTATTTTAATTCTAATGTGCCACATCTATGAAAAGAATGACTATTGATTTTTGATCATATTTTTGTTGTACTTGCTTTCTCTTCTAATGACTAATGACAGGAGGGGGAAAATATAAGGATAAATCCAAGTTCTAGCATGTGGCGCGGAATAACTGCTAACGCGTCACAGGTGAATGCGTTTCATAACCTTGTTTCATTTTGTTTATTAATTACGAAACTCGTATTTGATGAATTTTGAATATACGTATAGGTGGTGCGTTTGCTAGAGCGCTCTGATAGTTCAGTTCTGCGACAATGTTTAATAAGAAAATTTTAAATATGAAATAATTTTTATCGTAAAATAATGATCAACAGTAGATTTAAACTTTCAAATTCCTTTTAATTGTATTAGTGATATTAATTCGTTACATTCAAGGTTTTATTTTATTTTATTTTATTTTATTTATTTTCAAACTTTGGTCTTTTCTAACAAACGCGTTTAAATCACTGCAGCCGTCAATTTTATTGTTTAAAAAGCAAATTTTCGATCAAATTTTATTATGTCGTCTTTCAGGATTTGAGGATTGATCCAAGCGATTATCAGGAAAATTTTAATTTTACGAAGTATTTCAAAATGGCAAAGATAAGGCAATTAACGATACCACAAAAATTATTAATTTTAGAATGAAAATCAAAAAATATTTTAATACGTGAGATGACAAAATAATTAAATGTCAACGAAATATCTGGGAGATGGTACTTAGTAAGATATAAAGTATTTTGGCCGTTTTAAACTTAAAATTTGTCTTTAGGCGGGGGCGGCCACGTTTCTCATCTAAGCGAGATGACCACCAGTCAGGGTTGTTGATTTTTTTTATTTAAATCGGATTTTTTTTTATTTAAATCAAGATTTATTTGATTTTTATGGTCTTTATTATGTAATCATACATTATTGTACAATATTTGTATTTTATTACGTGTATATGTGTGTGTGTACGTGTGTGTATATATATATATATATATATATATATATATATATATATATATGCACAATATACACACTATCAATTATTTTACTTAAATTATAAAAATATAAATAGTATTCTATTCCCATAGAAAAAATCCATGTAGGCATTTATTACCAATATTTTTATTCAGCATGGTATCTTCGTAATAAGTGTAATTTTATGGCAATCATAAATGCGGTAGTATGAGCCACTCAACTTGTAACTTTGACTTGTAGCTACAATAATGTATTGAAATAAAGGAAAATCTTACCCACAGTATTAAACACGTAAAATAACTTTGGAAAAGAATAATTTAATAGGAAAAATGACATAAAACTGAAGCAATGGATTAAGAAAAAGAAATTTTTACTCATAGTTTCTAATCAAAATAAGAAGAATAGGGAATTAAAGGAAGAAAAAAATATTATATCCTACAAAATTCTTACTTAAGTTTAACATATATCATTTGAATCAAGAAAATTTTTCCACACTTTACCCATTAACAGAATTCATATTTTCATTACCGTCTTAATACTTTCATTTATTCTTCTATTTTTTCTTATATTTCAGGGGTCTGTTCAGAGGCAAACCTGAGTCCAATAAAGGACCTTTCACAAAATTTTATATCTTAAAAAAGAACCCTTTACAAAATTATTTATCCCAAAACAGGACCCTTCACAAAATTTTTATCATAAAACAGGACCATTCACATAAATTTTTAGCCTAAAAAAAGATCCCTTCACAAAATTTTTCTCCTTGGACCTTTGATAAATCTCTCATTTTCAAAATTAATCTTCAGTTGAACGAACATAGACTGCCTGAATAATCAGACGTTTTTGTTATATTTATCCCGAAAAGCTGATACTCAATTTCTAATTTATAAAGAACTTCTGTGCATATGTGTGAGTTTAGTTCTATAAAACTGAACTGTCATTGTCAAAAATTAAATCTTAGTTGTAATTTTATTTTGCAAAATTACATTTTTCACAATTTCACAAAAAGAAAACCCTAACCAAAATTTGTGAAGAACATTATTTTCACACTAAATTTAGATTTACGAAATTACGTGTAGAAATTTTCACAATTTCACAAAAACAGGACCCTGTGTGAAAAGTCTGGACAGATCCCTGTATTTAGAGGGTACAATTCATTAAACAAGCAGTGAGAGCAGCCTCGAATTATAGTTAACTGGTTGTATGTTGTTAAATTAAAAGGTTATGATGTTCTTAAAACTTTTTGGAGCCTTCAGGGCTTTTTAAACACTACAATGTAAAATATGCTATTATTTTTAAAATATCATATGAGATATTGTTAAATGACATAAACTGGTATGAGAGCTAAGTAAACAAGGAAATATTTTCTTTTTGAAATATCACCCACAAGGTGGGCAAAGGCGAACTGGAATATATGTAAAACATCAATTAATGAATTGTATTGTATACTAATTAAATATTTACAATTCATACACCAGTGCTTGTATAAATAATTAAAATATAATGAATTATTAAAATATATAATAATATGTATAAAAATAATTAAAAAAAGTTAACGTATAATTTATTTTTGTGCTAAGTAGAGATGAATCTAAAGTTAAGAAATGAGAAATATTAGTTTGTCTAATGAAATATTTTGTTATATTTTATGAACTTTTTTAAACATTTACATAAGAAATAATTAAAAATCTCATTTTTTAAAGTTTGATAAACAATTTCATTCCATTAAAGCCAATAACTTTGGTATTTAAAAAAAGTGATTTAAATCAATTGATTTAAATCACTACAATGCTGCCACCAGTTAAAAAGCAAATGATCCAGTTTTATCATGTTGAGAACTTAAAAAAGTGTTTACAAAATATTTTCTTCAAAAACAGTGCAGCAACAATTAAACAAAGCAGGTTGAAAAACAGACGATCTAAAAAAAAAAAAAAAAAAAATCATCTACTGTGAAAAAAATTAAATAATAATAATAATAATAAAAACATGATTTCAATTGACCAAAAAATTAAAAATATTATCAGTTAATTATTGGGCTGAACTGATTTTCTTTGAGTCAAGTTTAATTTGTTTCGAGCTGACAGAAGCAAGCTAATAGGACAGCGAAAAGATGATCGACTTAATGAAAATTGCACTCTTAAAACAGACACATTCCTCGAACATTACGGCACAGAGGTGCATAACTTTGAAGGATTCAGGCAAATTTTCATTCTCAAGGGATCAAATAACGCGAAATAAAACATGGCCATTATAAAAGTGCTACCTGACCGACTATTTTGGAGGTAACTCAGACTTTTCCACAATCAGCATTTCAATATGATGATGCACCTTGCTTCACGCCGTCTTTGGTACATTTATTTCATTCAAACTGTTAAATGTAACTATCAACTTCCCTGAGCACATATAGTTCTAAAGAATAGTTCTATAGTTCTATTTTTCCACTTTAAATTAAATCCCACAAAGAATATCGTAGAATTTTTTCTTTACCAGACCTGTAAATAGTCCTAATCTCAATCCGCTCAATAATGTTTAGTGTTAGTCTATAAAAAAGGAGGTGAATCCGAAGTTTTTAGCCTACAACTTTGCAATAACTTGAAAAAGTTATTTGTGATATTTGGTACAGTGACATTTCTGAGGTTTGTTACAAAACTGTATAATACTATACCATTGTGCATTAAAGCGGTAATTCTAAATGAAGGTGGAATTACCAAATGCAGAATACATATTTTTATTTAAGTAATCGTTTAGATCAAACAAATAGTTTTATTTCATATATTAAAATATAACATGTTTATTTCATATAATAAATCATAATAGAATACAAAGTCTGTGCTTAGTATATTACGTTTAAAAAGAAAGCTTTGTGTACATTTTTATTAAGTACTTCGTACAGAGTAATAAAGCGAATTATTAAATCAAAAATGTACACAGGTATCATTTTCCTCTCTTTGGTATTATTCAAACATTAAAGTTTTATTTGTTTCAATCATTAGTTAAGTTATTTCAAATAAAAAAAGTATGCCAATGTTTCTGCAGTGCGGCTTTTTTTTTGTGTGTCCCTTAGTGTATGTAATAAATAACATTAGAAAAATATATCCAAGATGCCTACATAAAAAAAAAAAAATTATTCTACCTTGCGTTATTTCTCTCTATTCAATATATACTAAAAAAAAAAATTATTCTACCTTGCGTTATTTCTCTATATTCAATATATACTAAAAAAAAAAATTATTCTACCTTGCGTTATTTCTCTCTATTCAATATATACTAAAAAAAAAAAAAAAAAAAGAGTAATTTTGCTTCTCCCCCCCCCCCCTCTTTCTGATCAAAAAAAGTGTATATGCGCGTAGTGATGGCCTTCAGGTAGTTAAAGTGGGGAATTTTAAAATAAACATAATTTGTTTTTCGTTGATGCTGATTCATTAAAAAAAAAAAAAAAAAAAAAAAAAAAACTGATTGCAGAAGTTAAATGCATATATATGTTTATTAAATGTAGTTACATATTTTAAAAAATGTCATAAGTCTAAGCTGGAATGTTCAAGCATTTTAGGTTATTTTAAAGACTTTAAATCAATAATAATAATAAAGAAATTATATACTTAATCACACGGTTGGTATTGTATAGTCCGAAAATATATTTTTGATTTTTAAATGAGAAGTTTTTATATAACATTACACAGAGGGTTAGCACGGTGCTGATTTTATTAAAAGATATTAGGTTAGAGATAATAAAAGATAATAGGCATTAAAAAATAAGCATTTAAAAATCAAGTTACAAATTGAAGCAAACTGCTATAAATTTATAATAAAATAAATGCGAGTAGGGGAAGAAATCTTGAATAAAATATTCGCAGTTTTCATTTCCAGCATTGGAAAGGTTTTTTTCCCCCTCCTTAAATAATATAGTAGTATCTTATTACAATTTATAGGTGAATGTGAATTACTTTAATAGTTACTGTCGAAGGGAATTTTAAATGGAGACTATGTCAGGTGGTCGCTCGAGTTGCTTAAAAATATTGGGCGAGAAATGATTTAAAACATTTAACGTTTATTTGAAAGCTAGCATTTGTTTAAAGTTGAAAAATTTATACAAGTTGTCAATGGTTATAGAAAAAAAAAAAAAAAAAAAAAAAAAAACCACTGATTTTGCTTATTCTGCCAGAAATATGGATATATAGGAGCTTCCAGTTGACCTTCAATAGTTTAAAAATTTTCTTTTGAGAAACTGTTTCGTCGTTTACTTAGCAAGGTTTGGGAATTGTAATTTTCCCTTCAAAAATGTTTCCCTGAAAGTTTTTGACAGAAGCATAAATGTATCACCTAGTAATACTTGATGTATTGATACGCATATATACGAAGTAATAATAATTATATATATATATATATATATATATACACACACATTTAATTGTGAAACCTTATATTTATAAATTTCGTTGCAAGAAAATTTCTACCTTAGTAGGCCTGTATTTTCATGCCGGTGAAAGATTGAAATTTTCAATAACACTCCCCCCCCCCCCCCCCCACTTAAAAAACATAGACCTTATATATAAGGTCTATGTTAAAAAAAAAGAGGGGGGGGGGGATAGAGGACAATTTGCCATGACCTCCCTTTAGACCGACAAAGAACATCATGTCGGCAAGTAATCTGTCGTTTTTTAATTTTTGCTCTTTTCTTTCTTGAATTGAATAAAGCGAAGGAGGGGAGAGAAAAAAAAAAAAAAAAACAGCCAGGTGGACTCTACCTTTACTCAATATATTTTTTTACATTTCTGATAATCGAGTTTTATAAGCGACTGTAGGTATTTAAAATTTACTTGTTTATTTTAATGCTGTGTAGATCGCTACTAAATAGCTTTCTGAATTGCCAAACTTATAATTTATTAAAGAGCATTGTTAGTCCCGCCTTTATTTCACACCACTTTCATTGTCTTTTTCTCAAGTATGTAACGATAAAATACGAAAATAATAAATAATAATAATCGCTTAAAATATGGTATGAAAATAAAACAGTACTAAGAATGTTCCAGAATAAATTATAAAAGTTGGTTACTCTGAGCTCATTTCTTTCTAAATTATTGATTTGATATAATTAGTGATGTGTGGTGGAAAATTTTCTGCAGAAAATTTTCTTTTTTGGAAAATTTTCTACTATGTTTTTCCGGAAAATTTTCCAACTAAAAAAACAATTTTTTTAGTAAATCTTTTGCATGATATATTTAAATTTTCTTTTTTTAGTCATAGTAATGCTATATACAGTGTGAAAAACAAAAGTTTCTGATTAAAGTCATCATTTAGGAAGTTACCAGATATATATTTTGAGCAACTTGCTCGAGAAAGAGGTTATTTATTATAATACAAGAGATCTATGGTTGCTAATCAGAATTTTAAATGTCCATTCAATAAGTTTGTAAGAACATAATTATAAAGCATTTGGCAACATAACAAAAAAAGAATATTTTGATAAATTAATGCACTACTATACTGCTGAGCATGTGTATCTATTTTTCAAAATATTCATTTGATAAATGATGATACGCCGATGTTTTTCAAACTCAGACAGCAATTCTCTTAGGTCACCTTATGGTCTCTGATTCTGAGAGTGACTCAGAAAGTTAGGACATTGTCATTATCTTCGTTAAATATTCAATTAAAAAAAAAAAAAGAACAAAACTTAAAAAAAAAAAAAATGCTTTTATTACAAAATTGGTATTGTTGAAAATTTTAGAGAAAAATCTTATATAAAAACATTATATTTTTTAAAATCACTTTTGAAAACTAATTTCTAATATGGAAAAAAAAAAAAAAAAAAAAATTATGCAAGCAACAGGAAATACAATTAATTGCCTAAATAAATAGCAAGATTTTGATTAAAATTTAAGGAAATCAAATAGATAAAAAAAATCATACCATATCTTGTAACTGGAAGTTTAGTTGAAAGAACTCATTATTTCTTTATTTGCTTGTACTTGAAAAATCTCACAAAGGTGTTACATTTAAAGTTAAATAACAATAATAATAATAATAAAATCTCAAACTTCCAGATTAATTTTTTTAAAATAGAGGATTACATCTATTTTCCAATACCACCAACTATTAAAAAATATGATTTTGTGTTCGCAAACTATGCTTAAAAATAGAACAAATCGAAAAAAGTAAAAATCAAAAGAATTTTGATGAAATGAACCCTTGCATGGTCTGAGCCATACCTTACTAATTACCTAGTACGCAGTGACGGAACCAGAAATTAACTTTGGGGGGGGGGGGGGAGCTAAGATTTTTCAATATGTTATTCCGGATCAATGAAAAATTTACAATTGTATATTCAATTGTGAATGTCAGTGCTTTTTTGGGGGCCCCCTCCCCCTTAGATCCGCCACTGCTTGTACAGTCGGCAGCAAAATTATTGATGCGCTAGCAATAATTTCTATTTTAAAGATGTGCTCCTAAAACAATTTTGTTAAGTAAATATTTATCGAGTGATGATCTTAATCTTATACTATTTATAAAAAATTAAGTTTATGATAAAAATTAGCAATCAAACTAAAGAAAAATATGGATGTTTGTTTTAATACTTTTGCTGCCACTAGCAGCCATATTATTCTAAACAGAAATTCGTTATGATAATTACCTCTGTTTTTTTTTTTTTTTTTTTTTAATTCTGTTTAGTTTCAGAATATTCACAATTGTTAAATTTGTTCTTGTTTTTCAAAAAGTTTTTTTTTTTTTTTTTTTTTTTTTTGTCTGTTTATGTTTTATTTTAAAATTATAAAGTGCAAAGAAGAACTTTGATCATTTTTTTCCACTTTGTAATTTCATTATGAAGTATTAAAATTAAATAAATTTTAGGAAAAACAAAATCCTATTTAATTTTTCTAGATTTTTTTTTTTTTTTTTTTTTTTTTTTTGATAATGAAAACAGAATTAAAAAAAAAAAAAAAAAAAAAAAAATCCTTAATTCTCATAAAATTTCCCCTATATTATAAAATGGGGTTCAGCTGTTGGCAACAATATGTGAGGGTCTCTGACAGCTACAGAACGTTCACAGACACCTTTTATATATAGATTATTCAACCATTATACATGCAAAACAGTCATTAAAAATTATAACTTTCTAGCTTTATACATGTTTAAATAACCATTAAATCATAATTTCTGTGTTTTGTTTATTAATTTCTTTTTGAATTGAATAATTATTCATACTTTTCTTTGAATAGTTTTGTTTACTTGTAGCTTTTAATGTATTTAGTTTTATTTTACAAAACCTTCGTAATTTAGAGATTGAAAATTTTCCGGAAAATTTTCGGTAAATTTTCCAGAAAATTTTTCGTTTCAAAATTTTCTGGAAAACCCACATTCCTAGATATAATTAAGAAATTATTTGTATTTAAGTTGGCTTGGCACAACTGAACTAGGTTTCATATAAAAGCTTCTATTTCCATTTCATATTTATAAATTAAATTGTTAGGTTTGTTCAATAAAATATATATTCACGCAATATTTCTTATGGTTTTTGATATATTTTTTTACAGATTTGGAATCTTTAAATTGCGTTTTCTCAGTTTGTATTCATGATCCTTAAAATGCTAAAACTTCTACAGATATATTTATGAAAAGATTTATTTATTTAGTTTTATACGTTTAATAAAGCATACTTAAATGAATTAGGGATAGATTTTGCAATATCGTTAAAAGAAAAATATTAAAATTAAAAATAATAACAAAAATCTTGTTTTAAAATTAAGACATGCACTTTTTAATTTTTTTCTCACAAACTTAATAAATTTCAAAATCCATTCCCAATTCTTTTAAATGGGTTATATTAAATATCAAGATATGTAAAGTCTTCTTAAATATCTGTAGACGTTTCAGCATTTTGAAATTCATGAAATACTGAAAAAATGCAATTTAAAGATTTCAAATCTGAAAAAAATATATCAAAAACCAAAAGAGTTATTTTGTGAATATATATATATTATTGAAAAAATCTAATATAATTTAATTTATAAATATTAAACGGAAATATATGCTTTTATATGAAACTTACTTCACTTTTGCTAGTTCCCCGTAACCTAACTAATAATAGTTAGTCTGAATATATATATATATATATTTTCATAGGTTTTAAGCCATGAATTAGTCAGATTAAATTATCTGTAAAACCTCCACACTGCCCACGTCCTCCGCTAAATAAAATTCTGTTTTGACGGAAAATTGTAACCGAATCTTACACTTTCTTAACAAAGAAGGTTTTTCATCACTGATTGTCACTCTTAAGCCCTTAATTAAAAATATTGTAAGAATTAAAAAAAAAAAAAAAAAAAAAAAAAAAAAAAAAAAATCCATGAGCGATAAATATAATTTTATTCCTAGATTTTTGTCGATATTTTCCATCTTGTTCCCACATAAAATATTGATGTTAGAAGGTGTTCCAAAAAGAAGTAACTTTAGGTAATTTGAAGTATTTATTTTTGTGTATTCACCTCATACACCTCGACCACTCACACTGCAGGGCAGAAACAAAAATAAGTTTCATTAAGATCTCTATACTTACAAGCTCGCGAGGAAAAAAAAAAAAAGTATTTAAACTTTTAAATTCCATTATTCAATTGATTTTAAAGAGATTTGATATGAAGTTGCAGACTTCATTTATTAATAAACCAGCTATATAGAAAAATATGCTTGACAGTAGCAATTTAATCGTTCGGGTTTCCTGTTACACCTTTATCATCTAAATGCAACACAATATTTAATTCTACTTTTTAACCAAGCATTCACTGCTATTGTTTAGATTTAAACGCTTCTTGGTTTTAGAGTAAATAAGAGGTCAATGCCCCTTGGGTTGGAATGCTATTTTGGTGCTTTCTTATTAGGATGATTCCTCTTGAATTCATTGTTTTTGCCAAGTTTCTGTGAATTGAATTACTAAATGGGTGAGTGATAAGTTATTTGGAAAAAAAAGTGAAATTCACTGATAAAAAAGTTGTTTTGGGGGATATATTATGTGTGTGTAATCCTTCCCTCATCTATCCTTAATTTCTATTGCATATCAACATTAATATATATTTTTTAGACAATTGTATAAGTGCATGTGTGTATATATAAATATATATATATAATCCATTTGATAATAAAAGAAAAGAATGAGAACGAAGAATAGTTATTCAAATAAATCACCACAGAAACATACACAGGCCATACAAAGTAACTAGTGATCTCAAATTGATTTAATTTATAAGATTAATAATTTTACTTACTTAGTTTATTAGACTTTAATATCTGTTGAAATATAATATAGGACCGTGTAATTTGATGCTTAAGAAATGAAAAGAACCATTTTATTTTGAGAAGAGCAAAAGAATTCAGGACCAAAGCAAAAAAAAGATTCAATTTTAACTGAAAAGCTCAAAATGCTATAAGATGTTTTCAAGTGCTATCCTCATAGCATTGAGCAAAGAAATGTAGGTTTTCTGTATTTGATAACCATTTTAGAAAAATATCAAATGATAGCACGAACCCACAAGAAAAAATTACCTTGAAATGAAATAAAGACACAATTTATCCTGAATTTTTTAAAAATATTTTCCATATATATATATATATATATATATATAAAGAACAGAAATCTGTGAAAAACAAGACAAATCCAAACAGAAATAATAAGAAGCAGAGGACCAATCGATATATTATCGATATCTTATTAGATAGGTGTCTTATAATTATGTCCACCACTGTAATGTAGCGTATTAAATCAGTTTGGAGGGTGCACAATTTTTCACAAATCTTCTGCAAGACCATGTTATAACAAAGAAAAAGTTCAAAAAGACATACAGTGAAACTTGAATAATTCGAACTTGTTTAATTCGAAATTTTGGATAATTCGAATATTTTACACGGTCCCTAGAATTTTGTATTAAAATAATGTTAAAAAATCGTGGATAATTCGAATTTTTCCTACGATTACCTTTAAAATATTACAGTAAAATTTGTTCCCCAGATTTTACTCATCTGTAGTGCATTATCAATTTTTATAGTCTTTCAAAAGAAGGATAAGGAAATACAATAGAAGCCCCTAGCTAGTGCGCCAGAAGATATGGTGCATATGTATGAACTTCGAGGTTTTTGTGAATTGAAAGTCATGTGTAATGTAGAAGATTCTATTTTTGTATCAGGTCAATATGCTATGACACAAAGATTCTACTTAAAAAAGAAATAAAAAATATTTGACTATTTTTTAAAAAGTGTTCAATAATTGAGCCCGTAAAAAATATTGATTTATTGGGGGTGGGGGGGGGGTGAAAGGGGTAATGTAGCGGTATTCTTAGATATAAAGTTTGTGTTAAATCTCTGATCGTAGAGTTTTAATTTTTTAATTTATCACTTTTTTTGACAAAATAGTACAGGGGAAGAGGGGGGACATTGGGACACTTTTTATAAAAGCATATTATTTTCCAATTTATAAAAGTTTTAATGCTTTTGTGCATTTTTATTTAAATATTTGTGTTATTGGTCACCTTTTAAATGTGTATTGAGCATTTTTAATGTGTTTTACAAACAGAAATAATTAAAACATAACTTATGCAAAAGTGTCCCAATGTTCCTCCCCATGCAGGGGCAGATTGGGACAACACTGATTTAACGATGGGGCACATTGGGACAACCATCTTTTTATTTATCCAATTACAATATTGCAAAATATTTTGCTAAAGTAAATGAAAGGCTTTGAAAACTATGAATTGATACAATAACAAATAATAATAAAGTAGGTTATTATGAAAAAATGAAATTGTTATGAAGCATTACTGCATATTCATATCTTATTCTTAACGCACATCAAAACCCTGCAAGTCTAGAAAAAACCTTAATGTTGTGTAGGATCGTGTTGATGTCCCAGGTCCTGTTGTTGGTGATGGAAGTTTCAGCACTACATCCTTCAAAGCAACTGTACTGGCATCTTCAATTTCTGGGAAAATAAAGTTCCACGATTTGTCCTTTCTTCTTAGAAAAGACACATTAATTTCTTCAAACTGGATTATCTTTCGAGCTTCTTGAATGTTTATAAAAATGCTTCAGAATTTCAAGAAAAGTGCTTCCATTCACCCACCTGTTGTGGGAGTAGCACAACCTTTACTACCAAGAGGAGAACCTTTCAAAAAATAGTCCTTGTATTTATGCCTTGGAAATACAAAAACGGGAGGAAGCGAATTTCCAATAGTATTAACTATTGCACAAACTGTAACCAACTGCCTTTTTTCTGCTGATGCAGCTTGTGCAACTTGCTTCTGTCCACATCGTGATATTACTTTCGGAGGATCCATCACAGTAAAAATTGCAGTTTCATGTAAGTTATAAATATTTTCAGGAGAAAACTGGTATCTGGTCATAACTATCTCATAATTATCCATGAAAGCCTTAACTGCATCAGCATTAAAAGCAGAAGCTCGTCCTATGCTTGTGTTCTCTGGTTTTTGTAATGAAAGATCTTTATGTCGATGCATAAAGCTTTGTAACCAATCAATACCTGCCATTTTGTTTTTTTTCCAGTTGTCAGGAATAGAAATTTTCAGTTGAATTGCATATGGATATGCAAAAGCTCTGGTATTAGCATATGTCGGACCATAGTTAAGTTGAGAACATGATATTAAATAATCTTTCAACAAGAGTTCTTGTTCAGCTGTGAATATTTGTTGAGATGTATATTTGGATTGAAACTTATAATTTATATTTGTAGTACACTCAATCTTATTTTCTCTCACTTTTTCAACCTATTAAATAATATAGATTTTGGTATATCATATTTAATTGCAACTTCCCTCACAGAAAGTTTATCTTTGATCATTTCATTTATTGCCTTTTCTATATTTTCTTCTAAAATTTTAGTTCTTTTAGTTTTTGGATTATAATTTCTAACCATTTTCTATTTATTTAAAGAATAATCAGAAAAAAATTGAATACAATTAGCTTATATGTGCAAAAAGTAAGTAAATAAATAAAAGTATATTGGTGTTAGAAATGAATGGGGTCATTGGAGCAGTCCCAATGTGCCCCATGCATTGGTGTCCCAATGTACCCCATCAGGTCATTTTCAAAAAAAATGTTTAGGCCTAATTTTCTAGAGCACATATGCTAATGATCTATAGTGGAAACGAAAGCTTAATGTTTATAAAAACGCATAGTACTTTTAAAAATTAAAATATTTATTTCATATTACCTAAAAATCAACATCAATTTACTTGAAAAAAATTACTTTTCATATGATAAAATAAATTAACCTTGTTCACAGGCAGCAGACTTGAATGAATGAGTTCATATCACAAATATGAAGATGTCCTACTGGCGCCATCTAGTGTGATTTTTTACAAATTTTATTTTGCAATAATAAAGGGATAAAAGTTTTTGTCCCAATGTGCCCCGTGTCCCAATGTACCCCCTTCTTCCCTATGTAATTCGAATTTTTGGATATTTCGAATTTTTTTCTGGTCCCTTCAACTTCGAATTATGCAAGTTCTACTGTAATTACTGCAAATAAATAAATGAATAAATAGAATTAAAAAAAAAAGGGGGGGGGGGCAAGAAAAATAACAGTAGAGGATGTGTGACGTTGGTTTGTAAATTGCTGAATTTATATTGTATATTTTTTAAAAAAGTACAAGGGAATTTCCATTTACTGTGTGCATCATTAGTTTTCCTTTCCGGCACACTTATGGTGCTTGGTTGTGAATGATTATACATATACATTTTTTCCAGTATCTTAGTGGTGCAAATATGTTATATGATTTGGTCATCATTAAATAATATTGTACAGACGTGATATTTCAAAATATAATTTAAATGTTTTATTTAGTTTATATAAATTTGATTTATAAATACTAGTAATTATAAAATAATTTCACTTTATAGTATAAAAATACATTTAATATAGTTTAATATCTTAAATGTTATGTAATAGGTCTGACAAACATTCATTTTCACAATTATCTATAATAATTTTAATTTTTGCTTGCTTATTTTTAGAAGCTTTTTATATGAAATTGACTTTGTCATCGTGTCTTCATGTCACGCTAGTAAACAAGGCGCCTTTATTTTAAGGTAAATATAAGCCATTCCGTTTGTCGCTCCTTGGTTCAGTTCGTTACAGCGTCACGTTAATAACGCGGTGGTCGTGAGTTCGGTCCCCGGAAGGTGCGGCGTGAGAATTTTTGCAGATAATTAGTTGAAAAGGTGTCAATTAATACAAGAAAATTTTCGTTGCTTACACAGTATCCTAAGAATTTTTTGAAGAGCTTTTTAAAGAAACTTTTTTTTTAGATATTAAAAATCACAAAATATTTTTGATAGTAAAAAAAGCACCAAATAAAAAGTTTTAAGTAGGTAAAAAATACATAAATATTTTTTTAGTAACTTCTTATTTTTGAAATTGAATTTTGTCATCGCGTCTTCGTGTCATGCTAAAAAAAAAAAAAAAAAAAATCAAAGCGCTTCCACTTTAAATAAATGTAAGGAATTTTTACATCGTTCAATGGTTCAGTTGGTTAAAACGTCATGTTGAAACGCGATGTTGGTGGGTGGGTTGGGTCTTTAAAGGCCGACGTGTTACTTTTTTTTTTTTTTTTTTTTTTTTTTTTTTTGTAGATAATTAATAAAAAAGGCCATTTGTTAAAAACAAAACTTTTCATGGCCTACACAGTATCCTAAAAAATATTGATTAGTTTTTAAGATGATTTTTTTAATAACTAAAAAGAACAAAAAAAAAAACAAAAAAACTGGAACCTTTTTGTTGTGGAGCCTTAAAAAGCATAAAGTATAATTTTATTCTTGCAGAGACATGGTGTAAAAAATAAAAGTTTCAACAATAAGAAAATTTTATAGAAGAACGTAGATATTTCCCTTTTATACGAGATGAAAATTCTCAAATATTCGAAGTATTTCGTAAAGCATTCAAGAACAATATTTTTTTTGCATTACTTAGATTTTTCTAGCATGTTCTATGACTTTTTTTTTTTTACTGTTCTTTCACTTTTGGTTTGAATGTAATGCTGATAACGCGTTGGTCGTGGGTTAGATCCTCGAAGGCCGACGTGCTATATAAAAAAAGGGATTACTGCAAGTTACATTCTTCTTATTATTTCTCGTTGATATTATGAAATTTGAACTCTTTTTTTTGTTTAATTTTAATTGTGTGCATTTGGTTATTAGTGGCTTCCCTTGTTTAGTTTGAACAATCAATCCAATTTAATAACAATAATATTTATTTAAAAAAAAAAAAAAAAACATCGCATTTAAAATAACTTTAATTATTGAAGACTGCCATGTGTTGCTTATCCTTACATGTGTGCTTTTTGGGATTATTGCTTGTGATTGAGTCTTTTTACAACTTTTATTAATTGCATGTTAAATTGACTTGTAAACATGTTAGATTCTAATGCTGCATGATTGCGTGTCATCTATTTTACTTCTAAAACAGACAGGGAAAACTCAGGAAATTTTTTCTCCTGATTTGTGTAGCAACCCTATGCGTACGTGACTTAAAAGCGTGCTTCTAAAAGTAGCTTAGGACCTCCGCTTTCCGGATATCGCTGTGAAATTATATTAGACTAACCAAAAGGAAACGATTTCAAATACCTGTCAAAAGTTTGCAGCCCAGAATACACACCAATTCGCATAATAACTTACACTGCATCCACACTATTTGAAAGAATGATTCCAACTGCTCTCTACTATCTTACATTAACAAGTGGCACCATCTACAGTTCTTGCTGCCAGCCTTCAGCACCTCATACTTGTAGAGTGGTGCCCATATTTATACCTATGCCCCCTGTGGCAGAAATTTATTATGCTTTCTGCGACAAGCTTTATCAACACCAAAATCTTTCTGCAGGAATAGTTTGTGAAGTTAACATTTACGAAATCAAAATAATATTTTTTTAAGTAGTAAATAATATTCAGTATAACCAATGTATTTAAATTTTAACTAGGCACAAATGCAATCTGCACTATTGCAAGAAAATACTCTTTTTTTTTTTTTTTTTTTTTTTTTTTTTTTAAGAAAGTGAAAATAAATCTATTGCTTCAGATCTTAATTGCTTTCGGACTTTTTGTTCACATTAATATACAATATTGTTAATAAAATGTTCAACGAATTCAAACCATGAAATGCAATAACACATCAAAAATAATCTGTAAATTTTTTAAGGCATTTAAATCATGAAATGTCTAAATTAAACAAATGTTACAAATACTTTTAAAATGTCATTACTTTTCTTTATATTAAATATATATATTTAAGTACACAAATGCACTTATTTCATAAGGTGCAAACCAAACAATATTAAATATAATACAGAACACAAAATTTAAAAAACAACAAATTAAAAGAGTAAAATTTAATATAGAATGCTGAATATCATAATGTAATATAAATAAACAACATTTATAGTTTTTGAGATTATTAGAAAGATGCACGATAACATTCCAATACACAAGATTCATTTTTTATATTATATACAAATAGCATAAAGATGTGTATTTGAAATCTAAAAAATGTGATTTGACGTTAAAGAATTCAGAATGTATAATTATACTATCATTTAAATACATAAAGTAAAACAGAATACAATATCTAAGTAACACAATTATAGACAAAGCATAGTCGAAATATTTTCATAAAGATTAAGGCAAGAGAATTATTTAATTTTTAAGGAAATGTTGAAATGAGAAATGTAACAGATTTCATGGATAAAATCAATAATAAAAAATAATGATTACGGATGAATGCAATAAATAGAAATCAATTAAAAGTAATATTTGATATTCATATCTATACGAATAAGTAAATAAAAATAAATAAATAAAAGCATTTGCTGTTTAATTAATATTTATTCAAAACAACTACTATTTGATAAAATTCCTTTTGCTTACAAAAAAAAAAAAAAAAAAAAAAAAAAATCAACAAAACCTTTGGTTTGATTTTTATTCAAAATAACTATTTAATTTGCAATATTTCAATTAAAATAATCTGGTGTGTCACTCACACTACTTTCTCTTACCCTGAAATTTAATACTATAAATACAGGTTGGAGATTAAGGGGTAAGATAACGAGTACTGTTATGTAAACCTATGTTAAACAATTCAAATTAAGCATAGGAATAGTTTTATATGATAATTAGTTCTGTGTGAAGGGGGGGGGCTACCACCCTCCTCAACCCCCGTTTCATTAATGTACAAAGAACAAGCGATGAATATTTAGCTTAAAACATACACTATTTACCATATCTCTATGAGGAATTTATTTCAATTCCCGAACATCTTTCGTGGAAATAATAAAATATTATTGGTAAAGGACATCCACTAACAACAAATAGCTAGTGTGCTGTGAGCACCACACGACTTTCTTCTATATTTTCCTATACAAATTCACTCAGTAAAAATAATTTATTAAAATTATTATTTTTAAAAATTATCTTCCATGATAATGCACATGGTTTCCATATTAGAGAAGTAGTATAACACTAAATATCCAAAAAATAAGTTGAATTTATTCTCAATATTACATTTTTTTTTTTTTATGAAAAAAATCGATAACTTTATTTTAATTTATCGCAGATCGATGGTTCAACCATCGGTTATTAATTTTAAAGGTATTAGCGAGCTCATTTGAAAGATACCCATCATGAAAATTTACTCCCCTCGAATGGGAGGAGGCGAGGCTCCTACATACACAAAAAAATTTCCCAGTTGACTATCTCTATTACACAAAATATATATTCGTTTAATTTGGTTTAGTGTAGTCTATAGATGTTAAACTTTACTTATCTGCAATTTCCCCCATAGACGTAATGTATTTGAATTCTCTTGGGTGTCCCAGTACACGAACAATTGGCTTCATCTCAAAGAAAAGCTTAGTGTAGCATCCTTATATGATACACACTTAGAATACCGAGTTTAGAATTTCTGCTACTATTTGTTCTTGAGATATGCTGATAATACACACACAGACTGACAAACAGACACACACACACACACCATTCGCTAAAAACATGATTTTCGTATTCAGGAGACCCCAGAACATGTAAATATAACAAAAACTCACGTTCGAAAATTTGAACCTTAAACAATACTTTCTCAACCCTATGGGTAAGAGAAAGTAAAAATAAACATTTTTTAAAAATTCAAATGTTTAAAAAATGAAATGAACAAGCTGTAGAAACTAATGATAAGGGTACTATTTTTGTAAAAAAAATTAATAATTTTTTTAACGACTTCATATGCTTAAACAACAAAATTTAAAGCTAAGAATTTTAATCAGAATTAAAATAATTACTGATTAGTAAAGAAAAAAATCTGGAGTGGCTCCACTCGACTTTCCGAACATTGAGTAATTAACAGTTTTGTAGATAAGGTAAAGAAAGAGGAGTTGTTAAACAAACAAAAGAGAGAAAACTATAATAGAGTGTTTGAGTATTTTTCTCTATATAGTACACGATGTTTTATTTAACGCTACTGAACTTTGAACCCATACATCATAATGATAAAGAATTTTTCGTTGTGTCCCTGTAAAAACCTACAAATGCTAGATTCACCAAAATGCTTATAGTTAGTGCAAAAGGGATTTATAATACTCATATAAATTTTCAGCTCAATTGAATAAGGCGTTTAGATGCTATCGTACTTTTAAAAATTTGGTCCCATAGGCCATAATGATAAAGAATTTTTCTTTGTATCCCTGTAAAAAACCTGTAAGTGCTAGATTCACCAAAATCTATACAGTTGGTGCAACTATGACCTATACCATGTGTACAAATTTTTTGCTCAGATTAATAAGGCGTTTAGATGCTATCACACTTTTAAAAATTTGGCCCCATAGGGATAATGATAAAGAATTTTTCTTTGTGTCCCTGTAAAA